>CM031376.1:37216409-38416409 GCA_018208015.1 Medicago ruthenica
CTGACGGCAATATGTCGGCCAACTCTATCAAAGGAGGCTCAAGAGAGCATTCGACAAGAAGGTCCGTCCTCGAGATTCAAAGAAGGAGACCTAGTGCTCAAGAAGATATTACCTATCCACAAAGATCCCCGAGGGAAGTGGACTCCCAGCTATGATGGGCCGTACGTGGTAAAGAAAGCTTTCTCAGGCGGAGCCCTGATCATCACCACTATGGACGGGAAGAGTTCCCACTCTCAATAAACTCCGATGCAGTCAAGAGGTATTATGCCTAAAAAAAAAAAGAAAAAAAGCTCGCTAAATCGAAAACCTGAAAGGGCGGTTTAGGCAATAGAGAGCGTCCTGCTAGATTGAAAACCTGAAAAGGCGGTCTAGGCAAAAATTAAGGACATCAAAAAAGGAAATACACCCCGGTGGATTGAAAACTCGAAAGAGCGATCCAGGCAAAAGTTAGGGGTTAACAAAAAAAGAAAGGCACTGAGCATCCAAGCTCCGGACAAGATTCAAGAGGAGAGGAATCGGTCTGTCAGCATCTTCCAACAAACGAAAATCTCGAAGTCATAAGGAAATAGCATGTGTTGTGCCAAAACCAACATTTTTTTTTGCTTTTTTCTTGTCTTTCTCTATCTTCTCACTTTGTGTATTTTTACCCATTCAAGAGGTCAAATCTGCATTGAATAAATTTCCTTTTTATTTTATGTTCTCAGTAGCGCATAAAATTTTTGTTTCTATTCATGATGAAAATGCTTTAAAACATGGGAAATAAACAAAAGAATTTTCTTCCAGAAAAGAAAAGACAACAACAAACATTTGCTTTATTTTGAATCTTCGTGAATTCTGAAAGAATTGCGGTAATTCCCACCAAAATATTGCACCAAAGGACTTATGCTCCTTAGCAAAGGCAAGTGTGTAGCTCGCGGCACGCGGAGCGCAAGAACCCCAAGGGTCGAGAGGAGCGAAATTCCCCAATAAACACCCTAAAGCATCCAAACACCAAACAAGGCTGGATATCGATCATGCTTCCAAAATGATCCTTATATCCCCATAAGCCAAACCTCATTGATACTCCCCAGGGAGCCTCAACTCCAAACAAAAGTCCAAATCAATTATTGGCAACACCAACAAATCTTCGGGCTTAGGCTCGAACTACAACGGTTTTGATCCCATTTGGTATGTAGGCAAAGGCCCTCGTCCTTCCAAACCGACAAACCAAAAAAACAAACAAAACAAATCTTCGGCTTAGGCCCGAACTACACCGGTTTTGATCCCATTTGGGTATGTAGGCCAAAGGCCCTCGTCCTTCCAAACCGACCAACCAAAAACAAACAAAACACAAAAAGAGAGCCCAATTGTCATTGGCGCAACCACAACCAAGACCGACTTTGCTCGGCACTCAACCAATCTCCCACACATCATGCATAACATAATTCATGCATCATGTCATGCATGCATATACAAATCATTCATACACATGCATTTCATGTCATGCCATGCATCCTCAACAAGGATTCTCCAGTGAGTATCACATATTCACCAGCATCCATCAACATTCAACCAGGGGCACCTATTTAGGGTAAGACCGCAGCTCGTTAGGAATCGACATTCAGAAGCAGTGCCTGAATAAGATCCCCTAGCTTAGGTATCGACCTCTAGAAGCAGCACCTAGAGTAGATCACCTCCCCCCAGTGTATCGACCTTCAGTGTTAGCGGCTGAATAAGATCACAACTCGTTAGGAATCGACATTCAGAAGTAGTGCCTGAATAAGATCCCCTAGCTTAGGTATCGACCTCTAGAAGCAGCACCTAGAGTAGATCACCTACATCCATGTTCCCTCTCTAGAAGCAGTACCTAGAGTAAAACACCTACCTCAATGTTCCACCTCTAGAAGCAGTACCTAGAGTAAACTGCCATCTTAGGTATCGACCTCTAGTGACATCCTAGAGTAGAGCACCTCCATCAATGTTCCACCTCTAGTGACAGTGCCTAGAGTAAATCATCATCCTCAGGAATCGACCTCTAGAAGCAGTGCCTAGATAAGATTACCTTCATCCCCCAGTGGATCTACCTCCAGTGTTAGCGGCTGGATACGATCAACCTTCACCAACCATTGCATTTGCATTTCGCGAAGGACAAAATTCGGGTCCTTCTTTCTTTTTACTTAATTGATCTTCGCAAAGAGTTCATGAGATGCCCTCGGCACTCACACACTCTATGCGAAGACACAATTAAGTAGGGGCAGCTGTAGTACCCTAATTTTGTCCTACGCATTTTAAATCAAAAAAAATCAAAGAGGGGAAAAAGTCAAAAGTCAACAAAAGTCAACAGAAAAGTCAACATTTTAAAAATGATGACTTCGCACTGCGAAGTCTGCGATTTTTCTACAGATTTTTGGTTTCTTTGATTTAATTCCAGAATCT
Source organism: Medicago ruthenica (assembly GCA_018208015.1). Taxonomy (NCBI): domain Eukaryota; kingdom Viridiplantae; phylum Streptophyta; class Magnoliopsida; order Fabales; family Fabaceae; genus Medicago; species Medicago ruthenica. The sequence goes on from CM031376.1 coordinate 37,218,825, forward strand.
GTTGCATATCATTTCCATACTTATTTTAAGTAGCATTCATGGCTAATTGGGCCAAGCAAAGCCAGAGTTGAAGGACTTGCCATTAATGCCAAGGTTGGAAGCTTTTTCTTCCAACCTAGCATGTGACAAGCAAGTGGGCTTGCCCTTGGGCAGCTCTAGCCTCTCCCATGTGACCTGCTAACCACCACAAGGTTGCCAGCCACCTGCTTGAGGACTTTCCTCCTGCTTGCTCCTCCCAAAACCAGTCAAACCAGCTGGATTTTTCACTTGAAAAGCCATGAGTGCCTACTCTGTTTTTGCAGCAGCTTTTCACCCTCTCACACCAGCCAATTATAGCCTTTTTCATCCCTCAATCTCTGCACATCACAGTGCACGTTTTTATTGACCAACCATTGAGATTGCAAGGATTGATCCCCAAGCATTAGCCAATTGCAAATCATCTTTGTTCTTCATCATTACCTTCTAGAATTGGTTGAATTTGTGGCTGAAATCAGGCTGGATCTTGCCCCTTGGTACAAGGCAAGGTTGCCTCTATCCATTAGCATTTAATGCAAAGGGATTCAGCTTGATCTTAGCCACAAAATCAGCTGAATTTTAGGATTTTGTAATGATGACAAAGATTTGGTTTTGGCCTATAAATAGAAGGCAATGCCCAAGGATTCAAACACAGTTAACAACAGCATTTCAAGAGCAGAAACTCTACTCATTTTAGCCTACAAACCTCCACAAATAACCAGAAAAAAAACCAATCCACACAAAGCTTTACAAAAGTTCAAAACCATCACCAATATTCAAAACCTTTGTGAAAGCCTTCAACCAAATCAAATCAAGTGCAGCTGGAGCTTTGCTAAGGAGTTCTGTAAGTTTCTAAGGCCTTATCTTGCATTTACAATTGTGTTTGCATAGCTATTTTGGCTCAAAACCTCTTTGTCCTAAAAAACCCCTTTTGAATTCCAAAGAAATCCCAAGGTTTTCAAAACATCAAAACTGGTTTGTCCAGCCTTTTTCACCCCAAAAACTCAAAGTTTTTCACCCACCTATAAGGTCCTGAGTGTGTTCAGAAGTTTTTTCTGAACAAAAGTTCAGAAACAGCTTCTGAACCCAAAATTTCGCATGCTTCGCAGTGCGAAGTCATGGTCGCAGTGCGACCATGACAGAACTCAGAACCTGAGTTTTTGTGTCAAAACAACCAATTTTTGAGGTTCTAGCCCCAGAGCTCAGAACCTAAGAGTTTTTAAATCCATGTTCTTCAAACCATAACAAGGTTTTTGCATATTTTTGGCAAAATCACAAGTTCGTATGACCATTTTGTGGATAACTTGCAAAGCAAGTTATGTTACCAAACTTTCAAAACCACATGAACAAACAAGCTATGTTCATCTTTTCAATCTAAACTTGAACGATAAATGTTGTTCATGATGTTTAAAACTCAAAGATGAACATACACCGTTTACGTTCGCATTTTCGCAAAATAAGACGAACTTGCGCGTTTTTTAGCAAATTTGCTAAACCTTCCCGTTTTGGGTTTTCAAACCAAATGTTTTGACATACCTTGGGATTTCTAAAGGATTCAACCCAAAAACATGAATGAAAAAGGGATGGTGTGACATATGTCTCTCCATCGCCCCGATTGTACGAATGCGTGACGTATGTCTCGTCGCTCGGACAATCGTCATTCCCCTTTTTTCAATATGTACAACCCTAACCAAACCAAATCTTGGCCCCTTGTGGTCAATCCAAACCTTTTGGTCCCCCGTTGGCCATTAGACTCAACCCCTCGACTCGTTTGAGTCCACTCGGTCAATGTTCGACTCGTTTGAGTCCATTGCACCTCCCTTGGTCCCATAGCGACCAATTCAACCCTTTACCCTAACGGACGTACCTTTTAACAATTCTAATGTGATTCACGAACAAACGCTTAATAAGTCTCCAAGAGCGAGCATACAAGCTACGTTTTAATCGCAAGAATTCGGTTAAAACATCGTCCAATTAAAATCAACCAACACATGTACGTTTTTCTACCAAAGAACTACGTATGCTTTGAATTCTCCGACTACCGGGAGATACGTAGGAGCAAGATCGACATCTTGTCAAGCACAATAATAAAAAAACTTTTTTTTCTCTCGTTTGTTTTTATCTCTTTTCCCCCCTTTATTATATTTTTAACATAAATGAACACGCACGCAAAGTATTAAAAAAAACAATTCAAGCTTTAACCAAATAGGAGGTTCCCGTTGAGTACAACGGACGTGAGGGGTGCTAATACCTTCCCCTTGCGTAATCGACTCCCGAACCCGACAATGGTTGCGATGACCAAATCCTTATCCTCATCGTCTAAAGGGTTTTATTATCGTTTCCCTTTACAACAAAAAAAAACTTAAGGGTTTATCAACGTTCCCTTTACACAAAAACTTTGGTGGCGGCTTCACAAAGGCCCTCCGAGCGTTCGAGAACGACCTCGGAGGATTTGCGCGTCTTTTTCCCGAGGAAAAAAACGAGGTGCGCACAGTACCCATCAAGGAATCAAGCGAGCTCAAAGAACAGTTATTATAATAGGCAGTTTGATCCTGTACCTATGTCTTATGGTCAAATCTTGCCATACCTAATCCAAAAGGGTATGGTCGAGACGAGACTACTACCACCAATGTCGCCACCATATCCACATTGGTACGACGCAAACGCCAAATGTGATTTCCACGCAGGATCCGTGGGGCACAATGTCGAAAACTGTAGAGTTTTCAAACACAAGGTGCAGGATCTTATTGACAAGAAGCTGTTATCCTTCAAAGAGGAGAACCCCAATGTGAAGAACAACCCATTGCCGGGGCATGCGGGTCCCTCTGTAAATGCAGTGGAGGAACAAGAGGACTTTGGTCCAGTCAAAAGGGTATCCAATGTTAAGACTCCCCTGTCAACTATAAGGGAGCGTTTAACCGGCTTTGGATTGTTCGAGGAAATGCACGCCAACTGTGAAGCCTGCAAGGTCAACCCGAACGAGTGCGAAGAGTTGAAGAGCTGTCTGCAAGAGCTAATGGACCAAGGTTGGATCCAAATTGGCTATATAAGGGATGGCACGGACGTTGCTACCTTAGAGTCTAACGGCCCAAAACCTCTTGAAATCCCATACCAAAGGAGAGAGGTACCAATGCCAATACAACCCATAACATTCCACGTACCTGCACCCTTCTCTTTTGAGAGCACGAAGAGGGTACCATGGAATTACCAACCTGTGGCCTATGTGGAAGGAAAACCACTAGCCAAAATTGAGCCCAGCATCACTAACATTACCGGTGTTGGAGGAATGACTAGAAGTGGTAGAGTCTTCGCTCCGAAAGAACTCGGGAAGACGCCAGCCGTACTACCAAAGGAGCCGCTCAAAGAAAAGAGCGTGGAGGAAGAAAAGAACCAAGCGGGGCCTTCTCAAAAGACAATCCCGCAAAAAGAGGCCGAAGAGTTCCTAAGGATAATCCAAAAGAGCGAGTATAAAATCATTGACTAGCTAGGTCAAACTCCCTCCAAGATCTCCATGCTATCCTTACTACTAAGCTCGGAAGCACACCGAGAAGCACTACTGCGGATCCTCAGTGAGGCACATGTCACCAAGGACATTCCGGTGGACCAATTCGACGGGATAGTCGGAAATATTACCTCAAGTAGGTACTTGGGTTTCAATGGCGATGAGCTACCCGACGATGGGCACATTCATAACCGCGCCTTACACATCTCCGTAAAATGCATGGATCACATCCTCTCAAGAGTGCTAGTGGACACGGGGTCATCATTGAATGTCATGCCCAAGACTACCCTCCTCAAGCTATCGTGTGAAGGGACAGTAATGAAACCCAGCGCCCTGGTCGTAAAAGCTTTCGATGGATCAAGAAGAGCCGTCATAGGGGAGATCGACTTACCAGTCCAAATCGGACCTAAGGTTTTCACCATAACCTTCCAAGTCATGGATATTAATCCGACATACAGTTGTCTTCTCGGACGACCATGGATCCATGCGGCCGGAGCCATTACCTCTACCCTGCACCAAAAGCTGAAGTTCATCATTGATAACCAAATGATTGTAGTTTCCGGGCAAGAGGACATGATGGTAAGCCATCTCTCATCTTTCCGTTATATAGAAACGGATGAAGAAGCTGTGGACGTCCCATTCCAATCTTTGGAAGTGGCGAATGTCGTGACATTGAGCTCGAAGCCCAAGGAAGAGGCTAGGACAGCCATGTCATCATGGAGGGCGATAAGAGAGGCCCTAGAAGAAAGCCGACCCTCCGGATGGGGCAAGTTAGTGGACATACCGGAGAAGAAGAACCGCTTCGGGTTGGGGTATCATCCATCAGCCGAAACTTTCTCAAAGCCTTCAAAGCAAGGGATCCTCCCCATTTCGGAAACATTCATCAGTGCGGGGTTTATCCATGAAGATCAAGTGGCTCTACTCGAAGACGTAGACGAAGACGTGCCTGATTTGGTGTACCGTTGCGCTTCGGATGAAGCTTTGAACAATTGGAGGGCTATCGCAATTCCCGAGATCATTACCAGAATCAAGTAATAAACCACGTTTGTTTGTTTTACTAAAAAAAAAAAATCATTTAGCTCTGCCCAAGGCAAATGATTAGTCGTGTGGGGCCCCCATGTTTTAAAAGTTATTTACAATCATGAATAAAAACACTCTTTTATGTTCATTTGAGTCTTTTTTCTTTTTGCATTTTGTTTTAAAAAAATTTTTCTACAAAAAGCCTAAAAAAAAAAATCATACTCATGCAGATCTACAAATCCACCCTCCAAAAACAACACTGCCTTAAACCCTTATGACTTCGATTTCCCGATTAATCAAACGGAAGATGATGAAGAGGACGATTATGAACCGCCTGAAGAATTGTCTAGACTTGCAAATCAAGGGGATAGGGTAATACAACCTCACCAAGAATCAGTTGAAAAGGTCAACTTGGGGACCGAGGAGGATAAGAAAGAGGTCAAGATAGGAGCCTCCCTGCACGAGGATGTGAAAGGAAAGTTGATCAAGCTTCTGCAAGAGTACGTGGACGTATTCGCTTGGTCGTACCAAGACATGCCGGGTTTAGACCCTAACATTGTTGTACACAAGCTGCCACTCAAGCCGGAATGCCCGCCAGTGAAGCAGAAATTGAGAAGAACTCGACCCGATATGGCTCTCAAGATCAGAGAGGAGGTCAAAAAGCAATTCGATGCCGGTTTCTTAGCCGTAACCAAGTATCCAACATGGGTTGCAAACATTGTGCCAGTTCCGAAGAAGGATGGCAAGGTGAGAATGTGTGTGGACTATCGGGACTTGAATAGAGCAAGCCCAAAGGATGATTTCCCGCTACCACATATCGACATATTGGTGGACAACACAGCCCAATTCTCAGTCTTTTCCTTTATGGATGGCTTCTCGGGCTATAACCAAATCAAGATGGCTCCAGAGGACATGGAGAAAACTACATTCATCACCCCATGGGGGACATTCTGCTATAAGGTAATGCCTTTCGGATTAACAAATGCCGGGGCAACATACCAAAGAGCAATGGTGACTCTTTTCCATGACATGATCCATAAGGAAATTGAGGTCTATGTCGACGACATGATTGCCAAATCCCAAACGGAGGAGGATCATCTAGTCCATCTACAAAAGCTTTTCGAACGCCTAAGAAAGTTCAAGCTGCGCTTAAATCCTAACAAGTGCACATTTGGCGTTAGATCCGGGAAGTTATTGGGCTTCATCGTCAGCCAAAGAGGTATTGAAGTGGATCCCGACAAGGTAAAGGCCATCCAAGAAATGCCAGCGCCAAATACCGAGAAAGAAGTCCGGGGTTTCTTAGGAAGATTGAACTACATCGCTAGGTTCATCTCGCACATGACAGCTACCTGCGAACCAATCTTCAAGCTGCTAAGAAAAAACCAAGCCGTTTATTGGAACGAGGATTGCCAAGAGGCGTTTGACAAGATCAAACAATACCTGCAAGAACCACCAATTTTAATACCTCCGGTTCCGGGTAAACCCCTCATCTTATACCTAACCGTACTTGAAGGATCAATGGGTTGTGTGTTAGGACAACAAGATGAAACGGGAAGAAAAGAGCATGCAATCTACTACCTAAGCAAGAAGTTTACCGACTGTGAAACAAGGTATACTTCACTTGAAAAGACTTGCTGCGCTTTAGCATGGGCTGCTCGACGTCTAAGGCAATACATGTTGACCCATACAACTTGGTTGATATCGAAGATGGATCCCATCAAGTACATCTTCGAAAAGCCTGCCCTCACAGGGAAGATAGCCCGTTGGCAAATGCTGCTGTCTGAGTACGACATCCAATACGTTGCTCAAAAAGCCATCAAAGGGAGTGTTTTATCCGAGCACCTTGCTCACCAACCATTGGAGGATTATCAGCCCATACAATTCGACTTCCCAGACGAAGATGTCGTAGCTTTGAATGACGAAAAGGTCACAAGCAAGGATGAAGGGCCAGAACCAGGAGCTCAATGGAAGCTCGCTTTCGACGGCGCCTCAAATGCCATGGGGCACGGTATCGGAGCAGTTTTAATCTCCCCAAGAAATGGATACCAACCCTTCACAGCGAGGTTATGCTTTGATTGCACCAATAACATGGCAGAATATGAAGCATGTATCCTAGGCCTCGAAGCAGCAATTGATCTAAGGATCAAAAACCTTGAAGTATACGGTGACTCAGCCTTGGTCATCTATCAAGTCAAAGGAGAATGGGAAACAAAACATCCCAATTTGATTCCCTACCGAGCCCGGGTTGTAGAATTGATTAAGCATTTTGATGAAATCAACTTCCATCACATACCTCGAGAAGAAAATCAGGTAGCGGATGCTTTGGCTACATTATCATCAATGTACCAAGTAAATTTCTACAACGAGGCACCAATCATAAGGATGGATCGTAGAGACAAACCAGTTGTATGTGCATCAGTCGAAGAGGGACTTGACGACAAACCTTGGTTCTACGACATCAAGCGATACCTCGAAGAGCAAGAGTATCCAGAAAATGTCTCGCACACCGACAAGAGGACCTTCAGAAGATTGGCATCCCAGTTCTTCCTCAGTGGAAATACCCTCTACAAAAGAAATTATGACATGGTCCTGCTCAGATGTGTGGATAAACATGAAGCGGACATGCTCATCAAAGAAATCCACGAGGGATCTTTTGGAACCCATGCTAATGGGCATGCAATGGCAAAGAAAATCTTAAGGGCGGGCTACTATTGGTTAACCATGGAAGCTGATTGTTTCCGCTATGCCAAGACTTGTCACAAGTGCCAGATTTACGCCGACAAAGTGCATGTACCACCAACTCCACTGAACGTCATGACTTCACCTTGGCCATTCTCTATGTGGGGCATAGACATGATTGGAATGATCGAGCCCAAAGCGTCAAATGGACATCGCTTCATCCTCGTTGCCATCGACTACTTCACCAAATGGGTAGAAGTAGCTTCGTATGCAAACGTAACCAAGCAAGTGGTAGCCCGATTCATCAAGAAGGAAATTATTTGCCGTTATGGTACTCCCCACAAAATCATCACGGATAATGGGGCAAACCTGAACAACAAGACAATGAAGGAGTTGTGCAAAGATTTCAAGATTGAGCACCATAATTCCTCACCTTACCGACCAAAGATGAACGGTGCGGTAGAAGCAGCCAATAAGAACATAAAGAAGATCATCCAAAAGATGGTAACAACATATAAGGATTGGCATGAGATGCTTCCCTTTGCGCTACATGGCTACAGAACAGCCATTCGCACTTCAACTGGGGCAACCCCTTTCTCCTTAGTATACGGCATGGAAGCTGTTCTCCCCGTAGAGGTGGAAATTCCTTCGTTAAGGGTCTTGATGGAAACCAAGCTAGAAGAAGCTGAATGGGTCCAAATAAGGTTCGACCAACTAAATCTCATAGAGGAAAAGCGTCTGACGGCAATATGTCATGGACAACTCTATCAAAGGAGACTCAAGAGAGCGTTCGACAAGAAGGTCCGTCCTCGAGAGTTCAAAGAAGGAGACCTAGTGCTCAAGAAAATATTACCTATCCACAAAGATCCCCGAGGGAAGTGGACTCCCAGCTATGATGGGCCGTATGTGTTAAAGAAAGCTTTCTCAGGCGGAGCCCTGATCATCACCACTATGGACGGAGAAGAGTTCCCACTCCCAATAAACTCCGATGCAGTCAAGAGGTATTATGCCTAAGAAAAAAAGAGAGAAAGAAAAAGAGCTCGCTAAATCGAAAACCTGAAAGGGCGGTTTAGGCAATAGAGAGCGTCCTACTAGATCGAAAACCTGAAAAGGCGGTCTAGGCAAAAATTAAGGACATTAAAAAAGGAAATATACCCCGGTGGATTGAAAACTCGAAAGAGCGGTCCAGGCAAAAGTTAGGGGTTAACAAAAAAGAAAGGCAATGACTGCAGCATCCAAACTCCGGACAAGATTCAAGAGGAGAAGAATCGGTCTCGTCAGTATCTTCCGAAAGAAAACAAAGATCTCGAAGTCATAAGGAAATAGCATGTGTTGTGCCCAAAACCAACAATTTTCTTTTTGCTTTTTCTTGTCTTTCTCTATCTCACTTCTCACTTTGTATTTTTTACCCATTCAAGAGGTCAAATCTGCATTGAATAAATTTCCTTTTGTTATTTTGTGTTCTCAGTAGCGCATAAAATTTTGTTTTATTCATGATGAAAATGCTTTAAAACATGGGAAATAAACAAAAGAATTTTCTTCCAAAAAAGAAGGAGAAAGCAAACAAACGTTGTTCTATTTGAATTTTCGTAAATTTCGAAGGAATTGCGGTGATTCCCACCCAAATATTGCACCAAAGGACTTATGCTCCTTAGCAAAGGCAAGTGCGTAGCTCACGGCACGCGGAGCGCAAAAACCCTCAAGGGTTAAGAGGAACAAATTCCCCATTAAACACCCTAAACATCCAAACACCAACCAAGGCTGGATATCGATCATGCTTCCAAAATGATCCTTATATCCCCATAAGCCAAACCACATTGATATTCCCCAGGGAGTCTCAACTCTAAACAAAAGTCCAATCATTATTGGCAAATCCACACAAATCTTCGGGCATGGCCCGAACTACACCGGTTTTGATCCCATTTGGGTATGTAGGCAAAGGACCTTGTCCTTCCAAACCGACCAATCAAAAACAAACAAAACACAAAAAAAGAGCCCAATCATCATTGGCACAACCACAACCAAGACCGACTTTGCTCGGCACCTAACCAGCATCCCACACATCATGCATAACATAATTCATGCATCATTTCATTCATGCATGCATATACAAATCATTCATACACATGCATTTCATTTCGTAAATCATGCATCCTCAACAAGGATTCTCCAGTGGGTATCACATATTCACCAACATCCATCAACAGTCAAGTAAGTGTTCCCCAGTGAACCTCCTTCACTAATTGTCCCCAATTCCCCAGAAGGAATCTTTATTTAAGTCCACCTCATATCATATTACATTGCATATCACCGCATATCATACTGCATAACATGCATCATACAATCATGTTTTCCAGTTCAACCAGGGGCACCTATTTAGGGTAAGACCACAGCTCGTTAGGAATCGACATTCAGTGACAGTGCCTGAATAAGATTACCAAGCTTAGGTATCGACCTCTAGTGACAATGCCTAGAGTAGATCACCTCCCCCAGTGTTCGACCTTCAGTGTTAGCGGCTGAATAAGACCACAGCTCGTTAGGAATCGACATTCAGTGACAGTGCCTGAATAAGATTACCTAGCTTAGGTATCGACCTCTAGTGACAGTGCCTAGAGTAGATCACCTCCCCCAGTGTTCGACCTTCAGTGTTAGCGGCTGAATAAGATCATAGCTCGTTAGGAATCGACATTCAGTGACAGTGCCTGAATAAGATTACCTAGCTTAGGTATCGACCTCTAGTGACAATGCCTAGAGTAGATCACCTCCCCCAGTGTTCGACCTTCAGTGTTAGCGGCTGAATAAGATCACAGCTCGTTAGGAATCGACATTCAGTGACAGTGCCTGAATAAGATTACCTAGCTTAGGTATCGACCTCTAGTGACAATGCCTAGAGTAGATCACCTCCCCCAGTGTATCGACCTTCAGTGTTAGCGGCTGAATAAGATCACAGCTCGTTAGGAATCGACATTCAGTGACAGTGCCTGAATAAGATTACCTAGCTTAGGTATCGACCTCTAGTGACAGTGCCTAGAGTAGATTACCTCCATCAATGTTCAAACCTCTAGTGACAGTGCCTAGAGTAGATCACCTCCATCAATGTTCAACCTCTAGTGACAGTGCCTAGAGTAGATTACCTCCATCAATGTTCGACCTCTAGTGACAGTGCCTAGAGTAGATCACCTCCATCAATGTTCAACCTCTAGTGACAGTGCCTAGAGTAGATTACCTCCATCAATGTTCAACCTCTAGTGACAGTGCCTAGAGTAGATTACCTCCATCAATGTTCAACCTCTAGTGACAGTGCCTAGAGTAGATCACCTCCATCAATGTTCGACCTCTAGTGACAGTGCCTAGAGTAGATCACCTCCATCAATGTTCGACCTCTAGTGACAGTGCCTAGAGTAGATCACCTCCATCAATGTTCAACCTCTAGTGACAGTGCCTAGAGTAGATTACCTCCATCAATGTTCAACCTCTAGTGACAGTGCCTAGAGTAGATTACCTCCATCAATGTTCAACCTCTAGTGACAGTGCCTAGAGTAGATTACCTCCATCAATGTTCAACCTCTAGTGACAGTGCCTAGAGTAGATCACCTCCCTCAATGTTCGACCTCTAGTGACAGTGCCTAGAGTAGATCACCCCCCTCAATGTTCGACCTCTAGTGACAGTGCCTAGAGAAGATCACCATCCTCAGGAATCGACCTCTAGTGACAGTGCCTAGATAAGATTACCTTCATCCCCCAGTGGATCTACCTCCAGTGTTAGCGGCTGGATACGATCAACCTTTTCCAACCATTGCATTTGCATTTCGCGAAGGACAAAATTCGGGTCCTTCTTTTTACTTAATTGATCTTCGCAAAGAGTTCATGAGATGCCCTCGGCACTCACGCACTCTATGCGAAGACACAATTAAGTAGGGGCAGCTGTAGTACCCTAATTTTGTCCTAATCATTTTAAAACAAAAAAATCAAAAAAATCAAAGAGGGGAAAAAGTCAAAAGTCAACAAAAGTCAACAGAAAAGTCAACATTTCAAAAATGCTGACTTCGCACTGCGAAGCTCACTTCGCACTGCGAAGTCTGCGATTTTTCTGCAAATTTTTGGTTTCTTTGATTTAATTCCAGAATTTGTTGCATATCATTTCCATAATTATTTTAAGTAGCATTCATGGCTAATTGGGCCAAGCAAAACCAGAATTGAAGGACTTGCCATTAATGCCAAGGTTGGAAGCTTTTTCTTCCAACCTAGCATGTGACAAGCAAGTGGGCTTGCCCTTGGGCAGCTCTAGTCCCTCCCATGTGACCTGTTAACCACCACAAGGTTGCCAGCCACCTGCTTGAGGACTTTCCTCCTGCTTGCTTCCCCAAAAACCAGTCAAACTAGCTGGATTTTTTCACTTGAAAAGCCATGATTGCCTACCCTGTTTTTGCAGCAGCTTTTCACCCCTCACACCAGCCATAAGTAGCCTTTTTCATCCCTCAATCTCTGCACATTACAGTGCACGTTTTCATTGATCAACCATTGAGATTGCAAGGATTGATCCCCAAGCATTAGCCAATTGCAATTCAGCTTTGTTCTTCATCATTACCTTCTAGAATTGGTTGAATTTGTGGCTGAAATCAGGCTGAATCTTGCCCCTTGGTACAAGGCAAGGTTGCCTCTATCCATTAGCATTTAATGCAAAGGGATTCTGCTTGATCTTAGCCACAAATCAGCTGAATTTTGGGATTTGGTAATGATGAAATAGATTTGGTTTTGGCCTATAAATAGAAGGCAATGCCCAAGGTTTCAAACAAAACTGAGAACAGCATTTCAAGAGCAGAAACTCTACTCATTTCAACTTACAAACCCTCACAAACAACCAGAAAAAAACAATCCAACACAAAGCTTTACCAAAGTTCAAGTTCATCACCAATATCAAAAACCTTTGTGAAAGCCTTCAACCAATTCAAATCCATTGCAGCTGGAGCTTTGCTAAGGAGTTCTGTAAGTTTCTAAGCACTCATCTTGCATTTACAATTGTGTTTGCATAGCTATTTTGGTTCAAAACCATTTGATTCTAAAAAACCCCTTTTGAATTTCAAAGAAATCCCAAGGTTTTCAAAACATCAAAATTGGTTTGTCCAGCCTTTTTCATTCCAAAAACTCAAAGTTTTTCACTCACCTAAAAGGTCCTGAGTGTGTTCAGAAGTTGTTTCTGAACAAAAGTTCAGAAACAGCTTCTGAACTCAAAAATTCGCATGCTTCGCAGTGCGAAGTCATGGTCGCAGTGCGACCATGACAGAACTCAGAATCTGAGTTTTTGTGTCAAAATGACCAATTTTTGAGGTTCTAGCCCCAGAGCTCAGAACCTAAGAGTTTTTAAACCCATGTTTTTTAAACTATAACAAGGATTTTGCATAATCTTGACAAAATCACAAGTTCGTATGACATTATGTGGATAACTTGCAAAACAAGTTATGTTCCCAAACTTTCAAACAAGCATGAACAAACAAGCTATGTTCATCACTTCAATCAAAACTTGAACAATAAATATTGTTCATGATTTTCAAAACTCAAATATGAACATACGCCAAATACGTTCGCTTTTTGCAAAATGAGCCGAACTTGTGCGTTTTCTAGCAAAATTGCTAAACCTTCCCATTTTGGGTTTTCAAGCCAAATGTTTTGACAAACCTTGGGATTTCTAAAGGATTCAACCCAAAAACATGAATGAAAAAGGGATGGTGTGACGTATGTCTCTCCATCGCCCCGATTGTACGAATGCGTGACGTATGTCTCGTCGCTCGGACAATCGTCATTCCATTTTTTCAATATGCACAACCCCAACCAAACCAAAACTTGGCCCCTTGTGGTCAATCCAAACCTTTTGGTCCCCCATGGCCATTAGACTCGATCCCTCGACTCGTTTGAGTCACTCGGTCAATGATTGACTTGTATGAGTCCATTGCACCTCTCTTGGTCCCATAGCGACCAATTCAACCTTTTACCCTAACGGACGTACCTTTTAACAATTCTAATGTGATTCACGAACAAACGCTTAATAAGTCTCCCAAGCGCGAGCATACAAGCTACGTTTTAATCGCAAGAATTCGGTTAAAACATCGTCCATTTAAAATCAACCAACACATGTACGTTTTTCTACCAAAGAACTACGTACGCTTTGAATTCTCCGACTACCGGGAGATACGTAGGAGCAAGATCGACATCTTGTCAAGCGCAATAATAAAAAACTTTTTTTTCCTTTCCTTTCGTTTGTTTTTATCTCTTTTTTCCCCCCTTTATTATATTTTGACATAAATAAGCATGCGCGCAAAACATTTAAAAAAACAATTCAAGCTTTAACCAAATAGAAGGTTCCCGTTGAGTACAACGGACGTGAGGGGTGCTAATACCTTCCCCTTGCGTAATCGACTCCCGAACCCGACAATGGTTGCGATGACCAATTCCTTTCCTCATCGTCAAAGGGTTTTATTATCGTTTCCCTTTAAAACAAAAAAAAACTTAAGGGTTTATCAACGTTCCCTTTACAGAAAAACTTTGGTGGCGGCTTCACAAAGGCCCTCCGAGCGTTCACGAACGACCTCGGAGGATTTGCGCGTCTTTTTCCCAAGGAAAAAAACGAGGTGCGCACACTTTCAGATGCAGATGTCCCAGTTTCTGGTGCCAGAGTCTGACTTCTTCTTCTGAACTCTTGAGACAAGAAGTCAGGCTTCTTTCTTCTTCAGACACCCACAAATAGCAGTTATCTTTGGATCTACAGCCCCTCATCTGAACCTTACCATCTTGATCAGTCACAAAACACTCTTGCTTGTTGAAATTAACCTTTAAGTCTTGATCACAAAGTTGGCTAATACTGATCAGATTAGAGGTTAAACCTTTTACCAACAGCACATCATTCAATCTAGGCAAACCTTCACTGATTAAATCACTAATACCCAGAATCTCACCTTTTGCTCCATCACCAAATGTCACATAGCTTCTGGAATATGGTTTGATATTGCTCAGCAGCTTCTTCACACTAGTCATGTGCCTTGAACACCCACTATCAAAGTACCAGTCTTCTTTAAAGGTGGCTCTCAATGAGGTATGAGCAATAAGTCCTACATTCTGAACCTTAGGTTTCCACACCTTCTGAACATTTTGTCTGGTTGCAGCTGGTTGCACTCTTCTCTATTGAAAGTGTTCAGGATAACCATACAGTTTAAAGCAAAAAGGTTTAATATGCCCCTTCTTACCACAATGATGACAGGTCCAGGTATGATTCCTCCTTCTTCTGTTGAACTTCTGGGGTTGCACCTGAACATGCTTCTGAGGTCTCATCTGAGTATGCTTCTAAGGTCGCATCTGAGTTTGCTTCTGACCTTGCAACTGGGCTTCCTTCTGAGGTCTCATCTTAGATGTTCCAATCATAAGATTATGAGTCTGAGTAGCAGGAACAAACTGTTTAACTGGATTTTTCTGCTTGAGGTTCAGACTCTCATTCACAAATCCTAAACCAGTTTTTCCTTGTTTCTGAGCATCCAAAATTTCCTCCAACATATCAGTAGCAGTATTCATCATCCTAACCTGCTTTTTCATATGCTCAAGTTGGGAATTTAGTTGGTTCACTTCTTCTTTCAATTCTGAAATCTGCACTAGAAGTTCACCTTTCTCAGCCTCCAGTTGACATATAGTCTCCTTCTGATCCAGAACCTGCTTGCAAACTTCAGCACTTCTGGTATATAGCTTCCTGTAGTTGTCAGCTAGTTCATCATATGAGGACTTTGCAACTTCAGACACAGATGAAGCTTCAGACTCTGAGTCAGACTCAGAAAAAGTCTCAGACTCTAAAACTGCTTCATTCTTAAAGAAAGCTTCTGACTTCTGAGACTGTAGCTTAGCCATCAGACTTGTGTCACCCTTAGCAGATTCATTCTCAAAATCTTTTTCTGAATCTTCATCAGACCATGAAACAGCTAGGCTTTTCTTCTGCTTCTTAAGAAAAGTAGGACATTCAGACTTGATATGTCCATACCCTTCACACTCAAAGCACTGCACACCTTTGGCTTGGTTACTTTTCTCCTCAGACTTGGTCTTCTTCTCATCAGTTTGTTGCTTCTTGTTATTGAATCTGAAATTCTGACCTTTGGTCTTGGATTTTCTGTCAACCTTCTTCAGAATTTTGTTGAATTGTTTTCCAAGCAACACTAGAGCTTCTGATAAATCACTATCCTCCTCATCAGACTCTTGTTGATCATCATCTCCTGAATTAACTGCAAATGCTACTCCTTTCCCTTTCTTATCAGGCTGTTTGCAGAATGCAGTCTCAAAATTCAGCAAAGACCCAATCTGCTCCTCAACCTTCATGGTGGTGATGTCATGAGCTTCTTTTATGGCTGTAACCTTCATATCAAATCTTCTAGGCAGGGACCTGAGGATTTTTCTTACTATCTTTTCATCAGACATCTTTTCCCCTAGAGAATCAAAGGAATTAGCCATGTCCAGCACATTCATGTAGAAATCTTGTATGCTTTCCTCCTCCTTCATCTTCAGGTTCTCAAACTTGGTGGTCAGCAACTGGAGTCTGGACATCTCAACTTTAGAGGTTCCTTCATGAGTTATTTTTAAAATTTCCCAGGCATCCTTTGCAACTGTACATTGCTTGATGAGTCTGAACATATTTTGGATTTAAGTGCTACAGACTCAGACTCTCTAACAGATTTATCTTCAATGAGTCCCAGTTCATGCACCTTGAGAGAGCTTATAAGATCTTCAATACTTAGAGTATTTAAATCTTTAGCTTCCTCAATAGCAGTCACCTTAGGTCTCTGAAATTCTGGCTGGACAGGTTAAAAACACAATGCAGGGCACAATAGCTTGCTAAAACAGAGCACACACAAACAGAATGCAAAAGCAAGAAAATAAAAAGTGCAGGAAAGATAAAAGGCACAAAGGTTTGTTAACCCAGTTCGGAGTAAACACCTCCTACTCTGGGGGATACCAATCCAGGAAGGAATTCCACTATATGAATTAATCCTTATGACTCAAGACACTGAACACCCAGTTCCCAGCCTAAGCAATTAACTTCCTCCTAGTCTGAATTCTACCCAACACGTTGAGTATTAGAGACTACTAACTTCCTATTCAAGTAACAAAACCCAGTTCTGAACACAACTTCAATAACAGACCTTCGTTCGTACCTACAGGCTTAGAATGAATTTACAACTCTATAAAACACCTAAACCAACTCAAAAGAGTGGTGCACAAACAAAGCTAAAAGCTTAAAAACTCTAAGACTCAAATTCTCTGATTTTCTTCAATAATGCATATCTCTTGAACAATGGCATAAGCACTCCTTATATAACCTTCAGTCAAGCAGCATAAAACTCAATCCAATCTTCTAAATTGATTTACTTCTGAATTATGAATGATCCAATAAGGAAACAAATAAACCAGGAAAGTATCTTGCCAAGATTCATTCTGAAAAATACGAGCATTCATAAAAACGTGCCAAATCTTTATTAAATCTTCACCAATTCAATCAGCATTCTAGAAGACATATGCGTGGATAAATCCTTGTTAAATCTTGCAAAGATTTGCGCAAAAATAACTTGAAAATAACCAGCTTCTGAAGAAGTCAACAAAAGTTAACGCGGCAATAGTGCGTCTGAAGCATAACCTGCGTCTGAAGGTTCAGAAGCACTGTTCATGCGTCTGAAGGAACATTTCAGCTTCTGAAGGTCCAAACAGCTTCTGAACTTCTTCAAATGAAATCTCTTGCAACTGAAGACTTGTTATAAACATAGAGATGCTTCCATTGAACACATTGGATTTGCCAAAACATGCAGCCAACTTCAAAAATACTCAACAGTCTCCATTGAGATGGCAGGCTTCTGATGATCTTGTTCACATGATCAGCAGTAGTGTAGCTTTTGTTCAGAATTTGAAGTCCAGAAAATAGAGTCTGAAATCTTGAGAACATAGCCTCAATATTTTCATTCTCCTGCATTCTGAACAGCTCATACTGCTGAACTAGAAGGTTTGCCTTAGCTTCTCTGACCTTTTTATTTCCTTCATAGTTGGAGCATAGAGAAGTGAAGATAGCCTTTGTTGTTGATTTGTCACTCAGTTTGAGATACTCATTGTGGGGTAAAGAATCCACAATGATTCCTCTAACATTGTGATGCTTCCTGTAGATTTTCCTCTCAGCATCAGTCAGCCCTCTTCTGTTAATAGCCACTCCTTCTTCAT
Organism: Medicago ruthenica; assembly: GCA_018208015.1. NCBI lineage: Eukaryota > Viridiplantae > Streptophyta > Magnoliopsida > Fabales > Fabaceae > Medicago > Medicago ruthenica. The sequence continues at coordinate 37,236,274 of CM031376.1, forward strand.
CAACTGGAATAAAGATTCCATCTTCTATTATATCCCATAAGGAGTCATCAATACCAATTATGTGGTTGTACATCTTGCTTTTCCACCATGAGAATTTCTCAGCATCACCACTAAACATAGGGGGTTTATTGTGTGAGTGAGATTTATTGTTTTCAGTACCATAGCCACCACCACCACTTCTGGATGTAGATTCACCATAATTACCAGATGCCATGTTTTTCTCAGGATCAATACTGACTCACTGTTAAGTGATTGAATATCAGAACCAGGGCTCTGATACCAACTGAAGGTGAGAAAAACACACAAGAAGGGGGGTTGAATTGTGTGTGGGCAGTTTTTACATTTTCTTTCTCAAAAGCTTAAGTTAAGTTCAGAATCTGATGTTGATCAGTTCTGAACCTTTTTTAGAGTTTGATTAGCAGCAGATATAAAGCTTAAAGAGAGAGGGAAAGAAGGACTCAATGATTTTTATACTAGTTCCTTCCACAAGTTGGAAGTAGTCTAGTCCCCTTGTTACTAACAAGAGATTTGAACTATAATCAAACTGATTACAATTGCTCAACCACAAAGGAAGAGACTTCCAGTTGCTCAAACACCTAGTAAGAGACTTTTAATACTCAAGACACTAAGTCAAGAGACTTCCCTGCTCAAGACAGACAGTCAAGAGACTTCCAATGCTCAATACACAAAGTAAAGAGACTTCTATGCTCAAACACTTAGTAAGAGACTTCCCTGCTCAAGACACAAAGTCAAGAGACTTCTAATTGCTCAGAACACAAAGTAATGAGACTTCTGGTTGCTTAGCGTTGCAGGCTAAGACTTTGGGTTTCAAACTGATTTTACAACAGAAAATAAGTTTGTGTTGAACACTTGATCAAATATCAGAGGTGTTCACAAAATACAACACAGGTTTAGACTCTGTACTTAAGGAATTCTAAGATACACAAGTTAGAAAGAATTCCTAAGAGTTTTAGTGACTTTGTAAATGTTGACAGCAAAAATAGAGCACGATTCAGTCTTTTGTTTTTCAGAGTCTTGGCAATTTCTCTCTTCAAATCTTCTTCCTTATACAGAGGAGAATAGAGCTATTGAGGATTGCCCAGAAATTAAGCAAAGAGCCATTGCAATTGGAGGCTAGGTCCAGCTGAGTTTGTGAGCTAAAACTGAGCAGAAAAACAGAGTCACGCAGCCATATTTGAATTTGCTTTCCTTAAAAGCTGGGGAATGTTTTGGCCAAGGAGACAATTGTTCCATTGGAGTTGTTCTGACACTGCAGGCATTAAATGCTGATGGTAACAGTTGATTTTCTTTCCACGTCAGACTTCAAAAGCTTCTCCAGGAACATAATACTTCAGAAGCTCACTTCAGAAGCAGGACTTCAGACGCACACTTCAGAAGCACTGTTCATCAGACGCTCCTTCAGACGTTGACTTTTGTTGACCCACGGACTCAGCCTTCAGTCGTTGACTTTTGTTGACCTTCAGACTCAGCCTTCAGACGTTGACCTTCAGACTCAGCCTTCAGATGCTGCCTTCAGACGCAGTCTTCAGACTCTACCTTCAGAAGCTGCTTCTGACCCAGTTTTGCTTCAGACTTGCAACAAGGCTTCTAAGCTTTCCTTCTTGCTCTTAGCTTGTTCTTCCATAACCAATATTAATTATCAAACATTAAGAACATGGTTCTGCACAACTTAGAACAAAGCATTAGCAATTACCAATTTTCTTTTTAACACTTTGTTATCATCAAAACCTTAAAGAGAGTTTTGTTCATACACTTTGTTTCAACAATCTCCCCCTATCCAAAAGAGAGTTGTTCATACATTTTGTTCCAACATAATCAAATCAAGATGGCTCCAGAAGACATGGAGAAAACTACCTTCATCACCCCATGGGGAACATATTACTACAAGGTAATGCATTTCGGCTTGAAAAATGCTGGAGCAACCTATCAAAGGGCATTGATGGCTCTTTTCCATGACATGATGCACAAAGAAATAGAGGTCTATGCAGATGACTTGATCGCCAAGTCCAAAACTGAAGAAGACCATATCCTTCACTTGCAAAAGTTATTCGTACGTTTAAGGAAATACAGACTGCGACTCAATCCAGCTAAATGTACCTTTGGTGTCAAGTCCGGAAATTTACTTGGTTTCATCGTTAGTCAACAAGGGATTGAGGTTGACCCTGACAAGGTACATGCAATCAAAGAAATGCCAGCTCCTCGTACTGAAAAAGAAGTTCGTGGTTTTCTAGGGAGATTGAACTACATCTCTAGGTTCTTTTCTCATCTCACCACTACTTGTGAGCCAATCTTCAAATTGCTACATAAGGATCAGGCCATCATATGGAATGAGAATTGCTAAGGGGCATTTGAAAAAATCAAATAATACTTGCAAGAACCACCCATCTTGATATCGTCCGTTCCTGGAAGACCTCTCATTATGTACTTAACAGTATTGGAGGAATCCATGGGATGTGTGCTGGGGCAACATGATGAAACTGGTAGGAAGGAGCACGCCATCTATTTCTTGAGCAATAAGTTTACCGATGTCGAAACCAGATACACCCTGCTAGAAAGAACTTGTTGTGCTTTGGCATGGGCTGCCCGCCGATTGAGACAGTATATGATTTGTCACACAACATGGTTGATATCAAAGATGGATCCAATCAAGTACATCTTTGAGAAACCTGCTCTGACTAGAAGGATTGCCCGTTGGCAAATGCTGTTATCCGAGTATGACATCCTGCACGTTACTCAGAAAGCCGTTAAAGCAAGTGTGCTAGCAGATCACTTGGCTCATCAACCAGTGGAAGACTATCAGCCCATACCATTTGATTTCCCAGATGAAGATATTATGGCTTTAAAAGAAGATGAGGTCATAGGAGACGATGAGGGACCCGAACCGGGAGCTCGATGGAGGCTTGCATTCGATGGTGCATCTAATGCCATGGGGCATGGGATTGGAGCTGTTCTAATATCTCCAAAGGGTGGTTATACCCCCTTCACAGCAAGACTATGTTTTGACTGTACAAATAATGTGGTGGAATATGAAGCATGCATCTTGGGCCTTGAGGCTGCCATCGACTTAAGAGTCAAGATTTTGGAGGTGTATGGAGATTCAGCCCTAGTCATTTACCAATTAAAAGGAGAATGGGAAACCCGTCATCCCAAGCTGACCCCATACAGCGCTCATGTCTTGAAGCTAATAAAGTTCTTCGACGAAATCACCTTCCATGATATCCCTAGAGAAGAAAATCAAGTAGCAGATGCTTTGGCTACGTTATCATCAATGTATAAAGTGAAATTTCACAATGAAGCGCCACTTATAAAGGTAGAGCGCCGAGACGAGCCGACATTCTGTCTATCCATCGAAGAGGCATCTGATGGCAAGCCATGGTACCATGACATCAAGGTCTACCTCAGAGATCAAGAATATCCTGCAAACATTTCAAATAGGGATAAAAAGACTCTAAGACAACTATCAACTAAATTCTTCCTGAATGGTGATGTGCTCTACAAGAGAAATCACGACCTGGTCCTTCTCAGGTGTGTGGACAAACGTGAGGCAGACTTGCTAAGCAAAGAAATCCACGAAGGGTCCTTTGGTACTCATGCCAATGGACATGCAATGGCTAGAAAAATCCTAAGGGCTGGTTACTATTGGATGACCATGGAATCTGATTGTTTCAGCTACGCTAGGAAGTGCCACAAGTGCCAAATCTACGCTGATAAGGTGCACGTGCCTCCGACTCCTTTGAATGTGATGTCATCACCTTGGCCGTTCTCTATGTGGGGCATCAACATGATCGGACCCATTGAACCTCAAGCTTCAAATGGACACCGGTTCATCCTAGTCGCCATCGACTACTTCACCAAATGGGTTGAAGCTGCTTCATATGCCAATGTAACTAAGCAAGTGGTGGTTCGATTCATCAAAAAGGAGATAATATGTCGCTACAGACTCCCCAACAAAATCATCACTGACAATGGCACTAACCTGAACAACAAACTGATGAAAGAGTTGTGTGAAAATTTCAAAATCGAACACCACAACTCTTCACCATACCAGCCAAAGATGAATGAGCCGTAGAAGTAGCAAACAAAAACATCAAGAAAATCCTTCAAAAGATGGTGAAAACTTACAAAGATTGGCACGAAATGCTTCCCTTCGCCTTACATGGCTATAGGACCTCGGTTCGCACCTCGACAGGGGTAACCCCGTTCTCCCTGGTATATGGCATGGAGGCAGTCCTCCCCATTGAAGTGGAAATTCCCTCAATGAGAGTCCTGATGGAGGCCAAATTAGAAGAAGCAGAATGGATCCAAGCAAGGTTTGACCAGTTAAACTTAATTGATGAGAAGCGGATGATAACCTTATGTCATGGTCTGTTATATCAAAGCAGACTCAAGAAGGTGTTCGACAAGAAGATCCGTCCTCGAGAGTTCCAAGAAGGCGACCTAGTGATCAAAAGGATCTTACCTATATACAAAGATTCGCGTGGAAAGTGGACCCCGAACTATGAAGGCCCTTACGTAATGAAGAAAGCCTTCTCTGGAGGAGCCTTGATTCTCACAACAATGGACGGCGAGGACTTTCCACGTCCTGCGAATTCCGATGTAGTCAAGAAATACTATGCCTAATAACAAAAGAACACCCGCTAAGTTGAAAAGCTGAAAGGGCAACTTAGGCAAAAAGGGGCATCCCGGTGGACTGAAAACTCGAAAGGGCGGTCCAGGCAAAAATTAGGGATACAAAAAAAAAACAAAAGAAAACCCGCTAATTTGAAAACCTGAAAAGGCGACTTAGGCAAAAGTTGGGAAAAAGAAAAAGGGCAGGTAACTACATCAAGACAGTTCGCTCCTAACATCAACTGAAGAACCAATTCCTTCGCCATCCCCAGAAGCAAGGTGATGTGGATTTAGGGTTATTAAGAAAGCAGTGGTCGTCATGACTCAATGGGAACTTCCAGTGTTTTCCCTATTCCCATCTTCATTTCTCTTATTCATCTTTGTGGAGTTACACCTTTTGTGTGCTGCCATTCCATGTACTAAATCGTGTTTGATCATTAATAAAGTGCATCCTTCTATTTTACCTTTGTCATTTTTTATCTCCAATAAATGCTATTTATTTTGATGATACAATTTTGAAATAAAAAAAAAATAATAACAACATAAAATCTGTTAAAATCATGATCACTTTGATTTAAAAGTATCTAAAGGAAATCAACGGTTCCCAGTGAGATGTTTGTATCTCTCAAAATTCTCAGAGCAATCACAAGTGATTACCCTTTTGTAGCAGAATCAGCAGCTACATAACATACGAAGTGCCCGTGCAAGCACGAGATGTCGAAAGCTCCGTCAACAACCATTAATCTGAAACTTCAAAAGCAATGGGTATTGCGAATGCCGAAGGATCGAAAACGCCAAAATTCATACCTTAACTATTTTACCCCACAAAATCCCCAAAAGCCCGACCATGCTCGGCACCCAACCATAGCTGAAGCCCAACATGTCCTTGGTTTACCCCAAGAGTCAGCATGCATCATATCAAACTCATTCATTAGCATGCATCTCATATTCATAGCATACTCTCCCTCACAATTCCTCATGCTCCCTCAAGAAACACTCCCCAGTGAGTATCCCATGTTCTTACACTCCTCAGTGAGTCATCTCAGTGTTCCCTAGTGAACCTCATTCAAGAATTTCCCCAGTAAGTTTTTCTAAAAAATTCCCCCAGCGGATTTCTTCCCAAACTGTCCCATTCCCGAGTGGATTTACTCACAGCCACTAAAGTTCCCCAGTTAAAACTCCCCCAGCGAGTCCACCTGATCATATCATATCATTATCATTTCACCAGCGTCAGACTGGCGATGATCATATCATATCATTATCATTTCACCAGCATCAGACTGGCGATGATCATATCATTATCATTTCACCAGCGTCAGACTGGCGATGATCATATCATATCATTATCATTTCACCAGCGTCAGACTAGCAATGATCATATCATATCATTATCATTTCACCAACGTCAGACTGGCGATGATCACATCATATCACCCTTTATCATTTTACCAAGACCCACTTGGCGGAAATCAGTCAAACATCACTTTTCCTTGTGAATCGACTTTCAGCGTAAGCAGCTGAATAAGATCACTTTATCCTTAGGTATCCACCTCTAGCATCAGCGGCTAGATAAGATAACCTATCCCAGTGGATCGACCTTCAGCGTAAGCGGCTGAATAAGATCACCTTTGTCCTTAGGAATCTACATCCAGCGTAAGCGGCTGAATAAGATCACCTTTGTCCTTAGGAATCTACCTCCAGCGTAGGCGGCTGGACATGATAACCTTTATCCCCAGTGGATCGACCTTCAGCATAAGTGGCTGAATAGGATCACCTTCGTCCTTAGAGATCTGCCTCCAGCGTAAGCGGCTGGATATGATCAATCTTCCCCCGGTGGAAGCATGTTATTTGTATCGTTTCACCAGGATCTGCTTGGCGACGATCATTTTCAATCATATCAGTCTAAGTACCAGCCACGACTGGAGATGACCATTTACATTTTCGCATCATCAATTTACTGTCTTTTCACACACTTTTCTATCTTGAAGGACAAAATTTGGGTCCTTATATTTACTTATCTTTTACAATGATAATATGAAAACCATCGTTATTCATATTCTCTAGTAAAATATAATTAAATAGGGGCAGCTGTAGTACCCTAATTTTGTCCAAGTCTTTTCTTCAAAAAAAAAAAAAGTCATCATCATGCAAAACAAAAAAAATCAATTTTTTTTTCTTTATTTTAATAATAAAAAAAAGTTTTATTATTATTTATTTATCTTTTTTTTATTATTATTATTATCTTTATTATTATTATTATTATTATTATTATTATTATTATTATTATTATTATTATTATTATTATGTTTGTTTAAAAAGAAAGGAAACATGCGCCATTTCTCTTTGTTTCCACCTCCTCCTTGCCATTTGCTTTAACAAAACCAGTCAAAGTTTTATGCAAGCTGCTGCTCCTGGTTTCCAGCATTCACCTTGCCATTTTCTTCCTTTCTTCTTTATCAAAACCAGTCAAAGTAAGCTGCAAGCTGCTGCCCCTGTTCCTGTAAGTTGCTGCCCTGTTCCAGCACATCCTTTCCCTTTCCATTTTCTCTTATGTTCCCCTGTGTGCAGCACCCCTTTTCCATGTTTTCTCCCAACCTCTGTCAGGGCAGCACCCTTCTTTTCCTGTTTTTCTTCCCCAAATCTTCAAGGATCAATCCAAAAAGCATCACAAGTTGCAGCCAGCACCCTTCTTTCCACGTTTTCCATCAACTTCTGTCAGAACCAGCTCCAATTTGTTCAGAATTTAACCAAAGTCTTCACCAAGATCACAAGGCAAGGTCACTTCCTTCCTTTTCATTAAATGCTAACCAAATTCTTGGTCATAGCACACAAAAAGGTCCAGCTTTCAAGGGATTTTCATGATTACAAATGATCACAAAATTGCCTATAAAAGCAACACGAAAATCAGATGAAGAGAAGGAATTTTGGGAGGAATTTTTAGAGCAAAATCAGAAAACCAAAAAATAGCAAAATCACATATCAAAACCTTTGAAAAGAGAGAAGCTCTGTTTTTCTGTTTTCTTCTTTATAAGCCACCACAACAAATCAAAGAGAATCAAAACAGCCACTAAACCACAAAGAAACATCACAAAAAGAGAGAAGAATAGTAGCAAAACACCAGTTTGTTATTGTTCATCTTCTCCATCACTTCCATCTTCAAGAAACCACAACCATCCAAAAGCCCCTTTCATTTTCTTGTGCATCTAAACCTTTGGCTAGGAATTTGTAAGTATCTTGAACCTTTTTATCTCTTCTTTTGCATTCTGTTTGCATTTTGTTCTGCTGTTCCTGCATCACTTTTCTGCATTTTTAGTAATTTTTAACTCATTTTTGCACTAAAAACATCATTCAAAAACCCCAAAAAAATCACAAAGTTTACAAATCACCAAAACAGAAGTGGATTACTTCTTTTTCTCACTGTTTTCAAACGTTTTTTTTACCCCCTGAGGTTCTGAAATCAGAAATCAGAAGCAGTCTGAACAGTACTTCAGAAGCAACTTCTGAACAGTACTTCAGAAGCAACTTCTGAACAGTACTTCAGAAGTAGCTTCTGAACAGTGCTTCTGAACAGTGCTTCTGAACCCCAGAGTCTGAACAGTGCGTCTGATGGTCAACAAAAGTCAGCGTCTGAACAGTGCGTCTGATGGTCAACAAAAGTCAGCGTTTGAACAGTGCGTCTGATGGCAACAAAAGTCAGCGTCTGAACAGTGCGTCTGATGGTCAACAAAAGTCAGCGTCTGAACAGTGCGTCTGATGGTCAACAAAAGTCAGCGTCTGAACAGTGCTTCTGAAGGCTTCGCAGAGCGAAGTTTTGGTCGCTCTGCGACCATAGCAGAACAGTGCTTCTGAAGTTCAGAGTCTGAAGTCAGCTTCTGAAGGCTTCGCAGAGCAAAGTTCTGGTCGCTCTGCGACCATAGCAGAACTAAGCTTCTGAGTTTAAGCTTTCTGAAGCTAGCTTCTGAGGTTTTGAAGTGAGGATTCAGGGTCTGAAGGGGCTGTTTACTCATTTTATAAAAATACAAAAACATAAAAAACAATTTTCTTTTTTGTGTGAGTGAAAAAGGAAAACTTGGGTAGACACCCGACGCTTCCCCGAATATTCGGAAACGAGGTAGACACTTCGCTTTCGGTTGAATATTCGTCCTCCGTTTAAAATCAATCTCAACCCACCAAACTTTATTCTTTTTCACGCCCATGCGCGTTTTCAAACGGATACCATCGCCCAAGTGCGAGTCCGTCTTTTTTTCAAAAGCAAACTTTTTCGCCCAAGCGCGATCAATTCTCTTTTCACAAACGGATGATGTCTTTATCAATTCTAACGAGATACAAACAAACGCTTAAGCCTCCCACGCGTGAGCATACAAGCTACGTTTAACCGCTAGAATACGATCAAAAACATAGTTCTTTAAAATCACACACCAAAGTAATTCTTGGCCCCCCGTGGTCAATTAAAATTCAAATCTCTTTTCACAAAAAGCACGATGTTTTATCAATTCTAACGCGATACAAACAAACGCTTAAGCCTCCCACGCGTGAGCATACAAGCTACGTTTAAACCGCTAGAATACGATTAAAACATCGTTCTTTAAAACCAAATCATTGATTTTTACAATTAAAATCAATCAACACACAAACATTTTCTAACAAAGAACTACGTAGCTTTGAATTCTCCATCGCACCAGGAGATACGTAGGAGCAAGATCAAACTCTTGTCAAGCACACTAACAAAAACTCATTTTTTGGTCTTTAAATCTTTTCTCTTTTTCTTTTATTTATTCTTTACAAACATTTGGCATGAAACTAACACAATTGAACGCTAAACTAACTAACGGTTCCCGTTGGGTACAACGGATGTGAGGGGTGCTAATACCTTCCCCTCGCATAACCGATTCCCGAACCCGAAATTTGGTCGCAATGACCTTGTTCTCGTTCTCAAAGGGGTTTATCGACGTTCCCCTTTTCAAAAACAAAACTTCGGTGGCGACTTTACTGTTTGAGCGAGCGCTTTCCGCCCGCACATTTTTCCCGCCGCTTCACTCATCATTCACATAGTTCACATTCCATGATAAAATCAAGCAAGGTCTCATTAACCTATCACTATACCACTTTATAACCATGTTTCATCATCAATAAGTTATCTTTAAACATGTTTACATACATCTCACGGCTCAATTAAAGATAAATTCACAAGTTCATTTCACATTTTTCCACTCATAAGTTATCTTTAATCATGCATCATGTTAATCAACCATATACACCATAATTAAACACCCATCAGTAAAGTTCAGGGGTTTGGGACCCAAACACATGCCTTGGAACCTTTAAAAACAAGAAAAACGAGGTTTCGGGCCAAAACAAGGTGCGCACGGTCGTGCGTCTCACACGCACGGTCGTGCACTCTAGTGTCGAGAGCAACGCATGGTCCGTGCCATCAGGGCGCACGGTCGTGCATCCTTCCCGGGACAACAAAATTGATTTTTAGCGCTTTCGCGTGGAAAAGTCTCGTTTATCGACATCCTTCGATCCCAAACACTCCAAACTCGATTCAGATCATTAACCCAACATTAACTACTCAATTACACTTCAAAGCAAAACTTAAACAACTTAATCATAATTACTTTTCATCAATAATTACCATGTTTTTCACTTAATTCAAACATCGTCTCAAAACTCATTTTTCACTAACAACTTATCAACCAAACATGGTATAACAATGCCAGCAGCATTTCTTCATGTTCCACTTAATTATAATTACTTATTTCAATCATCATAACAACAACTTATTCAATTTAACAACAACGTAATTATTTTCGTCCAATTAAGCATATTCACCAAAACATAACAACAACAACTTAATTCACAACGAAATCACATAATCTCATGAATTCTCAAACTAAACACATACCCATGCTCAAAATCAATTTAATAAACCATAATCATCATCAATTATCATGTTCTTCACCAAATTCATCAAAATTCACAAAGTTACCGAAACAAAATAACCAAACATGAACTTTGATGCAACAACATCATGAATTCATCAATTTAACACATGCTCAAATTAACCACAACAAAGGAGCACGAATTTAACACTCAACAATCATTAATTCCTGAAATTAAGCATAATTAAAAACACATAAACTACCCAATTGCTTATGAAATCCATATGGTGAAAATAATCTTCCCCCTTACCTCAATTCTTCACATCACTAAGCTCCTCTAGCTAGAATCCCTCTTCCTCCCTTGTTGCTCTTGAACTCTTCTCACTTCTTCCTCTCCAAGCCTCTTCTTTCTCTATTCTCTCTCTAGCCTCCTTTGTGATTTTTGTGAAATTATCTAAATCTAGTTTCACTAACACATACATTACTCTTTATATATAATGGGTTAGGGTCACTCGCAGTAATGTGCTTAGTCACATCCAACTCTCATAAATAATTATCTACGCTTTTACTTCACTTAAACCTCTCATTTTACTCTTACACTACTAACCTCTAAATTTTCAAATTTCTAACTCTAACATATTCACAAAAATGCCACTCACCCGTAAATGACCAAAATACCCTCGATCACTGAAAATCCACTAATCCACCAATTCTCAATAAAATAAACAAGTAACAAATATAATAAATAAATGATAATAATAAATAAATCTAATACTAAAAATCGAGCTATTACATGATGCATGATATATCTTGAGGAAAGAACATGCTAGGGATAGTCATGGTTCATTGATGATCATCAGGAGTTGCATAAACTTGTTGGATGAGGGGTTGATTGTTGATCAAACATACGAAGACCTGTGTGATGTTCTGTTGATGATTAGGACTAAGATTGTAATATCCCGCTTATAAGTAACAGTTAACAGAGTCAGAAGCTTATTATGCAAGCATGGCAATTACGTAAATAAGTGGCAATGGCAATTATGTAAATATTTGAAAAGGGAGGATTGTTTAAAATTGGAAGCAAGATATTTTCTTGCTATTTTTCTTCATTCTTATCACTCTCCCAAAATCAGAAATTTCCTCCCCTCTTCTCCTTGTCACACGCCCTCCCTCCAAACCTTCATTAATCCATCAAATTTCTTCCTTTAATCTTGTACTTCAAGCAAGCATGATTTTGAGGAAAGTTGTAACAAGAAGGAGTTAAAGAAAAACAAGAAAGGAAAAGGATTGGAGGCTAGAGTTGGAGAGTATCAAGCTAGGGTCATGGTTTAGGAAGCTTGGCAAGCTTTGATCAGATGATTTGAGGTGAGCTCCCTAGGGTTTTATAACCCATTTTGTACAAGTTTAAATGTTTATAGTATTATGAGCAAGTTTGAGGTTATAGTGCCATAAGTTCTTTTGATAGTGATTCCTTGATCATACATGATATAAGCTGTTTATATGCCTTAGAGTTTACCCATTTAAGCTGTTATGAGGTCTGGGTATGTTTGGATAAGCTGAAATGGTGAAAATCACGTTTTAAACTTGCCCTATGCTGTCCAACTGCAGGTAAAATCGTGTCACGATTTTCCAATCGTGTCACGATTTCACAGGCAGAACTAAACACGATTTCTGGGTAGAAAATCGTGTCACGAATTCCAAATCGTGACACGATGGGACAGTAGACAGGAACATGTTGTTTTTCATCAAATTCTTGCACCATTCCGGCTACCTCATGCTACCTCGGACTCAATAACGACTTGTAGTGACTAAGTGTCGCTAGCAAACATAGAAAGCCCTATCCTTTAGAGAATGTATGGATGAATTATAGATGGGGATAGATACATTGGCTAAGAGAGGATTACCTTAATCCATAAGTTATCATAGTGATGTTAAGGAGCTAGTATAGGGTTTAACCCTTACCAAGCAATGTTATGGACTCGATTCAGTATACACAAATCCAAGAATGATATAATAGTCAAGTTTGGAACCTATTTTAGGTAAACATGATTTAGATGTATTCAATTTAGAATACAAGGGCAATGGGAATGCTTAGACAATCATAGTTACAGATAAGTTATAGTGTTGGTTCTCCAACGGTTATAGGTGGCTTATGAGAACGATAAGCCAAGAATCATAGGTTATAGGTTATACGTTATAGGATTGTTATACGATTACAGTAACAGATTATATGTTCATATGTTAAAGTTAAAGAATTAAAGATCAAAGATAATGGCGTGCTCGCACGTTTTACAGTTACAGTTACAGGGCGTGTTCAGCAGACTCCGGGATTCGCCGGATGGGACTTCTCCGAGAGGGTTGTCCACACGTTTCATAGGGAGTCCGGTGTTAGCCTGATTGATAGGAATTTCACCGGGTCATAGGGAGATGTACTTCGGGGTTACTCCACCCGGATGCACTCCGTAAAATGAACTCCGATTAATTGTTTGTTCAACGCTAACAGCTAACATAAAACACCTAAAACATCTTTATTTGTTTTATGTTTCATAGATATAGTCAAAGTTACAGTTACAGTTATAGTTACAGGAAATTACAGTTATCGTCATAGATAGTTAACAGAAAGTGGTTCTAGGTTTCCCCTCGATCACTAAGTTATAGTTATAGGCAGGAATTATAGTTACAGATAGATTACAGTTATAGTTATAGTCAGACTTATACCCGTTGTGGTTAAATATAAAGACTTGGCGATCCTAGGAAATCCCCAAGATTGCCAAGGTAGGCATGGCGTGTAACATCCCACCTAAAATTCGAATATTATTAATATTGAGACGATGTGTCAGAAATGTTGTAAGCAAGGGACAATTTGGTAAATTGTCAGTTGATGGGTTATTTATATGACAAGAGTAATGTTCCGCTTAACTGTGATGGTTAACAGTGTTGGAAACTTATGCCGCAAGCAAGGGTGTTTTTGTAATTAAGAGGAGTGGCAATTTGGTAATTATTTTGAAAAGGAGGATTATAAGAAAAGAGGGGGAAAGATATTTTTCATTCATTCTTCTTCTCTCCCCTCTCCCTCAAAATCTGATTTCCCCTCCCTCTCTCACCCTCAAACTCTCGCCCTCCTCACTCTCTCTAATCCATCAAAGCTTCATACAATTTATTGGGAGGAATCTTGCAAAGCAAGCTTGGTATGGAAATTAGAACAAGAGTAAAAGAAGTGAAACAAGGAAGAATCAAGGAGAGCCAAGCTAGGGTTTGAATCAAGACTGGTTAATTCATCAATCAAGGTTTGAGGTGAGCTCCTAGGGGTTTTAGAATCCCCCTTTGTGAGTTTTGTTGAGTTTTATGTTTTATGAGCAAAGTTGGTAATTTTGTACCCTAATCCCTTTTGCTTGCTAAATCCCTGTTCAATCTTGTATTAATCATTCAATTTATAGTTGTAAATCGTTCCTTATGATGATATGGTGCTTGGGTATGCTTAAATACGTCAAAAATGGTGGAAAAATCATGTTTTGAACCAGTCCTGAACTGTCAATTTCGCCGGGCGAACTCGGGGCGATCGTGCAGTTACTGTTTGGCAAGTCTTCACTGCCTACCTTCGCCCAGCGAGAGGGATTTCGCCCAGCGAAAATGGCCAGGCATTTTATGTCTTTTCTGCTTCGTTCTGTGACCTGTGTACGCGACAGGCGAGGCTTATGGTAACCATTTTCAAAGAAAACCTCGTTTTATAAGAAAAACACCATTGTGACATATCCGAAGGCCCATAACTTATACGGAATGAATGGACAAGGGTTTAGTGATGCAATAGGAGTATAAGGGTTAATTGAATAGACAATCCTAAGATAGCAAAGCATTAGAGATGCAAGAATAGAAGTTATTTAAGCTATGGAGCGTTTCCAACAATTAAGTGATGGCTTATGAGAACGATAAGCCTATGATCATAGAATCATATGATATAGATTGGGAGATTAGTCCCCTTAAGAATGCATTAATATGCCAAGGCTAGAGAAAGTATTAGAAGTACTTACAAGTACTTAGGATGAGAAATAATGTTTAAGTTAAGGACCTATTTATAGGTTAGGCAATTAAGAATGAATACTTAAGAGGCATTAGATATGCACAAGATTATGAACGTATAAGATATGTATATGAATTTAAGTTAAGAATTTAATGATAAAGAATATGAAAACGTGTTCATCAGACTCCGGGATACGCCGGATGGGATTTCTCCGAAAGGGCTATCCACACGTAATGTATAAGACGATATTGAACGTGTTCATCAGACTCCGGGTTTCGCCGGATGGGACTCTTCCGAGAGGATTGTCCACACGTATGTTAAAAGGCTTAAGCATGTCCAGCAGGCTCCGGGATTCGCCGGATGGGACTTCTCCGAGAGGGTTGTCTACATGCAAGATGTGTCCAGCAGGCTCCGGATTATGCCGGATGGGGCTTCACCGAGAGGGTTGCCTACACAAAGATAAGAGGAGTCCGGTGTTAGCCTGATATGATAGGAATTTCACCGGTATTATGGGAGATGTACTTCGGGGTTACTCCACCCGGATGCACTCCGTAAAATGAACCAAGATAATAATTGTTTGTTCAACGCTAACTTCTAACTTAATGATATGAAAAGATGATACGAATATGAAATGAATACGTATATTTTATATGTAATATGAGACAAGAAGATTAGTTCCTAGTGAACACGATGTGATCATAGGATGTCCCCAAGATCACTACGCTTAAGACTAAGATAAGAATAGAGTATGAAACACGTAAGATTAGGAACATGAACAGTACAAGAAAGATAAAGACATGAAGCGATCCTAGGTTTCCCCTTGATCGCAATAGATATTAAAGAATGACTTGGCGATCATAGGTATTCCCAAGATTGCCGAGGTAGGCACGGCGACCCTAGGTTCCCTGTGGTTGCCAACAGTAGGTAGGGTAGGAGCTCACTGAGACATTATGTCTCATCCCTATCCTTCTGGTGCAGGTTTCAGGTTAGCTAGTGGTTTTCAGATGCAGATCATCAGGAAGATGCTGGATGTAGTGCAGATGCTCGTCAAGGCAAGCTCAGGAGGTTGACGGATTTTATATATGTATATGAACGTGTAATATATATTGTATTTGGATATTTATGTAAACGAGCAAAATGTACTCATTCAGTGATTTGTATATATTAGTTATTGTAAAATTTTAATGTACCCAGTATCAGATTAACGCACATACTAATATACTAGTTAACGTTAGTATGGGTGTTACAATTGGTATCAGAGCAGGTCGATTCAGACCGTGCCTTGGGTCATTAAAGTTTCAATAAAAGTAGTGGGACCATTGGGTTCCGGGTATTGTTCTAAAGGTCACATCTAGTTGAGCCTGATCAACTCAGTCTAGTATATGACAGTTAGGATAAATATTCGAGAGCTGAATGTGACCAAGGAGGAATGAAGTCTATGAAGGGCGAAGATTAAGGTGACAGAATTTTTAAGACGGAATTGGCGAAGAAGTATTCGTGCCAAATGGTGGCCATCAAACTGTAAAGTGACGAAGCCTGATAGTGGCAAGGTCTTAGAGACATCAGGGATATTTAACAGTGAGGTGAAGCGCCTCAACCCAGTTGGACGCATCGTTGGACGATGCCTTGTATGTGGAAGACATAAGGATTAAGGAATCATGGAACCCTCTAGGGAATTACGTGGAACCTTGACGGGAACCGCAGTTTGAGAAGTTAAAGTGAAGTGTGGACTAAGTAACGATTCTAGGTATAGAATTAAGGAATTGCAGTACCAAACCTAGAGAAATGAAATGATGAATTATTGGACAGTTAAGAGAATTAATTATGGATCACATGAGTTAATTGGACAGACGAAACAAATCACTCAATGTGTGGTTATTGAGTATGAATCACAAGTAAGTTTGACCCTATCAGATCAGCCACGTCTCTTGAACTAGATTTGTGAAATAAGAAGAGGAGATGATATACAGCCTAAGAATTAAGATGGATGAACAAGTGGTAACAATAAAACTCGTTGCATGTCAAAGCGTGAATCAATTTTTGGGCGTATCCAAATGGTAAGAAGATTAGAAGTAATAGAAGCTAGGCTGGAATTATTATGCTGATGGACGAATTAAGTTGAACACTCTTGATTAGACGAACAGTATTGGATTTCCCTGATTGGTTAAAGAAGGTAAGTTCGAGATAACACAAGGTTATAGTAGACCAGTGTTGAAGGATGATCAAGAATTCAGCCGAGAAACTATGTTGAGATTTTAAAATACGAAGGATCGTCTTGAATATGAAAAGTTAAGTTTAAGGTTAAGGTGAAGGCGTTATATGTTTTCAACTGAAGAGTTTTCTTCCGCGAATATGCTAGAAGTGTAAAGAGGTCGCCCCGTGTGGTTAAGTTCCGAGGGCGATAATAAAGTATAGAATTCGGGTGGTTCAACTATATGCGGAATTACTCAGATGTTAAGAATCGAGATTTGTATTGTGAAAGCAATAATGGGTTACTGGAGGAATCCAATAGATCATGATAAGTGCAAAAGTTTAAGATCGATTAATTGGGCACTCGAAGAAACGCAACCGATGTTGGGCGTTGTAGAGAACCGGTAAGAGTTTGGATCTTTTCAGGACGGATTGTCCCGTAGAAAGTCAAGAGTAACTTAAGGAACATGATAGAGCTAAGGAGACTAATGTTGTCCCGGGAAGAGTATAGATATGAAATCATTACGGATAAAGCAAGAGCGAATAGTAACAAGACTCAGATGAAAGATATGAACCTTTAGAAGCTATAAGTGTTTTTAGAAGTTGCCACAATGGATGTACATGAATTTAAGCTGCCTCAGACATGCTTCCAGTCGGGTTTCTGCAATGTTTAATGATTATACACGAAGAGCTGATCAAGAGAAATGGTAACGTCAGACAAATTTGCTACAATGATTACGAAGTGATAGGGTTAAATGATTCATCTATGGAATTTTATGTGACAATAGTGAAGTCTTCCTCCGATGCTAACTCGAGTGTTAGAAATCAGAGTGGCGCAGCGGAGTGGTAATCCAAGCATGATATAAAGAACAACGCTAAGCTGAGGCTTAGAGTATGAGAAGATGTTAAGTGCTTAATTCTTGTTATACGAAATAGTAGTAAGTATAAGTGATTTGAACACATCATGAGTTCTAATGGAAAGTTATGGAAGTTAAGTTGATGAATATCTTAAACCTCGAAATCCATGAGGAATGAAATATTTGAATGTGAGGCTTTGATCAGAAACGACCAAGCAGTGGTGAGTAAGATTAATTCCATGTTGTAACAATGTCATGTTAACCTATATTAGCCGAAGATTTCGGAAGTCTTGAACTAATGTTCACCAGTAAAGGAAGGAGAGCTTTTACGTAGATTAAAAGTTATTCGTAGTCCACGGTAGAGGGCTGCGTAATTTTATGTTATGACTGAAGGATTAAAGACTAATTGTGCTATTTTTTTTGGCAGCAACCAAGTAGAACCTTGAACTTGACGTTCGGAAATGAGTTAAGAGTAAGAAAAGATTCCCATTTGTAGTGGTAGTGTCTCAAATATGTTATGGTTAAGAATGATGTCCCGTTAGTCGGACAAGGATGAGGTAATGTAAGTGTATACGTGTTCGCTTATGTATGTAAGATATGTGCTATGAAATATATTGTATAATGATATGTGAGACGACTTAAGCCACTCGTCACTTGGACTAAATTCCTATAAGTTTAGGATTATAGGTGTAGAAAACATTTATACTACGACAAGAAAACGAGGATAAGTTGTGACAAGAACGATGGGAGATTGGCAACCTCCTAGTATGAAGAATGATTCCTAAGTTATTAAGATAAGTAACGTCATAGAGCCATCGAAGCAGAACGCGGGTAATCAGTAAGTTTTCGCGAACCCTTGAGGAATTCCGTAATGGAAGCAATGATTAAGACTATGGAAAGTAACACACCAGGATGTCTCCTCCTTGTACCTGTATAATGGAAGTAATGCGGTAGTTTTACTCTCATTAAAGAATGGTAAAATCCTATATGTAGGATGCCGTTGTGTAAGGCAAAGATCGAATATAGGAATTCAATGGAATCGTCGAGAATAATAAGAACGACCAACGTCGTCAAGGTAAGATTATGCGGACTATGATGAGATTACAATATTCAGCACAAGTGTTAAGATCGGATAGCGCTAGTTTGGGTTTACAAGAAGTGTATAAACAAGGGTATGATCAACAAGTTGGATGCGATGGTTCGGATAACCTCATATTCTACTACGCAAGAAAAGTGTAATGCACATCAAGTGTTTCAGATAACGAAAAGATTGTCGAATACTTTCGACTTATAGAATTGAAATCTAAGGAATTCCGATAAGTAAGATGAACTGGAATCTTGGCTAATGAAGGAAGTAGTATGTGAGATTAATTCATGTATGATAGTGGATTCTAAATTTCGAGGACGAAATTTCTTTGAGGGGGGTAGATTGTAACATCCCACCTAAAATTCGAATATTATTAATATTGAGACGATGTGTCAGAAATGTTGTAAGCAAGGGACAATTTGGTAAATTGTCAGTTGATGGGTTATTTATATGACAAGAGTAATGTTCCGCTTAACTGTGATGGTTAACAGTGTTGGAAACTTATGCCGCAAGCAAGGGTGTTTTTGTAATTAAGAGGAGTGGCAATTTGGTAATTATTTTGAAAAGGAGGATTATAAGAAAAGAGGGGGAAAGATATTTTTCATTCATTCTTCTTCTCTCCCCTCTCCCTCAAAATCTGATTTCCCCTCCCTCTCTCACCCTCAAACTCTCGCCCTCCTCACTCTCTCTAATCCATCAAAGCTTCATACAATTTATTGGGAGGAATCTTGCAAAGCAAGCTTGGTATGGAAATTAGAACAAGAGTAAAAGAAGTGAAACAAGGAAGAATCAAGGAGAGCCAAGCTAGGGTTTGAATCAAGACTGGTTAATTCATCAATCAAGGTTTGAGGTGAGCTCCTAGGGGTTTTAGAATCCCCCTTTGTGAGTTTTGTTGAGTTTTATGTTTTATGAGCAAAGTTGGTAATTTTGTACCCTAATCCCTTTTGCTTGCTAAATCCCTGTTCAATCTTGTATTAATCATTCAATTTATAGTTGTAAATCGTTCCTTATGATGATATGGTGCTTGGGTATGCTTAAATACGTCAAAAATGGTGGAAAAATCATGTTTTGAACCAGTCCTGAACTGTCAATTTCGCCGGGCGAACTCGGGGCGATCGTGCAGTTACTGTTTGGCAAGTCTTCACTGCCTACCTTCGCCCAGCGAGAGGGATTTCGCCCAGCGAAAATGGCCAGGCATTTTATGTCTTTTCTGCTTCGTTCTGTGACCTGTGTACGCGACAGGCGAGGCTTATGGTAACCATTTTCAAAGAAAACCTCGTTTTATAAGAAAAACACCATTGTGACATATCCGAAGGCCCATAACTTATACGGAATGAATGGACAAGGGTTTAGTGATGCAATAGGAGTATAAGGGTTAATTGAATAGACAATCCTAAGATAGCAAAGCATTAGAGATGCAAGAATAGAAGTTATTTAAGCTATGGAGCGTTTCCAACAATTAAGTGATGGCTTATGAGAACGATAAGCCTATGATCATAGAATCATATGATATAGATTGGGAGATTAGTCCCCTTAAGAATGCATTAATATGCCAAGGCTAGAGAAAGTATTAGAAGTACTTACAAGTACTTAGGATGAGAAATAATGTTTAAGTTAAGGACCTATTTATAGGTTAGGCAATTAAGAATGAATACTTAAGAGGCATTAGATATGCACAAGATTATGAACGTATAAGATATGTATATGAATTTAAGTTAAGAATTTAATGATAAAGAATATGAAAACGTGTTCATCAGACTCCGGGATACGCCGGATGGGATTTCTCCGAAAGGGCTATCCACACGTAATGTATAAGACGATATTGAACGTGTTCATCAGACTCCGGGTTTCGCCGGATGGGACTCTTCCGAGAGGATTGTCCACACGTATGTTAAAAGGCTTAAGCATGTCCAGCAGGCTCCGGGATTCGCCGGATGGGACTTCTCCGAGAGGGTTGTCTACATGCAAGATGTGTCCAGCAGGCTCCGGATTATGCCGGATGGGGCTTCACCGAGAGGGTTGCCTACACAAAGATAAGAGGAGTCCGGTGTTAGCCTGATATGATAGGAATTTCACCGGTATTATGGGAGATGTACTTCGGGGTTACTCCACCCGGATGCACTCCGTAAAATGAACCAAGATAATAATTGTTTGTTCAACGCTAACTTCTAACTTAATGATATGAAAAGATGATACGAATATGAAATGAATACGTATATTTTATATGTAATATGAGACAAGAAGATTAGTTCCTAGTGAACACGATGTGATCATAGGATGTCCCCAAGATCACTACGCTTAAGACTAAGATAAGAATAGAGTATGAAACACGTAAGATTAGGAACATGAACAGTACAAGAAAGATAAAGACATGAAGCGATCCTAGGTTTCCCCTTGATCGCAATAGATATTAAAGAATGACTTGGCGATCATAGGTATTCCCAAGATTGCCGAGGTAGGCACGGCGACCCTAGGTTCCCTGTGGTTGCCAACAGTAGGTAGGGTAGGAGCTCACTGAGACATTATGTCTCATCCCTATCCTTCTGGTGCAGGTTTCAGGTTAGCTAGTGGTTTTCAGATGCAGATCATCAGGAAGATGCTGGATGTAGTGCAGATGCTCGTCAAGGCAAGCTCAGGAGGTTGACGGATTTTATATATGTATATGAACGTGTAATATATATTGTATTTGGATATTTATGTAAACGAGCAAAATGTACTCATTCAGTGATTTGTATATATTAGTTATTGTAAAATTTTAATGTACCCAGTATCAGATTAACGCACATACTAATATACTAGTTAACGTTAGTATGGGTGTTACATGGCGACCCTAGGTTCCCTGTGGTTGCCAACAGTCGGTTGGGCTGGAGCTCACTGAGACATTATGTCTCATCCCATTCCTTCTGGTGCAGGTTTACAGGTAAGTCAGAGGTTCGTGTTGGAGATCTTCACACGGATACTGGATGGAGTACAGTTGCTCGTTGTGTACCAGCTCAGGAGCTTAATGGATATTGTATAAGTATTGTAATAGTATTGGATTATTTGTACAAACGAGTAAACATGTATTCATTCATTTGTGATGTATGCTTATTATTATTGAAATTTTTAAATGTATCCAGTATCAGTTTAACGCACATGCTAATATACTAGTTAAAGTTAGTATGGGTGTTACAAAGATGCTCCTACCCACTGCATATAAAATTACCGAAAGGAGAAAGTAGTTGAGGCAGGCCAGTGCACCGTAACTGAAGCCATTGTATTTATTTGGTTGTATTTGGTTTGGTTGTAAATGATGAATTTGTTTTTTATTTGGCTTGGATTTTGTTTAATGTCACTGTTACTTGAACAACTTTCGAATGAATGAATTTGTTTTTCGATGATTTGTGTTTGATTTTAGGAATGAATGAATGATTGAATGTATAAATGAATGATTGATTGAATGTATCAATGGATGAAGTAGTAGAAAAAAAAACACATAAAAATTGATTTTTTTAGTTTGACCTTTGTAACTCATTTCAACGGCAGTTAATTGCTCTAGGTGTCAATAATAGTTAATTACCTATCCAGCAACGACAGTTAACTACCGTAGACCAACAAAAGATAGTTAATTGTCATTGAATCTATTTTCATCAGTTTAGAGTGTGTGAGCAAATTTCTTCTTTGTGTTCCTTTATTTAACAGGTTGAGCATCTATTTTTAGTCGCTTGTTGCTTTTAAAATTTGTTTGGAAGGGAAAATCGTGTTTCTAGATTGGTAAATTTGGAGGAGTGTGGTTTCTAAGAAAACAATGGGGGGGTTAAAAGTAACTCTTTCTATATAGACAAATATTAGTGGGCTATGTTTTTATTTTTTTTTAAGTTTGAACTCTAAACCTTATGATTAGTACTTCAAGAATTTCTTTTTAGGCCTCCTCAATATCTCTCAGTCCCCTCATAATTCTTGTTTTATCCCTAATATATACATCCGAAGAGTTAGGGAGTTATCTCCCGGATGACTGTTTTGTATGACATAATAGTGAACAAAAATGTCAGTTATGTTACTTTAGAGTTTTAAAGTTTCCAAACCACACTATTTGCTCTTCAAACCTATTTTTCACTCAATTCTTGAATGTCAACAAATTAACATTGCTATATGTTATATAACATCTTAAACGAACAAATTAAACAAAGAACTTAAACAAAAAAAGACTTAACGAACAAATTAAGTTAACAAAGAACTTAAACAAAATACAAATGTTTGTTATAAATTACTTAAACCAAATAGATAAGTTCATAACCAAACAAATTACATAGCTTAACATCAAGAATTCGGTGAAAAGTAGGTTTGGGGAGCAAATGGGGTGACTTGGAAACTTTGAAACACCCAAATAATGTAACTGACAGTTTTGCTCCCTATTCTGTCATATAAAACAGACATATGAGAATTATCTTAGAGTTTGACCACATTCTCCAGATTACCATACAGTATAGCATGGGGATAATTCTTAATTTATCACAACCTTAAATACAAATCAATTAGACACACTCAACTAAAAAATATTTGTCATTTAAATATTTTAATAAAAAATTGATTATTTTTTTCCACCTTTTTGTATTTATGTTAAAGTCTCGAAATAATTTAGATTTGTTACCACACAAACCTTCCTCATAGCACAAACGATTAGTATATCTTATTGGATATATATATATGAGACCCAGATTCCTTGTGGTAAAAAAACCACATAATTTAACGATGTAGTCAATCTCAGCCATTAATTTGAGATCGAACTGTTCAGATTTTAAAATTGATTTTACAAAGTAAAACGATCTCAATCGTCGATTGAAGTCAAAAGGCAAAAATATGTTACAACATCTTACTGTACATGTAACAACATGAAATCATGTTCGTGGTATACAAGTGTCGTAAACATGGGGATACCAAATTCAATTCTTAATAATAAAAAAAAGCTTAGAGTCTTTGATGTCTTTAATGACAACCAACTTGTGTTTACATAAAATTATATAAATTTAAAGTCAATTTTTTTGTTAAATCATTGCAATTAAGATGTTGATTCCTAGTAAACGCTCTAAAGTATCGGACATCTTAACCTCTTTGGACCAATTATGAATGGAACCATTTCTCAGGTCGTCCACGAGATATTTGATTAGTTTTACCAAAGTCGGATTATCTTCCAAATAAACAACTTCAAGAATCAAATATAATTTCTTTTCCTACATATGAATCATGTTGTTTACACTTCAAATGCCATATTGGTAGTCAAAATTTCCTTTTTTTTTTTTTTATAGAATAAAACGAATTCGGTAATTTTATAGTGACTAAAAAACTATACACTCCTCCAATAACGTTTTCTACATCATTTAAGGATTATAATAACTCATGTGCTTTCAATTTATTAAATAACATGACAACATGTAATTAGGTTTAAGACTTGTTCGTCAGAAAGTTATAGTAATTGTGTTGCTTTGTGTTAAGAAGTATCAATAGTACATTAGTTGACATTGATGAAATGTCATTATAGTTAATACGGAAATATAAACATCCCTTGGATGGATGGAGACAAAAATAGCTAATTGCTAAAATCCATATTGCAATGTATCTTTTATTGCAATGTTGATTTTACCTACTGCTGGTTAGAAAACTACTTTTAGAATGCTAAAGGAAAGTGCTTGGTATATTCTTAGAATCTAATATAGATGAGAATGAAGAATGCATAGTTGCATATGTTTATTAATATTATGGTTAGATATGCATGTTATGCAATTAGTCATAGATTTTAATAGATTAACATAATACAAGTAGACAACAATTAAGTAAAGTGTGTTATTACTAGGTTGTAGAAGTTATTACACCTAGAGTGAGAAAACATCGATTAATATTACTAGTTGAGTTTCGTGCAACTAGACAGTGTCGTAGTAAAGTGGGGCAGATTAGTAAGCTAAGACAAACCTCCGGGAAAACTTTAGGTGTCAGTTACCGGCCACAGATCTAGGTATAGTAGATTGGGGGCAACTGCCCCCGCTACTCTTTTGATTTTATTTGTTAAGTCTTTGATATTTTAATGATTGATCTCTCTTAAAATAATAGATTGTCCCCGTTAAATGGAAATTTATACCATAAAAAAGAGTTTCGCTCATGAATTTTATAAAATCAAATGTGTAAATGTATTTGAGATGAAATTTTGAATAATTTCTACCATGTTTTTTAAATATAAAGACACGTATAGAACAATTTTAATTTGTAGATGTTGACGAGTCTTTAATTTTTCTAATATATAATAGGATAATGTTTATAATCTCAAGTATAATTTGCTCAATGTTAATAATGTTATTATTATAACACTTTTGCATTGCTAAAAATTTTCTATAAATATTTATCATATAAAATCTTGCCCCCGTAAATCAACATTTCTGGATCCGTCACTGGCAGTTAGGATGTAGGCTGCTAGGTGGAGCGCCACTTGCAAAGCTTTATTATAGAATACTACATTGGACTCCCACAATATTGTATATAAATTAAACTATCAAAATTAATATTATATCAAAATAAAAACTACGTACTTAGTTCGGATTTCACCTTATTTGATTTTCTAATATCTTCGGGAAAAATGGAATAAACGAATCCATCACTCTTTGAAAAAAAAAAGAAAAATGTCCAAAATATTTTCGATACTATTTTTAATAATGAATCAGCAGATCATCTTTTAATTCATTGTCCTATTTTTGGTACTCTTTGGCAACTAGTTAAGGTGTGGCTTGGTGTGTATTTAGTGAATCCCCAAAATATTTTGGATCATTTTATACTCAGTTTGCTTACTCTTCAAGAGGCTTTAAACCCCGTCGCTCCTTTTTGCAACTTATTTGGCAATGTAGTGTTTGGATTTTATGAAATGAACGGAATCACAAACTTTTCTCTAATAATGCTAAATCAATTATGTAGCTTCTGGAAAAAGTAAAAATTACTTCCATAGGGTTGCTGGAAACTAAAAATGTTTGTTTTCTTTTTGGTTACCATATGTGGTGGCAGCAACCCATTGTTTGTTTGGGTATCAGTTGACTGTTTTTTTTTCTTTTTCTCAAGATACTTTGATGTAATTTTGTTTTGCTCTTCTAGACAATCTTTGTGCTAGGGAGCAGATTTGGTCCTATGTGGTAATATATCTCATTTTGGCTATTAACGTTGTCCCCTGTGGTTAAAAAAAAATGTGTCTATCATGTTATAATCTTTTTAGCCGCCAACCCTATATAATTAGGTTCTTTGATTTTCACTTGACCGTTAACGTTGTTATATTGTTAATTACATATATTTATATTTATATTACATTGACAATTCGTTGAACCCAATCTTACTTTTGAATAATTCAATCTTTAATAAACCCAATATTATATTATATTATATTATATACACCAAAATTAAAGTACTTTTTTATATGTTTTAGTTGGCCTTGCAATAATTAGTGTTTTATGATAGTATTAACTTGCTATTACAAGAAGAAAGACTGATATTATGGAAAAGTCCTGAATATTTTTCATTTTTGTTGAGGAAAGTTCTTGTTTATCTTATAGTATGAGAGTATGATGTATGTATGGTTGTATATTTTTTGTTTGGTTAAATGTTTTTGCATATTTTCTTTCTTTTTTACGAAAAAGTGTTTAGGTGAGTTGAGTTGCGTTGAGTTCTGAGGGATCATCAGAGTCATGACAAGTTTAGAGACTCAAAGAACGTTAACAGATCACTGACCAAAGAGGCCATTACATCGCTAATAGAAGTTGAGCACATGACACTGCGAGTGAGTCAACTACCTTCTTGCCCATCGAGCCAAAGAGCGCTTAGAAATATATTTATATATATATATATATATATATATATATATATATATATATATATATATATTCATTTTGTTGTTAATCTTCCGGTTCTCAGATAGAATGAACTATGGTAATTTGGAGTTCAGTCGAAAGGTAAGAAAAGTCTTGCCAAAAAACGCATACAAAGTTATATTTTCTTGTTGTACTTAATATGGCTTGCCTTATTATATTTTTGGCGTTATGACTAACATTTGCCCTAGAAGTAATCTATTTATTATTCAAAACCAATTTAATTTGTATGTTAACATGTTAATTAAGTTAATCTTGTTAATAAGATTTTTTTGAATGATAAATATATATTATTATATATAAAAAAAAAAAGGAGAAATCTCCTACAATAGTACAAACAAATATAAAAATTTGAGTATAAAAAATACTCAAGTCAAGCATAATAATAAAATCAAAGGATCCCTCACATAGAAAAACAAGAGCGAAAACTAAAACACCATTAGAAAACCAACTAAACTCTTATCAGGAAAAATCAACCACAACTGAACAAGAGGAAGGCTAGGAATAAAACCCCTCACTCAACCAACCCTTAGAAAAATTCACCAGAAGTCACTATCAATGCCAACACATAATAGGTTCATGATCCCATTCATAGAAGGAAAAGGTGAGCCAGAATGTTTTCCTAAAACCCACTTCCAAGAGGTGAATTTAACCATATCCACCAAGAGGAGCACATACGTCTCCTTCTCCAAAAAGACGTGAGCATTTTGGGATATCCACAAGGACCACACAACAATTTGCCAGATTAATAAGAAACCAAACATCTTTTTTTCCCCACCTAATTCTAACATAAAACTAAGAAGGCTCGCTAAATTTGAAGGTAAAACAAACTCTCACCCCAATCACCTGAACACACGATACCACACATGGTCTAAAAAAGGACATCTAACAAAAAAGTGGCAAACCGACTCTATAGGCTCGTTAGACAAAACAAGAAAGACCACCAGGGTCAACTATAATTCTCCTAAAGGAGATTTTGTCGAGTGGGAATCCTATCTTGAAGCAGCTGCCAAGAGAGAACATTCAACTTGAGAGGAGACCAAAAATCTCACACCCTTGAAAGAAGTTGCACAATGTCATCTGACCTCTCGTCCATCACACTAGCTCTCATATGAAAGAATTCATAAGCTGATCTCACTAAATAAATGCTTGATGAATCATTGCTCCAGACCCAAAAGTCTACACCTTTATAGGAGGTCAGACTCTCTTAAGCCTGGAGCAACTCTCCCAAAATTACAAGTTCCCACTCAAAAAGATCCATCCCTTAGTTAAGATCCCAAACCCAATCACGATCATATCACTCACTTTAGCTTCTTTCTGAATAGAAACTTCAAACTGTAGACCCCGATCCCCGAGAACATTTATAAAGCAATAAATCACATATTATCATGCATCAAGGTCTTACTACTCAACATACATCTCATATAATTATCCAATATAAAAATTTCATCGAATATATTCATAGCACAGCGGAAATAAAATCATAACTCAAATGTCTTGTCTCGGATCATAACATAATATCTCAGCATAAATGTAACAACATCAGTCTGATCAAAAGATCTCAAAGCATCAAACTCAATATAAAAGAAAAATCTCCAAGTCATATATCAGAGCTCCTAAATCTAGACTCCTCGAGAAAGCAATAAACATGAGTAGGCATCAAGTTGTCTTCATCAACTCACAAGCAAGAGCTACACCTCAACCTTCACGTCTACATCACAAGGATGAGGCGACAAAAAGCGACTGGGGTGTAAGATATACGTTCAACATAAGGGATTAATAAACGCATGTAAGTCCAGGCAAAACACAACAACAATCATCATCAAATAAATCATATAACAATAAGCCTGGTTTAAATTATACAACATGCATAGTACTAATCACATTCAATCATAAGCTTGATTACCCTCATACATCAATTCAAAATCCTCAAGCATACCTACATATACTCGTCAATAATCAATCATCAAGATTTATCATCATGTTAAGTTATCTCAATACTTCAACAAGGTACTCATGACATATTATCATCAATAAATAATCACTCAAGCAACTTAAGTCCTTCACTTTACGTAAACATCGTCAAGTATACAATTACCACCTTAATGCACAAATTCACACCAAAACATCGTCATATAAGACTCGTCATATTTATGCAACGAGCCTAAAGACTCTAAATGGATGTGGTACCGGGTTTTGGATATCGAAGTTCTTTTATCCGAGGGATCCCATCATCATTTTCATCGTCACTGGACTTGACTCATGAATGAATGCATGTACATATATGATGACTCAACAACACGTACACACATATGACTCAACACCAACATCATCAACATTATCATATATTCTTTCATATGAACATCGTCACTTCATCATCACCAACAATATAACATATATCATATATTCATATATTCATCGTCACTTATCACGTAACCTCGTCACTTATTACAAACATGTTATTACATCATAACATCACCCATTCATTTAAACTTCATTCACATAGTTCACGACATCCATCAAATCAACAAGGTATCATATATCACATATATATACCGCAACATATCATAATCATCACAACATCATCAGGTTTACATTCTTCAACATTCACATAATTCACATTCATGATTTAATCACGCAAGTTACATCAATCCACTTCTTAAATCATACCATTCATATCATCATAAACATTTAGCATACTTGCATGTATTTTACGGCTCAAAATAAATCTCCAAGTTCATTTCATAATTTATCATTTTCGTCTCAAAACAAACAATTCAACTCATTTTAATGCAAGCAATCAATACACATCAATAATTCATCAAAACAACATTAAAACAACACAAAAGGAAAGTTCAGGGTTGTCCGAAAATAACCCCAAAGAACCAAAACGCGCAGAACAACACATGTTGTTACTGCACTGGTCGCTAAGCGAAGCTCATGGTCACTCAGCGAAGTCTCCATTTTCTAGATGACCAGAAAATGGGTTTTCCCTTACGGGATGTTTGCCCTCTCTAAAAAACGCTCGAGCGTGAAGACGCTCGGAAAGACTGCGGAGTCGCCACCAAAGTTTTATTTTTAAAGGGAAACGTTGATAAACCCTTTGACAATGTGGAATGGATGGTC
Source organism: Medicago ruthenica (assembly GCA_018208015.1). NCBI lineage: Eukaryota > Viridiplantae > Streptophyta > Magnoliopsida > Fabales > Fabaceae > Medicago > Medicago ruthenica. The sequence continues at coordinate 37,265,937 of CM031376.1, forward strand.
ATCGCAACCATTAACGGGTTCCGGAGTCGATTATGCAAGGGGAAGGTATTAGCACCCCTCACATCCGTTGTACTCAACGGGAACCTCCTAGCTAGTTTAGGGTTAAAAGTGTTTTAAAGGTTTGCTTGCTATGTTTTAATATTTCAAAGGGGAAAAAGAAAAGGGGGAAAAAGGTATTTTTTATTAGTGTGCTTGACAAGAATGGGATCTTGCTCCTACGTATCTCCTGGTGCGATGGAAAATTCAAAGCTACGTAGTTCTTTGGTAGAAAACGCTTGTTTATTGGTTGATTTTAAAGAGCAATGTTTTTGATCGTATTCTAGCGGTTAAACGTAGCTTGTACGCTCGCGCGTGGGAGGCTTAAACGTTTGTTTGTATTGCGTTAGAATTGATAAAACATTGTTCTTTTGTGAAAAGGGATTTGAATTTTAATTGACCACGGGGGGCCAAAAATTAGTTCAATTGACCACGGGGGGTCAAGAAATAGTTCAATTGACCACCGGGGGGGGGCAAAAAATTAGTTCAATTGACCACGGGGGGCCAAGAAATAGTTTGATGTGTTGGATTTGTCTTATGTTTTTGTATTTTTGAAAATAGAATGACGATTGTCCAAACAACGAGACATACATCAAGTGCTCGTGCAATCGGGGGATGGAAAGACATATGTCAAACCACTCCTTTTTCAATCAAGTTTATTGTTGAAAGTAAATGTATTTTTTGTATTTGAAAAGGAATGACGATTGTCCAAACAACGAGACATACATCAAGTGCTTGTGCAATCGGGGAATGGAAAGACATACGTCAAACCACTCCTTTTTCATTCAAGTTTGTTATTGAAATTTATGAAATTAAATAAAAGCAAAAACACTTGTTATATTTTTTTAAAATAATGAGTTTCAGCCCTTGCAAAAAAATAGTTTAAAAACAGGTTCTGAACTTCAGAAACTGCCCAGAAGTTGCTTTAGAAGCTGCCCAGAAGCTGCTTCAGAAGCTGAACTTAAGAAGCACTGTTCAGACTCTGAACTTCAGAAGCACTGTTCAGACTCTGAACTTCAGAAGCACTGTTCAGATGTTGACTTTTGGTTGACCATCAAACGCACTGTTCAGACGTTGACTTTTGGTTGACCATTAGACGCACTGTTCAGACTCTGAGGTTCAGAAGCACTGTTCAGACTCTGAACTTCAGAAGCACTCTTCAGACTCTGAACTTCAGAAGCACTGTTCATACTCTGAGGTTCAGAAGCACTGTTCAGACTCACTGTTCAGAAGCTGCTTCTGAACTACTGTTTATACTGCTTCTGATTTCTAATTTCAGAACCTCAGGGGGGGTGAAAACATTCGAATTCAGTAAGAAAAAGAAGTAAACCACTTCTGTTTTGGTATTTTGTAAACTTTGAGATTTTTTTGGGGTTTTTTTAAAAGATGTTTCTAGTTCAAAACTGAGTTAAAGACCATTAAGGATGCAGAAAAATGATGCTGAACAACAGGAACAACAGAACAAAAATGCAAACAGAATGCAAAAGAATAGATAAAAAGGTTTAAGACACTTACAAATTCCTAGCCAAAGCTTTGAATGCAAGAAAATGAAAGGGGCTTTTGGGTGGCTGTGGTTTTTGCAAAGATAGAAGTGATGAAGAATGAGAAAAGCAACAACAAGGGTGTTTTGTTGTTATTCTTCACTCTGGGTATGATGTTTCTGGTGATTTAGTGGCTGTTTTGATTGTTTGATTGGTTTATGATGGTTTGTGAAGAAGGAAACAGAAAACAAAGCTTTTCTTTTCAAAGATTGTGGTGAATTCTTGCTGTTTCTTTTGATTCCGAGTTTGCTCTAAAATTCCCTCTTATAATTCTCTCTAAAATTGCTCAAAGATCAGATTGAATTGTGTTAAACAAACTGAGTTAAAACTATGTGTTAAAACTGTGTGTTAAAACTGTGTTTTTTCTTCTGAATTATGTTCAAAAAACTGTCCCCAATCCTTCTGAATTGTGATGCTTATATAGGCAAAATGTGATCATTTGTAATCATGAAAATCCCTTGAAAGCTGGGCTGCTTTGTGTGCTATGACCAAGACTTTGGTTAGCATTTAATGCAAAAGGAAGGAAGTGACCTTGCCTTGTGATCTTAGTGAAGACTTTGGTTAATTTCAGAACAAATTGGGGCTGAGTTCTGATAGAAGTTGCTGGAAATATGGGAAAACAGGGTGCTGTTTGCAACTTGTGGTGCTTTTGGGATTGATCGTTGAAGATTTGGGAAGACAAACAGGAAAAGTAGGGTGCTGTCCTGTGCAGAGGTTGGGAGAAAACATGGAAAAGGGGTGCTGCACACAGGGGCAGCAGCAGAGAAAAAAAGGGAAGGAAGAAATGCTGGAACAAGGGCAGCAGTTTCAGAAACAGGGCAGCAGTTTTGCAGCTTACCTTGACTGGTTTTGATAAAGAAGAAAGGGAAGAAAATGGCAAGGTGGTTGCTGGAAACTAACAGGTTCAGTAGCAGAGGAATGGAAGGGAAGAAGTGCTGCCCTGGGCAGCCACTTGCTTCTTGTTCCCCTTGGCAATGGCACATGTTTTTCTTTCCTTCTTTCTTCTTCTTTTTTTTTTGAAATAAACTTAACAAATAATAAAAGTAATAATAATAATAATAGTAATAATAAAATAAAAAAGAAAGATAAATAAATAATAATAAAACTTTTTATTATTATTTATTATTTATTTAAAAAGAAAATAAAAGTTGACTTTTTTTGTGTTGACTTTTTTTTTTCCAAAAAGCTTGGACAAAATTAGGGTACAACAGTTGCCCCTACTTAATTGTGTCTTCGCGTAGAGAATGTGAGTGCTGAGGGCATCACGTAGAATCTTTGTGAATTGCAATTAAGTATAAAGGATCCAAATTTTGTCCTTCAAAGTGAGAAAAGACCGTAGTAAAATAATATGAAAGTATTGAAATGCGGAGGCAATGGACACAAAGGTAAATGCAGGGTCACCTCTGGGTTGGTTACTGGTGCATAAACTAAGAATAAAAATAGATCGTCGCCTCGGGGGGTGCTTAGATCTAAAAGACAAGTCGTCGCCTCGGGGGGGCTTAGACTGAAAAAATAAATAGATCGTCGCCTCGGGGGCTGCTTAGATCTAAAAGACAAGTCGTCGCCTCGGGGGGTGCTTAGACTGAAAAGATAAATAGATCGTCGCCTCGGGGGGTGCTTAGATCTAAGATAAGTCGTCGCCTCAGGGGGTGCTTAGACTGAAAAGATAAATAGATCGTTGCCTCGGGGGGTGCTTAGATCTAAAAGACAAGTCGTCGCCTCGGGGGGTGCTTAGACTGAAAAGATAAATAGATCGTCGCCTCGGGGGGTGCTTAGATCTAAAAGATAAAACAGATCGTCGCCTCGGGGGGGTGCTTAGATCTAAAAGATAAAACAGATCGTCGCCTCGGGGGGTGCTTAGATCTAAAAGACAAGTTGTCGCCTCAGGGGGTGCTTAGACTATCCTGGGGATAAGTGTAATCGTCTCTAGACGTGACTAGTACTTAGATTGTTGAAAAGGAAAGATGATCGTTGATGCATGATATGCTTTAGGTTGCTTTATGCTGTATGATATGATATGAGGTAGACTCAATAAGGAGTTTCTGCTGGGGAAACTTAGTGGATGTAGGTAAGTTTATGGAGATTGGGATAGTTTGTGAAGGGACCCGTTGGTTTCTTTTTGAAGAAACCTGTTGGGGAAGTTCTTGAAGGAGGTCCACTGGGGAACACTGGGCTAATTGTTGGTGAATGTCGGTGAATATGGGATACTCACTGGGGAGCGTTTGCTGGGGAGCATGAGAAGTTGTGAGCGAGAGTATGATATGAATATGAGATGCATGCTAATGAATGAGTTTGATATGATGCATGCATATGCTGACATGTGGGATAAGCAAATGACATGTTGAGCTTCGGTTGTGATCGGGTGCCGAGCAAGGTTGGGCTTTGGTTGTGATTAGGCGACAATGACGATTGGGCTTTGGTTGGAAATTGTGTTTGGGAATGCCAATGAAAATTGGGCTTTACTTGTGACATCACTGAGGATATAAGGATCATCTTAAAAGCTGATCGATATCCAGCCTTAGTGGATGAAAGAGGTGTGAGGTATGCTTTATTTGGGGACTTCCGTCCTTCCGACACCCGAGATCTTAGCGTTTCACGTACCGTGAGCCAAGCACTTGTTTCTGCTGAAGAGTAAGAATCTTAAAATGACTGATGAAGAGTTTCAGGCCTTGAGTCCTTTGATGCAAAACTGGAGACCAACGAAATTCTTTCGACATTTAAGAAATTCAAGTAAAACACATTTTTTATATTATTTCCCATATTTCAATGCATTATTTATCACGAATAAAAATAACATTTTATGAGCCAGTGAGAACACAAAACAATGAAAAGGCTTAAAGATGATTTTTATTCAATGAAACTTGATCCCTTGAACGGGTAACAACACATGAAGATGTAATCCTTGTAAAAAGTGATTACTAAGATAGGGAAAAGAAAAAACAAAAACAAATGGAGATTTGCTTGGGTGTTGCTTTGATACAACACGTGCTATTTTCCCTATGACTTCGAAATCCTTTGCCCCTGAAAGATGATAACGAAACCGATTCTTCCCCTCTTGAATCATGTCCGGATCTTGAGTGCTGCAGCCTTCTGCCTTTCTTATTTGTTTTGGAACCCCTAATTTTTACCTGGACCGCTCTTTCGAGTTTTCAGTCCACTGGGGTATATTTCCTTTTTTGATGTCCTTAATTTTTGCCTAGACCGCCTTTTCAGGTTTTCGATCTACCAGGACGCTCTTTATTGCCTAAACCGCCCCTTCGGGGTTTCGATTTAGCGAGCTCTTTTTTTTTTTAGGCATAGTATTTTTTGACTGCGTCGGAGTTTATTGAGAGTGGAAACTCCTCTCCATCCATAGTAGTGATGATTAAGGCTTCGCCAGAGAAAGCCTTCTTTACCACGTATGGTCCTTCATAGCTAGGAGTCCATTTCCCGCAGGGGTCCTTGTGGATGGGTAATATCTTTTTCAGCACTAAGTCTCCTTCTCTGAATTCTCGAGGACGAACTTTTTTGTCGAATGCCCTCTTGAGCCTCTTTTGGTACAACTGTCCATGACACAATGCTGTTAGACTTTTTTCTTCTATGAGTTTCAATTGGTTGAATCTTGTTTGAACCCATTCAGCTTCTTCTAACTTAGTCTCCATCAAGACCCTTAATGAGGGAATTTCAACTTCAATGGGAAGCACGGCCTCCATACCGTATACTAAGGAAAAAGTGGTTGCCCCAGTGGAAGTGCGAACTGTTGTTCTGTAGCCGTGTAGCGCAAAGGGAAGCATCTCATGCCAATCCTTGTAGGTTTTTACCATCTTCTGGATGATTTTCTTAATGTTCTTGTTGGCCGCTTCTACCGCACTGTTCATCATTTGGCCGATATGGTGAGGAATTATGGTGCTCAATCTTGAAGTCTTTGCACAATTCCTTCAATGTGTTGTTGTTTAGATTTGCCACATTATCTGTGATAATTTTGTGAGGAGTGCCGTAACTGGCAAATGATTTCCTTCTTGATGAATCGGGCTACCACTTGTTTTGTTACGTTTGCATAAGAAGCCGCTTCAACCCACTTGGTGAAATAGTCGATGGCAACCAGGATGAACCGGTGTCCATTTGAAGCCTTTGGTTCAATCACTTCCAATCATGTCTATGGCCCACATAGAAAATGGCCAGGGTGTCCGTCATGACATTCAGAGGAGTTGGTGGCACGTGCACCTTGTCGGCGTAAATTTGACACTTGTGACATGTCTTGGCATAGTGGAAACAGTCAGCTTCCATAGTTAGCCAGTAATAGCCCGCCCTTAGAATCTTCTTTGCCATTGCATGTCCATTGGCATGGGTTCCAAAGGACCCCTCATGGATTTCTTTGATGAGCATGTCTGCTTCACGTTTATCCACACACCTGAGTAAGACAATGTCATAATTTCTTTTGTAGAGTGTGTCCCCGCTGAGGAAGAACTGCGATGCCAATCTCCTGAGAGTTTTCTTGTCTGTTTGTGAGACATTCTCTGGATACTTTTGCTCTTCGAGGTATCGTTTGATGTCGTAAAACCAGGGTTTGTTGTCAAGTTCTTCTTCGACTACTGCACACACCACTGGTCTATCCCTACGATCCATCCTTATGATTGGTGCCTCGTTGTGGAAATTCACTTGGTACATTGATGATAATGTAGCCAAAGCATCTGCTACCTGATTCTCTTCTCGAGGTATATGATGAAAGGTGATCTCATCGAAATGCTTCATCAACTCTACAACACGGGCACGGTAGGGGATCAAATTGGGATGCTTTGTTTCCCATTCTCCTTTCACTTGACAGATGACTAGGGCTGAGTCCCCGTATACTTCAAGGATTTTGATCCTTAGGTCAATTGCCGCTTCGAGGCCCAAGATGCACGCTTCATACTCTGCCATGTTATTGGTGCAGTCAAAGCATAACCTTGTTGTGAAGGGTTGATACCCATTTCTTGGTGATATTAGGACAGCCCCGATCCCGTGCCCCATGGCATTTGAGGCACCGTCGAAAGCTAGCTTCCATCGAGCTCCTGGTTCAGGCCCTTCATCATCACTTATGATCCTTTCATCATTCAAGGCTACAACGTCTTCATCGAGGAAGTCAAATTGTATGGGTTGATAGTCTTTCAATGGTTGGTGAGCAAGGTGCTCGGATAAAACACTCCCTTTTATAGCCTTTTGAGCAACATATTGGATGTCATACTCGGATAGCAGCATTTGCCAACGGACTATCTTTCCTGTGAGGGCGGGCTTTCCAAAGATGTATTTGATGGGATCCATCCTTGATATCAACCAAGTGGTGTGAGTCAACATGTACTGTCTTAAGCGTCGGGCAGCCCATGCTAAGGCGCAACAAGTCTTTTCAAGCGAGGTATATCTTGATTCGCAATCGGTGAACTTCTTTCTTAGATACTAGATGGCGTGCTCTTTTCTTCCCGTTCCATCCTGTTGTCCTAGCACACAACCCATTGACCCATCAAGCACGGTCAAGTATAAGATGAGGGGTCTACCAGAAACTGGAGGTATCAAAATCAGTGGCTATTGCAGGTATTGTTTGATCTTATCAAACGCCTCTTGGCAGTCCTCATTCCACTGAACAGTTTGATTTTTTCTTAGCAATTTGAAAATTGGTTCACAAGTGGCCGTCATGTGTGAGATGAATCTAGCAATGTAGTTCAATCTTCCTAAGAATCCACGAACCTCCTTCTCGGTATTTGGCGCTGGCATATCTTGTATGGCTTTTACCTTATCAGGATCCACTTCAATCCCCCTTTGGCTGACTATGAAACCCAATAACTTACCGGACCTAACACCAAAAGTGCACTTGTTAGTATCTAGGTGTAGCTTGAACTTTCTCAGGCGCTCGAACAACTTTTGCAAATGGGATAGATGATCCTCCTCCGTCTGGGATTTGGCAATCATATCATTGACATAGACCTCTATTTCCTTATGAATCATGTCATGGAAAAGAGTCACCATTGCTCTTTGATATGTTGCCCCGGCATTCGTCAATCCGAAGGGCATTACCTTGTAGCAGAAAGTTCCCCATGGGGTGATGAATGTGGTTTTCTCCATGTCCTCTGGAGCCATTTTGATTTGGTTGTATCCAGAGAAGCCGTCCATGAAAGAGAAGACTGAAAACTGGGCGGTGTTGTCTACCAATACATCAATGTGAGGTAGTGGGAAGTCATCCTTTGGGCTCGCTCTATTCAAGTCCCGGTAGTCCACACACATTCTGACTTTGCCATCCTTCTTTGGGACTAGCACAATGTTGGCAACCCATTGTGGATACTTGGTCACTGCTAAGAAACCGGCGTCAAACTGCTTTTTGACTTCCTCTCTAATCTTGAGAGCCATGTCGGGTCTGGTTCTTCTCATCTTTTGCTTTATTTGTGGGCATTCCGGCTCGAGCGGTAGTCTATGCACGACTATGTTGGGGTCTAATCCTGGCATGTCTTGATATGACCAAGCGAACACATCTACATACTCTCGTAGTAGCTTAATCAGCTTTTCCTTCAGGTCTTCTTGCAGGGAGGCTCCCACTTTGACCTCTTTCTTGTCCTCTTCAGTCCCTAAGTTGATCATTTCAATTGGTTCTTGGTGCGGTTGTATTACCCTATCCTCTTGATCCCCAAGCTTGGACAATTCTTCAGGGAGTTCATAATCGTCCTCCTCATCGTCTTCCATTTGGTTAATCGGGAAATCGAAGTCGTAAGGGATTATAGCAGTGTTATTTTCGGTGGGTGTATTTGTGGATCTGCATGAGTATGATTTTATTTTAGGTTTTGCAGAAAATATTTTTTTTAAAAAAAATATTGCTATTAAAGAACAAAAGGAAGAAATGAACTCAATTGAACATAAAATGCAATTTTATTGATGATAGAAATAACTTGAAAAACATGGGGGGCCCACACAGCTAATCATTTGCCTTGGGCAGAGCAAAATGATTTTTTTCAAAAAACAAAAAAACATGATAAAATACTTGAACATGGAAATGATTTCTGGAATTTCGATGGCCTTCCAGTTGTTCAAGATCTCATCAGAAACACAACGGTACACCAGGTCGGGTACTTCTTCATCTGTGTCTTCAAGCAGAGCCACCTGGTCTTCATAGCTAAAACCAGCACTGTAAAATGTTTCTAGAATGGGAGGAATTCCTTGCAGATGAGGCTTCCGCTGATGGCTGATATCCTAGCCCAAAACGGTTCTTCTTTTCTGGTATGTCCACCAGCTTGCCCCATCCTGTAAGGCTACTTTCCTCTAAAGCCTCTCTCACGGCCCTCCATGAGGACATGGCTATCCTTGCCTTCTTCTTGTGCTTTGAGCTCAAGGTCACAACATTTGCCACTTCCAAAGATTGAAATGGAATATCTACAACTTCTTCATCCGTCTCTATATAACGGAAGGACGAAAGATGGCACACCATCATATCTTCCTGGCCGGAAACTACGATCATTTTGTCATCGACAATGAACTTGAGTTTCTGGTGCAGAGTAGAGGTGATGGCTCCAGCGGTGTGGATCCAGGGTCGTCCTAGAAGACAACTGTAGGTCGGATTGATGTCCATGACCTGGAAGGTGATGGTGAAAACTTGAGGCCCAATTAGAACAGGTAGGTCAATTTCTCCTATGACGGCCCTTCTTGACCCGTCAGAGGCTTTCACCACTAAAGCGCTCGGCTTCATCACTGTCCCTTCACATGATAGCTTCAAAAGGGTGGTCTTAGGCATCACATTCAAAGATAATCCCGTATCCACCAGCACTCGGGATAAGATGTGGTCCAAGCACTTTACAGAGATGTGCAAGGCCCTGTTGTGAACATGTCCCTCATCGGGTAGCTCATCATCATTGAAACCCAAATACCTGCTTGTGGTAATGTTTGCCACTATTCCATCAAATTGGTCTACAGGGATATCCTTAGTAACATGTGCTTCGCTAAGGATCCGCAATAATTCTTCTCGATGGGCCTCCGAGCTTAGCAATAATGATAAGATGGAGATTTTAGAGGGAGTCAGACCCAATTGGTCAATTATCTTGTACTCGCTCTTTTGAATAATCCTTAGGAACTCCTCGGCCTCTTTTTGTGGGGCTATTTTCTTGGAGGGTCCTGCTTGGTTCTCCATCTCTTCCACATCCTTTTCCTTGAGCGGTTCCCTTGGTGGTTCTGCAGTAGTCCTCCCGAGCTGCTCTAGAGCGAAAACCCTACCGCTCCTTGTCATACCTCCAACGCCGGTAATGTTAGTGACGTTAGATTCTATTTTTGCCAATGGCTCACCTTCCATATAAGCGACAGGCTGATAATTCCACGGTACTCTTTTTGTACTCTCAAAGGAAAAAGGCGCAGGCATGGAATATTATGGGCTTTACCGGTATTTGTACCTCCTTCCTCTGGTATGGGATTTCGAGAGGTTTTGGGTTTTGAGACTCCAAAGTAGCAACGTCCGCGCTACCTTTTGTATAGCCAATTTGGACCCAACCTTGGTCCATTAACTCTTGAAGACAAATCTTCAATTTTTCACATTCGGCCGGATTTATTATGCAGGCTTCGCAATCGGCATGCATTTCTTCAAACAAACCAAAACCGATCAACCTTTCTCGTATGACTGACATATGAGTCTTTACATTGACCACCTTTTTGATCGGGCCAATGTTTTTGAGCTCTTCCACTGCATTCACAGATGGACCCACATGCCCCGGCAATGGATTATTTTTCACATTTGGGTTTTCTTCCTTGAAGGACAACAACTCCGGTTAATGAGTTCCTGGACCTTGTACTTGAAAGCTTTACAGCCTTCGATGTAGGTGGATATGGTGGCATTATAGGTTGTAGCGGTCTTGGCTCGACCATCCCCTTCTGGATTAAGTAAGGCAGGATTTGACCGTAGGGCATGGGCACGAGATCAAACTGCACGTTTTTATAGTTGTTCCTCGGGCCTGTTTGATTCCTTGGTGGGTACATGCTTCTTTGTTGCTGCTGATTTTGCTGAGGCAATACTGCCGGTTGTTGAGGTGGAGTCGTGGGGCTTACTTGATATGGGTATTGCCCCTGAGCTGTTGCTGCCACGTAAGGATAGTGGTATTAAGGCATCTGAGTTGAGGGTGCCCGAGATGGCCCTACCATAACAGCGTTTGTCTCCCTTTCTTTCTTCTTATGATAGTTACTGGGGGATCTCTTGGCTACACTTTGAGCATCAGGAGGGCCTTGAATCTTTCCCCTCTTTACTCCATCTTCTACTCGTTCACCGATTATGACTAGGTCAGAGAAGCCTAATGATGTGCTTCCAACCATTTTATCATAGTATGGGCCTTGTAGTGTGCCCATGAAGGTGTCAACCAACTCTATTTCCAACAACGGTGGCTGCACACGAAATGCCAATTCCCTCCACCTCTGAGCGTATTCTTTGAAGGATTCGTTACTCCTTTGAACAAGGTTTTGTAACTGCATCCGATTGGGAGCCATATCCAAATTATACTTGTATTGCTTCAAAAAAGCATCGGCCAAGTCTTTCCATGTTTGGACATGGGTGCGCTCCAACTACATGTACCAATCCAAAGATGCTCCGCTTACACTATCTTGGAACAAATGGATCATGAGTTTCTCGTTTGTAGCGTAGGTAGCCATCTTCCTACAAAACATCCGCAAATGGTTTCTAGGGCATTGAATACCTTTATACCTCTCAAAGTCCGGCACTTTGAATTTTGGAGGGATAACCACATCGGGTACCAAACACATGTCCAAGGCATTGTACCCATATGAGCCGAATCCTTCGACAGCCTTCAGCCTCTCCTCCAAAACTCGATACATTTGAGTGGAATCGCTGTCTTGGTGGGTATTGCTGGGAGCAGAATGCCTAAGATGGGTGTCTTCCATAGTATGAGAAACATTCTCATTTTGAGTGGTGGAATTCCCTGGGGGACGATGCTCTTCGTTCCTAATGGGGATGGTAATCTGTGGTTGAGGAGGTGGCACAAGGCTATCACTTTCAGGTGGGGTATAACCTTGAGGAAGACCGTACGGGGGCCATGATACATTGGCCGCATTCTCGGTTGGGCGACGGTTGTTTTCCCTGTTGGACAGAGCTTGCATGAGCTCTAGCAGCTGATCCATTTTTTCTTTCATCGCATCAACCTCCCCTCTCTAAACATTCTGATTTTGCTCCAGGTTATCCATAATCCTTTGATAGTTAGCGCGCGTCCCGTATGGGTGTCGGAGAACAGGCTCTTGGGCCAATTGCTTCTTAGGCTTTCTGGCTATGATTGATTTCCTTCTTGGAGTTTTGGGGGAAATGATATGAGTGTTTTTTTTCTTTAAAAATGCATGAAAATGCATGTATGCGATGTATATGAAAAACATGCGTTTTTTCCAGTTTGCTTTGCGAGGAAATTACAGGCACGCAGTTAATATAAGCAATCATAAATATTAAAGGCCGGGAAATTAACATTTGCTTCAAAACTTATCATTTGATTGAATTACATTTAATTTACATTACAAGGCGTAATTAATGCTAATACAATTCAAAGAGCCCTTCTTTTTTTAGCCTTTTCTATTTCTTCCCTATAGAAGTCCACGGTGTCTTTGCAGAACTTCATGAATTTTTGGATCTTCTTAGGGATGTCATAGTAAGGCATGACCATTTCGGCTTTTACTAGCATCCTCGGAAGTTGGGCGATGACCGCATTTGAGAAAGAGACCAATTTTGTGAAGTCTTCACTTAATCAGACGACGTCTTGCCACACAAATTCAAGCACCTCCTTGCGTTGAGCTAACTTAGTGTTTGCACTTCTAATCTCATCATGTAGTCGTGCAATATGGTCCCCGTGCTCTCTCGCAATTTGGTCAAAATACTCTTCATATTTCCTGATATTGGCTTCGAGATGATTGCACTTTAGCTTTCCTTGATGAGAAAGGTTCTCATACTCTTGCCTTTGGACACTCTCGGTTTGTAGCCGCTCTTTATACTCCTTGATGACCTCCTAGAGTTGTTGGTTTTTCTCTTGGTATTTCAACCTCCATTTCCTTTGAGCTTCAATGGCCAACTCCCCGAACTTTTTCAATTCTTGGTTGGAATGCAAGATTTTCTCCAACTCCCCATCCTTGGCTATGAGATTGGCGTCTGCACTGACCAAACCTCCCCCGATCCACTCTCTTTTTCCCTCGGAGACCCTTAATCTTTTTCTGCATCCTTGGAGAGATTTTGTTGTTTCATCTTGATCTCTCTTCGTTCTAGCGATCTCTCTCAAAGCTTGATGGTGTTTTGATTCTAACTCCTCATTTTTGCTTTGGAGCTCTCGAATCTTGGCTTTTAGTTCTTCCACTTCTTCAATGGGAATGGTTATAATTGGCTTAGGTGAGAGAGGTCTAGTAGGGCATACAACCGCAAAGGGTAGCTTGATCACCTTGACCCTTTCCTTCACCCACTGAGTGTAGGGAGGTTTGGCTACGCAATTCTTTTTACCAACCTTACTCTTGTGTATTTGACTCCAAGCTCTTCGGATCCTTCCTAGCAGTGCTGAGTCCTTATCTCCTTCCTTTAGGACGAAAGCTTCCATTGGATAACCTAATTGGCAAGGAGAGAGGGCTGGGTTATAGTTGATGCATCCCCTAGTACCTATGAGGGGCACATTAGGGAATTCACCGCAGCTAAGAATGATTTCTGGATCCTCTAACTCTTGAGAGTACCAATGGATGTCCCCCTCGGTGAGAGCCGTCATCCTTTGTGACCACTTGAGTTCAGCTCGGTTTTCCACAGAATCTCGATTTCTTGGCATGTGGGACATTAACCATATTTGCACTAAAGGAGTACAGCGGGAAATCGTGCCTCCTCTCCCTTTTTCATGCCTAGTATAGAGGGAGTGATAGAAATCAGCTAAAAGTGTAGGAGCCGGATTTTTAGTCATGAATACCCCTATAGCCGGAAGATCTACGAAGTCCTCTATATTAGGGAACAGAACTATCCCATATACCAAAAGAGCTAGGATTGCATTGAACGCCTTCCCATTTTTGTTGGCCAACAAGTCTCGAGCCTTGGCCTCCAAAACCCTTCTTGTGAATCCCTTAGTGTTTCCTCTGGTTTCCAAGTGTGGTGCTATCTCTTGGACACTAAGGTGTAAAGATTCGGCAATGACTTCTAAAGTAGGGTCTTCTCCCAAACCGAGGTAAGGCCCATGATCCTTCAAACTACATCCCAAAATCTTCTCGAATTCTTCTAAGGTTGGGGCTAACTGGAAGTCCTGGAATGTAAAGCATCGGAGAGGTGGGTCATAGAATTGAGCCAATGTAGTTAAAGCCATTGTATCTACCTTCACATGCAGGAGGTCAAGTATCAATCCATAATTTGTTTGGAAGTTACTCTTGTTGATCAAAGTGAGCTGATTACTCAAAACTAGCAGGCTTTCTACTTTGGGAGCCCTGACTTTGAAAGCAAGTGTGTTTCTCTTTCCGGAAGCCATATTTCTTTTGCTGATTACTGATTGCCTTTTTAATTCCCTATAAACCAAAATGTATATGCAAAAATTATTTTCATGAATGCAAATGTTATGGCATGCAGGGGTGTGACATAGGAACGTTCAATACATCCCCCATTCTCACATGTAGGTTCTAGAGATTTTCTAAAAGGTCCCTAGAGTCACGGATCCCACAAGGAACTATTGCCGCCATTGCAAATACTCGCAAGACCTCAATAACTTCCAAGAGAATCTACTCTAGGCGGGGTTTTCATGCCAACCCTACAAGACATACGTCAGGAAGGCCAACACTACGCAACCACCATCTTATCTTAAGTCTTTCTCAAAGCTCGGGTATAGAGCTTCACTCATGTGACAACCCACAGTTGTCATATCAATATGAACATAAAGCAAAATGAAGCATAGATATAGAGGCAAGAGAAAAAAGAAGATAAAGACATAAAACAAAAACATGCAAGCAAACAAAAAACACTTAGCCTAAGAGCCAACTAGGATAGGCTTGACTCGCTAGTGAGAAACGAAAGTCCCCAGCGGAGTCGCCAGCTGTGCGCTCTCTAAAAAACGCTCGAGCGTAAAGACACTCGGAAAGACTGCGGAGTCGGCACCCAAGTTTTATTTTTAAAGGGAAACGTTGATAAACCCTTTGACAATGTGGAAAGGATGGTCATCGCAACCATTAATGGGTTCGGGAGTCGATTATGCAAGGGGAAGGTATTAGCACCTCTCACATCCGTTGTACTCAACGGGAACCTCCTAGCTAGTTTAGGGTTAAAAGTATTTTAAAGGTTTGCTTGCTATGTTTTAATATTTCAAAGGGGAAAAAGAAAAGGGGGAAAAAGGTATTTTTTTTTATTAGTGTGCTTGACAAGAATGGGATCTTGCTCCTACGTATCTCCTGGTGCGATGGAGAATTCAAAGCTACGTAGTTCTTTGGTAGAAAACGCTTGTTTGTTGGTTGATTTTAAAGAGCAATGTTTTTGATCGTATTCTAGCAGTTAAACGTAGCTTGTATGCTCGCGCGTGGGAGGCTTAAGCGTTTGTTTGTATCGCGTTAGAATTGATAAAACATTGTTCTTTTGTGAAAAGGGATTTGACCACGGGGGCCAAAAATTAGCTTTGAATTGACCACGGGGGGCCAAAAATTAGTTCAATTGACCACGGGGGGTCAAGAAATAGTTCAATTGACCACGCGGGGGGGCAAAAAATAGTTCAATTGACCACGGGGGCCAAGAAATAGTTCAATTGACCACGGGGGGTCAAGAAATAGTTTGATGTGTTGGATTTGTCTTATGTTTTTGTATTTTTGAAAATAGAATGACGATTGTCCGAACAACGAGACATACGTCAAGTGCTCGTGCAATCGGGGGATGGAAAGACATACGTCAAACCACTCCTTTTTCAATCAAGTTTATTGTTGAAAGTAAATGTATTTTTTGTATTTGAAAAGGAATGACGATTGTCCAAACAACGAGACATACGTCAAGTGCTTGTGCAATCGGGAAATGGAAAGAAATACGTCAAACCACTCCTTTTTCATTCAAGTTTGTTATTGAAATTTATGAAATTAAATAAAAGCAAAAATACTTGTTATATTTTTTTTTAAAAATGAGTTTCAGCCCTTGCAAAAAAATAGTTTAAAAACAGGTTCTGAACTTCAGAAACTGCCCAAAAGCTGCTTCAGAAGCTGCCCAGAAGCTGCTTCAGAAGCTGAACTTCAGAAGCACTGTTCAGACTTTGAACTTCAGAAGCACTGTTCAGACTCTGAACTTCAGAAGCACTGTTCAGACTCTGAACTCCAGAAGCACTGTTCAGACTCTGAACTTCAGAAGCATTGTTCAGACGTTGACTTTTGGTTGACCATCAGACGCACTGTTCAGACGTTGACTTTTGGTTGACCATCAGACGCACTGTTCAGACTCTGAGGTTCAGAAGCACTGTTCAGACTCTGAACTTCGGAATCATTGTTCAGACTCTGAACTTCAGAAGCACTGTTCATACTCTGAGGTTAAGAAGCACTGTTCAGACTCACTGTTCAGAAGCTGCTTCTGAACTACTGTTCAGACTGCTTCTGATTTCTGATTTCAGAACCTCAAGGGGGGTGAAAACATTCGAATTCAGTAAGAAAAAGAAGTAAACCACTTCTGTTTTGGTATTTTGTAAACTTTGAGATTTTTTTGGGGTTTTTTTAAAAGATGTTTCTAGTTCAAAACTGAGTTAAAGACCACTAAGGATGCAGAAAAATGATGCTGAATAACAGTAGAACAAAAATGCAAACAGAATGCAAAAGAATAGATAAAAAGGTTTAAGACACTTACAAATTCCTAGCTAAAGCTTTGAATGCAAGAAAATGAAAGGGGTTTTTGGGTGGGTGTGGTTTTTGCAAAGATAGAAGTGATGAAGAATGAGAACAACAACAACAAGGGTGTTTTGCTGTTATTCTTCACTCTGGGTATGATGTTTCTGGTGAGTGGTTGTGTTGATTGTTTGATTGGTTTATGATGGTTTGTGAAGAAGGAAATAGAAAACAGAGATTTTCTTTTCAAAGATTGTGGTGAATTCTTGCTGTTTCTTTTGATTCCGAGTTTGCTCTAAAATTCCCTCTTAGAATTCTCTCTAAAATTGCTCAAAGATCAGATTGAATTGTGTTAAACAAACTGTGTTAAAACTATTTGTTAAAACTGTGTGTTAAAACTGTGTTTTTTCTTCTGAATTGTGTTCAAAAAACTGTCCCCAATCCTTCTGAATTGTGTTGTTTACATAGGCAAAATGTGATCATTTGTAATCATGAAAATCCCATGAAAGCAGGGCTGCTTTGTGTGCTATGACCAAGACTTTGGTTAGCATTTAATGCAAAAGGAAGGAAGTGACCTTGCCTTTTGATCTTAGTGAAGACTTTGGTTAATTTCAGAACAAATTGGGGCTGAGTTCTGACAGAAGTTGCTGGAAAAATGGGAAAACAGGGTGCTGTTTGCAACTTGTGGTGCTTTTGGGATTGATCTTTGAAGATTTGGGAAGACAAACAGGAAAAGTAGGGTGCTGTCCTGTGCAGAGGTTGGGAGAAAACATGGAAAAGGGGTGCTGCACACAGGGGCAGCAGCAGAGAAAAAATGGGAAGGAAGAAATGCTGGAACAGGGGCAGCAGTTTCAGAAACAGGGCAGCAGTTTTGCAGCTTACCTTGACTGGTTTTGATAAAGAAGAAAGGGAAGAAAATGGCAAGGTGGTTGCTGGAAAGTAATAGGGTCAGTAGCAGAGGAATGGAAGGGAAGAAGTGCTGCCCTGGGCAGCCACTTGCTTCTTGTTCCCCTTGGCAATGGCACACGTTTTTCTTTCCTTCTTTCTTCTTTTTTTTTTTTAAATAAGCTTAACAAATAATAAAAGTAATAATAATAATAATAGTAATAATAAAATAAAAAAGAAAGATAAATAAATAATAATAAAACTTTTTATTATTATTTATTATTTATTTAAAAAGAAAATAAAAGTTGACTTTTTTTTGTGTTGACTTTTTTTTTTGAAAAAAGCTTGGACAAAATTAGGGTACAACAGGATGACCTAAAAAATCCCCCAAAAATGTCATTTTCGATCTCAATCATCCAAAAATCGTTGTATAAACAGTACCCGTAGTCAACACACTTTAAATGAACAATTAAAACACAACAACACAACAATTCAACATGGATTCTCATGGTTTTTATCTCAATTAATCAAAAGCTCAAAACTCAACTTCTACCAACAACTTATCAACCAAACATGGTATAACAACAACAACAACACTTCATTGATACCCAACATCATCATAATCACTTATTCTAATAGTTATAGCAGCAACTTATTCATTTCAACATCAACTTATTCATTTTCACCAAATTAAGCTATTTTGCCAAAACACAACAACAACAACAACTTAATTCACAACAAATCACATATTCAACTTAATCTTTTCTTTAATTCAACAAGTCATGGCAGCAACTTAACAAACAACAACAAACTTAATCATTTCCATTCAATTATCATGTTATCCATCAAAATCATCAAAAATCGACAACTTATCAATTTAATATAACAAACCATGAATTTTGATATGAATAAAACATGAATTCACCAACTTTAACATATTCAAATTAATCATGAAAAATAGAGCACGGATTTCACATAATCAACAACAAGAATTATGAAATTAAGCATACGCTAAAACACCCAAACAACCTATTTGTTTCATAAAACCCATATGGTGAAAATAATCCTCCCCCTTACCTCAAATCTCTTCTAAAAGTGCTTCCTAACTTCAATATTCCCCTTCTAGAGCTTTCCCTTCTTCCTTCTTCCTTCTTCCCAAGTTTCTTCCTTTCCACTATTCTCTCTCTAGCCTCCTTTCTCTAGGTTATGAAAATGTTTTGACCTAGCTCTACTAACACTACTCATCTCTTTAAATACTATTGGGCTAGGGTCACTTCCACTAATGAGCTTAGTCATATTTCATCACATAATTATTTCTCTACACTTTTACTTCACTTAAACCTCCCATTTTACTAATTCACCACAATTCTCTAAATTCAAATTTATATCTTCTATCATATTACAAAAATGGCACAATCCCTCAAAATGACAAAATACCCTTAATCACTCAAAATCCACTAATCCACTAATTTCCAATAAAATAATCAATCAACAAATATAATAAACAAATAATAAGTAATAATAAATGATTCTAATTCTAAAAATCGGGTTGTTACATCTCTCCCCCTAAAAGAATTTTCGTCCTCGAAAATTACCGGAAGGAAACAACTCTGGATACGATTCCTTCATCTTACTCTACAACCTCCAAGTTAATAAATAAGTAATAATAATAAATAAATCTAATTCTAAAAATCGGGTTGTTACAATTGCAACTTGTTACAACAGAGTTGTTGTTCAATTGGTTTTGCCCGAAAGAGGTATATGTGAGACTTTATTTCCCAATCTGAGGTGCTCCACCACTTAACCCACATGCCCACATCATGTGTCTTGGCTAAATTCCTGGCCACTTTCTTCACGTTTATTTGAAAGACGGTTGTCCATTACCACCGTCTTGTATGGAGTGGGAGAATCACAAGATTGGTGAGGCTGAGGAATGAGAGTTTGAATTTTTGGATAGACAAGCCTTGTTCAAAGACCTCATGTCTAAGGAGCCGAAACCGCCGAAAAAACAAACAAATCATCTCAATCCAATTTTTTGTGACACTCTCACTCCCGGAAAACCAAAAGGAGAATTTGAAGTCATTGAAGAAGATGAAGAGCAGTTTCCCTATCACTAGCTAGTTAGATAGGCTATTACACTTTTTTGTCGGTGTTCGTCCTTTTTTTGTCGATATTACACCAATATATTTTTGGTGGCCGGTTATGTAATGCTGATATTTGTGACCAATATGTATCTAACATTATATAGATTATATAAATATATGAAGTGAGATATTTTTTGGTGGCCGGTTATGTAACGCCAATTATTGCTCACATGTTTTGGTCTCTAATTATTTAACTATTTATTTTATTTTTCATTTGGTTTTATTCTCATACTTGTTATTCCATTAAATTTTGTGAAGTGAAACATGTCTGAAGATGCACAAGTTGAAGTTGAAGCTCATGTCCGATAATCCGCCACGAAGAAGACAATTAAGGTATTTTTAACCTCGACCGACAAGTTGGACGAGTTGAAGGCACAACTTAACAAATACTTTGTCCATATTGGTGAAAATCAAGGAACATCTCATGTATTTATACATGTGCCATGCGTGAACCTGGGGGAGGATAAGGATGAAGACAGTTGGAAGACCGTGTATTTTCCACAAATTATCCGTGATGATAACGACGTTGATTACATGTTTAGGTTAATGGTTGAAAATAACATTTTATATCTTTGTGTCTGATCCATTGAAGTGTAATATTCATTAACGTGTAATAGTGTAATGTGTTCGAATTTGTGTCCGTAATGCTGCATTTTAATAAATTTGTGTCGAATTTGTGGATTGTGTATTTAACGACGAATTTGTGTAATTTGGATCGTTTATGTGTGTTTATGTGATTATATGTGATTAACGACGAATTTGTGTAATTTGGATCGATTATGTGTGATTAAGTGATTATGTGTGATTAACGACGAATTTGTGTAACTTGGATCGATTATGTGTGATTATGTGATTGTGTGATTAACGATGAATTTGTGTAATTTGGATCGATTATGTGTGATTATGTGGTTATGTGTGATTATGTTGTTAAAATGATGTAATTTGGATCAATTATGAGTGTGTATTGATTACGGGTCATTAATGGTTTGGTTGCTTGCATTCAATGATGTTCTTGATAAACTTTTAGCATGTATACTAAAAATGCATCGAAGTAATAAAATTTATAAGTTCGTCTCCACAGGGATTGTTTCAATCTCAACTCTACAATTTAATTATAATAAGGATTTAACAAATGGGGGTGTGCAGAGCATATATTTGAGTTTAACAATAAAACAAAATAAAAATAAATGGAATAAATTGTTTTGGGAAATATTAGAGATTAAAGTGATCATGTCTTTCGAATCCTTTATTTTTTGCTACTTGGAAATTGTGTCTAATTTCTACAATTGCGCTCCTAGTATTACGATAAATTAACAAAATGATTCAGATCAATCTCTTGACTCAGAACCTCTTTTCCGATTACAACTCCCTAATCTCTTAGGTGAGTTCGTAATCATTGAAGGTTTTATAACCATTAATTTCTAAATTCACAACCTAACAATCCAATATCTCTAAAGTGCTCCGATTGGTTGAACAATTATATTAGGTCAAATTCAACAGTTAGGGCTAGTAATCAGTTGATATTTGGGATTAGTTCATACATTCGTCAATATACAAAAGGCATTAAGCACAAATATAACTGAATAATACTAGGTTGCAATTGTATAGAAAAGTACTTAACAATTACATGGTTCAAATAGCTCAAAATAAATTCATCTAAAAGACCCAATCAGAGAAAATTAGTTAGACATAATCAAAGGAATAAACAACATAGTAAAGAAATTAAACTGATAGAGTTCCGTCATTTCGGCGTTGCTCCTCAATTTCATTCAAATCGGTGTTGTTGTCGTATTCCAATTTCCATGTGCCTCTCCTCCTTTCCGTCTCGTGTTGCGTCTCTCTCTCTCCCCAAAACCGTGATGTCACCAAACGTGAATCCCCTTGTCGAAACAGTGATCATCCGTTTTTATTTCCAATTGTGATCTTAATAGCATGTGTGTCATGACTTTCTATTTCACCACTTGTAGTGTGCCACATGTTTCTTTTTTATAATATTGTAAATTTAATTGCTTTTCTTCTCTTCAACCAATCACATGTCTCCTTTTGCTCATTCTATGCCACATTCAAATTCTCTTCCTGGGTCGTACACTCATACATGCTGCCTTTTTATTCATGTCACAATTCACACTAATAATATACTAATTCACACTAATAATATACTATTTGACTCAATAAATTAAAAACGACAATTTATTTAAAACGACTCTAATTAAATATTAAACTAATAAAAATAGACTAAAAACTTAACTAAAAGTGACTCAGAAAATAGTGTATAACTGACTGTCATCAGTTCTGCTGCTACACCAGAAGTCAGCGTGAGTTAACTCGTATTGACCTGTACTGAACGTGACTTAAGTCACGCTCGGTAGGTGTTTACGCTGAAATTTGGTAAACAACCGCTAGTCTGAGTTAATTGCTTGCGAGACCAACTAGTGAATCTCAGGAGCATAGTGCTTTGTTTGAATTCTTTAAGTTGTTTGAATGTTCATTACGCATAAACATCTATTGTTGTTTTGGGAAAATTAAATATACCAGTCACTTGGATTACAAGCAACAAGGAAAATAAATTCTTAATAAGCAAATGCTTTGTTTCGATCGAAACAGATAAATGAATAGAATTTAAATGAAAGGTAGTAAACTTTGCATAGAATTTAAAGTGCTTGAAAGATAAATTTACATGAAAAGTGAATTGCATAGAATTGTAAAATGTGCTTTACAGAAAAGAATGGTTCACAGATTCATACTTGGATCCCATTTCACTCGTTTCTCTCGATAGCATGGATACTTTGAGATTTACAAGGATTTTCGTATAAATGAATTGCGACCTTGTTTCTGACTAAAAAACTACTATATATAGACTTTCGAAAATAAACTGTCCTAACGGTCGAACACTACCCTACTGCCAAATGTCCTGCCACGTACAGCCTGCATGCACCTAACTGCCCCTTAGAACGGTTGTATCGCTCGAAGTCGAACTGAATTTGTGAAGTTTGTCAGAATTGCGCTAAGTCCAGAAATCTGTTGCTTCGATTCGATCATACGCTAGGTCGATTTGCCCAATGGTTCGAAGTCCTCTTTCTTGCCTTAGCCTTGTGTTTGTAAATATTCCCTTGAACCTGTGAACATTTCCAAGAGTCTTCTTACTCTTCAATTCGATAGGATCTGACAAGATTTTCTTTAGCATTTAATGCGTGTTTAGGGCATATTTTTAGCTTATCAAAAATATGGGCTAACAAATTGCCCCCAAAAAATGTCTGCTTCGATTTGTGATCGAAGGAAGATGAGAAGTTGACATTTTTTTCTTTTTCTACACGTTTTACTGAAACGGCGTCATGATTGCATGTTTTACTGTGTAACTGTCACCTCGATTCCCACTATCATCATGAGTTCCAACTTTCTAGGTAAAAGTGGGACACGTGTCACGCTAGGAAGTCGAAGTGAATCTGATTTGACAGATTTTTTATTATTATATTTTTTTTACCCTATAAATAGGCCAAAAATGGCCATTGAAACGTTTTCTCAGACGTTTTGCTTTCAGTTCTTGCTTTTTCCCACTCTCTTGCTTCCCAATCTCCACAGCTTCTTGCGAATCAGACCAACCTATTGCGTCTTTTCACAATCGTTTGTTCTTGAATCTCTAGTAAAGAAACCCTTTTCTTGGAATCAGAATCATCGGCATTGATCCAATCAGTTCGTCATTAAAACCCTCTTCATACGAAACTGTTCATCGTCTTCTTCGACAATGTCTCAAGAAAACCAGGAAGTTCCTATAGCTGGGAAATGGCCAAGCACTATCACCAGTAATGATGGCAAAGAAATGGTACCTGAACCTCACGGGGACGCAGCAAAGAAAGCTATTTGGGAGTTGAACGTGATGATCCCGTTTTCTGTGGGTGGCAAGACTTATGCCTTTGGTGGGCCTCTTCCAGATCAGCCAAATCTGTCGAAGGCCATGGATAAGGTATTTCCTTCGTTCACAACCTGCGAACCTAGGATATTCCTGAGTGACCCATATAACTTCAGTTTTCTAAGTAAACCTGGCAAGCTATTTCGATCAGCCCCCTATATAGGCAACCTGGATTATATCTCTTGGCTAGATCGAGTCGAAAGTGACTTTGGAGAATTTTGGAAAAGACATGAGATCTTCGACCTTATTCAATTCTCCAGGACTGGTCCAGAGTATTGACCAGAGATGTTAATCGCTGCTCTGCACTTCTTCGAGAGTGCAACCAATACGTTCCAATTTCCTTGTGGTATGCTTACTCCGACCCTTTTTGACGTAGCTGCTCTTACAGGCCTTAGGCCTACTGGGATACCTATGACCCCACCATCACTAATGACGATATCAAAGTAGATTTTAAAGAGGCAACGTTTGCTAAGTATATAGCGGAGAACAGGGGTCATGATGACGAAGTATCAGACGAAGAACACGTCGCATTTCTGACCTTGTGGCTGTCACATTTCGTCTTCTGTTCGAAGTCGCTGCAGGTGGCAAAAAGATTCATTCCTATGGCCCAGCAGATCGGAGAAGGCAGAATATTTGGACTTGGGCGCCTTTTGCTGGCCGTTCTATATGATTCGATCGGGGAAGCCTGCGATGACCTGAAGAAATCGAATGATGGTTCTTCCTTCCTAGTATCCGGCCCAATGTGGCTTCTTCAGTTGTGGCTTAATGCCACTTTTGAAAAGGAAATGGGACTGATCATCCCACAAGATTATGCTGAAGAGGAGGCCAACCGTTCTATCGAGGGTCAGAGGGCACTTCGACTGACGCCCAAGACCTTAGAACAGAGCCCACAGAGGCTCTTCCTCAAGTATATGAAGGTCTTCCTGGACTTCAAGCATTTTCTTCCTCAACATGCCCCTTTCCATGAGAGACAGTTCGGCCCGGCCTGGTTTACAGAAGATTTCCCAACCATCGACCCAGACAACGAAGACGAAGTGAATGAAGTATGGTCAGCTTACCTGTATCCTTCCATACTTTCATGCAGAACTGGGGTGAAGTCGAACTACTTAGGCTTGGTAGGGTACCAACCTAATTTAGTGTCAAGACAATTTGGGCTTTCCCAACTTCGACCCAAGAGTATGTTTTCAGACCCCAAACATGTTTTGAGGGGAGCTAACCTCTCAGGTAAGCTTTTTAAGAAATACCTTAAGTCATCTGGAGAGCTCTTGTTCGAATTGCATCCATTCGAATACAATGCTTCGTTCTTCTGCACTACAGAATTCACAAAATGGTGGGAGAAGTATTTTTCTAGTCATTCAGTTGGAGACACTAAAGCTACGATCTCCAGGTTAGAAAGTGGCTTTTCCTAGCCAATTATTGAGAACATACGTTCGAAGCTCCCTGCTCGAGGTACCAAACTCACTTTTTTGTCACTTATTGATATATGCTAGTTTTATTTATTTATGCCTTTCGATTTCATCTGTTTAGGCAAAGCACCAGTGACAAAGAAGGGTGCAGAATCGTCTCGAGCTGGGGAAAAATCCAAGAGGCCGACTGGCATAAAGATCCAGGAGGTAAAGAAGGAAAAACAAGAAAAGGTAACCGATTTTATTTACCTTGTTTTAATTTCCAACATTTTCTAACTTCTTTCTACTTCGATTATGGCAGAGTCGAAAGAGAGATAATAGTTCTGAGACTACTACAACCTCTAAGAAGTCAAAACCCGAGGTCATCTATGTTATAGATGAAGAAGAAGTAAGTCCATTCAAATGTCCTTTACCTACCTTACTTCTTGATCTAATGACAATCCCTTTAGTCTTTTCTTATCTTTTCTTTGACAACAGGAAGAGGAGGAAATTCCTCTTATTAGGAAACGGAAAACGCCCCCTAGCTCAACACCTACCGAGTCTGTCGAACAGACGGGTCTAGGTAGTTCTCAGGCTCAGGGGCCTAAAGAGAAGAAAAAGAAGAAAGACAAGAAAATCGGACCTGAAATTGCTGCAGATCGAAAAGCAGATGAGCCTGTTGAGAAGAGGAAGAAGAAAAAGTCTTCTAAGTCTTCAGAAAATCAACCAAAGGCAACTCCTTCTGAATCTCAGCCTGCTTCGACCGAGGTTGATAATAAGGCTGACCATGAGAATAAAGATAAAGAGGATGCTGGAGGCGTTAAGACTCCTGAAGAACTTAATCCAAATCCCATAATTGTAGAGATCGAGGTACGGGTTTCTCCACAAACCTCTTCTTTTATGACTTAGATTGCCTTTGCTAGCATCCTTTTTTATTCCGTCTATATTTCGAATCAGGTGGAAGGTCATGTTGCAGAGGGCGCTCCTGCATGGGCGGAGAAAATTCCAAGCCCCCTTATCGAAGAGCCTCCCAGTCCTGTAGAAACAGAAACTGCTGCTGAGGCAGATCAACAGAAAGAAGATCAACCAGATCAACCAGTCGCGTCTGAAAGTCCTCGTGGTCGGAAGGGAACATATGTCGAATCTGAAACTGAGCAACCAGAGGCTGTTGTTTCTACTGAATCGAGCAAGGGTTATTCGCCCTCTCCTGAGAAGTACCAATTTGATGATGAAGCTATCAAAGAGGCTGAGGTAGGAGGGTCAGAAATCTTGCCGGAGTCTTCAACTTCGAAGCTCTCTGCCAGCTTAGGGTTGCCTGAAGAAGAATTCGTGAACATGCAAAGTTTAGACCCTGCAGCTACTCTTCGACTTCTGCTTACCAAGCAAACCCCTCCTCCAACTTCAAGTGATAGGGCCAGTGATTCGACTCAGTCAGCAGAAGAAATCAACTCATCCGTACGTCAAGACTCACTTCTGTTGAAACTGACTACAGATTTCGTGATGAAAGATGTGCCTAGCATAATTAAAGCAAATCCCTCCACTGCTTTTGGACATCTCAACTTTCTGAAGAAACTCCACAATCCCTTAACCACTGACGAGACTTTAGGGAAGGTTCTTCAAATCGAATCAATCATTGACCAACTGGCCAAAACTGTGCAACATGATGAGGACAGTGCAATGAGGCTCGCTGCTCAGAAACGAACACATGACCATTTGCTCGAAAGAGCGAAAACTGCACAAGCTGAAGTTAATCGATTAGCAAATTTCGCCAAAGAAGCGCACCCTGATATCAAGGTTTGCAATGACAACATCTCTGATTGGGAAAATCATATCATTGTGTTGCAGTCGCAGATTGACAACTATAGGCAGAAAATTGCTGAAGAGGAAACCAAACGCAACAAACTCGAAGAGGATGTTAACAATTCGATTAAGGCTCGAATTGATGAGAAGGGACGAGAAGGTCTTAAGGCTTACAGTGCTTCTGCAGTAATCCTTGAAGAAGTTAAAAGCTTGGAGAGTGCCCGCCAGGTCTTCGATAAAGAGATCAATAGCTTGACCAAATTGTACTGGGAGTCTGTCAAACATTTGTAATACCTTAGTTTTTATTTTATAAGTTTCGAACATCTTTTGGTATATTTTGTTTGTAATGTTCAAGACATGCCCAGTTTGTGGCAATTTCTTTTAACTGCCATTTCGAATCTCTTTGAAGTTTTATTCTGCGCTTATCTTTACTTCGAGTCACTTTGACTATTTTAGCATTTGAAAACGCCAGATATCAAAGATTTACTTGGTTTTCGTGATACACTCTGAACCCCTCTTTCTTAGTAACGGATAAGATTGTGCCTAAAACAAAACGCTTAACTACTAAGCCATATCTCTGATTGGCTCTAGTTTCAAAATAAGTCAAACATCCATTTCCAAAACAGTCAAACTGACATGGCGTGAATTCCGAGAAGAATTAGGAAACGGTTGAAGAATTATTAATGATCTTACCATTATATATATGGTCATTTTCTATCCGTTTTACTCACTCTATTCTGCAAGTTATAATAGTATAGCAACCATCACCAATTTTGAAAGAGAAATCATGGGTAAAGGCAAACAGATTGCGAAGAACACCAATGAAAAGAAAGCAACGTCTGGAAAGAAGAACAACAAGAAAATTGCTGATTCCTCAAAAAAGACAAAGAAACCTTCTTCCAAGGGCGAAAGTTCAAGAACTTGCAGAGCTCCTCCTCCTCCTGAAGGGAAAATACACGAATCACCCTCAAAGGCTCAACCAGAGGTTTCCTCCTCAGAGTCTGATAGCACGGACCCTGATTGGGCAGAATTCCTTTCGACCTATGATGAAAACAAGGAATACCTTCGTTCATCAGACTCAGAAGTGGATTCGAAATGAAGGCCCTTCAAGATCAACGTGTCACTTTTTCTTTTGTAATTCGAATAAAATCTTAGCACTTTATGATGGATAAAAATCCAAGATAAGACCTTTGTATGATGAGGGATAAAACCCACCATTTTAATTCGAATCTTTTATTTTACTGGCATCTTCGCAAGTTGCCACTTTAGTATTTTGCTTTTCGAACTATTCTTGATTTATTCGAATCTCTTGAAGCGCTGGTCTATATCTTTTCAAATACTTACCATTTATACTCAAAGTACGTTGATCAGGAGTTAACTCCTCTAACTCATAAGCACCGTTCGAATAAATCTGAACTATCTTAAATGGCCCTTCCCAATTTGGGGACCACTTGCCCAAGGTTCGATCTTTTCTATCCATGGGCAGAATGACTTTCCACACCAAGTCTCCAACATTAAAAGTTTTTTACTTCACTTTCTTGTTATAAGCTTTTGCAACTCTTTCCTTTTGCCTAGTCAAGACTTCTAATGCTCTTAATCTCTCCTCATCTAAATCAACCAACTCATCTGACATCATTTTCCAATAATGATCAATTGGTATGTCCATTTGTTTTTGTATTCTGGCTGATTGCAAATGTATTTCGACTGGAAGTACAGCATCATGACCAAACGTCAATCGAAATGGGGTAGTGCCAGTTGATTCCTTAGGAGAATTTCTACATGCCCATAAAACTTGATCCAACGTTTTATTCCAATTTCTTGGTTTTTGGGCAATATGTTTTTTAATCAAGTTAATGATAATTTTATTGGCTGCTTCGACTTGACCATTTTCTTGCGCGTAATATGGTGTTGAGGTTAATAATCGAAAGCCAGTTTCTTGAGCAAATTCTTGCATCTTTCATCCAGTAAAAACTGAACCTTGATCAGTGGTAATTGTTTCAGGAATACCATACCTATAAATAATATGGTTTTGAATGAAACTAATTACTGCCTCTTGATCGACATTTGGTAAAGGCACTGCTTCGATCCATTTAGTAAAATAATCTATTCCAACTAAAATATATCGTTGGTTTTTAGACGAAGCAGGCTTAACCTCACCAATTAAATCCAGAGCCCATCCTCTGAAAGGCCAAGGTTTGATTATGGAGTGTAACTCACTAGCAGGTACATGCTGTATCCCTGCATGCTTTTGGCATTCTTGACAGCCTTTAGCAAATTCTATGCAGTCTTTTAACATAGACGGCTAATATAAACCTTGTCGAAATAAAAGCCATTTCATTTTATGTCCTACTTGATGTGACCCACAGGCACCACTATGAACACGGGAAACTGCTAAATATGCTTCTGATTCACTTAGGCATTTTAATAAAATTCCTTCTGCAGTCTTTTTAAATAATTCATTTCCCATAATCACGTAGTTCAAAGCCCTATATTTGATCTTTCGAGCCACATTACCTGTTGGATTTTCCAAATATTCAACAATGGATTTTCTCCAATCATTATCCAACATATTGTCAATGGCAAAAATTTGAATTTTTTCCTGAAGATCATCCACGTTTTCATCCTCATTATCTTGTGGTGTACTTGCCCCCACAAGTTTTGGCATTGACAATTTAGTGCTCAATGGCTCTTGTAACACCAGTTTATCTTTTATTTCGATCAACTGAGTTAACTTTTCCTTCGACATTTTGTGCCGTGAAGCTATTTGGGCTAAATCATTTGCTTCTTGGTTTTCTAGTCGAGGTACATGTTCAATATTAATATAATCGAAATGATTCAGAAGAGAACTTGCTATAACAAAATATTTTGCTAAGTGTTCTTTCACACATTTGTATTCTTGTGTTAATTGTCTCAACACTAACTCTGAATCACCCCTTATGTTAACATTTCTTGCCCCCAAGCTAATTAAAATTTCAAGGCCTGTGATTAAAGCTTCATATTCAGCCTCATTATTTGAGCAAAGACCTTTAATCTTATAGTTGAACTTAGTTTGGATTTTTGTGGGGGATATTATTAAGATTCCAATCCCAGTTCCATGTTTATGTTTCGAACCATCGAAATACAAAATCCAAGGTTCAATATCTACATAGTCTTGAGGCATTTCGATCACTGAGTGATCTACAATAAAATCTGCCACAATTTGGCCCTTAACAGATTTCAAGGGCTTGTAAGTTAAAGAATATTCTGTTAATGCTAAAGCCCACTTTCCAATTCTACTGTGCAAAATAGGCTTCGATAACATGTGTTTAATAATATCATAATGAGAATACACATAGACATCAACAAGCTTTATATATTGCTTAAGTTTAATACAAGAGAAATACAAACAAAGGCAAAGTTTTTCTATGGCAGTATATCTAGTTTGTGCATCATTTAATACACGACTAAGATAATAAATTGCATGCTCCACGCCATTATCATCTTCCTGAGCCAACATGCTCCCAATGGTCTTGTCAGACGCAGCAATGTACAACTTCATAACTTTGTTTCGACTAGGAGGCATTAGTACAGGAGGCTTAATCAAATATTCTTTAATTTCATCGAAAGCCTTTTGATGCTCTTCATCCCATTGGAATGGTTCATCTTTCTTGAGTCGAAGCAATGGCCAAAAAGTTTGAGCTTTGCCACTTAGATTCGAAATGAATCTTCTCAAGAAGTTGATTTTTCCTAGCAAAGATTGAAGTTGTTTCTTGGTCGAAGGAGGCTTTGTCTCAAGAATAGCCTTTGTCTTGTTTTGGTTTATCTCGATGCCTTTTTTATGCATCACAAAACCAAGGAAATCTCCTGCATGCACACAAAAAGCACACTTTAATGGATTCATTTTTAATCCATGTTTCCTCATTCGCTCGAAAGATTGCCTATGGTAATCCAAATGGCTATCTTCAGATGAGGATTTGATGATTATATCATCTATATAAACTTGCATGAATGTGTCTATAAAATCATGGAACATGGAATTCATGGCCCTTTGATAAGTGGCCCCAGCATTTTTCAAACCAAAAGGCATAACAACCCATTCATAAGTGCCTAACGCACCAGGGCATCGAAATGTTGTTTTTGACACATCATTTTCAGCAATAAATATCTGGTTATAACCAGAATAACCATCTAACATACTTAAAAATTCAAAGCCAGCTGCTGAATCTACCAACATTTCTGCTACTGGCATAGCATATTCATCTTTAGGTGTAGCATTATTTAAATCCCTAAAATCTATGCATACTCTAAGAGTTCCATTCTTTTTAATAACAGGGACTATATTTGCTAACCATTCGACATACCTGGCAGCTCTGATGAATTTACACCTCAGCAGCCTCTCGATCTCTTCCTTGATCTTGGACATGATTTCTGGTGCGAACCTTCTTGGTAATTGTTTTACTGGCCTCTTTCCTTCTTTAATAGGTAATTTCAGTTCGACCATTTGTCTGCTTAACCCAGGCATTTCGTTGTAATCCCAAGCAAAACAGTCTTTGAATTCTTTAAGAAGAAGCACCAGCTTTTCTTTTAGACTTGAAGTGATATTGGCACTGATATAAGTTGGCCTTTTGATTGAGCCATCTCCAATATCGATCTCCTCCAAAGGATCTTGTGCCTGCATCTTTGGCGCCACACTCATAGGATCCTTCTCAAAACCCAGTGGCTCGTCATCATAAATGCAGTCAAGTCTTCGATCCTTTGTTTCTTTGATTTTCTGATCTTCGATCTTGGCTTCAGCTGCCATATTTTGTTGAAACTCAGCCTCAAGGGCCGTATTTAATCTATTTTCGGCCATATAAGCCGTAATCCTGGCCCATGCAGTGGCCTTAGTCATAGTAATCTTCATATATATTCCACCGAGTTGGTGGAATGACTCCATCTTCAGAGGGAACTCCATCAATTTCTTCCCTCTCCCATATAAAGCCATGGGTAGGATGGAGCTTGACAGAATGGATAACACTGTCACTTGGCTCGAAAGCAGATTCCTTGTCACCACAAGGTGCTATATTAGCCAAATTTTTGTCAAAGGTTTGTGGGGTAACAATATCAACCTCTGACCTATAGAAACTTTGATCTGCCTCTATGTTTTCAACAATCCCATCCTCCCTCCAAATAATAAGTTTCTGGTGGAGAGTAGATGGTACAGCCCCAACTCCATGGATCCATTCCCTTCCTAATAGCAGGTTAAAGTTAGCCTTGGACTGTATCACCAGGAGTAGAGTTGGTCGAACTACACTGCCTACAGCAACATCAACTTGTATGGCTCCCAAAGAATAGCCAGCTTTGCCCTCATAATTAGAGAGCACAATGTTGTGGGCAGATAGATCAGTGTCATGTTTCCCGATCTTGTAGAGCATAGATTGAGGCATCAAGTTGACAGCTGCTCCCCCATCTATGAGCACTTTGTTGATCCCAACATTTTCAACTTTTGCTCTGATGAAAAGAGGTTTAAGATGGCTTTTCATCCCAAGGCTTGGCTTCTCGAAAGAAGCTAATTGTTCTTCAACGCAGCCATTGTTCATAACATAGTAACATACTATCTTTGGGTCAGCCATATCAAAATGATCGAATTCACCTTCGATTTCAGTAACCTCAGATTGGACATCATACTCAGATGGCAAGATAGATACCACACAGATGACATCGAAATCAGGTTCAGAATCCAGCAAATCTTCGTCTTCCATCTTGTCTTCGTCCACTGGAGGAAGGAGTCTTTCTTTTGCTGGCCTCCTAGACACTTCTTTATATTGGCCAGTCTGCAGATTCTGTCGAGCCAATTTGTTTTGACGCTGAAACCTGCGCCATTGGGTCCTTGTCATAGGATTCTTACCCTTGTAATTGTTCCTATAAGAATACTTATTGGCCTCCT
The DNA here is from genome assembly GCA_018208015.1 of Medicago ruthenica. NCBI lineage: Eukaryota > Viridiplantae > Streptophyta > Magnoliopsida > Fabales > Fabaceae > Medicago > Medicago ruthenica. The sequence continues at coordinate 37,298,297 of CM031376.1, forward strand.
GTGGGCCAATTTGTTTCATTCCACTGGAACCACCCACTTCCATGGCTCCTTTGTTGAACCTTATGAGTCCCTGGTGCATCCATTTTTCGACAGGAATTGAACCAGGAGGGACAAAAGTATTCTTTCGACCAGATTTCTGGTTGTTGTTCGACTGCACCATAACCCTTTTACCTTTATCGAAACGCTGGTTTTGCTTTACCCCCTTGTCGACAACCTGGTACTTCTTGAGGCCCTCAGTAGCCTCTCTATCACATACTGCACTGCAGCGAGGACATATCATTACACTCTTGCTTCCGAGTTTGCATCTGTTCAAGAAATCGATCAAATACTCTGTGAAGAAGATTTCCTTCTAACTTTGGCTGGGTTTTGATGATAACAAACTCACATCACAAAAGAAGAAAAACTATGGAGGCACAAGATGAAGATTAAGAATGAAGATTAGTGTTTAGGCTTCTTGGTTATACACTTTGTAAGTATGGCAAATTATTTTTTGATTTATCATTCTTAACTTATGAACAACTTAGAATGCTCAGAAAATAATTACAAACATTTTTCTAAGTCCCCATATGAAGCAATGCCTAAATATATTTTGAAAATAAATCACACACTCACAATGATTTTATTTTAAATGTGATTTTGCATTAAAATGTTTTTGGATGAAAAGCCATAATTGATTTTGGAAAATTGCATATTTATTTATGACATTAGAAACATTTTTTTAGCATGTTTTTTGATTAATCAATTATGTATTAAAATATATTTCATGTCATATTTTTGCCATACTTAATTGACTTATTTGATTTTGGTACCGTTGGCTTTAACAAGCAATTTATATTTGGCCATTTTATTGCCTATTAATCAATTTGGATTCAATGGCTATTTCTTAAAATGCAACGGCTACTTCTAATTTATTTTACCAATCAGCCACATTTCTTTTAAATGTTTTTTCATTCTCATTTTATGAATGGGTGCCATTTTAAATTTGTGCCTTTTCATTTTAAACCATTTTTGAAATGTAGTATTGTTTCATAAACATCTTTCTAGCCTCTATAAATTCAATTGAGAATCAAAGTAAATTAAGACAATAACTTTCAACCTCTCAATTGTGAATTTCAATATCACTTGCATTCAAACTTTCTTTTAATTGTTTGGAAAACTTTGCCCACACTTTAACATTTATTAAAAAGGTTTTCTGAGCATTAAGTCCATTTGTTTAAGAGTGATATTGATAAAAATATACAGTCATACATTTGTTATTCTTCAATTACATTGTTGTAAAGTTTTCTTGCCATTGTTGGTGAGAATTGTTGAAAGATAGTGGGGTGCTATCTTGTGTATGTTAGAAAGATTGTTAGGGGGTCTTGGGGAGAGATTGCTTGTAACAAAGATTCTAACATAGTGAATTCCTCACAGGGTTGTGGGGGAGTGGAGTACCAGTAGGGGAACCACTATAAATTCCTTGTGTCCATCTTCTTCTTCCCTACACTCTTTATTTTTCCAAGCATTCGTTCATACATTCATACAAAATTCCGGAAAAATTTACAAGAACACAATAAACCATAAAAATTATCCATTAAAAGTCATACAACCTAATTCACCCCCCCTCTTAGGTTGCACTCTGAAATTACAATTGGCATCAGAGCAAGTTAAGGTAATTTGCTCCTTGATCCAGAAAAATGGCTTCCGCTTCAAATTCAAACATTGTGTTCAAAGATGGTGGTAGTAGCAACAAACCTCCATGCTTTGTTGGTGAATACTATGATTTTTGGAAAATTCGCATGCGTGCATACTTGGAAGCACAAGGGGAAGAAATATGGAATGCCGTTGAGAATGGTCCATTCATTCCTACAACGGTTGTGAATGATGTTGTCCAAGTAAAAATAAAAACATCTTGGACTGATGATGATAAGAAAAAATTGTTGTTTGACAAGAAGGCAATCAACATGCTTCATTCAGCCCTTGGCATGGATGAGTTCTTCCGAATTTCTCAATGCAAAACTGCAAAAGAAATTTGGGACACTCTAGAAGTAACCCATGAAGGCACAGAAGAAGTGAAGAGATCAAAACTGAACACTTTATCACAAGAATATGAATTGTTCAGAATGCAGCCCGGTGAATCAATTCTTGATTTACAAAAGAGATTCTCTCACTTAACAAACCACTTGATGGCTCTTGGAAAGACTTTCACAAATGATGAATTAAATCTCAAAGTCCTTAGATCATTAACAAGGGCTTGGCAACCAAAGGTGACTGCAATATCAGAAAAGAAAAGTCTTTCTAAAATGACTTCTGCCGCTTTGTTTGGTAAACTCCAAGAACATGAAATGGAACTTGGAAGATTGGAAAAGCATGAAGGGCAAGAGAAGAAGAACAAAAGCATTGCTCTAAGAGTTGAGTCAAAACAACAAAATGAAGGAGAAAGTTCTGATGAAGGTGAGACCATCAATCTTCTTGCAAAAAGTTTTAAAAAATTTCTTAAAAAGGACAAGTCCTTCAAGTTTGGTAATAAAAGAAAATCTTTCAAGAAGAATGAGGGCTCTACGTCAAACCAAAACATTACATGTTTTGGATGTGGGAAAGAAGGTCACATGAAAGCAAATTGTCCATCTTTTACAAACAAAAATGGTGACAAAGGAAAGAAAGAATTCAAGCAAAGGAGGGCCTACATTGCATGGGAAGAAAATGACATAAGTTCATCTTCTGAATCAGAGGATGAAGAGTATGCAAATCTTGCACTAATGGCATCTCATCACTCTGATGATGAACAAGAGGTTAGTGATTCTGAACTTGATATTAAACCTTCATATGATGAATTACAAAATGCATTTGATGAATTATATGAAGAATGTAGTAAACTTTCTAAAACTTGTGTAAAACAGAAGAAATTAATTGTTTCACTTGAAAGAAAAGTTTTTGATGCACAAGTGGATTTAGAAAAGGTCAAAAATTCTTCATGTAATAAATGTAAAGAACATGAAACAAAAATTATTAAATTAAATCAAGTAATAAAAAATTTTGAAAAAGGTCACAATAGTTTGGAAGATGTTCTTAGCAAACAAAGAGATTTAAAAAATAAAACCGGTCTTGGATTTTCAAATTTTGATAAACCAAGTACAAGTAAAACAATCTTTGTTAAAGCAGGCACAACTTCCAACAACTTGGAACCAAAGAAAATGCATGTTGTAATTCCTCTTAAAAGTATGAATACTAGAAATAATTCTTATGGAAGAAATTATTCTAACAAGTCTTATAAGAAAACAAATTCTAAGGTTAGAAATAATGTCTCCAATGGAAGTAATTCTAGTGTATATCATGTTCAAAATTTATCATGTTTCTATTGCAACATGAAAGGCCATACCCCAAATACTTGCTACATAAGAAACGTTGGAGTTCCTTATGGTGAATTTATTTGGGTAAAAAAAGGAATTAACACACAAGGACCCAAATCACAATGGGTACCTAGAAAGTTCTATTAATTGTCTTGTAGGTACTTGAAGACCATATGAAAATCTTGTCATATTTAGATCGGGTTCTTCAAGATACAAGACCATATGATATGGTTCGATTTATGATTTATGTGTGGTTAAATTATCTCTGCAACTTTGATGGAGAGATGAACACTTCTTTTTTATTAATGACCATGGTGAAAGGTACACAATTATTTTATATAGATACATGATGTCTTTTGTCTTCTAAATTCATGTATGGTATTAAATTAATGCATGCATGACTTAGAAACGATTTATGTTTGTGAATTTTGCCAAGTATGAATAAGTTTGATTTATCAGATATATTTGAATGCATGTTAAATGTTAATTGTTGTTATTTCATGCTTGCAATGTTTATCCTAAAACATGAACGTTACTTGCTAGTTTTTTACTGTTCTTGGGTAAAAAGTTTTGGAAATAATTAATTAATTTAAATAAATATATTATGTTTGAATATTTGACTAATGTTATAACAGTAGCATATGTGACTTGTGAAAAAAATATCAATTGAATGCTTTAATGATGCTATTGTTTTGTGTGAGAAATCATTATATTTAAAATATTTATCTCATATGATATGTGCAAAATAATGTGAAGGATTGAATATTCATTGTGAAGAAGATAAATTATTTTTATATAAAATTTGTTATTTTCCTTCTATTTCGACCCTTTGGATCTTATCCTTTCTTTCTTCTTTTTGATGATGTCAAAAGGGGGAGAAAGTGTATGTTTGTGTTTTGTTATTAAATTGTTTCAGGTTATCCAATTGCAAAACAAAGGGGGAGATATACAAGATAGGGGGAGTTTCGTTGAGCAAACATTGTCAAAAAGATATGGTTTGTCATCATCAAAAAGGGGGAGATTGTGAAGAAGATTTCCTTCTAACTTTGGCTGGGTTTTGATGATAACAAACTCACATCACAAAAGAAGAAAAACTATGGAGGCACAAGATGAAGATTAAGAATGAAGATTAGTGTTTAGGCTTCTTGGTTATACACTTTGTAAGTATGGCAAATTATTTTTTGATTTATCATTCTTAACTTATGAACAACTTAGAATGCTCAGAAAATAATTACAAACATTTTTCTAAGTCCCCATATGAAGCAATGCCTAAATATATTTTGAAAATAAATCACACACTCACAATGATTTTATTTTAAATGTGATTTTGCATTAAAATGTTTTTGGATGAAAAGCCATAATTGATTTTGGAAAATTGCATATTTATTTATGACATTAGAAACATTTTTTTAGCATGTTTTTTGATTAATCAATTATGTATTAAAATATATTTCATGTCATATTTTTGCCATACTTAATTGACTTATTTGATTTTGGTACCGTTGGCTTTAACAAGCAATTTATATTTGGCCATTTTATTGCCTATTAATCAATTTGGATTCAATGGCTATTTCTTAAAATGCAACGGCTACTTCTAATTTATTTTACCAATCAGCCACATTTCTTTTAAATGTTTTTTCATTCTCATTTTATGAATGGGTGCCATTTTAAATTTGTGCCTTTTCATTTTAAACCATTTTTGAAATGTAGTATTGTTTCATAAACATCTTTCTAGCCTCTATAAATTCAATTGAGAATCAAAGTAAATTAAGACAATAACTTTCAACCTCTCAATTGTGAATTTCAATATCACTTGCATTCAAACTTTCTTTTAATTGTTTGGAAAACTTTGCCCACACTTTAACATTTATTAAAAAGGTTTTCTGAGCATTAAGTCCATTTGTTTAAGAGTGATATTGATAAAAATATACAGTCATACATTTGTTATTCTTCAATTACATTGTTGTAAAGTTTTCTTGCCATTGTTGGTGAGAATTGTTGAAAGATAGTGGGGTGCTATCTTGTGTATGTTAGAAAGATTGTTAGGGGGTCTTGGGGAGAGATTGCTTGTAACAAAGATTCTAACATAGTGAATTCCTCACAGGGTTGTGGGGGAGTGGAGTACCAGTAGGGGAACCACTATAAATTCCTTGTGTCCATCTTCTTCTTCCCTACACTCTTTATTTTTCCAAGCATTCGTTCATACATTCATACAAAATTCCGGAAAAATTTACAAGAACACAATAAACCATAAAAATTATCCATTAAAAGTCATACAACCTAATTCACCCCCCCTCTTAGGTTGCACTCTGAAATTACATACTCTTCAGCCTGAGGATACACAACTTTCATCTTTTCGTTGTAGTCTTCTTCAGATATGTCTTGAACTTGCACCTGAGACACCTCCATTGCTTTGACCATCATTATTCCTTGAGGTTCCGCATAGAGAGTTTCAACAGCTTTAGGTGTTTCAACATTCGCCTGAGTGGTCTTTGGTTTCTCACCAAATTTGAGTCTCCCTTCATTGAGAGCCTTTTGGACCAAATCCTTGAAAACAATACAACGTGAGGTTTTATGGCCGAGGAAATTATGAAATTTACAATAACCCCTTTTCTTCTGCTGTTCGATTGGGGGTACTTTTAAGCCCTTAGGAACAATAATCTGGCCATCTGTGACTAATAAATCAAATATTTCATCACATTTGGTTATGTCAAATGTATAAGTTTTAGACACAAATTTATCATTTTTAGGTTCAACAGGATTTTTCCCATTCGAAGGTTTAAGGAGTTTACAGACATAAGGAGGTCCAGGTTTTAATTCTGCTAAAGCAACCTCACTGTCTTCGATATCTTCATAAGTGATATCGAACTTTTGGTCACTGTCATTTGCTTCGACATATGCAACCTTTTCCCTCTTATGAAATTTATAATTTCTAGCCTTTTCAGCTTTTAGCCGTTCGACTTGTCGAACTCTATCAGCCAACTGAGCCATGTTCCTCAAATACTGAGTATCTAATTTCTTTCTAATCGAATAGTCTAGGCCACCAGCAGCCATTTCGACTAATTCATGTTCAGGGACTTGGGTAAAGCATCTTGCCTTTAAAAGTCTGAATCTATTCAGATAATCGTCAATTCATTCAGGTGCTTTACGTCGAACACTTGCCAATTCCTTAAGGCTTATTTTTGATTGTCCCATGTAAAACTGTTCATGGAAAACTCTCTCTAATTGATTCCAATTATGTATGGAATGTGGGGGGAGGGTTGTAAACCATGTAAAAGCATTTTTTCTTAGAGAATTTGGGAAGTACTTCATCCTTAAATTTTCATTGTTTGCTATGTCTCATGCTTCTGTCATAAATCTTGCAATGTGCTCAACAGTTGATTCGCTAGTGTCACCAGCGAACTTGGTGAATTTTGGGATTTTGACACCCCTTGGTAGTTCAGTTTGAAGCACATATTCTCACATGGCAGAAACAAAGTTTGGTCTATGTAAACCTACATTCAGACCATCTTGGACTAAGATAGCTTCGACCAAATTTGCTATGTTATTTTGTGCCCCTAAGTTATTTTGTTGGACATTTCTAACCACTTCATCAGCATTTTGATTTCGATTTACTAAGACTAACCCTGGATTTGGTTCGATTTGTGGTTGGATTTGTGGCTCGATTGGAACCACTTGTAATTGTCCTTGATTAGGCTGTACCACTATGTTATTGGGTATAGGCACCATAGCATTATTCGGTATTTGGACGTTTTGTATGGGTGCTAGATTCTGAATCTGGGGGACTGGTTGATTAGGAACATGAGGAGCCCCAAAGAAATCAGCCATCCTACCCATCTGGGTGGCTAACAATTGATAAGTCTGGTTAGTATTTTGTATCAAAGGATTAAACACTGTACCAATTTGTTGTGTCAACATATTAACCATATCATGATTACTTTCATCCATTTGTTGCCTTAAAGACATCAAGGATGTATTAGTTAATGGTGGCGCTGCATTTCGATTAACAGAACTAGAGGCCAAACGCTGGTTTATAGGCGAGTAAACGCCAGGCATAGTTTCTGAAAATAATGAAGGGTTAGTTTGTAACCCTTGCATCATTGCTGTAGGCATACCATATGGCACATTCCTACTGTTGCCTTGATTCATATATTGTGAAAAAGGCATACTGAACGTAGAGCCGATTGTGCCTCCCCCTCTTACTGGGGATGACTGGCTCCCTACATTTTGGGGTATCGAAACTGCAGGGCCTGCAGTGGTGAAAGGCATCGTTGTTGACGCTTTGATAGGCATAGTAACACCCATTGTCGAAGAACTAGGAGCGGATGTGGTTGCTCCAGTCACATTCGCAACAACTTCACTCGAAGTGTTTAATGCACTCGAAGGCGCAGACGTATTATTGTTATCATTCATATTTGCATTTTCCATATTATTTGTGCTTGTATTTCTGGGTGGTGGTCTAACCATTTCAGGGAGTATTTTCCCACTCCTCAAGAACATGCACTAACGCAATTTCCAGAAAAAATGCAGAAATAGAACTTGCAAATCCAAACGAAAATATTTTTTAGAAAAGATTCAATTAAAGCACACGTCCCACTGGGCGTGCCAATTTGTTTACGCTGAAATTTGGTAATCAACCGCTAGTCTGGGTTAATTGCTTGCGAGACCAACTAGTGAATCTCAGGAGCATAGTGCTTTGTTTGAATTCTTTAAGTTGTTTGAATGTTCATTACGCATAAACATCTATTGTTGTTTTGGGAAAATTAAATATACGAGTCACTTGGATTACAAGCAACAAGGAAAATAAATTCTTAATAAGCAAATGCTTTGTTTCGATCGAAACATATAAATGAATAGAATTTAAATGAAAGGTAGTAAACTTTGCATGGAATTTAAAGTGCTTGAAAGATAAATTTACATGAAAAGTGAATTGCATAGAATTGTAAAATGTGCTTTACAGAAAAGAATGGTTCACAGATTCATACTTGGATCCCATTTCACTCGTTTCTCTCGATAGCATGGATACTTTGAGTTTTACAAGGATTTTCGTATAAATGAATTGCGACCTTGTTTCTTACTAAAAAACTACTATATATAGACTTTCGAAAATAAACTGTCCTAACGGTCGAACACTACCCTACTGCCAAATGTCCTGCCATGTACAGCCTGCATGCACCTAACTGCCCCTTAGAACGGTTGTATCGCTCGAAGTCGAACTGAATTTGTGAAGTTTGTCAGAATTGCGCTAAGTCCAGAAATCTGTTGCTTTGATTCGATCATACGCTAGGTCGATTTGCCCAATGGTTCGAAGTCCTCTTTCTTGCCTTAGCCTTGTGTTTGTAAATATTCCCTTGAACCTGTGAACATTTCCAAGAGTCTTCTTACTCTTCAATTCGATAGGATCTGACAAGATTTTCTTTAGCATTTAATGCGTGTTTAGGGCATATTTTTAGCTTATCAAAAATATGGGCTAACAGTAGGATGGACGGTGACTGAACGTGACTCAAGTCACGTTCGGTAGGATAGACGGTGATCAACATGAGTTAAGTCACGTAGGTTGTTGCCCAGCGTGAGTTAACTCATGTAGGATGGACGGTTGTCAAGACAGTGGCCAATCAAGGAGGAACTGTTACTTTGTTCAACCAATATAATTCAAACAAAAAATCTATAAATTGAAACTTTTCTTTCATTTTTTCTCATTCTCATTTATTCTCATTCTCCCATCTCCCATGTCTTCTCTCATATTTTGTTTTTGTAGTTTTGTTAGTATAGGCGTAAATGACCTCAATGTCTGTCGTCGATTAATCATAATGATCTTATGCTGTTTTTTGATGACCGCGATTGAGATCATAATATTAATCGACGAGGGAATTTTTAGGCCTATTAGGATCATTATGATTAATCGAAATGAATCCGTCCTGATTTTGTTTACCCTTAGCGGTAGAGGTGGTTATGGCGGGTTCGTCTACCTTAGATTTGCTATAGGGGGTTCCCAAAAGTGACCTTTTACCCGCCCCCACCCTAAGAAGATTGGTCATTATGATCAATCGATTTTTTTAAAATTTCTTTCAAATGTAAATTTCTTTAATTTAGGTTATAATAATTATTGTCGAATGTAATAAATTGCAATGTAATGTAATAATATTTCTGTTGTGAGTAATAATATTTCCATTTTAATGTAATGTAATAATATGTAGCGAGCGTGAGTTAACTCACATTGGTATATACTGAGCGTGACTTAACTCACGTTGGTATATACCGAACGTGAGTTAAGTTACGTTGGGGGTATTTTGGTCAATTTGTATTGGAGTGAGCAATTATGTATGGGAGAAGAGCAATTTCCCAAAAAAAAATTCATTTCACTCCATTAGGTTTTGTCCACATATTTATCAAGTTGAAATTTACTATTTACAATCCTTCAAAAATGAAAACATGCTATTAACAAATTTTTAAAATTTGAGAAAGGAATAACTTTTTATTAAATAAAGCGACACTAATGAGTACCGTTCTTAAGACAATATATGCATACTTAAAAGTTTTAAGGTTAAATAAACTCATAGCTTATATTTTTAATTTTTTATAATATAAACTCATAGCTTTGAATTCGAACCTTGAGTGTTATACTATATACAATAGAAATTTGTAATGATTTACTTAAAAAAAAATAGAATTTTGCATTGATTTATTACTCACTATGTAAATATTTATCACTAACTTGCTAACAAAGCAACACCGTAGCCCATCGTAACTAATTTTCTACAGAGAAACATGAGTATTTGTGGTTTAAAAAGAATTTTATAATATAAAAACCAGGAAATAAAACCTAGTCTAGACTTTCTAAGGCCCCTATACTTCTAGAACTAATGTACTTGACTACTTGTGACACAAAAAAAAAAAACTTCAATCATCCCATAAACAAATATAGAAATGGACTACATACAAAAGATGTACAGTACAGCATTTGTGACAGAAATAAATCATCAATAATTTAAAGTCGAAAACAAGTATGAACACTTTGGTGATAAAGAAACTCTTTATAATAATGGAGATGGAGATGGAGATGGAGATGGAGATGGAGATGCAAACCAGAAATTTTGTTTTGTTCATCAACATGGCCAGCCACGTTCTTTGTTTTGTTTCATGCCACCCAAAAACACCAGTTTTGTAAGGACATGTATCTCGAGATAAGTAATATATTATAAATAAACATAAATTAAAATATTAATTGGACTTGAAATATATATTATTCAAAGTGACTAAGACATGCAATAATGGAAGATACAATCGAATTGATCAAGTTGCAATTGAGTCCTATACTCCTAAGATTCTGTGCTGAACAATCTATATATGAGTTTAGGTATTTTTATTTTATTTTTGAACGTTAAATCTAATGTTAATATTTTTTGAAGAGATCAAAATGATATATTAAACAAACAACAAACTATCTTCCCAGCACAAGATGTGCCAAAGAAGATAGCAAAAAAAAAAAACAGCAAGCGTTCAACAGTAAAAACCACAAATTAGCCAATACCCACACAAACAAAAGGGTTTTGGCACCAATTATGAAAGCTATAATGAAAAACAACAGAATTAGTCTTAAACCACCAAAAGAAAAAAGCTTAATATTCTCCAAAAGCTGAACAGGAGACTTTTCGGTACAACGAAAGAGCCTATCATTTCTTTCCTTCCAAATCACCCAAGAGCTAGCAAACAAGATCAAATGCATGAAAGAGCATCTTGACTTTGTGTAACCTGAAGAGCAACCAAACTGATGAAAATGATCCACAATATTAGAAGGATCCGCTGAATGCACGCCAAGCCAATGCCTGAAATGCTGCCAAATCTGACCAAAGAGACTGCAAGACAAAAATAAATTATTCTTTGATTCCTGTAGACCACAACCACTAACACACAGCTGAGACTCGTGAGTAATAATCCGTTTACGAAATAAATTTGCCTTAGTTGGCAACCTATTCCGAAGAAGCCGCCAAGCAAATACCGAGACCTTCAAAGGGACATCCTTCCGCCATAAGAGGGTAACAGATAAACAGTCAATAGGGGATGTCCTCTCAGTGAGAATGTGATAGGCCCCACTGACCGTATACCATGCACCAGGATCAGGAATTATCTAGCACTGTTACCGTCATGAAGACGCGAATTATCTGGGAACCAACTACCCAACATTGAACCAACACCATCACAGATGCTAACTATCACCTGCCACCACACCGACCCATCTTGACCCCGAGCCTGCAACCGCCCCCCAACTAGGCCATATCTAACAACCAAGAGTCTAAACCAAAGACCCTCTCTATCCACTACCATCCTCCAGCACTATTTTCCCAACAACGCCATATTGAACTCCCTAATACTTCTTACCCCCAAACCGCCAACCTCCTTGTCCAAACAAATGGACCCCCAGTCAATCCAAGAAATACGCCTATTATCCTCACTTCCACAAAAAAAAAATTAAAAGAGATTCAATAGAGGAGATGATACCTGAAGGAGCTTTGAAGAATGAAAGAGCGTAGACAGGGAGCGAGGTCAGGACAGACTTGAGAAGAACAAGACGACCACCAAAGGATAAAAATCTCCTTTTCCAACTGGACAAGCGAGTTTTCATACGATGAACAACAGGATCCCAAAAATTCAACCGACGAGAATCTCCACAAATAGGAAGACCCAGATAGAAGATAGGCAAGCTATTCACCTTACAATTCAAAACTGTCGCAACTTCAAGTAACCAAGACCGGCTAACATTAACACCAACCAACTGTTAGCCCATATTTTTTATAAACTAAAAATATGCTCTCAACACGCATTAAATGCTGAAGGGAATCTTGTAAGATTCTATCGAATCGAAGAGCAGAAAGACTCTTGGAATTGTTCACAGGTTCAAGGGAATATTTACAAATACAAGGCTAAGACAAGAAAGAGGACTTCGAACCGTAAGGCAAATCGACCTAGCGTATGATCGAATCGAAGCAACAGATTTCTGGACTTAGCACAATTCTGACAAACTTCACAAAACTCAGTTCGACTTCGAGCGATACAACCGTTCTAAGGAGCAGTTAAGTGCATGCAGGGTGTACGTGGCAGGACATTTGGCATAGGATAGTGTTCGACCGTTAGGACAGTTTATTTTCGAAAATCTATATATAGTAGTTTTTTAGTCAGAAACAAGGTCGCAATTCATTTATACAAAAATCCTGGTAAACTCAAGGTATCCATGCTATCGAGAGAAACGAGTGAAATGGGATCCAAGTATGAATCTGTGAACCATTCTTTCTGTAAAGCACATTTTACAATTCTATGCAATTTACTTTTCATATAAATTTATCTTTCAAGTACTTTAAGTTTCATGTAAAGTTTAATGCCTCTCATTTAAATTCTATTCATTTATCTGTTTCGATCGAAACAAGGCATTTGTTTATTAAGAACTTGTTTTCCTTGTTGCTTGCAATCCAAGTGACTTTTACGTTTAACTCCCAGAACTACAATAAATGTTTATGCGTAATGAACAATAAAACAATTTAAAGAATTCAAACAAAGTACTATGCTCCTGAGATTCACTAGTTGGTCTCGCAAGCAATTAACCCAGACTAGCGGTTGTTTACCAAATTCCAGCGTAAACAAATTGGCACGCCCAGTGGGACGTGTGCTTTAATTGAATCTTTTCTATCAAAAATATTTTCGTTTGGATTTGCAAGTTTCTATTTGTACATTCTTTCTGGAAATTGCGTTAGTGCATGTTCTTGAGGAGTGGGAAAATACTCCCTGAAATGGTTAGACCACCCAGAAATACAAACACAAATAATATGGAAAATGCAAATATGAATGATAACAATAATGTGTCAGCGCCTTCGAGTGCATTAAACACTTCGAGTGAAGTTAATGCGAATGTGACTGGAGCAACCATATCCGCTCCCAGTTCTTCGACAATGGGCGTTACTATGCCTATCAATGTGTCAACAACGATGCCTTTCACCACTGCAGGCCCTGCAGTTTCGATACCCCAAAATGTAGGGAGCCAGTCGTCCCCAGTAAGAGGGGGAGGCACAATTGGCTCTACGTTCAGTATGCCTTTTTCACAATATATGAATCAAGGCAACAGTAGGAATGTACCATATGGTATGCCTACAACACTGATGCAAGGGTTACAAACTAGCCCTTCATTATATTCAGAAACTGTGCCTGGCGTTTACTCGCCTACAAACCAACGTTTGGCCTCCAGTTCTGTTAATCGAAATGCAGTGCCACCATTAACTAATACATCCTTGATGTCTTTAAGGCAACAAATGGATGAAAGTAATCATGATATGGTTAATATGTTGACACAACAAATTGGTACAGTGTTTAATCCTTTGATACAAAATACTAACCAGACTTGTCAATTGTTAGCCACCCAGATGGGTAGGATGGCTGATTTCTTTGGGGCTCCTCATGTTCCTAATCAACCAGTCCCCCAGATTCAGAATCTAGCACCCATACAAAACATCCAAATACCAAATAATGCTATGGTGCCTATGCCCAATAACATAGTGGTACAGCCTAATCAAGGACAATTACAAGTGGGTCCGATCGAACCACAGGTCCAACCACAGGTCCAACCACAAGTCCAACCACAAATCGAACCAAATCCAGGGATAGTCTTAGTAAATCGAAATCAAAATGCTGATGAAGTGGTTAGAAATGTCCAACAAAATAATTTAGGGGCACAAAATAACATAGCAAATTTGGTCGAAGCTATCTTAGTCCAAAATGGTTTGAATGTAGGTTTACATAGACCAAATTTTGTTTCTGCCTTGTCAGAATATGTGCTTCAAACTGAACTACCAAGGGGTGTCAAAATCCCAAAATTCACTAAGTTCGCTGGTGACACTAGCGAATCAACTGTTGAGCACATTGCAAGATTTCTGACAGAAGCAGGAGACATAGCAAATAACGAAAATTTAAGGATGAAGTACTTCCCAAATTCTCTAACAAAAAATGCCTTTACATGGTTCACAACCCTCCCTCCACATTCCATACATAATTGGAATCAATTAGAGAGAGTTTTCCATGAACAGTTTTACATGGGACAATCAAAAAATAAGCCTTAAAGAATTGGCAAGTGTTCGCCGTAAAGCACCTGAGTCAATTGATGATTATCTCAATAGATTTAGACTTTTAAAGGCAAGGTGCTTCACCCAAGTCCCTGAACATGAATTAGTCGAAATAGCTGCTGGTGGCCTAGACTATTCGATTAGAAAGAAATTAGATACTCAGTATTTGAGGGACATGGCTCAGTTGGCTGATAGAGTTCGACAAGTCGAACGACTAAAAGCTGAAAAGGCTAGAAATTCTAAATTTCACAAGAGGGAAAAGGTTGCATATGTCGAAGAAAATGACAGTGACCAAGAGTTCGATATCACTTATGAAGATATCGAAGACAATGAGGTCGATTTAGCAGAATTAAAACCTGGACCTCCTTATGTCTGTAAACTCCTTAGACCTTCGAATGGGAAAAATCCTGTTGAACCTAAAAATGATAAATTTGTGTCTAAAACTTATACATTTGACATAACCAAGTGTGACGAAATATTTGATTTATTAGTCACAGATGGCCAGATTATTGTTCCTAAGGGCTTAAAAGAACCCCCAATTGAACAACAGAAGAAAAGGGGTTATTGTAAATTTCATAATTTCCTTGGCCATAAAACCTCACGTTGTATTCTTTTCAGGGACCTGGTCCAAAAGGCTCTTAATGAAGGGAGACTCAAATTTGGTGAGAAACCAAAGACCACTCAGGCGAATGTTGAAACACCTAAAGCTGTTGAAACTCTCTATGCGGAACCTCAAGGAATAATGATGGTCGAAGCCATGGAGGTGTCTCAGGTGCAAGTTCAAGACATATCTGAAGAAGACTACAACGAAAAGATGAAAGTTGTGTATCCTCAGACTGAAGAGGATTTGATCGATTTCTTGAACAGATGCAAACTCGAAAACAAGAGTGTAATGCTGTGTCCTCGCTGCAGTGCAGTATGTGATAGAGAGGCTACTGAGGGCCTCAAGAAGTACCAAGTTGTCAACAAGGGGGCAAAGCAAAACCAGCGTTTCGATAAAGGCAAGAGGGTTATGGTGCAGTCGAACAACAACCAGAAATCTGGTCGAAAGAATACTTTTGTTCCTCCTGGTTCGATTCCTGTCGAAAAATGGATGCACCAGGGGCTCATAAGGTTCAACAAAGGAGCTATGGAAGTAGGTGGTTCCAGTGGAATGAAACAAGTTGGCCCACAGGAGAATTGGAAAGTGGGCTTTAGCATTAACAGAATATTCTTTAACTTACAAGCCCTTGAAATCCGTTAAGGGTCAAATCGTGGCAGATTTTATTGTAGATCACTCAGTGATCGAAATGCCTCAAGACTATGTAGATACTGAACCGTGGATTTTGTATTTCGATGGTTCTAAACATAAACATGGAACTGGGATTGGAATCTTAATAATATCCCCCACAAAAATCCCAACTAAGTTCAAGTATAAAATTAAACGTCTTTGCTCAAATAATGAGGCTGAATATGAAGCTTTAATCACAGGCCTTGAAATTTTAATTAGCTTGGGGGCAAGAAATGTTAACATAAGGGGTGATTCAGAGTTAGTGTTGAGACAATTAACACAAGAATACAAATGTGTGAAAGAACACTTAGCAAAATATTTTGTTATAGCAAGTTCTCTTCTGAATCATTTCGATTATATTAATATTGAACATGTACCTCGACTAGAAAACCAAGAAGCAAATGATTTAGCCCAAATAGCTTCAGGTTACAAAATGTCGAAGGAAAAGTTAACTCAGTTGATCGAAATAAAAGATAAACTGGTGTTACAAGAGCCATTGAGCACTAAATTGTCAATGCCAAAACTTGTGGGGGCTTGTACACCACAAGATAATGAAGATGAAAACGTGGATGATCTTCAGGAAAAAATTCAAATTTTTGCCATTGACAATATGTTGGATAATGATTGGAGAAAATCCATTGTTGAATATTTGGAAAATCCAATAGGTAATGTGGCTCGAAAGATCAAATATAGGGCTTTGAACTACGTGATTATGGGAAATGAATTATTTAAAAAGACTGCAGAAGGAATTTTATTAAAATGCCTAAGTGAATCAGAAGCGTATTTAGCAGTTTCCCATGTTCACAGTGGTGCCTGTGGATCACATCAAGCAGGCCATAAAATGAAATGGCTTTTATTTCGACAAGGTTTATATTGGCCTTCTATGTTAAAAGACTGCATAGAATTTGCTAAAGGCTGTCAAGAATGCCAAAAGCATGCAGGGATACAGCATGTACCTGCTAGTGAGTTACACTCCATAATCAAACCTTGGCCTTTCAGAGGATGGGCTCTGGATTTAATTGGTGAGGTTAAGCCTGCTTCGTCTAAAAACCAACGATATATTTTAGTTGGAATAGATTATTTTACTAAATGGATTGAAGCAGTGCCTTTACCAAATGTCGATCAGGAGGCAGTAATTAGTTTCATTCAAAAGCATATTATTTATAGGTATGGTATTCCAGAAACGATTACCACTGATCAAGGTTCAGTTTTTACTGGACGAAAGATGCAAGAATTCGCTCAAGAAACTGGCTTTCGATTATTAACCTCAACACCATATTACGCGCAAGCAAATGGTCAAGTCGAAGCAGCCAATAAAATCATCATTAACTTGATTAAAAAACATATTGCTCAAAAACCAAGAAATTGGAATAAAACGTTGGATCAAGTTTTATGGGCATGTAGAAATTCTCCTAAGGAATCAACTGGCACTACCCCATTTCGACTGACGTTTGGTCATGATGCTGTACTTCCAGTCGAAATACATTTGCAATCAGCCAGAATACAAAAACAAATGGACATACCAATTGATCATTATTGGGAAATGATGTCAGACGAGTTAGTTGATTTAGATGAGGAGAGATTAAGAGCATTAGAAGTCTTGACTAGGCAAAAGGAAAGAGTTGCAAAAGCTTATAACAAAAAAGTGAAGTCAAAAACTTTTAATGTTGGAGACTTGGTGTGGAGAGTCATTCTGCCCATGGATAGAAAAGATCGAACCTTGGGCAAGTGGTCCCCAAGTTGGGAAGGGCCATTTAAGATAGTTCAGATTTATTCGAACGGTGCTTATGAGTTAGAGGAGTTAATTCCTGATCAACGTACTTTGAGTATAAATGGTAAGTATTTAAAAAGATATAGACCAGCGCTGCAAGAGATTCGAATAAATCAAGAATAGTTCGAAAAACAAAATACTAAAGTGGCAACTTGCGAAGATGCCAGTAAAATAAAAAGATTCGAATTAAAATGGTGGGTTTTATCCCTCATCATACAAGTCTTATCTTGGATTTTTATCCATCATGAAGTGCTAAGATTTTATTCGAATTACAAAAAAAAAAAAGGTGACACGTTAATCTTGAATGGGCCTTCATCTAAAAGAAAAGTGACACGTTGATCTTGAAGGGGCCTTCATTTCGAATCCACTTCTGAGTCTGATGAACGAAGATATTCCTTGTTTTCATCATAAGTCGAAAGGAATTCTGCCCAATCAGGGTCCGTACTATCAGACTCTGAGGAAGAAACCTCTGGTTGAGCCTTTGAAGGTGATTCGTGTATTTTCCCTTCAGGAGGAGGGGGAGCTCTACAGGTTCTTGAGCTTTCGCCCTTGGAAGAAGGTTTCTTGGTCTTCTTTGAGGAATCAGCAGTCTTTTTGTTGTCCTTCTTTGCAGACGTTGCTTTCTTTTTATCGGTGTTCTTCGCAATTTGTTTGCCTTTACCCATGTTTTCAGAGGATGGGCTCTGGATTTAATTGGTGAGGTTAAGCCTGCTTCGTCTAAAAACCAACGATATCTTTCAAAAATGGGTGATGGTGGCTATGCTATTATGACTTGCAGAATAGAGTGAGTAAAACGGATAGAGAATGACCATATATATAATGGTAAGACCATTAATAATTCTTCAACCGTTTCCTAATTTTTCTCGGAATTCACGCCACTTCAGTTTGACTGTTTTGGAAACGGATGTTTGATTTATTTTGAAACTAGAGCCAGTCAGAGATATGGCTTAGTAGTTACGCGTTTCGTTTTAGGCACAATCTTATCCGTTCCTAAAAAAGAGGAGTTCAGAGTGTATCACGAAAACCAAGTAAATCTTCGATATCTGGCGTTTTCAAATGCTAAAATAGTCAAAGTGACTCGAAGTAAAAATAAGCGCATAATAAAACTTCAAAGAGATTCGAAATGACAGTTAAAAGAAATTGCCACAAACTGGGCATGTCTTGAACATTACAATCAAAATATGCCAAAAATGTTCGAAATTCATAAGATAATTAAGGCATTACAAATGCTTGAAAGACTCCCAGTACAATTTGGTTAAGCTGTTGATCTCTTTATCGAAGACCTGGCGGGCACTTTCCAAGCTCTTAACCTCTTCAAGGGTTACTACAGAAGCACTGTAAGCCTTAAGACCCTCCCGTCCCTTCTCATCAATTCGAGCCTTAATCGAATTGTTAACGTCCTCTTCGAGTTGGTTGCGTTTGGCTTCCTCTTCAGCAATTTTCTGCCTATAGTTGTCAATCTGCGACTGCAACACGATGATATGATTCTCCCAATCAGAGATGTTGTCATTGCAAACCTTGATATCAGGGTGCGCTTCTTTGGCGAAATTTGCTAATCGATCAACTTCAACTTGTGCAGTTTTCGCCCTTTCGAGCAAATGGTCATGTGTTCGTTTCTGAGCAGCAAGCCTCATGGCACTGTCCTCATCATGCTGCACAGTTTTGGCCAGTTGATCAATAATTGATTCGATTTGAAGAACCTTCCCTAAGGTTTCGTCAGTGGTTAAGGGATTGTGGAGTTTCTTCAAAAAGTTGAGATGTCCAAAAGCAGTGGAGCGATTTGCTTTGATTATGCTAGGCACATCTTTCATTACAAAATCTGTAGTCAGTTTCAACAGAAGTGAGTCTTGACGTACAGATGAGTTGATTTCTTCTGCTGACTGAGTCGAATCACTGCCCTGTCACTCAAAGTCGGAGGAGGGGTTTGCTTGGTAAGCAGAAGTCGAAGAGTAGCTGCAGGGTCTGAACTTTGCATATGCATGAATTCCTCTTCAGGCAACCCTAAGCTGGCAGAAAGCTTCGAAGTTGAAGACTCCGGCAAGATTTCTGACCCTCCTACCTCAGCCTCCTTGATAGCTTCATCATCAAATTGGTACCTCTCAGGGGAGGGCGAATAACCCTTGCTCGATTCAGTGGAAACAGCAGCCTCTGGTTGCTTAGTTTCAGATTCAACAAATGTGCCCCTCCGACCACGAGGACTCTCAGACGCAACCGGTTGATCTGGCTGATCTTCTCTCTGTTGGTCTGTCTCAGCAGCAGTTTCCGTTCCTACAGGACTGGGAGGCTCTTCGATAAGGGGGCTTGGAATTTTCTCCGTCCATGCTGGAGCGCCCTCTGCAGCATGACCTTCCACCTGATTCGAAATATAAACGGAATAAAAAAGGATGCTAGCAAAGGCAATCTAAGTCATAAAAGAAGAGGTTTGTGGAGAAACCCGTACCTCGATCTCTACAATTATGGGATTTGGATTTAGTTCTTCAGGAGTCTTAACCCCTCCAGCATCCTCTTTATCTTTATTCTCATGGTCAGCCTGATTATCAACCTCGGTCGAAGCAGGCTGAGATTCAGAAGGAGCTGCTTTTGGATGATCTCCTGAAGACTTAGAAGATTTTTTCTTCTTCTTCTTCTCAACAGGCTCTTCTGCTTTTCAATCTGCAGCAATTTCAGGCCTGATTTTCTTGTCTTTCTTCCTTTTATTCTCTTTAGGCCCCTGAGCCTGAGAACTACCTAGACCCATCTGTTCGACGGACTCGGTGGGTGTTGAGCTGGGGGGCGTTTTTCGTTTCCTAATAAGAGGAATTTCCTCCTCTTCCTGTTGTCAAAGAAAAGATAAGAAAAGACTAAAGAGATTGACATTAGATCAAAAAGTAAGGTAGGTAAAAGACATTCGAATGGACTTACTTCTTCTTCATCTATAACATAGATGACCTCGGGTTTTGATTTCTTAAAGGTTGTAGTAGCCTCAGAACTATTATCTCTCTTACGACTCTGCCATAATCGAAGTGGAAAGAAATTAGAAAATGTTGGAAATTAAAACAAGGTGAATAAAATCAGTTACCTTCTCTGGTTTCTCCTTCGTGGCCTCCTGGATCTTTATGCCAGTCGATTTTTTGGGTTTTTCCCCAGCTCGAGACGATTCCACACCCTTCTTTGTCACCAGTGCTTTGCCTGAACAGATGAAATCGAAAGGCATAAATAAATAAAACTAGCATATATCGATAAGTGACAAAAATGAGTTTGATACCTCGAGCAGGGAGCTTCGAACGTATGTTCTCAATAATTGGCTGGGAAAAGCCACTTTCCAGTCTGGAGATCATAGCTTTAGTGTCTCCAACTGAGTGACTAGAAAAATACTTCCCCCACCATTTTGTGAATTCTGTAGTGCAGAAGAACGAAGCACTGTATTCGAATGGGTGCAATTCGAACAAGAGCTCTCCAGATGACTTCAGGTATTTCTTAAAAAGCTTATCTGAGAGGTTAGCTCCCCTCAAAACATGTTTGGGGTCTGAAAACATACTCTTGGGTCGAAGTTGAGAAAGCCCAAACTGTCTTGACACTAGATTAGGTTGGTACCCTACCAAACCTAAGTAGTTCGATTTCACCCCAGTTCTGCATGAAAGTATGGAAGGATACAAGTAAGCTGACCATACTTCATTCACTTCGTCTTCGTTGTCTGGGTCGATGGTGGGGAAATCTTCCGTAAACCAAGCCGGACCAAAATGTCTTTTATGGAAAGGGGCATGTTGAGGAAGAAAATGCTTGAAGTCTAGGAAGACCTGCATGTACTTGAGGAAGAGCCTCTGTGCGTTCTGATCTAAGGTCCTGGACGTCAGTCGAAGTGCCCTTTAGCCCTCGATAGAACGATTGGCAACTTCTTCAGCATAGTCTTGTGGGATGAACAGTCCCATTTCCTTTTCAAAAGTGGCATTAAGCCACAACTGAAGAAGCCACATTGGGCCGGACACTAGGAAGGAAGAACCATTCTTCGATTTTTTCAGGTCATCGCAGGCCTCCCCGATCGAATCATAGAGAACGGCCAGCAAAAGGCGACCAAGTCCAAATATCCTGCCTTCTCCGATCTGCTGGGCCATAGGAATGAATCTTTTTGCCACCTGCAGAGATTTCGAACAGAAGACAAAATGTGACAGCCACAAGGTCGGAAATGCGACGTGTTCTTCGAAGGATACTTCATCGTCATGACCCCTGTTCTCCGCTATGTATTTAGCAAACGTTGCCTCTTTAAAATCAACTTTGATATCGTCATTAGTGATGGTGGGGTCATAGGTATCCCCAGTAGGCCTAAGGCCTGTAAGAGCAGCTACGTCGAAAAGGGTTGGAGTAAGCATACCACAAGGGAATTGGAACGTGTTGGTTGCACTCTCGAAGAAGTGCAGAGCAGCGATGATCATCTCTGGTCGATACTCTGGACCAGTCCTGGAAAATTGGATAAGGTCGAAGATCTCATGTCTTTTCCAAAACTCTCCATAGTCACTTTCGACTCGATTTAGCCAAGAGATATAATCCAGATTACCCATGTAAGGGGCTGATCGAAATAGCTTACTTGGTTTACTTAGAAAACTGAAGTTGTATGGGTCACTTAGGAATATCCTAGTTTCGCAGGTTGTGAACGAAGGAAATACCTTATCCATGGCCTTCGACAGATTTGGCTGATCTGGAAGAGGCCCACCAAAGGCATAAGTCTGGCCGCCCACAGAAAATGGGATCATCACGTTCAACTCCCAAACGGCTTTCTTTGCTGCGTCCCCGTGAGGTTCAGGAACCATATCTTTGCCATCGTTATTTGTAATAGTGCTTGGCCATTTCCCAGCTATAGGAACTTCTTGGTTTTCTTGAGACATTATCGAAGAAGAAGATGAACAGTTCTTACGAAGAGGGTTTTGATGACGAGCTGGTTGAATCAATGCCGATGATTCTGATTCCAAGAAAAGGGTTTCTTTACTAGAGATTCAAGAACAAACGATTGTGAAAAGAAGGAATGGGTTGGTCTGATTCGTAAGAAGCTGTGGAGATTGAGAAGCGAGAGAGTGAAAAAAGCAAGAACTGAAAGAGCTTTCGTCTAAAAAGTGTTTCAATGGCCGTTTCTGGCCTATTTATAGGGTTTCAAAAAAAAAAGTATATAATAAAAAAAAAATAAAATAAATCTGTCAAATCAAATTCACTTCGACTTCCCAGTGTGACACGTGTCCCACTTTTACCTAGAAAGTTGGAACTCATGATGATAGTGGGAATCGAGGTGACAGTTACGCAGTAAACGTGCAATCATGACGCCGTTTCAGTAAAACGTGTAGAGAAAGAAAAAATGTCAACTTCTCATTTTCCTTCGATCACAAATCGAAGCAGACATTTTTTGGGGGCAATTTGTTAGCCCATATTTTTTATAAACTAAAAATATGCTCTCAACACGCATTAAATGCTGAAGGGAATCTTGTAAGATTCTATCGAATCGAAGAGCATAAAGACTCTTGGAATTGTTCACAGGTTCAAGGGAATATTTACAAATACAAGGCTAAGACAAGAAAGAGGACTTCGAACCGTAAGGCAAATCGACCTAGCGTATGATCGAATCGAAGCAACAGATTTCTGGACTTAGCACAATTCTGACAAACTTCACAAAACTCAGTTCGACTTCGAGCGATACAACCGTTCTAAGGAGCAGTTAAGTGCATGCAGGGTGTACGTGGCAGGACATTTGGCAGTAGGATAGTGTTCGACCGTTAGGACAGTTTATTTTCAAAAATCTATATATAGTAGTTTTTTAGTCAGAAACAAGGTCGCAATTCATTTATACAAAAATCCTGGTAAACTCAAAGTATCCATGCTATCGAGAGAAACGAGTGAAATGGGATCCAAGTATGAATCTGTGAACCATTCTTTTCTGTAAAGCACATTTTACAATTCTATGCAATTTACTTTTCATATAAATTTATCTTTCAAGTACTTTAAGTTTCATGTAAAGTTTAATGCCTCTCATTTAAATTCTATTCATTTATCTGTTTCGATCGAAACAAGGCAGTTGTTTATTAAGAACTTGTTTTCCTTGTTGCTTGCAATCCAAGTGACTTTTACGTTTAACTCCCAGAACTACAATAAATGTTTATGCGTAATGAACATTCAAACAATTTAAAGAATTCAAACAAAGTACTATGCTCCTGAGATTCACTAGTTGGTCTCGCAAGCAATTAACCCAGACTAGCGGTTGTTTACCAAATTCCAGCGTAAACACCAACTCACTCTTGTAAAAATTAACCTTCAAACCAGACATAGCCTAAAAAAGATAGAGAACGGCGCGCATAGCCCGAACGTTTCCCAACTTCTTTCCCCCAAAATAAGAGTGTCGTCTGCAAATTGAAAGTGAGAAATAGAAACAGTCTGATCCC
Source organism: Medicago ruthenica (assembly GCA_018208015.1). NCBI lineage: Eukaryota > Viridiplantae > Streptophyta > Magnoliopsida > Fabales > Fabaceae > Medicago > Medicago ruthenica. The sequence continues at coordinate 37,322,170 of CM031376.1, forward strand.
GGCCAGCCTTGTAGCTAGAGAAAATATTATTTGTGATCATGGACTCCATCATTACGTAAATCTAAAATTAATTAACATCATATTAGAGTGCATTTTTATTTTTGAACATGGAATCTAAAGTCAATTAACATAATATTAGAGTTCAATCGGGCATTTATTTGGAATGTTTAATGTATAGTGTTTCGAACTCTCATCCTTCATTGAGAGGGGTGATTAAGGGTATTTTTGGTTTGAAATTACTCTAAATTATTTTTTTTCTTTTCCTACTATATAAATAGGTGGTTTTCACACATATTTAGCTTCTCATTTGTGTTACTTCATCATCTAAGTGCATAAGTGTTGTTTTTGTTTATCGTTTTGTTGCAACGTTGTTTCACTTTTGGTCTTTGTGTGATGTTGTTTGGCTCAGATTAAGAGATTCTCTTTGTTTTGTGTCCATTAGAAATCCAATGAATGGTTTTGGTGTCTTCAACGTTACAAATCTGGAGGCATTGATGTTTTAGACACTTTAATTTTGTCACATGTGTAGGCATTTGTAATTTTCTGCTGTAAACTTGGATGTTGTGAGTTTTTTTTACAGGTTCAACCTTTATAGTTTTAGTAACTTTGAGATTTGTATTATTCTCAACTAATGTAATTTTTATCATTTGAATGAATGAATATCGTGTGTTTAAGCAAAAAAAAAACTCATCGAGTTTCAACCAGTAATAAAAAAAAAATATCAAATTCTCATATTAATTTATTAGACCTATGATTCTATGTATAAGTCCAAAATATTTTCACATAAGATGTATAAGTCCAAAATATTGTTTCACATAAGTCACCATAATTATCTAATTTAATTAAAAAATAAAGATCCATTTTAATCTTTGAGAAAATTCGGGAGACCCAAATTGATCCCTAAAAAATGTAAAGCCAAGTTTTTGTCATTGAAAAAATAAACTGGAGCAACTCAACATTTGATTTGTTAACATTTTTTTTTTTGATGATGAAGAAAAGATAGAAAAATGAACGAGAATTAACAGAATGTTAAGAGAAGATTAAAGGAATGGAAGATGATTATTTAGTACACCTAGTTTTGTATAAGAGAAAATGAGAGGAAAAGATGAGAGTATATATATATAAAAGTGTCAAACATAGATGATATTTGTCAAAACACACACTAGTGGAAAATATACATTTTACAACATGGTCAAAAATGTTTTCACAACAGTTGAAATAATACCTGATGTAATAGTTAACACGGTGGCATTTTTGAAATTACTAATAACGTTTTCACATCAGTCGAAAGGAATAACTGATGGGAAAAGTAAATGATAAAAAGTTTTCACAACAGTTGATATAATACCTGTAGGGAAAGATACACGCGGTGGCAGTTTTGTAATACTGAGAAACTACATTTTACATCAGGTGCTTATGACCTGTAGGGAAAAACCTTTCAATATTACATTTTTCCCTTTTCCCTCTTCTCTGAAAATCGTGACCCTTCTTTTCCCTCTTCTCTGAAAATCGTGACCCTTTTCCCTCTTCCCTCTTCTCCTCCCTTTTCCCTCTCCATTCACGCAAACCTTATCCCTTTTCCTTCTCCATTCACGCAAACCTTCACCGTTCAATCTGTTTTTACATTCAATCTGTTTGTTCTCTCACGATTCAGTTTCTCTAATCCCTAATTCCGCCACGATTCCCTAAACCGTAATTTCACCGTCTTCTTCTTCTTCTTCTTCGTTCACCGTGCGACTAATATCTCAGGTAAATTCCTACTTCAACTTTTGATTGATTTTTCACAACTTCTTAGTTAGGGTTATCAACTATTACTACGATGTGATGTGAAGACTTAGATTGAGGAATAGTGGTGTGCGTGTGTGTGTATAATGAAAATGGGGGGTATGATTTGAGCACCCATTCGAAATGGGTTGTTCCAGCTAGGTCTCAGGTTCTAATCAACATTTTGGCTTGTTAAATGTAGCGGTTAAGGGTTGAAAGTTGGTCACATCACAACTTAGTTTATACAGGTTTCTTGAAAATTTAGGAGTATCAGGGAATTTCTCTCAGTGGAATAGGAAACCTGATGCTATAAACTGAGGTAAACTGTCTTCTCATATTCGATTTTTGCATCAATCAATGTGCTTGTTAGATTTATTTGGTGATGAAATTGGATAAATTTTGAATTAAGCTAATAAGCTACTTAATTATTGTTAGATTTATTTGGTAATGAAATTGGAGAAATTTTGAATTAAGTTAATAAGCTATAAATATAAGCTTTTAATAAGATACTTACTAATTGTTAGATTGGAGAAATTTTGAATTAAGCTAATAAGCTATTCGTTGGGCTACTGATTATCTACTAAAAGCCACTGCACATCTAAACACCATATATGTTCAGGTCAATTTTTTTTTCCATCTTCTCTTGTTCATGGTTTTTAGTTTTTGTGAAGGAGAAAACATGGGAAATGAGGTTGATTTTTGAATTTTTTGTTTGTAGGTTGGAGATGCTAAAAAGAACCATGCTTGTTTGGAAAGACCAGAAGAATTGGACACACCGAGAAGTGTTTTTAAGATTGATGCAAACGCACTTGGCTCTAAAGTTGTTGCAGAAATTTTAGTGAGAAGGGCTATTAGGGTAAACTTGATTCTGTTTCGTCGTCTGTTCGGTCTCGTTTGTCAAATCGTAATTTCTCTGTTTTTCTCAACCCCACATTTATGTTAACACTAGAAAATTTCTTTTGATAATTGAATTGTGAACACTAGTTAGTTTGCCTAGTTTGTTGTTATTTATTTTAGATTTTTGCGAATTAGGTAAGACTGAAATTATTTTTGAATTGTTGTGTTTCTATGTTGTTTTAGTTGGAACATTTACCAACAATGGTTGCTAGTGTTTGAAGTGATGCTAATAACTTGCAGCTTGAATGAACCTTTCAATTTCGAATGCTTCTATCGATTGGTTCGAAATTGGATTGATTACTCTCATGCGATATTTAGTGATTTTTATTTAATTAATGTATCTATGATTCAATTGAATTTTTGTGTGGCAGTACATACTCCACATCCACTGATTGAGGAGGTTATACAGACTGGTGTAGTGTCTCGTTTTGTTGAGTTTCTGATGTGGGAAGATTTTCCACAGTTGCAGGTCTGTTGTATACTTGTTTATTATTCATTTATTTGTGTATTAACTTCGTAATTAATGTTTTGTTGTTGCTGATACATGGGCTTAACAACATGTATTGTGTGTTGTAGTTGAATGCAGCTTGGGCTTTGACCAATATAGCTTTTGGAACATCCTAAAACACTAAGACATTGACCATGGTGCTGTCCCAATTTTTGCATGTATTTTGTGAGTTATCTCCATAGATATTTTATATACTTTAACTTCTATACGATCTTCTGTCACAAACACAAGTGTTTAAGAGTCTATATCTGGAAGGGACTTACCTGATTTACTTGATTGACAACCAGGTACTATATAATTTCAAAGGTTCTTTCTGTGAGATGCTTTATGTGTACCAAGATTTATGGTCATATTCATGAAATTAGGTATGATGAATTAATTTACCAAGATTATGTGTACCAAGATTTGTGTGTCCCTTTTATTGTGATTACTCTGGTTGTCACTTGTCACGTAAAATTTTGATTTTTCCATTGTGCCAATTTTTATTTTGAGTCGTACTCAAAATTATAGTACTTTTGATTGATGGGTTTATAATGACTTGTTAGGATGAGTTGTTGTGGGGGTGCTGCTTGGTTACACAAAGCTACAAAGAATCCAATGTACCTAAATTACATTCAATATGCCCCAGGTAAGGTCCCTCTTTCTTGTCTCTCAGTTTTAACTCTATTGGTTTCATGTGTTCCAAGTTGTAACTGTTTTTGAGCTTGTGAAACTTTACATGTGGGATTTTGTTCAAGATGAGTGATAGTAACATGCAATATGTCACATCCACTAGCTTCTTACTGGTAGCTTATGTCAAGTACTTGACCAAATCACATATTGTTGTGCATTGTGGTGGTACCATAGTAACACCAAAGAGTCTCCGAACCTTATTGAGTGATAGTGCAATGTGCTTGTTAGATTTATTTGGTGATGAAATTGGAGAAATTTTGAATTAAGCTAATAAGCTATTTAATAATTGTTAGATTTATTTGGTAATGAAATTGGAGAAATTTTGAATCAAGTTAATAAGCTATTTTAAGCTTTTAATAAGATACTTACTAATTGTTATATTTATTTGGTGATGAAATTGGAGAAATTTTGAATTAAGCTAATAAGCTTTTAATAAGCTAGATAGTAATTGTTTTATTTTTGCTGCATGTTGTTGCTATATTAAGGTAATTAGTATTTTTTTTTTTCATTTTGATATAATAAGCTACTTAGTGATTGTGTTTTCATTTTTATAGTGTTCTCGTAACTGGATATGGTCAAATCTCCACCAAAACGCCATGAGAAGTGGATAAGGCCGACACGACAAAAGTCGTCAGGAGAGTACATGTCAGAAGAAACACATATTGCCGATAAAATTGTAAGTATTCAATCGACTTAAATTGTCTATGTGAAAGGGTAAAATTTTAATAGAGCTATGAGATTCTGGTATGTACAGTTATGCAAAGACTGCAATATGTGAAAGTGGCTCTATTATGCAAATGATAAACTACTTTCTATAATCTTCATAGTTTTACCAAGAACATAAACTGCTTCTCTAACACTATCCTCCCTCTCTTCAATAGCACAATTCAAACCTTTAACTGATATAGCATAAGGCAAGTTAGTTAAACATGCACCTAATATATCAGCAATCATAACCATCACAACTTCAAACAGCCTCTCACTTGTATTATGGTCTTTTACAACATCTTGATTCAACAGCAGAATGGTTTTGCTTATTCTGTACATTGCATTGGATGCCAATACTTTAATAGGCCATGCTGAAGGACTTACCTTAATACACACAAGATAATATTTTGTTTTATATTTTTCATACCTTGTTTTCGCAAACTCAGCTAATGTCTCAAGTGTCTCTTTGGGAGTCTTGTTTTGAAGGGAGAGTTTACAAAGATCTACATCTAGCCACTTTCAATAGAGATCAGCTCCAATCCAAACAATTTCAGCTGTTTTTCTAAGTTTAATCAATTTCCCTTCTTTGTCAATGTTATTTTCGATGAACTTCACATAAGGTAGGGCTTCATTTAGAGTACTAATCAAATTTTTCACCAAACACTTCTCCATATTTGGAAGTGCAACTATAATGCTTGCTAGTGTGACAATAGGAAGTGACCAACTATATGGAGGTTCTACACCATGCAAAGGAAGAATTTGGTCACAATCAAATTCTCCGACTCCTTTAAATCCTTGCAACATTGAACATTTTTTTCTAACAATTCAATAACAAGTTTTGGCTGCTTTTTTTCACCTTGTTCAACCCAATGGGTAGTTGCATCACAATTAGCTTTCATCATCACCTCAACCAACTCTTCCTCACCTTCGAGATGCAGAATAAACCGTCTTAGGTCCTGCTTTCTGCCTGTTCCTAAACCCGAATCTGTACCATTGAATTTTGATTTCCAATTCTTGAAATATTCACAAAATCCCAAGATCCACAACATAGGGTAAATCGAAACAAATTGTGCAGCTTTACACACTCTAACCATCCCCATCTGTAGTTTAATACAGAAACACAACAGAATCAGTTTCACATCATGAGCCAACTTCCTAAACCACCGGTTACCAATCCGAAAACTAATCGGACTCTCTCGAAACACCACTAAACTATCAGTCCAGTAACCTTCTACTTGAAAAATTCTCTTGCGACTCCTATTCCTCACATTTGGACACCTATATTTAACAGCAACAAACCACCTAAAAGCAGGAGCAATAGTACCAACACCAACAGCAGCAACTTGAAATATAAGAATCAAGATTATAGACCATTTGTAATCTTCATAGTGTTAGAGAAGCAGTTTATGTTCTTGGTACAGTTTATCCAAGTAACAAGTCCATTTAGGTCCATGTTCTCTACACTACTTTGGTTAAGTTTCATTATTATTTTTTTGGATAGAAAAATGTTACCAAGTTAGAAGTTATATTAGTGCTTATGCATCAATTAAGTTGATGTTATATGCTACAGGGTGCATGTTCCATGGCAAACCACTGTATGTTGATTTTGCTCAGAAGAAAGAGGATAGAAAAAGACTATTGCAGCACAAGCATGCTCAGAAACTAGAAGGATTAACAAAACATTTTGTAATTAAGTTGATATGTATTTTCTTTAATATATTGTATTGATATGTATTTTTTTTAATATATTTTGGAATATTGATGTGAAAAGTTGCGGATTGATTATGTAATATCAAATTAGATAATATAACTTCCTTTTTGGCATTAAAATTATCCATATTTGTTTTTATATTTTTAATATAAAAGAAAAGAGCAAGTGTTAAGCTTATTTATTAAGCAATTTAAAAAAAAAATATAGATTTCGCATCAGTCCTTAACTTATACCTGATGTGAAAAACACATATTTTACATCAGTCCTTAACTTATACCTGATGTGAAAACCCCGTTGTCAAATTTTAAAGTGCATCTATTACAACAGTCGAAAATAGAACTGATGTAGAAAATAGGTTTTCACATCAGTCCGTACCCGATGTAAAAAGTAGTGCACATACTACATCAAGCCACCTTACATCGGTTGGCAACTGATGTAAAAAGTCATTTTCGACTGATGTAAAAAGTCATTTCTGTAGTAGTGACACTTTCTAAATTTTGACCAATTTGTTTGACATAACTTTGAGGGTTAGTTGTTGCACCATAAAAACCCTGATCTCCAATCCCACAAGGAAAAAACCTCATGAACAAAATTTACACATGCATGTTTTTCTTCTACCCACAAGGATTGATTATGTAATATCAAATTAGATAATATAACTTCCTTTTTGGCATTAAAATTATCCATATTTGTTTTTATATTTTTAATATAAAAGAAAAGAGCAAGTGTTAAGCTTATTTATTAAGCAATTTAAAAAAAAAAAATATAGATTTCGCATCAGTCCTTAACTTATACCTGATGTGAAAAACACATATTTTACATCAGTCCTTAACTTATACCTGATGTGAAAACCCCGTTGTCAAATTTTAAAGTGCATCTATTACAACAGTCGAAAATAGAACTGATGTAGAAAATAGGTTTTCACATCAGTCCGTACCCGATGTAAAAAGTAGTGCACATATACTACATCAAGCCACCTTACATCGGTTGGCAACTGATGTAAAAAGTCATTTTCGACTGATGTAAAAAGTCATTTCTGTAGTAGTGACACTTTCTAAATTTTGACCAATTTGTTTGACATAACTTTGAGGGTTAGTTGTTGCACCATAAAAACCCTGATCTCCAATCCCACAAGGAAAAAACCTCATGAACAAAATTTACACATGCATGTTTTTCTTCTACCCACTTGCACACTAGAACATTCCTTGGCCTAGGTGTGGATCTTCTTTTGTGGGTTAGACAACAAGCTCACAAGCGCCTTCTTTTTCAAATATTAAAAAGCAAATTAAAATAAGCATTTCATTATTATCAGCGAAAAATTTACAAAGTATAAAAAGGAAAACAAAGAGAATTAAAATATGAAAAATAAAATATATTTCATAAAAATCAAATAATTTTTTTAATTATTTGCAAATATGATTTATTAATAAAATGTAGAAATAAAATATTTTTGGCAAAATTACAGTAATAGTCCTTTAGCTTAATTTCAAGTAACATTTGGTCCTTTTATCTTATTTTTTTCGCATTTCAATCCTTTATCTTTTTAAATATTAACAATGTTATCCTTTTTTACAAAACCCAACAAATTCATAACTAAAATTAATTTTTCAACAAGAAACTCATATCTTTATAATAAAAACCTAGAATCACATATCTACATAAAACCCCTTCACCACTTCTGTTTTTGTTGCAGATTGGCGTGTATTTTTTTAAGATCTCTTAAGAAAGAACTCCCTCTATTTCTATACAAATTTGGGCTCTCTCGTCAGATCTCTCTCTAAGGGTGTTTTTTCTGGATTTTTTTATCAATATCTGGGTTTTTTGTTTTTGTTGATGACGAGATGGGTCTATTGATGAATAAATTATTTTTGTTATGAATTTGCTGGGTTTTTTTAAAAAAGGATAACAATGTTAACATTTTAAAAGATAAAGAATTGAAATGAGAAAAAAAAAATAAGATAAATGATCAAAATGTTACTTGAATTTAAGTTGAGGGACAATTAGTGTAATTTTGCCAATATTTTTTTTTTATGGATTTATGTACTATGAGGAATAAATGGTAAATGTTATAAAATAATATAAAAGGACAAAATCAAAGATGAAGAAGGTGAAAACTTTGTATATTATTATCTTCAAATGTGTATCTTTACATCAACATGAGTCCTATTTATAGGATACAAATAAGCAAGTGAATGATCACATGCAATCAAAGACAACTAGCAATTCATTCACTAATGAGAGTTATAAGAATTTGGAAGATCAAGAATAGACATCCACCAACATTATTATTCATAACACTCCCCCTTGGATGTCCATTAAGGATATGCCTCATTAAAACCTTACTAAGAAAAAACCTTGTAGGAAAAAAAATCGCAGTGAAGGAAAAAGAGTACAATATCCGATATATCTGTCTCGTTAAAAACCTTACCATGAAAACCCAGTGGGAAAACCATAATGAAGGAAAAAAGAGTGCAGAAAATCTTTATTTTTCCCCCTCAACCATATAATCATCTCTGAGACGATGAATATCAATCTTTTGTATCAGCTGCTCAAACATTTTACTTGGGAGTTACTTTGTATATTTAGATCACAACTCTTCTGAAGATCATATGTGAAATAGAACTTTGAAAAAACATGTTTTTGTTCTATCTCCCTTAATGTACCATCTTTTCAACTGAGCAATGCACATGATATTATATTTATAAGGATTGTTGAATTCATTCTTCTGGAAGACAAGCTGCAAATTTCTTATTCAATCATAGACCTCAACCAAACACAGTTTCGACTTTCTTTTTGTAGTGCTAGAATTTCATTACGAGCATCGCACAAATAACCTGCATATCTAATATAACAAAGTAACAAATAATATACATGAATAATTAGCAAGGTACATTATTGTCTCTCAATTGAACTAAAATATGGTACTTTAGGACCAATTAGTTCTTCATTATTTACTCGAATTCTCAAACAATTATCGTTTACATCTAGTGACTTTACAATCATCAGAGTACATAACAAATGTGATTTGCCCATCTATAACCATTTTAGCACATTTCTATATAAGCTTCATGATTCACAAAAGCGTTAAATTATCAACTTGTAATCTCAAATAAATATATATCATTGCTACACATTTCATCTTAATTTCTTTTCTTTAAGAAATCAAACTTTCAAAAACTCTTCAGGAGTTCTCAGATTTATTTTCAAATAGACGAATACTATCATTTTTATACCACTCTTTTATAAAATACTCCCTAAGACTATTATACAACATGTTTCAATATTTTTAGTTGATTAAGTAATCTCTTCGAGAATCTGAATTGTATGTCTCGATAAAATTAAATCCTTCAGGGAGTTTAATATAAAAATATAAAACAAATCGTGTATTGTAACAAATACTTAATATATAAATTGAGTCTTTCATGTGGTACTAGACTTAATCAAGTATGATAACGTGCTTGAATTCACTTCAGGTGAATACATCTCTTCAAATTCAATAGTAGATTTTCACCAATACTTTTAAAAATAAGGCAAACTTCATATATCAGTATTTCATTATTCTCTTTTTATTTTTACATCTTCAGAAGTATGGACTACAGGTCCAAAAACCATTCTCTTTGCAAAGCTAGTTTAATATCGCATCAAATTTATCTTTTCATTTAGTCAATCATTTTATTGTCTATAATCCTCGATAGACTTTGATTCATAATCCTCATTATCATTTTTACATATAGCGCCATATTTTATGAAAGAACATCGGCAACGTTGACTTTTATTTTTCGGTTCCATCGCATTTCATTCATGACATAATTTATCGAGATCTCTTTATTTACATAAATTTCAGGTACCTGATCAGTTCTGCTGGAACTAAAAAAAATAAATTACGTTAAACTTCTCTTTTGGAATTTTCATATCCTTTGTTTGTGGAACCGACTGCTCTACCACGCTTCAGGCGCAGTTGAGATTCATTTGCAAAATTAGATTATCCAACATGGACATCTATTTCGATATGAGCATTAACAGCTGATATTTTGTTTGCTTAACTTTGCAAATAAAATTATATTTTGAACTTCTGGTTCACACTGATTTATATGAGGATCAAGTTGAGATAATAATAATTTATTTAAAATGATTTCATTTGAACTTATGGTTCATATATTCAGCTTCTTATTCTCTCTCCCTAATATTGGAAAAATAAATTCATCAATTGATAATCAGCTTACTGGGCTGTAAATAAGTCTCCAATTATTGACTCAATATACTTTATAATAGATGGAGATTCATATCAAATATATTTTTCCAATATTCTTTTACAAATCCTCTAAGCGCATTGTATTGAAGCAATTGAATCCTACACAACACATCCAAGAAAATGCTTATATGGAAAATATTAGCCTTATAAACCAAACATCAAATTGCAAATTAGGGGACGATCTGTATATGATAAATTGTTGGCATGATGCGAATCGATGTCTCATAATGCAAGATTTTATTTTCTCAAGTACAAATTGAAAGATCTTATCTTATAAGTATTGATTGTACTGTTAACATTAGACGTCTAATGAATGGATCTTCAAGCCCATTTTTAGAAATGAACATATGTTACCGAATGTTCGATATCAATTTCCATATATGCTAAATACTTATCAAATGAGGAAAATGAGATGTTAGTCAAATACTCTCACAAACTTCTGGTTGTGAGTTAACAAAAAACATACACGTGACCATAATTGATGCATAAATTAAAATTATAAAATATATACCTCGTCCACATGATTATTATGTGTGTATTGATTCACAAATATCCCCAAATGTGAGACTCATTTCCTCAAATTATCAACTTTCTTTGGGAATTAGTAATGAACAAAAGTTATTAGATTTGAAGAAACTTTTGGCTCTTCAATAATACACAAAAGTTATGAGACTTGAAGAAGCTTCTGGCTCTTCAATACATATCCAAAAAAAAAAAATCAACTATTTTTCTTCGCATCTTAATATATTCAAGATGACCCAACCGGTCTTGCCAACAACAAACTTAATATGATTTTGTAAACTTCTAGTTTACAATAATATGTGCTTCAATTTCAATAATATAAGTGTAGTACAATTCAAAGGAAAAGACATGTAACATTTTCACTACACTTATTTTATTTATCCAAAATAAGTCTCGTAATATAGAGATATTCAACATCTTCTTCATTTCTTATTTCAATATGATATCCATTTAAAATGATATCCTTGAAGCTTAATAAATATCTACGAGACTTAGAGGAATATAATGCATTCTCGTTATGTAACTCTATTCCCCCATGTAACGTTATATTGGCTCTTCTAGAGCCTTCAATAATTTTAATTTATAGTGTCACAAATACTACTAACATTAGTTTCTTGTATAACTAAGTATATTATTTTCTTTTCTAATTGTTTATGTAGTTGCACTATCAACAAGACACCTTTAGATAACAAATTAACACTCACCGATAAAAGGACATTTGTGGAAGAGTTGACACATTCAGATACAATTTTTTTTTCATGCACTAGATTTTAGGAATTGAAAACTCGAGTTCTCGATTCAAGGGAACTTTAAACTAGTAAGGGTCTATCGAAGTTCATTGATACAAAATTCTATTAAGATATATCAGTGTTGTAGACTCAACAAGAAAAACACAAACCACTCGATGACACATGATGTGTTTTTTCTGCAAAAACTTAAAATGTAACTTATAACAAATGCGAGGATAATATGTATGGACTCATGGATCATATACATAAAACTAGGAAGTAAGCAATTACACTAATGTATAAAGTAATTGACCAAAAGCTCACACACAGAAAGGTAAAACTATGATGATTAAAATATATACTTTTCTTTAAGAAAAAAAAACTTTCATAAACTCTTTGAAAGTTATCATAATGTTTATGTCATCGGCATATATAACAAAATTATTTCTAAAATTTTTCATAATATAAAGGGACAAATTATGTGGAGCACAAATTATAAGTGTTGAATATGCAAAGAGATTACATAGATGTCAATACCTCTAATTTGTATGTCTAGTGAGAACTCGTTAGCAATAAAGATCATAATCATCAAAAGTCATAATAATAATCTCTCACTATCTTTACACATATCATATCAATGATAATATCTACTATATCAATTACCATAACCACAACATATATAAAAATAAATAGTATGAACTATTCAATCTAGGACTAAATTTCAATTTAACATGAGAAATTTCACAATTCCAGTCAATAACAACTCTTATGTTCAATCAAAAATGTGGTTACTCATTCAAAATATTCTTGATATTATTTCATACAAAAAATATTCTTAGTGAATATTTTCTAAATTTCGCTACTTCAGGAGCAGATTCAAGGGGCAAATTTTTTTTTTTTTCAATTTTTTTCTGTCGAACTTATACTAGGATCAAATAGATCTTATATATTTCAATTGTGAACAAATATCTAGTTCTTCAATAACTTAACCACAAACATCTATCGACAACGACGAAGGAAAATCACAAATATTATTTTTTTTTGCGTGCAATCCTTCACGAATGCTTGATGTTAATTATTAGTTCTTCTAGAACTATATCTCAAATCTTCATAAACGGTGAAAAAAAAATCATTATTTGAGCAAACTTTCAGGGATGCTTTAATATTACAAGAACAAAATAGTTCTTCAAGAACTATATCACAAAAAAAAATCTATATTATTTGAGCAATCCTTCAGGGATGATTCATTGTTGAATTTTTCCGAAATTTAACAAAAATAAAGATATGATAATTATATAAGTAAAAAAATATTCAACAAAATTTATGTGCAAAATAAGAAACATAATCGACAAGACTACTAGTTTCACGAGAAACTAACTACGATACAGTAAAACAAGTATGCCATCGAATAATCATTATGAATGAACTAACAATACCATAAAAGCAGAGCTATCTAAGAAATCGTTTTTGACACACATGTAAACATTAGGTTTTTTTTTCACTTAAGTTTTATTGATACTAAGTGAAATTGGGCCAACAGGGAATACAAAACAGCACAACAACAAAATAACCATCATTAGAAAAGATGCAAGAGGCAATGAAGTATGATAACAATGTATTAAGAGCAATGTATCTATCCATTGTCGCATAATTGTAAAATTTACCTATGACCTTTTTTGTACAACATTGTATGCTCCAAAATTTTGAATTCAGTTGGTCAGAGTTTCGTACTGATAACGTGTTATAAAATAATATAAAAGGACAAAATCAAAGATGAAGAAGGTGAAAACTTTGTATACTATTATCTTCAAATGTGTATCTTTACATCAACATGAGTCCTATTTATAGGATACAAATAAGCAAGTGAATGATCACATGCAATCAAAGACAACTAGCAATTCATTCACTAATGAGAGTTATAAGAATTTGGAAGATCAAGAATAGACATCCACCAACATTATTATTCATAACAGTAAATAATATTTAACCAAGGTCCTACTTTTTTATTTTTTGTTGAGCTTTAAATTTTAATGATTTTAATTTAACTATTTTTTTATATATAAAAGAGTAAACTATCATTTTAGTTTTTTTTTGATAGAATGACAAAGAAAAAAAAAAGAAGAAAAAAATGAACATTAGGAATAGGGCTTAGCTTGGGGCAAGAAGTCTCAACACAATCTCCAACTTTGACGGTAGAACTTGCCAACAAATCACATCCAAACTTGCCAACAAATTATCCTCTCTCTATTTAAGCACATATTAAAAAGAAATGTTAACATAATTATGCCAAATTGCATCTCTGGGAGTTAGCATGTAAAACAACTTTTTGTCTCTTGTAAATATTTATTTATTGAGCATGTAAGGAACGCAGATGAAATACACAATAACACAAGAAAAGTAGCTTTTCATGAAGATTCTAGATGATATACAGTCCAAAGGTTGTAGATCTACATCATGAGAAGGATCGAGTAAACCAACATGAGAAGGAGTCCATATAAGAAGAAAAAGACCAGCAATACCAACATAAATTAGTAACAAAAATGGAAAAAGAAGATGAAGAATTAAATCTAAAATCACATCATTTCTTTTAGCTACTAAAACTAGGGTTAACTCGACTAGAGTAAATCGTCATTTTCATCTCTTATTAATGTGGCGGAGTGATGTGTGCAACTCACGTAACAAATTGGAGGACACACTAACATTTTCGACAAAAGGTTAACACATGATTAACATTTTGAACATAATTTAGAGAGTTTTTAATAATTTAAATTAATTTAGAAACTAGTTTGACACTTTCATGGACCAACGTTCACCCCATATAAATTTCATTGATTCAAACTGAATTTTATCAACAACATTACCAAATACACACTAAATTTGTGCTTAGAAATTCACTTTTGAATTTCACACTTTTTTAAGCTTATTTTCTATATCTAATTCTATAAATCTCAAGCAAAAAGAAAGGGGGAATTTGGAGATAAACTAGTCCAAGAAGCATGCTCCCTCCAAGAATCTCCTAACCTTTTCAAATCAACAAGAGAAGATCCACCTCCTCCTCTTGCCTCCTTAGCACTTCTTTTCATCTTCAAAATGGTCTCTCTAATCTCTTTCCCTTTTTCTGATTCCATCAACTCCTTAACTCTCTCCCCCAACTCATTTCCACTCACAAACCCATCTTTTGAGTCATTCAGTTCCAAAGCCACTTTCCTTTCTTGCACCAAAATCACTCTATTCAACTTCTGCTCTGCGTAAAGTGGCCACGTTATCATTGGAACTCCTTCACAAACAGCTTCCAACACAGAGTTCCATCCACAATGAGTCACGAACCCACCAACCGAGCTATGCCTTAGTATTGAACCTTGTGGTGCCCAGTTCCTCACAACCATTCCCTTCTCCTTTGTTCTCTTCAAAAACCCTTCTGGCAACAATTCATCCAAACTTAATCCCTCTGACTCCGAATCGCTCCTAACAACCCACAAGAATCTTTGTTCACTTTTCTCCAAACCAATAGCTATCTCATTAATTTGAGCCTTAGAAAATCTCCCTAAGCTTCCAAAGCACAACAACACGACGCTTTGACTTGGCTGTGAATCGAGCCAACTCAGACACCCACTTTTATCTTCTTCACACGAGGTTGACACCACAGGTCCAATGCAAAAAAGTAACGGAGTGGTTCCGTCAGGAACACACAATCCATTTCTTAAAGCTTGAATAGCTTTCTTTTCAATAGCGTCGAAAGTGTTTACGATAATCCCATCACTTTCCCTCAATGATTTAGCTGACTCAAGCAAAACCTGGTAACTTGGACTTGCTGGATCTTTCCCTTCATCTGGATAATCTTCTTTCGATAACCTCGGTAACCCGGGAAGTTCAATAGGTGTGTGCCTGTTATAGTCCTTAATAGGTATTGTGGCGTTTTTGTGAAAAGTTGGAAAGTTAAGAAAAAGGCATAGAAGAGAAGCTCCTGAGGTGTAGTAAAAGTAAGTTGGGATTTCAAGATTGTTGGTAACTTTTGAAGCACTATAGTTGAGGAAATCTAACATAACTGCTTTAAGGTTTGAGGTTTTTGCAATGGATTGAAGAATATGGTGAACATGGTGGTTGCTACGAGGTGAGAGTTCTAGGGTTTGCAAGTGAGGTGGAAGAGTAAAAGTGAATGAAATTGAAGGAATATAGTGGAAGTTGATAGAGGGAAATTTGTTTGAGACAGATGACATATATTGAGATGTGGAATCGTTAATGTTGTTGGTGTCTTGGTTGGGGGGTGTGAGAATAAGAATTTTGATGGAAAATGAAGGGTGGTGAGTTAGTATGAGTTTTCCTAACTCAACCATGGATATTAAATGTCCACTCCCAAAGGCAGGGTAGAGAACTATGGTGTCCTTCATGTTTAACTAATTTTGGTAAAGAATTTTGATGGAATATGGGAAAATATTTTCTCTAAAGTGTTGTGATTTTCTAAGCAAGGAATTGAGTGTATTTATGGACACTTTTGTGCCCTATGGGCCATCTTAGAATAGAACAGATTAACTTTGCAGCAATTTGCATTTTTTTATTTAATTAATTTTTCAATTATTTAAGGGCCACTATACCTTGACTCACTGTACCAAATTGGACAGTTGGTTTATCTATTTAATATTATTAAATTTAAAGAGACGTTTTCAATGTGAAAGTGAAAAATCTGAATCCTTGCTAAGGAAGAGAGTAAATACAGAAGCACTCTGTTTCTCTTCACTTTTTCAAAGACCCCACTAAATAAATTGTATTAAAATAACTTAGTTTAATTACTTTAAACAATTATAAAATGAGTGATGCATATATACGAGACATATTATGTGCAATTGAAATGAAGTTCCATTGTTGATGCTTTAATTGATTACAATGGAGTTTTCTTAGACAAAATTGCATTGATCACCTATGTCATTTATCATTAAGTTTTGTTTCAACAAGTGCTATCAAATAGTCTTTTATGTTTTAAAATGTGTATAGAGTTAGAACGATCTTCGTTCTTTATTCATTTCAATTGCAAATGTGTCTATATCATCTCTGTTAATGATCTATATAAAGAACATTTCACCACCAATATCATAAACAAACTTAGTGACAACTAGTGGGAAAGAATCATCTTAATAACAATTGATAAAGCTTGCGTTAATTTAATTTCTATTAATAATATTGCACACCTTGTACTTGAATGGATTTATATTAATAGATATTTCACAGTGATAACATAACATAATATATATATATATATATATATATATATATATATATGATTTTATTACTTTTTTTAGAGGTGATTTTTTATTTGTTAATCAAAGAGGGAAGTTCCAAAAAAAACACTACAATTCTCCTCGAACATTTCTTGTCGTGCAAGCTCCAGATATGTCATAAAAAATGAGATTATGTAGTTCCTTAGAAGGGGACTCCAAAATTCTTGCATCATAGGAACTCTGATTAAGGCTAAAATAACCAATCAACACACCTATTTCTCTTGCGTCAACTAAGCACTTCTCTATACCTATTTGAACTAAGAAAGCAATTAAAGGGGTTTAAGAGTTTGCATATTTTAATTTTGTGCTCAATGCGAGTAGTAATTTGCAGAAAAGTAAAAGTGTTGTTTGAGAGGTTAGACGGGGATTCAGAGAAGAATCCCTTCTAATTTCTTTGTCAGATTAATGCAATATTAAATATCAACTGTGATTAAGTGTTTCATAAACGATGTGTCAATTATGAAACACTGATTAATCTATACAATTATTTATTTTAATTGTGCTTAACTAGAGCAGTACTAAGTAAAATCTCAAAGTAATCATAAATCTAGCATCATACATAGAAACTCTAACGTGTCAGATTGGTATAAATAAGCAAATCTAAATAATAGTTCATGTTTGGACTAAAGCAAGGTAAGTCAGCCTTTTACTAAAACCTAGAGATCATACATGATAGTCCTAGATGCTTATTTCTGCCTAAGCTTTGCAATATATACAATTAGAGCTTATTTGTGCCTAAGGGTCTAGAAGCATTACAACGATCGGGACAATTGAAAATTATATAAGAACGTAAAACATAACTGAATATAGAAATTACATTAATGGATTTCAAGAAATAAACATAGGTTCATCTTAGAACCCTAATTAGAGGGAGTTTAGTTGCTCATGACAAGAAAAGATTACAAAACATACTCTAAAGGGAGAAAATTGGGAGAAACCCTAGCTTCCTCCTCCTTGATGATAGCCTAGTTTTTGAATGAATAAAATGTTTGCAAGGGGTCTCTATATATAGGCAAGTTTAGAACTAGGTTGTCGGGCTTCTTTCCATTGATTTTGTCTTGAAAAATAAGTCAAAAGCATTTTTCTTCGTTCTTTAAGTGATCTTCTTCCTTGCTTTCATCTTGGGACTTGGGACATTATTTTCCCACATTGTATTATCTTCAAACCCCTTCTTGAATTCATTTATTCTTTATTCTCTTGCCTCCATAACTCAATGCGACGTCTAGATTTGCCGGTTTACATGATTTCTCACTAAAATGACTCAAAATACCTATGAAATTGCCGATTTTACGAGGAAATATAATTACATGAAATTGCTTGTTTTGAAAACAATACAAAATGTACAGTAAACCATAAGCAGCCCCTCTAAAAAATCTCTAAAATGACCTCAAACGCTACTAAAATGACTCAAAAACATAGCTAAAATATCATCAAATATCTTGTCATCGGGTTTCTTGCTACCTTTGACTTCCCATAGAAAGAGTCTATGCACATCTATCTATCTCCCTAGCCATCCTGAGAATCATCTCGGTGGATTGGGGCTTTGAAAGACCTCTATAAAGATGCATTTGTTTCTTCATGTCGAGATATGCCAAACGTAACCATGAAAATAGATTTCCAGCTCCCATATTGCTCCCAAAGTCTTTGCTATTGAGGTTCTTGAAGATCCAATTCATGTAATTAAAAAGAGAAAAGGAATTAGTAATTTGTTTAATGCTAACTAACCTCAGTGAATTCCATGGTGTAATCTATATGAAAGTGGATGGTTATTTCATCCCCATTCCCACAAATAGAGTAAATAGGATAAACTCCCACATTCCATTTTGCTTTTGCGAATGTTTTTAGATGTGATTTTATTATTACTTATTATATCCATAAATAATTTGACAAAATATTAATAAAAACTTTTTCTTATAAGCAAAAAGATTTTCCCAATTTCTTTGTAAGGGGACGGTTTCGGTCATTTTTGACCCGAAATCACCTCTCTTAATCTTTTTGTTTCTATTTCAATCTAATTAAGTGATTTTTACATAGATATAAACTTTTCTTTTTGTGTGATTTCGCCGTCTGAGTGCAGTGTTGTTTGATTTCCTGTCTTGTTGTGTT
The DNA here is from genome assembly GCA_018208015.1 of Medicago ruthenica. Lineage (NCBI taxonomy): Eukaryota > Viridiplantae > Streptophyta > Magnoliopsida > Fabales > Fabaceae > Medicago > Medicago ruthenica. The sequence continues at coordinate 37,341,311 of CM031376.1, forward strand.
GTTCGTATGATTTCTATTGAAATATCGACTATTCAACGTTGCAGAGCTGGAGGCATGTGTATTTTGCTTACTTTAATTTTATCATATTATTTGTATGCATTTTGTTGTTGTATGCTATTAACTTAGATGGTGTGAGTTTGTTCATAGATTCATCAATTACGTTTTTAACGATGTTGAATGATATGCTCTACCAACTTAAATGAATAAATATCGTTTTGTTTTTGTAAAAAAAAAACTTCTTATACAGGTGTATATTTTATTTTGTTACTTATACAGGTGTATATAATATCAACCACAATGTTGTTTATTAAAAAATTAATATTACTTCCCATAAAAAAATTAATTTTAGTTATTCTTGTTCTCCAGGTCACACTCGTTCAGTGTTGTCGGGGCCGTGGATTTTGGAGTGGTTATGTGATCATAATCATGGGGATGCGGGAGTCATTTTTTCGTCTAGAAGAAGTAGTAAGGAATTAGTTCAATCTAAACAAGGAAACAGATGAATAAGAAAAAAGTGGATAGTGTTTTGCGTCATATTGTAATGAGTCTTAAAAAGGTTGCAACGATGCCGACTAAAGAAATAAAAGTGGTTATGAAGGAGTTAAAAAACAGGTCTGTAAGCGTCGAGGAGGTTCTGTTGATAATGGGGTGAAGGTTACTGTTGGGAGTTATAGTAATTCAACGGATACTTCTCATGCTTCTATTAATAATGATTGGTAGAGTTGGGTTGTTTTGCATGGTAATGAGGAGGTTGGGGTGGGGGATGTTTGAGGCATAGGGAAGGCGATTGGTGTAAAGTTTAATGGGGACAAGGCCAATATTTTTAATGTGTTGTCTAGGAGTGGGAGGAGAAGTCATGGTGGTGTGGGAGGTGCGGCAGTAGAGCCGCCAGCATAGATTTTTGTTCTCTGAAAGTCGGTGTTTGTGGTGGCTAAATTTCCTTCAAGCATCTTAGTTGTGTAGTTTGTCAAATCATTATGCTTCAGTTCTTTCAGTTGATGAGCAAAATTAGGGGCCAAGACTGTTCTGTATGCAAAATGGGAGATTTCTTCTTTGGGAGATGAGGAGGTGGAGGAGCTTCATTGTCTCTCTACTGAGCTTCATTCTTTATCTAGGATCCATACCAGTATTTGTTGGCAACAATCTCGATTAAATTGACTTTGTAAGGGGGATGCTAATTTGAAATATTGTCATGGTACTATGTTAAGTCAGCAATGTGTAAATGCTATCAATACAATTTATGCGGGAGGTGCACATGTCGAAGGAGTTAGTAATGTCAGGGAGGCTGTTGTTTCTCACTTTGCGGATCATTTCAAAAATGTTAACATGATCCGCCCCCGAGCTACATACTTGAATTTTCACACCTTATCTTATAGGGAGGGGGCGACTCTTGTAAAGTCTTTTTGTGCCGAAGAGGTTAAAGTTGCGGTTTGGGATTGTGACAGTTTCAAGTTCCCCGGTCCAGATGGGGTTAACTTTGGTTTTAGTAAGGAATTCTGGATTGATATGAAAGATGATATAATGCATTTTGTTTCGGATTTCCATCGAAATGGAAAACTTTTGAAAGGTATAAATAGTACTTTCATTATCTCATTCCTAAAAAAGATAACCCCTAGTTTCATTGGTGGGGAGTCTATATAAGGTCTTGGCAAAGTTGCTTGCAAATAGATTGTGTAGCATTATTGGTAGTGTAATTTCGGACACGCAGTCAACTTTTGTGAAAGGAAGACAAATTCTAGACGGTATCCTGGTTGCTAATGAGGTGGTTAATAAAGCCAAAAAATTGAAAAAGGAATTATTATTACTTAAGGTTAATTTTGAGAAGGCTTATGATTATGTAGATTGGGCATACCTGGATGATGTTATAGGTTAAATGGCGTTCCCGAATCTTTGGAGGAAATGGATGAAAGAGTGTGTAGGCACGACTACTGTGGCTGTTCTAATGAATGGTAGCCCCACTGGCGAATTCCCTTTGGCTCGGGGTCTGCGTCAGGGGGATCCCCTCTCCCCTTACTTGTGATGATGGAGACTATGGTTACTCATAAAATTTTTACGAGTTATAAGGTTGAGAAGGCTTATGATTATGTAGATTGGGCATACCTGGATGATGTTATAGGTAAAATGGCGTTCTCAAATCTATGGAGGAAATGGATGAAAGAGTGTATAGGCACGACTACAATGGCTGTTTTAATGAATGGTAGACCCACTGGCGAATTCCCTTTGGCTCGGAGTCTGCGTCAGGGGGATCCCCTCTCCCCTTTCTTGTTCCTTTTGGCGGCGGAGGGGTTTCATGTGATGATGAAGACTATGGTTACGAATAATATTTTTATTGGTTATAAGGTTGGTCGGGAGTGGTTTTTATCTATTTCTCATCTTTAATTTGCAGACGATACTCTGATCTTGAGAGAAAGAAGTTGGGCTAATGTCTAGGCTATGCGCGCAGTTCTTTATCTTTTTGCGGCAATGTTGGGGCTGAAGGTTAATTTTCGCAAAGGTGAGCTTGTTGGCGTTAATGTTAGCGAATCTTGGTTACTTGAAGCAACGTCGTTTTTGAATTGTAAGGTTAAAAGTTTGCCCGTTTTATATCTCGGCCTTCCTATTGTTTGCGATTCTCGTCGGTTGAGTTTTTGGGACCCGGTGGTCAATCGTATTAAGTCCCGCTTGGTAAGTTGGAAAAGCAGAAATTTGTCTTTTGGTGGTCGTCTTGTTCTCCTTAAGTCTGTATTGACCTTTCTCCCTGTCTATGCCCTTTCCTTCTTCAAAGCTCCCTCAGGTATCATTTCCTCTATTGAATCTCTTTTAATTCATTTTTTTTTTGGGAGTCAGGATCATAGGAAAATTTCTTGGATTGATTGGGAGTCCATCTGTTTGGACAAGGAGGTTGGCGGTTTGGGGGTTACGAGTATCAGGGATTTTAGTTTAGAGTTGTTGGGGAAGTGGTGTTGGAGGTTGGTGATGGATAGAGAGGGTCTCTGGTTTAGAGTTTTGGTAGATTGGTATGGTTTAGTTGGGGAGTGGTTGCAGGCTGGTGGTAGGGACGGGTCGGTGTGGTGGAGGGAGATAGTTGGTATTCGCGATGGGGTTGGTTATGCAGCGGGTAGCTGGTTTTCTATCAATTTGCGCCAAAATGTCAGTAATGGTGCTTCTACTTTATTATGGTTGGATAGGTGGGTTGGAGATGTCCCTCTTTGTGATAAGTCTCGTCGTTTATTTGATTTATCAGAAAATCAATTATCGACAGTAGCTCAAATGTTTGCTTTGGAATGGGGTGAGGGATGTGAGGCTTAGAAGTGGAGAAGGAGACTATGAGCGTGGGAGGATGAGCTGGTAGAGGAGTGTAGGACTTTATTATTGACTATTTCGTCGCACGTTAATAGTCAAGATGTTTGGTCTTGGGTCCCTGATCCAGCTGGTGGGTATTCTGTCAGTGGTGCATACCATATTCTCAACAACAGTATTCCCACCCGTGATGTCGTTTCTTCGGATCTTTTGTTCGGGAAGGAAGTCCCGTTGAAGGAGTTGGTGTTTGCTTGGCGACTTTTTCGTAATAGATTACCAACTAAGGTGAACTTGTTCCGAAGAGGTATTGTAGCACAAGATTCTCAAGTGTGCGTTGGTGGCTGTGGATTGCTGGAAACAGAGAATCATTTTATTTTTGGGGTGCAGTGTGTTTGGTACAATTTGGTAACTTGTTCGAAGTTGGCTGGGAGTTCATTCAGCGGATCCGTCTATTATTATGGATCATTTTTTTTTTTTTACAATTTGGCAGCTCTTCAAGCTACTCAAAGTACATGCCAGTACCACCACGCCAATGCGCATCACCAGAAAGTAAATGCCAGTATCGGTACACATCACCACACCAGAGCCCGCTTGCGTGCATCAGACACCATACACATGTCCTCTAACTGCCTCCTAATCAGACGCCACATATCACGGAAGCAGTTATTCTCACGCACCCCTATATAAGGGTGAGTTAGATTCTTTACCCACACTTTTCACGCACTCTTTCTCAGTTCCAATACTGACTTGATCGTCGGAGTGCTAACATGCCTGCAGGTACCTTTTGTTCCACCGCGAAGACTCATCGCCTCTGTACCGGAGCACTTTCCGCCACTGTTGCCTCCATCAGCTCCTCACCGGACATATCATTTTGCGCTTTAACCACCACGGTCTAACGATCCTCCACCGTAACCGTTTTCTATTACACGTTTCTCCACCGTAACGGTTGACAGTTACTGCTCCATCTATTGAAGAAATGGTCGGAACTCGTAGGAGAGCCACCACGAGTAGTTCCTCCACTGTGCAGGAATCACGTCCTGCGATCTAAATCCTCTAAGATCAAGGGATTCTAGTTCTTCAACCGGTGAATCAAGAAGGAAACATGAACACTGCTGTTCTTGGTGCAACAATCAATGCTCATCGTTCCGCAACAATCGAAACGGTGCTAGCTCCTCCTGCAGACATGGAGGACGTTCCTCTTCCATCGCTGATCCTCCACCGCCAGAGACGAATGAAATTTTAACGAATCTGGTGAATCTGCTCCAACAACAGAATAATAGACTCAAACGAGTTGAAGAGAATCAAGAGAAGATTCTAACCTAGATCGCTACGCAAATCGAAGTTGCTCAGCGGAATCAGTTCCACGAAACACAGTTGGTTATTGACGATATCATTTCCATTCCTGTAAACCGCTACAGAGTCAGTGGAAAACCTCCACGCGATTCAGACAGAGGAAGTAGTGGTCACTCTCCTCACTATCCTCTCCGCAGAAAGTCTCTAGGTCGCCGCAGAGGGAAAGAATCTCCTCCACACCGAAGCCACCGGAGGAAGGATATTAATTCTCCGAAGCGCCACTGTAAGAGCCACCATAAGGATCCATTCATCAGGAAGATAGAGGAGCGACATATCCCTCTAGGAGCAATGAAATGCAAACTGCTTGTTATAACTTTAAACGACGCGAGCGAAACATGCTTCACCACAGGATAGAAACAATCGAGCGCCATGGCCGCACTAAACGCTATTGTTCAGAAGAAGATAGGGACCCTGGAAAGCTACACCGAGAGGTTCACTTGTGGTAACGCGGAGGCTCAGACAACGCAAGGCATTTTGAAGTGTGATGGCTTCAGGAATAACCTCTGCGATGGCTGCAAGATCAGGGAAAAGCTTAGTGTTGAGTATTTAGAAGTTGGCTGCATGTTTTGGTAAAATCAAAGTGTTCAAGCAAAGCATCTCCATGTGTTTAAGAAGTCTTCAGAAGCAAGAAATCGTATTTGAGGAGGTTCAGAAGCTGAAAATGCCTTCAGACGCAGTTTTCGGCCTTCAGACTCTGAAACAGTACATCAGACGTAGAATGTGCCTTCAGACGCTGAACAATACATCAGACGCACTACAATACTTCAAACGCACTGTTCACCAGTTGACCAGCGTTGAATTCTTCAGAAGCTGGACTTCAGAAGCTGATTTCAGAAGCTGGTTTTCAGAATTATATGTTTCTTTTCAAGCCTTTCATAATTCAGAAACATATCAATTGCAAAAGATTGGATTCAGAATTAAGAAAGCTGCTGAAGCCTATTTAAGGAGATGTGCTGCTATTTTTGAAGACAACGAGTCATAGATTATTAATCAGAGAATTAGAGTCTTTGTGTTTTAAACTTAGGTTTTATTTGTACACCACTCATCTGAGTTGGTTTAGAAGTTTTGAGTTGTAATTCATTCTAAGCCTTTAGGTACGAATGATGTCTTTGTGTTATTGAAGTGTGTCTTCAAAACTGGGTAGTTATTCAGAAGTTGTTTAGCAACTGGGTTAGTTACTTGAATAGGAAGTTAGTAGTGTTCTAATATTTAGGTAGTGCTCTTGAGTAGAAATCAGACTAGAGGAGATTGATTGCTTAGGCTGGGAACAGGGGGGTCTGTGTCTTGAGTCTTAAGGATTAATTCCTATAGTGGATTTCCTTCCTGGATTGGTATCCTCCAGATGTAGGTGGTGTTTACACCAAACTGGGTTAACAAATTTTGTGTGCTTTTACTTTTCTGCACTTTATCTTTACTGCTTCTGAACCTGTGCTTTGTGCTCTGTTTTGCAAAATTCGTGCTCTGTTTTTCTAGTTCTGATCCTTAACCAGCCAGAATTTCACATAGCCTCGAGGCGGAGAAAGATGTCCGGAACCTGTCAACCCGCTGACAAAACGCCTAAAAACAAGCAATACGGCAAGGGTGTCAACGATAAGCGGAGCCAAAACTGCAGTAAAGCAAATAGGTAGCGCGCCCATTCCGCCGGTTATGCCCCTTTAAATTCGTCGCGGAAAACTATCCTCTACGAGTGCCTCAACACGGAGTTCAAAGCGGCGGGCAATAAGCCGCCCAAACGACTAAAGAAGTCCTCAAGGACAGACAAGTTAAAGTACTATCACTTCCACTGATGTCATGGACATGACACCAATGACTGTTATCAAATTCAGGGTGCAATTTTAGGACTGGTCGAACAAGGGGGGCTGAGCCAATTCACCAAGAACACACATTGCAAGGATGAAAAACGGGGAAGAGACTCGCCGCGAAGGGGTTTCATGCCACAACGAGGCAAAATGACTACAACAAGGGCCACAATGACTACAACAAGGGTACAAAGGATGAAAAATGTGTTTTCTTGGACGCCTCTAATGGAGCGGCCAAGAGAAAAGCAGTTGGGCTGATGACGGAGGACGCCACAACGCGAACCTTGAAGAAAACAAAGACTAGGCCCATCCTCGGATTCACCGACAACGAGAAGATCAACGGGGACCCCAACAAATTTTTTCCACTTGTCATCATAGCCAGTGTTCTCGGCCATTACATCGATAGGTGTCTGATAGATGAAGGCAACACTATGGACATCTTATACTGTGGCGCCTTCGAGAAGCTGCAAGGTTTTAACGGGGCAAGCACGCACCCATGGGGGTACATCAATCTGCATGTCACCTTTGAAGAGGGAGCAAGAGAATGGATGGTAGAAACGTTCTTCTCGGTGGTGAATGTCACATCTATCTACAACTGCACGCTAGGGCGACCTACCCTAGGCGCGCTAGATGTCGTAGCCTTTACCGTACACCTGAAGATGAAGTATCATAGTGAGAAAGGAGAAGTGGTTACTATCAACGAGAATATTGAAAGCACCAATAAGTGCTACATAGCCTTTCAGAAACTCGAGCTCGCCACCATGCTTGCATACACCTCCATTGCGGAGGGGACTGCGAGACAGGATACCTGGAAAAGTAAGTGCCCTAACACAACCAAAGGTCACCTCTGGAAACAGAGCAAGTGTAACACCCTAATTCCCATCGGTAGATATTAAATAAAAAGATTATATTTAATAAAAAGGATGTTACGAATTCAGCTTTGTATCACATAATAATGCAAGTAATTCTTTATCAAAAATTGTAAACGCCACAAGGTAAAAGAAACAATTCAACAATCTCATTAAATAAAAATTATTCATCTCTTCAAACAATCATACATAGAAAGTAATAATGGTTTTCAATGTTCAACTTAAACGTAAATAATCTCATCGTCAACCTCAACCCTAGTGTTACAAGAATTAGAGCTCGCAGTGACTACATACTTATTCAACTACTAATAAAAGAAAGAAGACGAAATTGAACTTTCTTCGCCACCTCTTGAATCGTCCAGCAACTATTCTTCCTCGACCTGAGTGTCTGTAACCCCAAGAGTATAGTCACCATACAACACAACGACAAGAAAGGGGTGAGAATTCCAACCATACACAACATTAGGAAAATCACATATAATAATAGCATCCGTCGTCACAGAACATCATCAGTAATTCATTCCTCAATAGATCTGATGTTACGTCAGCATCACACATATCACACTTATACACCAAGAGCAATATCACTAATGTGTATGCATATGGACCATGTCCTAAGACCTATATGAATGTGGTAGCACACCTATCGTCTCCCCAATTCGCCAGAGTTAAGTTACTGAACTTTCGTCGCTACAATTTGCCAGAGATATGTTACTGGACTTTCATCGTCATTTCATCTTCATAATTCCTAGACACGACTCTATATGCATGCATGGTGACAGACTTATCATGTATTTACACATCATCAGGAATTCACAATCATAAATGCAAGACTATCCCTATAATGCACGACTCTAATGCAACCACATATCGTCATCGTTTTCATCGTCTTCAACAATACATACCATCATAGTTAAGCGTCACCACTTTTCATCACCAATTTTAGATATACAACGTCATTATCGTCACCATAATTAAAATAAACATCACCTTTATCATCACCATTTTCATCATCGTTAAAGTATAATCGTTATTATCCTCGCCGACAATACATTTCAACGTCACCTCTCTAATTTGCAACAGTTATTGTTGAGTATTTTGGTGTTGGCTGCATTGTTTGGCAAAACCAAGGTATTGAATAGAAGCATCTCCATATGTAGAACATTTCTTCAGTTGGAAGTCTTTCATTTTGAAGCTGTTCAGAAGCTCAAAATTACATCAGAAGCTGAATGCTCATCAGAAGCACTGTAGCACTTCAGAAGCTGATTCAGGTTCTGAAGTCCAGCGTTGACTTTTGTTGACCTCGTCAGAAGCTGGGTTTTCAGAATTGTTTTGGCATGAATCTTTGCAAGATTGATCAAGGAATTATTCACGCGTATTGCTTCTAGAATGCTGATTTATTTGAAGAAGATTTTATTGAAGATTTGGTTCAAAGATATGAAATTCATATTTTCCTGTTAAAATCTTTAAAAGATTCAGTACAGTTTTATTTGTTACATTATTGGACCAATCTTATTTCAGTAACAAATCAAATCAGAAAGATTAGTTTGTTATTTTATTCTGCAAGACTGAAGGCTATAAATAGAGGAGGGCTGCTGCTATTCAAGAAACGAATTTAGAGTTTAAGATCAGAGAATTGAGTCTTAGTGGTTTTTAAGCTTTTGCTTTATTTTTGTACGCCACTCATATGCTTTGAGTTGGTTTAGGATTGTTATTGAGTTGTAATTCATTCTAAGCCTCTAGGTACGAATGAAGTTGTGTTTTTGAAGTTTTCTGAAAAACAGAGTGCTTTTGATTAAGGGTTTCAGTAACAGGTTTGTTACTTGAATAGGAAGTTAGTGGTCTCTAATACTCAACGTGTTGGGTAGAATTCAAGACTAGGAGGAAGTTAATTGCTTAGGCTGGGAACTGGGAGTCAGTGTCTTGAGTCATAAGGATTAATTCCTATAGTGGAATTCCTTCCTGGATTGGTATCCCCCAGAGTAGGAGGTGTTTACTCCGAACTGGGTTAACAAACCTCTTTGCCTTTTTACTTTCCTGCACTTTAATTTGTTGCTTGTGTGTGTTTGTGTTTGTGCTCTGTTTTGCAAATTATTGTGTCCTGTGTGTTGTTCAGAACCTGTTTGGTTCAGAACCTGATTTCTCTTTAGTATTGCCTGGCCAGAATTTCAATTGGCATCAGAGCAGGCACCCTGCCTGTATTTTTGGGTGAGATCCAGAGGGATTAATTTCTGGTAAGCATGGATAGAGAAGGAGGCTATGTCAATAGACCACCCCTACTAGATGGCACAAACTATGAGTATTGGAAGTCTAGGATGTGTGCTTTTCTAAAGTCTATTGACAGCAGGACTTGGAAAGCTGTGATTAAAGGCTGGGATCATCCTGTGTATACAGACAAAGATGGTAACAAGACTGAGGTTCTGAAGCCTGAGAAGGAATGGACCAAAGCTGAAGATGATCTGTCACTGGGAAATTCAAAAGCCTTGAATGCTATCTTTAATGGTGTTGATCAGAACATGTTCAGACTTATCAAACAATGTACTGTGGCTAAGGATGCTTGGGAAATTCTGAAGACCACTCATGAAGGAACTTCTAAGGTAAAGATGTCCAGATTGCAGCTGTTGACCACCAAATTTGAGAACCTGAAGATGAAGGAAGATGAATCCATTCAGGATTTTTACATGAATGTGCTGGATATGGCAAATTCATTTGACTCTCTTGGTGAAAAGATGTCTGATGAGAAGTTAGTCAGAAAAATCCTCAGGTCCCTGCCCAGAAGGTTTGATATGAAGGTAACAGCAATTGAAGAGGCCCATGATATTACAACTATGAAGCTTGAGGAGCTGATTGGGTCATTGCTCAACTTTGAAACTGCCTTTTGTAAACAGACTGAGAAGAAAGGAAAAGGTGTAGCTTTTAGTGTAAATTCTGAAGCTGATGATCAACAAGAGTCTGAAGAGGATGACTTATCAGAAGCTCTTGTGTTGCTGGGAAAACAATTCAACAAGATTCTGAGGAATGTTAACAGAAAAGCCAAAGCCAAAGGTCAGAACTTCAGATTCAAGAAGCAACAAACTGATGAGAAGAAGACCAAGTCTGAGGAGAAAAGCAACCAAGCCAAAGGTGTGCAGTGCTATGAGTGTGAGGGCTATGGTCATATCAAATCTGAATGTCCTACTTTTCTTAAGAAGCAGAAGAAGAGCCTGGCTGTTGCATGGTCTGATGATGGTTCTGAAGATGATGATGTTAGTGAATCTGATATGTGTGATACTGGTCTAGTTGTGAGGTCAGGAGCTATCTTGAAGAAGGAAGCTGAGACTTTTTCTGAGTCTGACTCAGAGTCTGAAGCCTCATCTGTGTCTGAAGCTGCTAAAACCTCATATGATGAACTAGCTGATAACTACAAGAAGCTGTATACCAGAAGTGCTGAGGTTTGCAAACAAGTTTTGGATCAGAAGGAGACTATTCTACAACTGGAGGCTGAAAAAGGTGAACTGTTAGTGCAAAATTCAGATTTGAAAGAAGAAGTGAATCAACTGAACTCCCAACTTGATCAAATGAAGAAGCAAGTGAAGATGTTGAACTCTGCTACTGATAAGTTGGAGGACATTCTGGGAAATCAGCAACAAGGAAAAACTGGTTTAGGTTTTGTTGATCAGACTCAGATTCCTAAACAGATGAGTTTTGTTCCTGCTACTCAAACTCATGATTCTATGGTTGGAACATCAAAGAAGAGACCTCAGAAGCAAGCCCAGATGCAAGGTCAGGAGCATGTTCAGATGAGACCTCAAAAGCAAGCTCAGAAGAGACCTCAGATGCAAGGTCAGAAGCATGTTCACATGCTACCTCAGAAGCAACCCCAGAAATCTTTCAGAAACAGAAGGAGGAGGAATCATCCATGGGTCTGTCATCATTGTGGAAAGAGAGGGCATATCAAACCATTCTGCTTTAAATTGTATGGTTACCCTGAACACTTTCAATTTAGAAGAGTGCAACCAGCTGCACCCAGACACAGTGTTCAGAAGGTGTGGAAACCTAAGGTTCAGAATGTAGGCCTGATTGCTCATACTTCTTTGAGAGCCACTTCAAAAGAAGATTGGTATTTTGATAGTGGGTGTTCAAGACACATGACTGGTGTGAAGAAGCTGCTGAGCAATATCAGATCTTACTCCAGAAGCTATGTGACATTTGGAGATGGTGTAAAAGGTCAGATTCTGGGTATTGGTGATTTGATAAGAGAAGGGTTGCCCAGACTTAATGATGTGCTACTGGTGGAAGGATTAACTTCAAATCTGATCAGTATTAGCCAACTTTGTGATCAGGACTTGAAGGTTAATTTTAACAAACTAGAGTGTATTGTTACTGATCAGGAAGATAAGATTCAGATGAGAGGCTGCAGATCCAAAGACAATTGTTACTTGTGGGTTTCTGAAGAAGAAAGAAGTTTGACTTCTTGTCTTATGAGCTCAGAAGAGGAAGTCAAACTCTGGCACCAGAAATTGGGACATCTGAATCTGAAAGGCATGAAGAAAATCCTAAGTACTGAAGCTATCAGAGGTGTACCTAATCTGAAGATCAATGAGGACAATGTTTGTGGTGATTGTCAAATTGGAAAACAAACAAGAAAGTCTCATCCCAGATTAGTTCACCAGGTAACTACTAAAGTACTAGAACTTGTTCATATGGATTTAATGGGGCCTATGCAAGTAGAAAGTATTGGAGGGAAGAGGTATGCTTTTGTAATGGTAGATGACTACTCAAGATTCACATGGATCAGCTTTGTTAGAGAAAAGTCTGACACATTTGAAGTATTTAAAGACCTGTGCGTTCAATTACAAAGAGAAAAAGATTGTGGCATAGTCAAAATCAAAAGTGACCATGGCAATGAATTTGAAAACAAGAGTTTCTCAGAATTCTGTGCCTCTGAAGGTATAAAGCATGAGTTCTCTGCACCTATCACACCTCAACAAAATGGTGTAGTTGAGAGGAAGAATAGGACATTAGCAGAATGTGCAAGAGTTATGCTGCATGCAAAGAAGCTGCCATATATGTTCTGGGCTGAAGCAATGAATACTGCCTATTATATTCATAACAGAGTTACTTTGAAGAAGGGAACCACTTGTACTTTGTATGAATTATGGAAAGGAAGAAAGCCAACTGTGAAATATTTCCATGTTTTTGGGAGCAGATGCTATATCTTGGCTGATAGAGAGAATAGAAGAAAACTGGATCCTAAGTCTGATGAGGGCATATTCCTGGGTTATTCAGTGAACAGCAGAGCTTATAGGGTGTTTAATTCCAGAACCAAGGTTGTGATGGAGTCCATAAATGTGGTTATTGATGATTTGTCTGCTGAGAATGAAAAGAATGAACCTGAAGTAGTTCCAGAGTCTGAACTATCAGAAGAACAAACCTCAGAAGCAGAAAAGCATTTAGAGTCTGAAGAAGCAGAAGATCAACCAGATCAAGTTCCTAATGGTAAAGGGCCATCAATTAGAGTTCAGAAGGATCATCCTAAAGACTTAATCATTGGAAGCTTAGATCAAGGTGTCAGAACCAGGAGATCAGATGCTGCTGCTACTGATTCATGTTTTGTGTCCAAGTTTGAACCCAAGAATGTGAAAGAAGCCCTGACTGATGAATTTTGGATTGAAGCAATGCAAGATGAGTTGAATCAATTCAAAAGGAGTGAAGTGTGGGATCTAGTTCCAAGACCAGAAGGACTGAATGTGATTGGCACTAAGTGGATATTCAAGAATAAAACAGATGAAAGTGGTACTGTAGTCAGAAACAAGGCAAGGTTGGTTGCGCAAGGCTATACTCAAGTTGAGGGACTTGATTTTGATGAGACCTTTGCACCTGTGGCCAGACTAGAGTCCATAAGATTACTGTTAGGTGTATCCTGCATTCTCAAGTTCAAATTATTCCAGATGGATGTGAAGAGTGCATTTCTGAATGGATATTTGCAAGAAGAGGTATATGTTGAACAGCCTAAGGGTTTTGTGGATCCAAAATTTCCAGATCATGTTTACAAACTGAAGAAAGCTTTATATGGATTGAAGCAAGCACCAAGAGCTTGGTATGACAGACTGACTCAATTTCTTGTGGCTCAAGGTTACAGAAAAGGAGGTTCTGATAAGACTTTGTTTGTGAAAGATGAAAGTGGGAATCTGATGATTGCTCAGATTTATGTGGATGATATAGTGTTTGGAGGGATGTCTCAGAAGATGGTCAAATTGTTTGTTCAGCAGATGCAGTCAGAATTTGAAATGAGCCTAGTTGGTGAACTGACATACTTTCTTGGGTTACAAGTCAAACAAATGGAAGATACAATCTTCATTTCTCAAAGTAAGTATGCCAAGAACATAGTGAAGAAGTTTGGAATGGAATCTGCTGCTCACAAGAGAACACCAGCTGCTACTCATCTGAAGCTATCCAAAGATGAACAAGGAGTATCAGTTGATCAGAGTCAGTACAGAAGCATGATAGGGAGCTTATTGTATTTAACTGCAAGTAGACCTAACATCACTTATGCTGTTTGAGTATGTGCAAGATACCAAGCTAATCCTAAGATGAGTCATCTGACACAAGTGAAGAGAATCCTGAAGTATGTGAACAACACAAGTGACTATGGAATCATGTATTCACACAGTTCAAGTTCTAAATTGATGGGATTTTGTGATGCTGACTGGGCTGGAAGTGCTGATGACAGAAAGAGCACTTCAGGAGGTTGTTTCTTCTTAGGAAATAACTTGATTTCATGGTTCAGTAAGAAACAAAACTGTGTGTCATTGTCAACTGCTGAGGCATGGATGAAGCAGATGCTGGAGGAGTACAACATTGAACAAAGAACTATGACATTATTTTGTGACAATTTGAGTGCTATCAACATTTCTAAGAATCCAATACAGCACAGCAGAACTAAACACATTGACATCAGACATCATTTTATAAGAAATCTTGTGGAGGATAAAGTTATTCAGCTGGAACATGTAGCTACTGAAGAACAAGTTGCTGACATTTTCACAAAGGCTTTGGATGCTAAGCAGTTTGAAAACTTAAGGAGCAAGTTAGGTGTGTGTTTGCATGAAGAGTTATAGCAATTACTGCAAACTGGATGTGAGGAAGATAGAGTACCTGCCAGTTGTGCCTATGCTAAGTGTGATCCTGTGTCTGAATCTGATAGCTTTTCCAGGATCTGTGTTACTTGTTTTGATTTTATTCCCTATATGAAGACTATGTTTTGTCAGAATTTTGTGGCTAAAAAGGGGGAGAAAATCTTATGTAATGTGTTGGCTCTGATACCAAAAGTCTTATGCAAAGTGTTGCTGCTCAGAAGTTCACATTTCAGATGTTCAGTTTTCAGTGTGGTTCAAAAGTTATTTGTGAAGCTCAGAGTTCAGAACCAATATAACAAGAGCTTTCAAGATGTTATTAAGGGGGAGTATGTGTCTCAGGGGGAGTACAAGTTTGTTATATTCCTGAAGTGTAGTGATCCTGAAGTGTAGTGGTCCTGAAGAAGAGTGATCCTGAAGAAGATTTGTGCTCAGCTCCTGAAGTGTGTGCTCTGATACCTTTTGGTAGTAAGGGGGAGTTTGTTTGTGAAGCTTCAGGGGGAGTATTATGTTGTTCAGGAGTTGATCAGTAGCTCGGTTACCTTGGAGTAGCTCTGATACCTTGTTTGTGATGATCAGGAGTTGATCAGTAGGTTATGTGTGCTTCAGTAGCTGATATGAACTGAAGCTGGTTTGTGTTTCTCATGATAGTCATAAATGAATCCGCTGCTAATTACTATGTTATGATTTATCATTGTGGAGTTCTTCATTGCTGAGTTGATTATAGGGAGATTGAAGAACTTGGATGGTTTTAGCCAAAAATTTGCCAAAGGGGGAGATTGTTGAGTATTTTGGTGTTGGCTGCATTGTTTGGCAAAACCAAGGTATTGAATAGAAGCATCTCCATATGTAGAACATTTCTTCAGTTGGAAGTCTTTCATTTTGAAGCTGTTCAGAAGCTCAAAATTACATCAGAAGCTGAATGCTCATCAGAAGCACTGTAGCACTTCAGAAGCTGATTCAGGTTCTGAAGTCCAGCGTTGACTTTTGTTGACCTTGTCAGAAGCTGGGTTTTCAGAATTGTTTTGGCATGAATCTTTGCAAGATTGATCAAGGAATTATTCACGCGTATTGCTTCTAGAATGCTGATTTATTTGAAGAAGATTTTATTGAAGATTTGGTTCAAAGATATGAAATTCATATTTTCCTGTTATAATCTTTAAAAGATTCAGTACAGTTTTATTTGTTACATTATTGGACCAATCTTATTTCAGTAACAAATCAAATCAGAAAGATTAGTTTGTTATTTTATTCTGCAAGACTGAAGGCTATAAATAGAGGAGGGCTGCTGCTATTCAAGAAACGAATTTAGAGTTTAAGATCAGAGAATTGAGTCTTAGTGGTTTTTAAGCTTTTGCTTTATTTTTGTACGCCACTCATATGCTTTGAGTTGGTTTAGGATTGTTATTGAGTTGTAATTCATTCTAAGCCTCTAGGTACGAATGAAGTTGTGTTTTTGAAGTTTTCTGAAAAACAGAGTGCTTTTGATTAAGGGTTTCAGTAACAGGTTTGTTACTTGAATAGGAAGTTAGTGGTCTCTAATACTCAACGTGTTGGGTAGAATTCAAGACTAGGAGGAAGTTAATTGCTTAGGCTGGGAACTGGGAGTCAGTGTCTTGAGTCATAAGGATTAATTCCTATAGTGGAATTCCTTCCTGGATTGGTATCCCCCAGAGTAGGAGGTGTTTACTCCGAACTGGGTTAACAAACCTCTGTGCCTTTTTACTTTCCTGCACTTTAATTTGTTGCTTGTGTGTGTTTGTGTTTGTGCTCTGTTTTGCAAATTATTGTGTCCTGTGTGTTGTTCAGAACCTGTTTGGTTCAGAACCTGATTTCTCTTTAGTATTGCCTGGCCAGAATTTCAGTTATATATATATATATATATATATATATATATATATATGTATATACACACACACACACCTCATCATTGTTATAAATTCACTATGGCTTAGGAAACTCTTATTTTTATCTCTCGTAATCTTCCTTCATCTAAGTTTGTTGGTTTGGGACCTTGCTATACCTCTTGGGACCTTTTGGAAGCCTAAAAATAGGTCTTTCTAAGTCGTGGAGGGACGCACGGTCATGTGCCCCAGGAGCATGGTCGTGCACCTAAAATTTACAAAAAAGGGGGCCAACGTCGAGAGTCACACACGGACCGTGCCAGTTGGGCGCACGACCGTGCGTGTTTGACAGGAAGGGAAATCGTAGTTTTTCTTCGATTTTACATTAGGGGACCTACTCCAACTCCATTTTCGACCTAAAGCTAACCCAATTCCCTTCCAATCTTCACCCTAAGCTTACCCTATTATTCACACTATAATTTTCTCGTAATCTCACCGATTATCCACCACTTCTCATTGTTAATTTTCATAATTCAATTTATCCTATAATGATTTCCTTAAGTTTAATTGTACATTACAACCCATTTCTAATTACAGCAGCACTATCTTCATCATTACCATCACCACAACACACACACAATACACTCCACTACCCAGTCTCACAATTGAAATCATAATACCCAAAAGATGAAGAGATTCTCCCCCTTACCTCAAATCTTCTGAAATCTCCGGTTTGGCTTGGCTTCGTTGTAGCTAGGTTTTCCTTTCTCGGATTGCTGCTCTTCTCTCTGTTTCTACGTTTCAGCAAAACTGACTTCTAATTCCCCAAAACCCTTATTTATATTTGGGCCAGTCACCTATCATAAACGTTTCTCTTCTATTCACGATTCTTTTGCTTTCCCCCTCCCCCACTTATTAAAAACCTATTTTCTACACCCCCTACTCTTTACTACTTGTTTTTCAATTCTCTTTCTATTTTATTTAAATTCTAGTACTATAAATTAATTCACCAATATCATCTAACTCTCTCAACATTTACATCACATTCAAATAAAATGGCATCAATGTTAATATTCACCAAGCTTCACCCATAAAACTCATCAGAATTAATCAAATATAAAGTAGGGGCGTTACAACAAGCCCCCCAAAATAAGGCATAGACTGCCATAAAACCCAAGGCGCCCTAATAGCTAAGTACTAAAAACATCCATGAGTTTCACTTCTCGTAGCTTCAATTTGAAACCTGCGAATAAATCCTTTGTAAATCCATTTTCATATTATTAATGAATGAACATTCTTCTCTCAAAAGAAACAAGTTTGTTGAATTATTTGATTGGCATGGCCGGAAGTGCTGAACCCGCAAGGAAAAAGCATCTCCTAAGGCGAACAGTTGTCATGGCTTCTGCTCTTAAGCGGAATGACAGCCTAAACAACCGTGGCAGACCCACCTAAAGGCTAGCCACCCTTCATGCAGAGTGTCTCGCCCCTTAAACGCACTCCGAAGATGGGACTAAACCTTGGCCGGTCATGTTCCCTCAGGCGCCATATAAAGACAAGCGCACAAAAGTCCAAGTAGAAGCCTACAAACAAAGAGGCAAAGCGGGAACGACATGAAACAAAATGCTAATCAACGCGGCGTCAAATAAACACTCCTGATGCACCATGAAACAAAATGCAAACACGGAAGGAAGTGAAAACATAAAAAAGATAACGTCATGCAAAACAAAACAAACAAAGAATAAACTCGAAATAACGGGTAAGCAAAATAACCTCGTTCATTAAAATATCAAGTCATTACAAGAGGTGTCGCCATAGCGGAATTACATAATCAAAAACAAAAAAGAAAAGGAAAGAAAATCACTGGGGACCTCTGCCTAAGTCCTCGGGCAAGAAAACCGGAAGGGAAGGTTGACGCTCACGCTGATCAGCATGAACCTTCGAGCGGTCAATTTTAATCTGAGGGTAGAAAAACTCCACTTGGTTTAAAGCATCCTGGAAAGTCTCCTCCCGACCTTGAATCGCAAGCTCCACTACCTTCTTACCCTTTTGCTGGTGGAACTCAGCCTTCCGCTCAGCCGCGATCTTGGCGGTGAGGGCGTCCTTCAAAGCGACAGCCGCCTGGCCTGCCAGGAACTTTCCCACCTGAGTCAGGACCTCAATGTCAGCAGAAAGGGCTTTGTTAACTTCCTCCTGGGATTTCACTTCTTTTTCTAGGAGGACTATCTTGGAACCAGCCTCCTCACACCGGGCCTTCCAGGCTGACGAATCCACTTCCAGCGCGGATATTTTTAAGGAGCCATCCGAAAGATCTTTGTTTAGGCAAACACGGTCGGCACTCAGATCCTTCACCTTCCTCTCAACAAAAGACAGAGATTCCCGGAGCTCCTCTCAACCATTTAAGGCATCTTTTGCCTTCTAGTCGGCCTCCCCGACCCTAGTGTTGGCCTCTTCAAGCTGGTTACTGACCTCCTCGAGCTTCTCATTGGACTCTGCAAGCTTTTTGTTGGCTTCGTCAAGTCTTCCCTCCACCTCTTCCTTTGCTTTTCTTAAAGCCTCCTTGTGGGTGCCCTCGAGGTCACACAATTTTCTCTCGGCGTCCTCAAATGCATGAAGCCCGTCGTCAGACTCCACATGGACCCATGAGTTAAACCTAGGACAACGTCATAACCAGCCATCAATGTGCACAAACCTGCAACCTTATAGGCGTTGATAGCACCATTAGACACAAACTTCCATCGGGTAGGAACATCCAGGTGGTTGAAGTAGTTCCGGTCCCAGGGCGCGGAATGCATAAAGTCATCCCTAGACCTAGGAAGAGAACCAGTATAAATGTTAGGAAGCTGAAACAGGGGCTCCGAACCCACCCGATTAGTGGATGCCAAAGAAGCAACTTGGAGATTGGCACTAGGGCCACTCCCACCAATGTTCTGATTGCCAGTACGGGAAGGCCCTTTATCCTCAGTCCGGAGCTTCTTGGTCCACTCCCGATTGTCATTCTTCTTTCCCCCATCATCGCAAGAAGCATCCCTTTTCAACATCCTATCATGCTGATCAGAGGCGACCAAGAAAGATTTGGAGCGGTCACTGGAATCCGTGTGAGATTCCTTCTGAAAATCTTTTGGGGGGTCAGAATCCCTTAGATACTTCAGAGCGTCTCTCGCGCGACGCCGAGAGTTGTCCTGGGAAGAAGACTTCACCTCTTTCACAACGACCTTAGGAAGGACAACCCATTCTGCAGCTTGGGCTTGGGGGACTCTGTCCATGGCGGAAGGAGGGGCGTCATCCTGCTACAAAACTTTTAATGAGTTTAAGAACCTCATCAAATCTGTAAAGAAGAGAAAAACAGAAGAATAAGCCAATAATCAGAGGAAAACTACAACAAAGAAATGACATGGGAATTCATAAACCCCCCTTTGCTCACCAAAAATCTCCCGGTGGTGGGCAACATCCCTCCCACGGATAACTAGCCTAGTGTTCATGAATCTTGGTTTCCGAATCGTCTTTGAAGGATTCCCCAGATGCTTAGGGTGAGGAATTTGTTCTAGTTCAAAAGAAGCGATGAAACGCTCTAAGTCACACTTCTGGCACCTCCCTGACGGGTTAAGGGTCGTGTCTTCAAAGGAATAGGTGGCGGCAGGTTTGTTAAAGTGATCCCTGGACCAAAAATGAGAAAAAAAAGGTCAATGAACCACTTCCTCTGAGGACACCGGCGCAGAAGAAGGACCTCCAAAAGTTGGCATAGTGTCATCTGAGTCATTTTCTTTTTCCGAATAAGTGGAGGGAACGCGGCAAATGCATTAATGAGTACGACGACTCAATGGGCGGAGCACTAGAAATTTTTGTTTCCAAGGCTTGAGGAAATCCGCTTAGCTCTCAAACAACTTCATTTTTGTATAAAGATTCACCCAACTGTGAGCCCTCACCCTGCGTGTATGTTGGACCCCAACTGTTGGATATTTGGTTGTTGGCTTCATGTTTGCTAAAATCAAATATACAAGCAATAATGTGCATCTTCTGAAGCAGTACATCTTCAGAAGCTGAAATCTCAATATGTGCGTCTTCAGAAGCTGAACTTCAGAAGCTGGGTCTTCAGAAGCTGAACTTCAGAAGCACGGTTCAGAAGCTGAACCTTCAGAAGCACTGTTCAGACGCTGACCTTCAGAAGCACTGTTCAGACGCTGACCTTCAGACGCAGACCTTCAGAAGCTGGTTTTCTGCGTTCTTCAGAAGTACCTTCAGAAGCTGGTTTTCTGCGTTCTGTTTTTGTGCCTTGGAGCTGTTAATTTTCTCACATGATCATTTGTAGATTTAATTGAAGAATTCACCAAGCTGCGTTTCTAGAATGAAGAATATTTTCGTAAGGTATATTCTGAATATTGGATATTTTTATTTGTGAATATATTTTCAAAGAGATCTTTGGAAAATATATTTCTGAAGAATATTTGCTTATATATGTTTCTAAAGTATTTTGGAAATATATCTTTGAAGAATTTGGTTCAAGTATTTGTTGCTGCTAAAGGCTATGAATAGAAGACACTTCTATTGAAGAAAATCAACTCAACCAAAGTTATCATTGAGAGATTATCCTTAGGTTTTGAGTCTGTGAGCTGTGTGCTCTATTTTTGTATACCATTCTATTGTTTAGAGTTGGTTTGTTTTATTGAGTTGTAATCACTTGAAGCTTTTAAGCAAAAGTGATTGTTTATGTATTTGGAGTGTGTCTCCTACGTTGTTTGTTTTTAGAGTCTGATATCACTGGGGCAGTGATTGACTGAGAGAAGTGAGATGGGATCTCAGGTTTAGGAGTTCCTAGGTTGAAATCAATATGGGTAGTAGCTAGGTGATAAGTTGTAAACTGGGAGTTTGTTGAGAACTTAGAACTAGGACTATCATAGTGGATTTCCTTCCTGGCTTGGTAGCCTCCAGATGTAGGTGTGTTTGTCACCGAACTGGGTTAACAAATATCTTGTGCATCTTTACTTTCAGTCTGTTATTTCTGTCTGATATTGTTGTGCTTCTGAACTGCTGTTTACGCTGCTACTTTGTACTCTGTTCTGCTCTGTTTTATGAACAACATCAGGTCCTGCCAGAATTTTAATTGGCATCAGAGTAGGCACCCTGCCTGTTTTAGGGTGAGCTCCAGGGAAGTTATCTTCTGGCATAATGGAGAAAGAAGGAGGATTTGGAAACAAATTACCTCTGTTGGATGGTTCCAACTATGAATATTGGAAATCACGCATGAGTGCTTTCCTTAGATCTATAGATGGTAAGACCTGGAAAGCAGTTCTGAAGGGTTGGGAACAACCTGTTGTGCTTGACAAAGATGGAAAGAAGACAGCTGTTCAGAAACCAGAAGAAGAGTGGTGCAAAGAAAAAGATGAACAGACTCTTGGAAACTCCAAAGCCTTGAATGCTATATTCAATGGAGTGGACAAGAATATGTTCAGACTAATCAAGCAGTGCACTGTAGCTATGGATGCCTAGGAAATTCTCAAGACTACTCATGAAGGCAGATCCAAGGTAAAAGTATCCAGACTTCAACTTCTCACCACCAAGTTTGAAAATCTCAAAATGTTGGAGGATGAGAACATACAAGACTTTTATATGAATGTTCTAGACATAGCTAACTCATTTGATTCACTTGGAGAAAAAGTGTCTGATGAGAAACTTGTGAGAAAAATTCTCAGATCTCTACCTAAGAGATTTGATATGAAGGTTGTAACACCCGGGTCCCTCACACTGGACCCGCGATGTCACTCACGACCTTCTCCACCCCCATGTGGAGTTTTTGCCTTCCGTGGGAATCGAACTCCGTACCTGAGGCTTAAGTACAAGTTCCTTGCATTCCCACTACCAATTGAGCTAGTAGCTCAATTGGTAGTGGGAATGCAAGGAACTTGTACTTAAGCCTCAGGTACGGAGTTCGATTCCCACGGAAGGCAAAAACTCCACATGGGGGTGGAGAAGGTCGTGAGTGACATCGCGGGTCCAGTGTGAGGGACCCAGGTGTTACAAAGGTGACTGCCATTGAGGAAGCACAAGACATCTCCAGTATGAAGGTTGAGGAATTGATAGGATCCTTGCAGAATTTTGAGATAGCCTTCAATAACAGAACTGACAAAAAGGGGAAAGGTGTTGCTTTTGTAGCAAATGCTGATAATGAGGATAATGAAAGCACATCAGAAGCTCTTGTGATGCTTAGTAGGCAGTTTAAAAAGATCCTAAAGCAGGCTGACAGGAGATCCAAACCAAATGACTTAAAGAAGACAAGAACTGATGAGAAAGACAATTAATCCAAAGGTGTTCAATGTCATGAGTGTGAAGGATATGGTCACATTAGAACAGAATGTGCCACATACCTCAAGAAACAGAAGAAGAGTTTGACAGTTTCTTGGTCTGATGAAGATGACTCAGAAGGAGAAGTAGAGTATGAGTCTGCCAAACATGTTGTTGCTTTAACTGGTAGATACATGTCTGATGATAAAGTTAAGGATTCAGAAGCACCATTAGTTTCTGAAATACCATCAGGTTCTGAAACATCATCTGATACTGAATCCAGTGATGAAAAACTGTCTAATGAATGATTCTTGCAAAAAGTTGCATCTTAAATTTGAAGAAGTTTGCAAGTTATTAGTAAATCAGAAGGAGACTATCAATCAATTGCATGCTGAAAGAAGTGACCATCTAGCACAAATTTCTGATCTCAAAGATGAGGTAACTCAGTTGAACTCTCAACTTGAACACAAGAAGAAGCAAGTCAGAATGATGAACACTGGTACTGATATGCTTGAAGAGATATTGGAGAGTCAGAACCAAGGGAAACCAAATGGTATAGGATTTGATGATAAGACCTTGAACAACAAACAACAAAATGCAGCCAAAAGGTTCATTGCAGCTGTTGGAACATATGATCCAATGATGGGCAAACCTAAGTTGGAACATCAGAACCAACCTCAGGGATCTAAGAGAAGGAGGGCTTCTCGTCCTTGGATATGTCATCATGTGGTAAAAAGGGGAACATAAAGCCTTTCTATTTCAAACTGCATGGATACTCCAAGCACCTTCAGCAAAGAAAATCTGAACCTGTTGTAATCAATGTCAAGAAGGAATGGAGACCAACATGTGAAAGTGTTGACAAGAGGTTGAAGAATAGGAAAGGAAAGGTTGTTGCTGCTGCCAGCAGGCCTACTCTTATTGCTAAGAAGAGTGCTGTTGTTGGATCATCTAAAGGCTGGAGCAAGGTGGTGGTCCCTGTCCCAAAGAAGAAGGCACTAAAAGGAAAGGAAGTGGATCCTAGTGAGTCTGAGGATGATGTTGAGCAAGATGTTCAAGACATCATGCCCTATGTTCAGAAGAGGATTG
Source organism: Medicago ruthenica (assembly GCA_018208015.1). Lineage (NCBI taxonomy): Eukaryota > Viridiplantae > Streptophyta > Magnoliopsida > Fabales > Fabaceae > Medicago > Medicago ruthenica. The sequence goes on from CM031376.1 coordinate 37,364,932, forward strand.
CTGGGAAGAAGATTCCTCTGAATGTGCCTGAGCACACATTGACTAAGCAGCATCTGATGATGTGTCTGATGATGAAACAACTTTTGATGCTGAGTCTGAAGATTGTCAATTTTTTGGATTATGTTCTGGATTTCATTTTGTGCTTCTGGTCTGCATTTTTGTACTATACTATGTAGTTGTGTTCTCTTGTTTTTTTTCCTCTGTGAAGACTTTGTGTGTGGTATGACTCTATGGTGCCTTTATGGTTAATATGGTTATGGGTTTGTGGATGAAAGCTCTTGTGCGTTCTTTTCATCTGTGGTGTGAGATAGAATTGTGTTGCAGATTTCTGGGCGTATTCCATTTGTTTTTCCTCTGCTTGGGTGCATATGGTCTTATCTGCTGTTTCTTGTTTTTTCTACTCCTGATGAATGCTGGTTGTTTTGTCAAAATTGTTTAGCTAAAAAGGGGGAGATAAGTGTTTGTGTTTCTGATGTGGTGCAATACAGTTTTTCTGTTTGGAGCTGAAGTGTTTAGTTCAGAAGCTGTTCAGGAGTCTCTGTTTCAGGGGGAGTATGTGTGTTTCCTGACAGAAGCTGATCTGTTTCAGGGGGAGTGTATGTGTGGAAACGTAGTGTGTGTGCCGCTGCTGACTCTGTTGATTTTTGGTTGCTACGTTTAAATTCATGGTTGCATACTTATGATGAGTGAAGAACTTGCCTCTGTTCTCAAATTGATTTTAGCCAAAAATTTGCGAAAGGGGGAGATTGTTGGATATTTGGTTGTTGGCTTCATGTTTGCTAAAATCAAATATACAAGCAATAATGTGCGTCTTCAGAAGTAGTACGTCTTCAGAAGCTGAAATCTCAATATGTGCGTCTTCAGAAGCTGGGTCTTCAGAAGCTGAACTTCAGAAGCACTGTTCAGACGCTGACCTTCAGAAGCACTGTTCAGACGCTGACCTTCAGAAGCAACCTTCAGACGCTGAACCTTTAGACGCTGAATCCTCAGACGCAGACCTTAAGAAGCTGGTTTTCTGCGTTCTTCAGAAGTACCTTCAGAAGCTAGTTTTCTGCGTTCTGTTTTTGTGCCTTGGAGCTGTTAATTTTCTCACATGATCTTTTGTAGATTTAATTGAAGAATTCTCCAAGCTGCGTTTCTAGAAGGAAGAATATTTTCGTAAGGTATATTTTGAAGATTGGATATTTTTATTTCTGAATATATTTTTAAAGAGATCTTTGGAAAATATATTTCTGAAGAATATTTGCTTCTATATGTTTCTAAAGTATTTTGGAAATATATCTTTGAAGAATCTGGTTCAAGTATTTGTTACTGCTGAAGGCTATAAATAGAAGTTATCAATGAGTCTGTGAGCTGTGTGCTCTGTTTTTGTATACCACTCTATTGTTTATAGTTGGGTTGTTTTATTGAGTTGTAATCACTTGAAGCTTTTAAGCAAAAGTGACTGTTTATGTATTTGGAGTGTGTCTCCTACGTTGTTTCTTTTTAGAGTCTGATATCACTGGGGCAGTGATTGACTGAGGGAAGTGAGATGGGATCTCAAGTCTAGGAGTTCCTAGGTTGAAATCAATACGGGTAGTAGCTAGGTGATAAGTTGTAAACAGGGAGTTTGCTGAGAACTTAGAACTAGGACTATCATAGTGGATTTCCTTCCTGGCTTGGTAGCCTCTAGATGTAGGTGTGTTTGTCACCAAACTGGGTTAACAAATATCTTGTGCATCTTTACTTTCAGTCTATTATTTCTGTCTGATATTGTTGTGCTTCTGAACTGCTGTTTACGCTGCAACTTTGTACTCTGTTCTGCTCTGTTTTACGAACAACATCAGGTCCTACCAGAATTTCACCAACCAATGTGAATAAAGGCGCAGAGTGGGCTGCTGACCTTTATACTCACACCAAAACTGGAAGACTTTCACTAGAGCCCAAGAAAGAGGGTGAAGCTGGGAGGGCGCCCCTTTCAGATGGCAGAGCACCCCTAACTCAAAGTTGTTGAAAGGAGCGGAGACACCAAGCTCCCTGTTTAGAATGTCATATGTGGTCAAACAACATCCTTTGAATTGGCTGCTCGCCCTCCCTTTTCCCCTTGGGCATTTGTTCCCACCATACGATCTCCCCAAGTTTTTCATCCGTCTGGTTATAGGTGATGGTGTCCATAACATCACTATGAACCTAGCTATAGTCAACCTCAGGGCGGAAAGGTTCTCGATCCTTTTCAATCCGCCCAATGTCGTCCCTCCTGAAAAGATAGGGGAAACCGTGAGTACGAGCTCTAGAACACTTCTCCAATCGCCAGATAACTTCTCTTTGAGAGGGGGGACACTCCAGATAAATGGTAAGCGATTCCCTCATCTCGCAATACAAAACGTCCCTCTCAAAGTCAGTCACTACAACAAGATTTTCTAAGGTAATCGGGGGGAACTCAAAACCAAAGCCTAACCTGAGATGACGGTGCTCCCGAGCCTCACTCCCATAACCGCTCAAGGGAAAATAACCACTAAGCGATGAATCTACAAAATTCTCAGAACTCCCGGAACAAACACTTTTATTTCACCCTCAACCCCGAAAAACACGAAAACGTTGAAAATGAACAAAATACAAAAGGGAAGGGAAAAGAAGGATAATACCTTTAGGGTTAGAAGATTTTTGGAGAACGAAAAGTAGAAGTTCTGGAGAATCGTAGAATCACGGAATTGTAGCCCGAAGAGAAAGTATTTCCCACTCGAGATGATCGAAGGAAATGGGGAAGGAAGCGAAATGAGAAAGCGATCCACAGAAGATTTACGAAAGAAATAGAGACAGAGTATTGCTGGGAAGTTCGGAAGTGTAAAGAGTGGAAAGGAAGGGTTTCCCTTCATTTATAGGCTCTGAAACAATCAAATCGACGGTCCAGATAAGGAGAAACTTGAAAGACGCGATCCAATGATTGGGAATCAGCCTCGATCAAAGAAGCGCACTCAAGTAACACACGTGTGAGGCACTTCCCTCGATGCGCGTCTAGCTCACGAGAGTGACAGGTGGAGAGTAAGGCTGAAGAGCCATCACGTCAAAAATAAACGTTTCAGTTCAAGGCATTTAATGCAACTACCACCACTCGCTGATCTAGGACGCCATCATCTTCAACACGAGACGGCTGTAGAACTTCCTCAAGACCCTTAAGGGCACTCGATGTTTGAGAACGCCCCAGTAGATCGCCTCGCATGGTTAGGCCATTGTGCCATAAAGGCATCAACGGCTTTGAAGGCAACTATTCTGGACCGGCCGAAAGGCCAATACAACAATGACACGTGGATTAAACGTCCACCACGCCAAGGCGCATCACCTGAAAGTACACACCAATATCGGTGCACATCACCGCACCAGAGCATGCCTCCGTGCATCAGACACCATAGACATGTCCTCTAACCGCCTCCTAATCACACGCCACATATCACGGAAGCAGTTATTCTCATGTACACCAATATAAAGGTGAGTTAGCTTCACCCTCAAGGTACGATTCACTTTACCCACACTTTTCATGCACTTTCTCAATTACAATACTAACTTGATCATCAGAGTTCTAACGTGCTTGCAGACACCTTTTGTTCCACTGCGAAGACTCATCGCCACCGTACCGGAGCACTTTCCGCCACCGTTGCCTCCATCAGTTCCTCACCGAACAGATCAATATGGCTTGCAAGTTCTTGGGTGATTTGGAAAGAAAGAAATGACAAGATTTTCGTGGCAAAGAAAATACTCCTCTTCAGCTATTGGAGAGTATCAAGCTTCTTTTCTTTTGGTGGTTTAAAGATAAATTTGTTGTTTTTCCGTAACCATTTTATAATTGGTGCCAAAGCCCTTTTTTATGCTTGGGAATTGGCTAATGCCCTTTTACTTTTGCTGAACCTTTGATGTATTTTTTGGCTTCTTCCCTGGTACGCCTTGTGCTAGGAAGATAGTCTGCTGGCAATAATATATCTCATTTTTACCTCTTAAAAAAATTACTTATTCTCTCTAAAGTAATCCCGATTTAAATTTCCTTATCAGTAATTAGAAGGTGAGACCTACGTTAGCCCTTGATGAATAAGGGGTAGTTTACCCCTAATCACAAATAAGATTCAATTTTGGAACGAAGTAAATGAAGATCACATGTTGAATGAAGAAGATGAAAAAGTTTGATGTTCTAGAGATGAAAATGATAATTGATAGTAAGAAAAAACCATATCGGTGAGCCTACATTTTTAATTGATGAATTGGGGGCAATTTACCCCTCATGACAAATACTATTCAATTTTGGAACGAAAGAGATACAAATCACATCATAAATGAAGGAGATAAAGAAGTTTGAAGTTTTTAAAATGAAAATGATAACTGCTTTTAAGAAAAAAATGAAGAAAATAAGTTTTTTCACCGAAAAGGGTAAATTACCCCCAATTTATCAAGAGGTAACATAGAAAAAATCTAATTTAATTAGAAAGGCATCCCCTCAAAAAGAAAAAAAATTAGAAAAGCCTCTACGGATAACAAGAGACATTTTTTAGTTAAATTGCTATTTCATTAATTTAAAAGACTAAATTGTCGGTTCCTTACAATTTTGATAATCAAAATTGTGATTTTGTCGAAGTAACATATACCAATAATAGGTTGGTTAGAGTGATAATAGATGTGAGTCCCTTAGATAAGTGATTTGGGATTCACAAATTCCGTTGAGAGAAATAATCAATTATATTCTAATGTCGTTACGTGAGTAAATAAATATATCGTTAACTTGTCCACTCTCTAAAGTTGTATTTGTTGAAATATACTTTATTATTTTGGAACCAAAAAATACTTTATTATTTAATTATATTTTAATGTCGTTATGTGAGTAAATATATCTATAATAATTATATTAATTATTTATCGATTAGAAATCTTAATTGATTAATAATCAAATTAAGTAATAATGTAATTTAGATTTTTAATCGGATAATGAATTAAAATATTTAATTAGTTGATATGAGGTCAATACGAGTGGATGTCAAGATAATTCATTTCAAAATAATTGAAACCCTAATTTGCAAAATCATCTCTTCTCCCCATCTACAGAACGCTCAACAACATATATAACGATGGAGAAAGAACCACTAGTCAACGGATGCTCGTCACTCGTCTTTCTTCCTGTGTTTCACGAGTACTACCACCGAGAAACTAGCCAGCATCAATGGTTCATCCATCCAAATATTGTAAATACCTTTGATAGATCGACATCTTTTAATTTATATGTATGCTCGTATGTTTATTTGGCGTCCATACTACTAAAGTATTATTATATGTTAATCTTTATATTGAGAATGCCTTGTATCGATTAATTATTAAATTAACTCCAACAATGTTGCCAAAAAATAATCCAGATCTAAATTTTTCTATACGGAACTTGAAAAAGAAATGATATTTGTACAACCATTTTAAAACAACTTTTGAAACTACATTTTTTTTATCTTTTTATTAGACAAGAACAATTAAAAAAGAATAAAAAAACGCAGTAAAAATATAAAAAAGGCGGTTGTACCAAAAATTGTCCCTCTTAAAAAAGCCTCCCTACATATAGAAAGTTGGCAAGGTGTTGGAGAAAGAGGACACAGCAAACAATAAAAAGTCACAGCGTCACAAACTCTTATTATTTTTGGGGTGAATTCACAAACTCTTTGCTTTGTCAAGGTTTAGGGTCTTGGGACATTATTCATTCACAAACTTTGAAAAGTCACACGTTTATTAAGATACTCTGAAAATGTGTTAGTAAGAATAATTCAAATTTTATGTAAATGAGTGACATCAAACAAAGAATTTGATATATCATATAAGAGGTTATACTCTATATGTCCAATTCTCACTTGTAAGTTATAGCAGGTTGGTACTGTTAGTGCTGAAAATATAATGAATGACAAAAGTTGATTCTAACAATATAGGGGAAAAAGGAGCTTGATTAAATAAAATAGAGAAAAATTCACGAGAATGAGAGGTAGAGAGAGCGGTGGCCCTAGACACCGTTTAGGGCAATCGGACCGGTCTTTTTTGTTGGAAGTGAGTAACAACTGGGTGGGGAGGGGTACAAACAGGGTGCCACAAAATTGGGGGGGGGGGGGGGGGGGGGGGGGGAGAGGGGGGAGATTAGGAGGGTGTGAGATCGCGACGTCAGAAAGCGCCAATGATCGAGGACAAGCAGTGGGAGAGCAAGCGTCATGGAGGTGGTATGGGCATGGAGTCACGACAGTCTAGGGTTAAAGGATTTTTGCGGAATGATTATCAATCCAGGGAGAGGTATCGGGCTGATTATCAAAGCAAAGTATGTGATCATACCCACTCTAGTTTTCACAAAATGGAGAGAGCAAGAGTGAAAATTTCAGGAAAAAGTGAAGAAGAAGAGTGGGTTTAGCTTTTATAGTGGGAGAGAGAAAGGTTAAAGGAGAACTTTTGAGTTCTAATCCTGTAACAGACTGCCACGTGGTCGAAGAAGTGGAGATGGTGGGATTATGGAGAGTTGTGATTTTGATTGATTGAAACCCACTAATTTTTCAACTAAATGCGGTAGCCCACTAAATCCCAAGAAAGTGGCGCAGTAATGACGAAAAACTGAAGAGACAGTTTGAAATGATGTTTTGAACAGAGGTGATGTCATTATTCAGAGAATATGTAAAGTTTTCAAAAAATGCCAATTTCTCCTTCATTTTTTTTCAGTCGAAAATGACATTTTTGGGGGGCAATTTATTAGCACATAATTTGTTTTCCCTTATTTCGACTAACTATACGGTTGTATAAGCCATGAAATTTTCTAAGTGCAGGAAATGAATGCAGATTTTGACTAAAGGAAGATTTAAGTTGCAAAGTTCTCCAGTCCAAGAGCATAAGACTTTATTAAGTCCAAAAGAGAGCCATGTAGTGTTTCGACTAGCAGGATTTTGACAAAGAAGAAAAGATCTCTTTGATTCTAGTTATTTCAACAGAAGAAGACTCTAGCCAGTTTCCCCTTGGAAGGGGCGAGTTTGAAGGTTCGAACACGTGGAAGTCATGCTGAAGTTGTCTAAGTAATGTAGTTTCTAGCAGTTAGATTTTCAGTCATTTTTCTATGTATATATAGTAGTTTTTCATAGGAAAAATGGGTCAGAAATCATTATTAAATGTTCTATAGACTAAAAGTATCAACGTCTAGAGAAAAGAGTAAACAAGATGTATGTAACATGATCTTGTGGACCACCTTTCACATTCAATGCAATGCAATTAACATTCCTTTAAGTTTTGCTTTCTTTAAAACTTTAAGCATTTCTTTTTGTTTATTTTAATAACTTATAAACAATCAAATTGTTAGATTCTGTCGAAACTATACAATTATCTACATGTAAAAATGGTTTCTTTCATCTTTGTGTAAGAAAACTCATTAAAGATGATGAATGTTCATGCTTTTCTGGAAATAGTAGTGCACAACCATGTTCTAGAATTTCTAGTTTGATCCTGCTTGTAATAAACAAAGCTAGACTCGGCGTTTACCAAAAACCCTGGTAAATGTAACGACCCTATTTTCGTATGTTATATTTTTATATATTTTATTTTATGGATTTGCATTTAAAAATATTTTCTCGTAATCGATAAATAATTATTTAGCGCGAGCGTAAGTTCGTAATCGAGATTTTAAGGTTTTGGGCGAAATTGGGCCAAGAAGATGAATAGTATTGGGCTTTTGAGTTTATGAGTAGTAATGATCAAGTGGATGAGATTTAGTGAGCTTGGATTGGATTGAAGGGCTAGGATTGGTCCTTGAGAGTTAGTAAGAATGGATGGCCAAGATTGAATTGAGTGGGTTATAAGATAATCACAAAGACTTTGTCATCACTATTCCTTATCTTTTGGGAGAAGCTGAAACGTGAAGGAGAAGGGAGAAGAGCTTGCGAACAGCTAGGGCAAGAGCAAGAGAGAAGAGAAAAGCTGGAGTTTGCTAGAGATTTCATCGATTCCGGGTAAGAGAGTTAGTATTCGTAATCGGGAGTGACTCGAGAAGGGGAGATTGTCGATATCTCCGTACCCAAACTTCTCCTCTCACTTTCTTTTGGTTTTGTGAAACTTTTCTTAAACAAAACTTGAGTTTGATGATTGTAGTATGTTTCTAGTAATGATTTTGTGGATTGATATTGTGTTTCCATGTATGTTTGGATGGAAGTTTTTATGATTAAAGTTGTTAATGATCATGATTATGCTTATTTGATGCTAAGTGATGTTGATGGTATGTTTAATTGAAGTTATATGATGTTTATCTATGTTGGGTATTCGAAAGTGTTGTTGTTGTTCAAGAAAAGCTTGCGTGAAACCCTAACAATGGTGGTTTTTGTTAAGGTCATTATGTTGTGTGAGTATGAGTTATATAATGCTTAGAATGGCTGTTAGGAATTAATAGAGGGTGTCTAAGGTTTTGAAAGTGGATTTGGACTTAGTAATATTAAAGACTAAGGTGTGGGTATTGATGAATATGTTTGAATGGATAAGTTATCAGAGTGTGTGGGTCTTCCTTTGAAACCCTTATGTGTTTGAGATTTTGGTGTGATTGCTTGGTTTTATTGAGATTGTTGAACATGGTTGAGTATATACATGTTGTGTCTTATGATCTGGCCATGAGAGCCTAGTGTTCGTGTTTGTTGTTGTTGTGATAATTATCAGAGAGCTGATAATTATCGAATGAAATCCATGAGAGCGTGGTTATCAAGAGAGCTTGGTAAGGATATAAGTTTATCCGAATGAAATCCATGAGAGCGTGGTTATCAAGAGAGCTTGGTAAGGATATAAGTTTATCCGAATGAAATCCATGAGAGCGTGGTTATCAAGAGAGCTTGGTAAGGATATAAGTTTATCCGAATGAAATCCATGAGAGCGTGGTTATCAAGAGAGCTTGGTAAGGATATAAGTTTATCCGAATGAAATCCATGAGAGCGTGGTTATCAAGAGAGCTTGGTAAGGATATAAGTTTATCCGAATGAAATCCATGAGAGCGTGGTTATCAAGAGAGCTTGGTAAGGATATAAGTTTATCCGAAATGATTTGGTACCACATGCATTAGAGAATGCATTTGAGGCATGCATCTTTTGTGACGTTATGTGTGCGTAATGGTTGTTGAGTGATAATTGTTATTGATGAGTTTTGTGCTTGAAGAATTATGTGTGCATGGTAATTGATGATTGATAATTTCCATCTGTTTGACTTAATTGCTTAAAGTGTTGATATGTTTTGAGTACTTGTGATTAATGAATAAATGTTTGACGATAATTGATGATGCATGTGCGTGAGTTAGAATATGCATGATGGGTAAAGTGTAGGTACCCTACTTAGTATTGTGCTGTTTATATTGTGTTGATTATGTTTTACTAACACTCTCTGTTTTGTGTTATGTGCTGGATCTTTGGGGATCCAGATTTTCAGGAAGACGAGCATATCGTCGAGGATTAGTTGTTGTCGTATAGAACCTGCGTAGTGGTGAGGGCATAGCTTAGCTATCCTTACTTTTGGTACTAGGTGTTGTATCCTAGTTAGAGTTTAGGGCTCTGATAGTTGTAACACCACTTTGGGTATTCGAACGTGTATGTATGAATTTGGCAATGGCCTCTGTTGTAGATGTGGATGTTAATTTATCTAATGATGTTGGTCTGATTTTCTGCACAACTTTCTGCATAATTTTCTGCATAACTTTTCCGTATTTGAAACGAAAACTGGTACTGATCGGTACAGAATTGGCCTTGGGTGTAAACATGAAAGTTTTAGATAATTTTGTTAGCCTTCCAGTGGCTTTGGTTTGACGTGAAAATGATTTTTAGTTTTTGAGTTATGATGAAAATACTCAGAGGAGGTCTTAGTGAAATTGTGCTGTGACAGCATTTTCTGTTTCATGTTTTGGTGTCTTTTTCGCACGTCTCCGTTTTAAATTGGTCTTTGGTATAAACATGTGAAATGTTGTAATGTGTTTTGAAAACGGAAAGAAAACGATTCAATCGATTTCGTGAATTTTGATATAGAAGGGGTATGAGCTGATGAGCTAGAAGGGGTATCCTGTTAGAAGGGGTATCCTGTTAGAAGGGGTATCGTCTCTGTTTTCTGTTTGTTTTTCTTTTCCGCTGCTGTTTGTGAATCAAATATATTTTGATCTGTTGATGTTTATGAAAATGCGTTTTCATTATGTTGTAACTTCCTATGTCCTTAACGTTTTTTTTTATTAAAGTTAATAATCGGCGGTTAAGGGTTAGGGTGTTACAATAGTTGGTATCAGAGCAGGTCGATCCATCGGATCAATTAGGTGTAGATTACCCTTTGTGTAACATGTGTTAGGAAAACACTGTTTATACTGTTTTGAGGAAACGAAGTGTATCCTCACTCGTGGTGCGTGGTGTTGGTTCAGGTTATGGCGCAAAAAGCATTTGCCGATGCGATGGAATTGATGGCGAATGCCATGGTTCAGAAGGCTGTGAGTAGGACGGCTGATAGAGCAGCACAGGAAGCCAAGACTAACTACTACAAGGCTGTGAATGAGAAGAGGAGGAGAGCCTTCGGAAGAGGAAAGCCTTATGATAACCAGGGAAGGAAGGCGGATGGAGGTGGAAGCAGTGGTGGTAAAACTGGAGGTGGTAAGAATTGTTTTAAGTGTGGACAGCTGGGACATCGTTTCTTTGAGTGCCCGAAGAATGATGGAAAATGTTTCAAGTGTGGTGATCCTAACCACAAAGCTGATCAGTGCAAGAAGGGTATTGTGTGCTTCAACTGCAAAGAAGCGGGTCACAAGAGCAACGTGTGTAAGAAGCCTAGAGCGGCTGGAGGAAAAGTGTTTGCTTTAGATGGTGGTGATGCGAAGGCTGACAACTTGATCAGAGGTACATGCTTTGTCAATAATACTCCTTTGTCTGCTATTATTGATACGGGTGCTACCCATTCGTTTATTTCTGTGGATTGCGTGAAGAGGTTGGGTCTTAGAGTAGAGAATATGATGGGACGCATGGTTATAGAAACGCCTGCGAGTGGTTCGGTATCGACTACTCTAGTCTGTGTTGACTGTTCAGTCACTATGTATGGTCGCCACTTTGGAATGGATTTAGTCTGCATTCCGTTGAGCGGAATAGACGTTATCTTTGGTATGAACTGGTTAGAATTTAATCGTGTTCATATCAACTGCGGTAAGAGGACGGTTATGTTTCCAAGACCGGAGCCAGAGTTGTGTTCGAAGCTTATGTGTTGTCGAGAAGTGGTAAGATCAGTGAAGGCTCAAGAGGACGTGTTTGCTATGTTTGCTTCGTTGAGAGTGGAAGAGAAGATTGAGGTTGATGCGTTGCCGGCGGTGCGTGATTTCACAGATGTTTTTCCAGACGACATTTTGGATTTACCACCCGGGAGAGAGGTTGAATTCGCCATTGACGTAGTACCTGGTACTAGTCCAATTTTGATGGTGCCGTATCGTATGTCAGCTGCAGAGCTTGAAAAGTTGAAAGAACAATTGGAAGGATTGTTAGAGAAAAAGTTTGTAAGACCGAGTGTATCGCCGTGGGGTGCGCCGGTTCTGTTGGTAAAGAAGAAAGATGGTAGTAGGCGTCTGTGCATTGACTATCGTCAGTTGGATAAGCAACTATCAAGAACAAGTATCCACTTCCGAGGATGGATGATTTGATGGATCAGTTAGTGGGAGCCTGTGTGTTCAGCAAGATTGATTTGAGATCGGGATATCACCAGATAAGAGTTAAGGCGGAGGATATACCGAAGACTGCATTCAGGACAAGGTATGGTCACTACGAGTACGCTGTTATGCCTTTTGGAGTTACTAATGCACCTGGAGTGTTTATGGAATATATGAATCGTATATTTCATTCCTTTTGGATCGATTCGTGGTGGTCTTCATAGACGATATTTTGGTATACTCGAAGACGGAAGAGGAACATGCCGAGCATTTGAGGATTGTGTTGGAGGTGTTGCGCGAGAAGAAGCTTTATGTAAAATTTTCTAAGTGTGAATTTTGGTTGCATGAAGTTAGCTTTTTGAGTCACGTCATTTCAAGTGGTGGTATAGCAGTGGATCCTGCTAAGGTAGAGGCCGTGCAAGATTGGGGGACGCCGGAGTCTGTTACTGAGATCCGAAGTTTTCTTGGTTTGGCCGGTTACTATCGGAGGTTCATCGAAGGATTTTCAAAGTTGGCGTTGCCGTTGACACAGTTGACTAGGAAGAGTCAAGCTTTCATTTGGGATGATAAGTGTGAGCAGAGTTTCCAAGAGCTGAAGAGGAGGTTGACATCTGCACCTGTGCTAATTCTGCCAAATCTGAAGGAACCGTTCGTGGGTTTTTTGTGATGCGTCGAAGATGGGTTTAGGTGGTGTGTTGATGCAGAAGGGACAAGTTGTTGCTTATGCATCAAGACAGCTGAAGATTCATGAGAGGAACTATCCCACGCATGATTTGGAGCTAGCTGCTGTTGTGTTTGTTCTCAAGATTTGGAGGCACTACTTGTATGGGTCAAGGTTCGAGGTTTTCAGCGATCACAAGAGTCTGATGTGAGATTGACGAAGCTTAAGACGCTCATCGAGCAAGGGAAAAAGGTAAACGTTGAGATCGATGAGAAAGGCGTGATGAGGTGTCAGGGAAGGTTATGTGTACCTGATGTGCCTGAGTTGAAGCGGATGATCTTGGAGGAAGGTCACAGAAGCAACTTAAGTATTCATCCTGGTGTTACTAAGATGTATCAAGATCTGAGGAAAATGTTTTGGTGGCAAGGGATGAAGAAAGAGATCGCCGAGTTTGTTTTCGCGTGTTTGACTTGTCAGAAGTCCAAGGTGGAGCATCAGAAGCCGTCGGGGCTATTGCAACCTATGTTTATTCCAGAATGGAAATGGGATAGTATTGCGATGGATTTTGTAAGCGGTTTGCCGAAGACGTCGAAAGGTAACAATATGATTTGGGTAGTTGTCGACAGGTTAACAAAGTCTGCTCATTTCATAGCTATCAAGACCGGTATGCTAGTACCGAAGTTGGCTGAGATTTATGTCGAGCAAATCGTGAGATTGCATGGAATTCCGTCGAGTATCGTATCAGATCGAGATCCCCGTTTTACTTCAAGGTTTTGGAAGAGTTTGCAAGAGGCGTTGGGGACTAAGTTGCGGATGAGTTCTGCTTATCACCCGCAGACGGATGGTCAATCGGAGAGGACGATTCAATCATTGGAGGATTTATTAAGATCGTGCATTTTGGAACAAGGAGTGAGTTGGGGAGCTTGCTTACCATTGATTGAGTTTTCGTATAACAACAGTTTTCATTCGAGCATTAGTATGGCACCTTTTGAAGCGTTGTATGGGAGAAGATGTAGAACACCTTTGTGTTGGTTTGAATCGAGAGCAAGATGCGGGACTCCTATCCAGAGTTGTTTTCGGGTATTTTCGAGGGCGAAAATTCTTTTTAGGGGGGTAGAGTTGTAACGACCCTATTTTCGTATGTTATATTTTTATATATTTTATTTTATGGATTTGCATTTAAAAATATTTTCTCGTAATCGATAAATAATTATTTAGCGCGAGCGTAAGTTCGTAATCGAGATTTTAAGGTTTTGGGCGAAATTGGGCCAAGAAGATGAATAGTATTGGGCTTTTGAGTTTATGAGTAGTAATGATCAAGTGGATGAGATTTAGTGAGCTTGGATTGGATTGAAGGGCTAGGATTGGTCCTTGAGAGTTAGTAAGAATGGATGGCCAAGATTGAATTGAGTGGGTTATAAGATAATCACAAAGACTTTGTCATCACTATTCCTTATCTTTTGGGAGAAGCTGAAACGTGAAGGAGAAGGGAGAAGAGCTTGCGAACAGCTAGGGCAAGAGCAAGAGAGAAGAGAAAAGCTGGAGTTTGCTAGAGATTTCATCGATTCCGGGTAAGAGAGTTAGTATTCGTAATCGGGAGTGACTCGAGAAGGGGAGATTGTCGATATCTCCGTACCCAAACTTCTCCTCTCACTTTCTTTTGGTTTTGTGAAACTTTTCTTAAACAAAACTTGAGTTTGATGATTGTAGTATGTTTCTAGTAATGATTTTGTGGATTGATATTGTGTTTCCATGTATGTTTGGATGGAAGTTTTTATGATTAAAGTTGTTAATGATCATGATTATGCTTATTTGATGCTAAGTGATGTTGATGGTATGTTTAATTGAAGTTATATGATGTTTATCTATGTTGGGTATTCGAAAGTGTTGTTGTTGTTCAAGAAAAGCTTGCGTGAAACCCTAACAATGGTGGTTTTTGTTAAGGTCATTATGTTGTGTGAGTATGAGTTATATAATGCTTAGAATGGCTGTTAGGAATTAATAGAGGGTGTCTAAGGTTTTGAAAGTGGATTTGGACTTAGTAATATTAAAGACTAAGGTGTGGGTATTGATGAATATGTTTGAATGGATAAGTTATCAGAGTGTGTGGGTCTTCCTTTGAAACCCTTATGTGTTTGAGATTTTGGTGTGATTGCTTGGTTTTATTGAGATTGTTGAACATGGTTGAGTATATACATGTTGTGTCTTATGATCTGGCCATGAGAGCCTAGTGTTCGTGTTTGTTGTTGTTGTGATAATTATCAGAGAGCTGATAATTAGTGGTGTTGTTTGTGTTTGTTGTTGTTGTGATATCTATCAGAGAGCTGATAATTAGTTGTGTTAGTAAGTATCATATATTTGCTAAGTGAATCATTATGCATTTCATTATTCGATGATATCCGGAGCGGGAATGAAATCCATGAGAGCATGGTTATCAAGAGAGCTTGGTAAGGATATAAGTTTATCCGAATGAAATCCATGAGAGCGTGGTTATCAAGAGAGCTTGGTAAGGATATAAGTTTATCCGAATGAAATCCATGAGAGCGTGGTTATCAAGAGAGCTTGGTAAGGATATAAGTTTATCCGAATGAAATCCATGAGAGCGTGGTTATCAAGAGAGCTTGGTAAGGATATAAGTTTATCCGAATGAAATCCATGAGAGCGTGGTTATCAAGAGAGCTTGGTAAGGATATAAGTTTATCCGAATGAAATCCATGAGAGCGTGGTTATCAAGAGAGCTTGGTAAGGATATAAGTTTATCCGAATGAAATCCATGAGAGCGTGGTTATCAAGAGAGCTTGGTAAGGATATAAGTTTATCCGAATGAAATCCATGAGAGCGTGGTTATCAAGAGAGCTTGGTGAGGATATAAGTTTATCCGAATGAAATCCATGAGAGCGTGGTTATCAAGAGAGCTTGGTAAGGATATAAGTTTATCCGAAATGATTTGGTACCACATGCATTAGAGAATGCATTTGAGGCATGCATCTTTTGTGACGTTATGTGTGCGTAATGGTTGTTGAGTGATAATTGTTATTGATGAGTTTTGTGCTTGAAGAATTATGTGTGCATGGTAATTGATGATTGATAATTTCCATCTGTTTGACTTAATTGCTTAAAGTGTTGATATGTTTTGAGTACTTGTGATTAATGAATAAATGTTTGACGATAATTGATGATGCATGTGCGTGAGTTAGAATATGCATGATGGGTAAAGTGTAGGTACCCTACTTAGTATTGTGCTGTTTATATTGTGTTGATTATGTTTTACTAACACTCTCTGTTTTGTGTTATGTGCTGGATCTTTGGGGATCCAGATTTTCAGGAAGACGAGCATATCGTCGAGGATTAGCTGTTGTCGTATAGAACCTGCGTAGTGGTGAGGGCATAGCTTAGCTATCCTTACTTTTGGTACTAGGTGTTGTATCCTAGTTAGAGTTTAGGGCTCTGATAGTTGTAACACCACTTTGGGTATTCGAACGTGTATGTATGAATTTGGCAATGGCCTCTGTTGTAGATGTGGATGTTAATTTATCTAATGCTGTTGGTCTGATTTTCTGCACAACTTTCTGCATAATTTTCTGCATAACTTTTCCGTATTTGAAACGAAAACTGGTACTTGATCGGTACAGAATTGGCCTTGGGTGTAAACATGAAAGTTTTAGATAATTTTGTTAGCCTTCCAGTGGCTTTGGTTTGACGTGAAAATGATTTTTAGTTTTTGAGTTATGATGAAAATACTCAGAGGAGGTCTTAGTGAAATTGTGCTGTGACAGCATTTTCTGTTTCATGTTTTGGTGTCTTTTTCGCACGTCTCCGTTTTAAATTGGTCTTTGGTATAAACATGTGAAATGTTGTAATGTGTTTTGAAAACGGAAAGAAAACGATTCAATCGATTTCGTGAATTTTGATATAGAAGGGGTATGAGCTGATGAGCTAGAAGGGGTATCCTGTTAGAAGGGGTATCCTGTTAGAAGGGGTATCGTCTCTGTTTTCTGTTTGTTTTTCTTTTCCGCTGCTGTTTGTGAATCAAATATATTTTGATCTATTGATGTTTATGAAAATGCGTTTTCATTATGTTGTAACTTCCTATGTCCTTAACGTTTTTTTTATTAAAGTTAATAATCGGCGGTTAAGGGTTAGGGTGTTACAATAGTTGGTATCAGAGCAGGTCGATCCATTGGATCAATTAGGTGTAGATTACCCTTTGTGTAACATGTGTTAGGAAAACACTGTTTATACTGTTTTGAGGAAACGAAGTGTATCCTCACTCGTGGTGCGTGGTGTTGGTTCAGGTTATGGCGCAAAAAGCATTTGCCGATGCGATGGAATTGATGGCGAATGCCATGGTTCAGAAGGCTGTGAGTAGGACGGCTGATAGAGCAGCACAGGAAGCCAAGACTAACTACTACAAGGCTGTGAATGAGAAGAGGAGGAGAGCCTTCGGAAGAGGAAAGCCTTATGATAACCAGGGAAGGAAGCGGATGGAGGTGGAAGCAGTGGTGGTAAAACTGGAGGTGGTAAGAATTGTTTTAAGTGTGGACAGCTGGGACATCGTTTCTTTGAGTGCCCGAAGAATGATGGAAAATGTTTCAAGTGTGGTGATCCTAACCACAAAGCTGATCAGTGCAAGAAGGGTATTGTGTGCTTCAACTGCAAAGAAGCGGGTCACAAGAGCAACGTGTGTAAGAAGCCTAGAGCGGCTGGAGGAAAAGTGTTTGCTTTAGATGGTGGTGATGCGAAGGCTGACAACTTGATCAGAGGTACATGCTTTGTCAATAATACTCCTTTGTCTGCTATTATTGATACGGGTGCTACCCATTCGTTTATTTCTGTGGATTGCGTGAAGAGGTTGGGTCTTAGAGTAGAGAATATGATGGGACGCATGGTTATAGAAACGCCTGCGAGTGGTTCGGTATCGACTACTCTAGTCTGTGTTGACTGTTCAGTCACTATGTATGGTCGCCACTTTGGAATGGATTTAGTCTGCATTCCGTTGAGCGGAATAGACGTTATCTTTGGTATGAACTGGTTAGAATTTAATCGTGTTCATATCAACTGCGGTAAGAGGACGGTTATGTTTCCAAGACCGGAGCCAGAGTTGTGTTCGAAGCTTATGTGTTGTCGAGAAGTGGTAAGATCAGTGAAGGCTCAAGAGGACGTGTTTGCTATGTTTGCTTCGTTGAGAGTGGAAGAGAAGATTGAGGTTGATGCGTTGCCGGCGGTGCGTGATTTCACAGATGTTTTTCCAGACGACATTTTGGATTTACCACCCGGGAGAGAGGTTGAATTCGCCATTGACGTAGTACCTGGTACTAGTCCAATTTTGATGGTGCCGTATCGTATGTCAGCTGCAGAGCTTGAAAAGTTGAAAGAACAATTGGAAGGATTGTTAGAGAAAAAGTTTGTAAGACCGAGTGTATCGCCGTGGGGTGCGCCGGTTCTGTTGGTAAAGAAGAAAGATGGTAGTAGGCGTCTGTGCATTGACTATCGTCAGTTGGATAAGCAACTATCAAGAACAAGTATCCACTTCCGAGGATGGATGATTTGATGGATCAGTTAGTGGGAGCCTGTGTGTTCAGCAAGATTGATTTGAGATCGGGATATCACCAGATAAGAGTTAAGGCGGAGGATATACCGAAGACTGCATTCAGGACAAGGTATGGTCACTACGAGTACGCTGTTATGCCTTTTGGAGTTACTAATGCACCTGGAGTGTTTATGGAATATATGAATCGTATATTTCATTCCTTTTGGATCGATTCGTGGTGGTCTTCATAGACGATATTTTGGTATACTCGAAGACGGAAGAGGAACATGCCGAGCATTTGAGGATTGTGTTGGAGGTGTTGCGCGAGAAGAAGCTTTATGCAAAATTTTCTAAGTGTGAATTTTGGTTGCATGAAGTTAGCTTTTTGAGTCACGTCATTTCAAGTGGTGGTATAGCAGTGGATCCTGCTAAGGTAGAGGCCGTGCAAGATTGGGGGACGCCGGAGTCTGTTACTGAGATCCGAAGTTTTCTTGGTTTGGCCGGTTACTATCGGAGGTTCATCGAAGGATTTTCAAAGTTGGCGTTGCCGTTGACACAGTTGACTAGGAAGAGTCAAGCTTTCATTTGGGATGATAAGTGTGAGCAGAGTTTCCAAGAGCTGAAGAGGAGGTTGACATCTGCACCTGTGCTAATTCTGCCAAATCTGAAGGAACCGTTCGTGGGTTTTTGTGATGCGTCGAAGATGGGTTTAGGTGGTGTGTTGATGCAGAAGGGACAAGTTGTTGCTTATGCATCAAGACAGCTGAAGATTCATGAGAGGAACTATCCCACGCATGATTTGGAGCTAGCTGCTGTTGTGTTTGTTCTCAAGATTTGGAGGCACTACTTGTATGGGTCAAGGTTCGAGGTTTTCAGCGATCACAAGAGTCTGATGTGAGATTGACGAAGCTTAAGACGCTCATCGAGCAAGGGAAAAAGGTAAACGTTGAGATCGATGAGAAAGGCGTGATGAGGTGTCAGGGAAGGTTATGTGTACCTGATGTGCCTGAGTTGAAGCGGATGATCTTGGAGGAAGGTCACAGAAGCAACTTAAGTATTCATCCTGGTGTTACTAAGATGTATCAAGATCTGAGGAAAATGTTTTGGTGGCAAGGGATGAAGAAAGAGATCGCCGAGTTTGTTTTCGCGTGTTTGACTTGTCAGAAGTCCAAGGTGGAGCATCAGAAGCCGTCGGGGCTATTGCAACCTATGTTTATTCCAGAATGGAAATGGGATAGTATTGCGATGGATTTTGTAAGCGGTTTGCCGAAGACGTCGAAAGGTAACAATATGATTTGGGTAGTTGTCGACAGGTTAACAAAGTCTGCTCATTTCATAGCTATCAAGACCGGTATGCTAGTACCGAAGTTGGCTGAGATTTATGTCGAGCAAATCGTGAGATTGCATGGAATTCCGTCGAGTATCGTATCAGATCGAGATCCCCGTTTTACTTCAAGGTTTTGGAAGAGTTTGCAAGAGGCGTTGGGGACTAAGTTGCGGATGAGTTCTGCTTATCACCCGCAGACGGATGGTCAGTCGGAGAGGACGATTCAATCATTGGAGGATTTATTAAGATCGTGTATTTTGGAACAAGGAGTGAGTTGGGGAAGCTTGCTTACCATTGATTGAGTTTTCGTATAACAACAGTTTTCATTCGAGCATTAGTATGGCACCTTTTGAAGCGTTGTATGGGAGAAGATGTAGAACACCTTTGTGTTGGTTTGAATCGAGAGCAAGATGCGGGACTCCTATCCAGAGTTGTTTTCGGGTATTTTCGAGGGCGAAAATTCTTTTTAGGGGGGTAGAGTTGTAACGACCCTATTTTCGTATGTTATATTTTTATATATTTTATTTTATGGATTTGCATTTAAAAATATTTTCTCGTAATCGATAAATAATTATTTAGCGCGAGCGTAAGTTCGTAATCGAGATTTTAAGGTTTTGGGCGAAATTGGGCCAAGAAGATGAATAGTATTGGGCTTTTGAGTTTATGAGTAGTAATGATCAAGTGGATGAGATTTAGTGAGCTTGGATTGGATTGAAGGGCTAGGATTGGTCCTTGAGAGTTAGTAAGAATGGATGGCCAAGATTGAATTGAGTGGGTTATAAGATAATCACAAAGACTTTGTCATCACTATTCCTTATCTTTTGGGAGAAGCTGAAACGTGAAGGAGAAGGGAGAAGAGCTTGCGAACAGCTAGGGCAAGAGCAAGAGAGAAGAGAAAAGCTGGAGTTTGCTAGAGATTTCATCGATTCCGGGTAAGAGAGTTAGTATTCGTAATCGGGAGTGACTCGAGAAGGGGAGATTGTCGATATCTCCGTACCCAAACTTCTCCTCTCACTTTCTTTTGGTTTTGTGAAACTTTTCTTAAACAAAACTTGAGTTTGATGATTGTAGTATGTTTCTAGTAATGATTTTGTGGATTGATATTGTGTTTCCATGTATGTTTGGATGGAAGTTTTTATGATTAAAGTTGTTAATGATCATGATTATGCTTATTTGATGCTAAGTGATGTTGATGGTATGTTTAATTGAAGTTATATGATGTTTATCTATGTTGGGTATTCGAAAGTGTTGTTGTTGTTCAAGAAAAGCTTGCGTGAAACCCTAACAATGGTGGTTTTTGTTAAGGTCATTATGTTGTGTGAGTATGAGTTATATAATGCTTAGAATGGCTGTTAGGAATTAATAGAGGGTGTCTAAGGTTTTGAAAGTGGATTTGGACTTAGTAATATTAAAGACTAAGGTGTGGGTATTGATGAATATGTTTGAATGGATAAGTTATCAGAGTGTGTGGGTCTTCCTTTGAAACCCTTATGTGTTTGAGATTTTGGTGTGATTGCTTGGTTTTATTGAGATTGTTGAACATGGTTGAGTATATACATGTTGTGTCTTATGATCTGGCCATGAGAGCCTAGTGTTCGTGTTTGTTGTTGTTGTGATAATTATCAGAGAGCTGATAATTAGTGGTGTTGTTTGTGTTTGTTGTTGTTGTGATATCTATCAGAGAGCTGATAATTAGTTGTGTTAGTAAGTATCATATATTTGCTAAGTGAATCATTACGCATTTCATTATTCGATGATATCCGGAGCGGGAATGAAATCCATGAGAGCGTGGTTATCAAGAGAGCTTGGTAAGGATATAAGTTTATCCGAATGAAATCCATGAGAGCGTGGTTATCAAGAGAGCTTGGTAAGGATATAAGTTTATCCGAATGAAATCCATGAGAGCGTGGTTATCAAGAGAGCTTGGTAAGGATATAAGTTTATCCGAATGAAATCCATGAGAGCGTGGTTATCAAGAGAGCTTGGTAAGGATATAAGTTTATCCGAATGAAATCCATGAGAGCGTGGTTATCAAGAGAGCTTGGTAAGGATATAAGTTTATCCGAATGAAATCCATGAGAGCGTGGTTATCAAGAGAGCTTGGTAAGGATATAAGTTTATCCGAATGAAATCCATGAGAGCGTGGTTATCAAGAGAGCTTGGTAAGGATATAAGTTTATCCGAATGAAATCCATGAGAGCGTGGTTATCAAGAGAGCTTGGTAAGGATATAAGTTTATCCGAATGAAATCCATGAGAGCGTGGTTATCAAGAGAGCTTGGTAAGGATATAAGTTTATCCGAAATGATTTGGTACCACATGCATTAGAGAATGCATTTGAGGCATGCATCTTTTGTGACGTTATGTGTGCGTAATGGTTGTTGAGTGATAATTGTTATTGATGAGTTTTGTGCTTGAAGAATTATGTGTGCATGGTAATTGATGATTGATAATTTCCATCTGTTTGACTTAATTGCTTAAAGTGTTGATATGTTTTGAGTACTTGTGATTAATGAATAAATGTTTGACGATAATTGATGATGCATGTGCGTGAGTTAGAATATGCATGATGGGTAAAGTGTAGGTACCCTACTTAGTATTGTGCTGTTTATATTGTGTTGATTATGTTTTACTAACACTCTCTGTTTTGTGTTATGTGCTGGATCTTTGGGGATCCAGATTTTCAGGAAGACGAGCATATCGTCGAGGATTAGCTGTTGTCGTATAGAACCTGCGTAGTGGTGAGGGCATAGCTTAGCTATCCTTACTTTTGGTACTAGGTGTTGTATCCTAGTTAGAGTTTAGGGCTCTGATAGTTGTAACACCACTTTGGGTATTCGAACGTGTATGTATGAATTTGGCAATGGCCTCTGTTGTAGATGTGGATGTTAATTTATCTAATGCTGTTGGTCTGATTTTCTGCACAACTTTCTGCATAATTTTCTGCATAACTTTTCCGTATTTGAAACGAAAACTGGTACTGATCGGTACAGAATTGGCCTTGGGTGTAAACATGAAAGTTTTAGATAATTTTGTTAGCCTTCCAGTGGCTTTGGTTTGACGTGAAAATGATTTTTAGTTTTTGAGTTATGATGAAAATACTCAGAGGAGGTCTTAGTGAAATTGTGCTGTGACAGCATTTTCTGTTTCATGTTTTGGTGTCTTTTTCGCACGTCTCCGTTTTAAATTGGTCTTTGGTATAAACATGTGAAATGTTGTAATGTGTTTTGAAAACGGAAAGAAAACGATTCAATCGATTTCGTGAATTTTGATATAGAAGGGGTATGAGCTGATGAGCTAGAAGGGGTATCCTGTTAGAAGGGGTATCCTGTTAGAAGGGGTATCGTCTCTGTTTTCTGTTTGTTTTTCTTTTCCGCTGCTGTTTGTGAATCAAATATATTTTGATCTGTTGATGTTTATGAAAATGCGTTTTCATTATGTTGTAACTTCCTATGTCCTTAACGTTTTTTTTTATTAAAGTTAATAATCGGCGGTTAAGGGTTAGGGTGTTACAGTAAACACCTGCATGCTTGAGCATCAGAAGTCTCTTGGAGGTGTCCTTGAGCATTAGAAGTCTCCTGGAGTTGTCCTTAAGCATTGGAAGTCTCTTGGTAATGACCTTGAGCAAATAAGTCTCTTGCAAGGGTGCTTGAGCATTGGAAGTCTCTTGGTAGTGACCTTGAGCAAATAAGTCTCTTGCAAGGGGCAATTGTAATCAATAGTGATTATAGTAACATCCCTTGGAAGTGCAAGGGGATTGGACGACTCTTGTGTTGTGGGAGGAACCAGTATAAATTGCTTTGTGTTTGCTCTCTCTCTCTCTCTCTCTCTCTCTCTATGTCTTTATCTTAGTATTTATGTACTTATCCGCTGCATTCAGACTCTGAGTCAGAATCTGTATACCTCAGATCCTAACCAATATTAACACCCAATTAAGGAAACTAGAAAAAGCCAACAAAATTCAACCCCCCTTCTTGTGTTTTTCTCACCTTCAGTTGGTATTAGAGCACAGTCTGTGCTCTGCCATTTAACCGTACCACAATCAAATATCTAGATAGAAAAACATGTCTACTCTTGAGAGTGATACTTCAGCTTCCGGAACATCCAGTTAGCTAGTTCAACAGGTCAAGGAGGCTAAGGCCAATCAGCTAGTTCATCAGTATGAATTATTCAAAAGGAAGGAAGAAAAGAACATTGAAACCATGTACTTAAGGTTTCAAACTCTATAGCCCGAACTTCAGGTTCTGAAGAAGAGCTATACTGTAGCTGATCATGTCAGGAAGATTCTTAGGAGTCTTCCTGCCATATTTAGACCAAAGGTCACTGCCATTCAATAGGCAAAGGATCTAGACAAACTAAGTTTGGAGAACCTAATACGCTCTCTTAAAAGTCATGAGATTGAGCTTGATGGTGATGAACCAACTAAGAAGTCTAAGTCCATTGCTCTGACCTCCAAGGGTAAATCTGCCAAAGAGTCTCAGTGTGCTAAGTCAGAAGTGGAAACTTTAGCTGGAGAATCTGACAATGACTCAGATCTTGAAGAGATGGCCTATTGAACCAAGAGGTTCCAATACTTGACCAGTAAGAAAAGATTCTCAGGTAGAAGCAGTGGCTCTAAATGATCAAGCTTCAGGACCAAGAAAAGAGATCAGAAAGAATGATGCTTCAACTGCAACAAAAATGGCCACTTCATAGCTGACTGCCCAAAGTTATAGAAGGGAAAGTCAAAGAAGGAGAGCTCTAAGAAAGAGAGCTACACAAGGAATCTTAAGAAGAGCCTTATGGCAACATGTGAGAAGTTTGATGAAGAAACATATTCTGAGAAAAGTGAAGAAGAAACCAACTAGGGTCTGCTGGCCATTACAGCCTCTGATACAGAAAGCAATTCAGACTCTGATGATGATGAGGTATACTTCATAGGAAAACCAAAGCACCAGTCATGGTACCTGGACAATGGCTGCTCACGACACATGATAGTAGAAAAGCAGTTGTTTGAGACTCTGATCATGAAGGAAGGAGGCATTGTAGGCTTTGGAGGGAACCAACAAGGAAAAATTGTTGGTATAGGAACAATAGGTAACTCTGTTATCTCTATCAAAAATGTCTGGTATGTTGATGGACTTAGACATAATCTGCTTAGTATTAGTCAATTTTGTGATGGTGGTTTTAGAGTGGTGTTTGATAAGAATACGTGTACAGTTATCATTGACTCTGACCAATCCACATTGTTCATAGGTCAGAGGAAAGGCAATGTTTACAAAATAAATTTCTCTGAACTGGTTGATCAGAAGGTTGTCTGTCTTCTGTCAGTGAATGATGAAAAATGGCTCGAGCACAAAAGATTAGGTCATGCTAACTGGAGCTTAATCTCCAAATATAGCAAGCTAAAATTAGTCAAGGGACTACCAGAGCTGCAATATCATTTAGATGCTCTTTATGGAGCATGCTAGAAAGGAAAGATTGTTAAAACCTCTTTTAAATCTAAAAACATTGTCTCCACCTCTAGACCTTTAGAACTGATTCAAATTGATTTGTTTGCAGTAGTTGGGATTGCATCAATGGGAAGAAGTATGGATTAGTCATAGTAGATGATTACAGCAGGTGGACTTGGGTGAAATTCCTCAGAATCGAGAATGAAGCATATGATGTGTTTAGCATCTTTTGCACACAAGTGCAAGCTGAGAAAGATTTAAAAATTCTCAAAGTCAGAAGTGATCATGGAGGAGAATTTAAAAATTCCTCGTAAATTTAAGAAGGAGCTATTATTATTTAAAGTTGATTTTGAAAAAGCTTACGACTCGGTGGATTGGGGGTATCTAGATGCAGTCATGAGAAAAAATGTATTTTCCAACTGTGTGGCGGAAGTGGATCAAAGAATGTGTGTGCACGGCTACAACATCAGTTTTAGTCAATGGCAGCCCCACAAATGAGTTTTCGTTGGAGATGGGTCTAAGACAAGGTGATCATCTTGTTGGAACAAAATGTATCAACAACTCTCTTTTGGGTTTTGATGATAACAAAGTGTTAAAAAGAAAATTGGATATGCTAATACTTGATACTAGTATGCAGAACCATGTACTTAAAGATTGGTATCTAACAATGGTTGTGAAAGAACAAGTTAAGAGCAAGAAGGAAAATATAGAAGCTTGTGTTGCAAGGCTGAAGAAAATCAGCGTCTGAAGAAGAGCTTCTGAAGGGAGCTTCTGAAGGCAGCTTCTGAAGGCAGCTTTTGAAGAAAGCGTCTGAAGGGTGCGTCTGAAGGCCAGCTTCTGAAGACAGCGTCTGATGAACAGTGCGTCTGAAGGCCAGGTTCTGAAGAAGTGCTTCTGATGAACAGTGTCTGATGCCAGCTTCTGAAGTCTGAAGCGTAGCAGTCAACAATTGCAACTGTGATCAATAAAGTACTGTACTGTCAGAACAACTCTATGCAACAGTTGTCTCCTTGGCCAAAACATTCTCCATGTTTTAAGGAAACAATTCAAATCTGCCATGCTTTGTTTTCTGTGTTGCGCACACAATACCAGAACAGAAGGAATTAATGATGGCTAAAAGCTTCTAATTGCAACGGCTTTAATTGCTGACATGACTGTGCGCACCTCGTTTAAAAAAACGCGCAAATCCCCCGAGGACGTCCTCGAACGCTCGGAGGGCCTTTGTGAAGTCGCCACCAAAGTTTTTGTGTAAAGGGAACGTTGATAAACCCTTAAGTTTTTATTTTGAAAGGGGAACGATAATAAAACCCTTTGACGATGAGGAAAGGATGGTCATCGCAACCATTGTCGGGTTCGGGAGTCGATTACGCAAGGGGAAGGTATTAGCACCCCTCACGTCCGTTGTACTCAACGGGAATCTTCTATTTGGCTAAAGCTTAAATTGTTTTTAAATGTTTTGCGCGCATGCTTATCTATGTCAAAAGAAAATATACTAAAAGGGGGGGAAAGAGATAAAAACAAACGAAAGAGAAAAAAAGTTTTTATTATTGCGCTTGACAAGATGTCAATCTTGCTCCTACGTATCTCCCGGTAGTCGGAGAATTCAAAGCGTACGTAGTTCTTTGGTAGAAAAACGTACATGTGTTGGTTAATTTTAAATGGACGATGTTTTAACCAAATTCTTGCGATTTAAACGTAGCTTGTATGCTCGCGCTCGGGAGACTTATTAAGCGTATAGCTTGTATGCTCGCGCTTGGGAGACTTATTAAGCGTTTGTTCACGAATCGCACTAGAATCGTTAAAAGGTACGTCCGTTAGGGTAAAAGGGTTCGAATTGGTCGCTATGGGACCAAAAGAGGTGCAATGGAGTCAAACGAGTCAATCATTGACCGAGGGGACTCCAACGAGTCGAGGGATTGTTCGATTGATCCACTGGGATCAAGAACAGGTACAATGGACTCGGACGAGTCGAACATTGACCGAGTGACTTAAACAAGTCGAGGGATCGAATCTAGTGGCCACGGGGGACCAAAAGGTTCGGATTGACCACAAGGGGCCAAGATTTGGTTTGGTTATGGTTGGATACGTTGAAAAAGGAATGACGATTGTCCGAACGACGAGACATACGTCACGCATTCGTACAATCGGGGCAATTGAGAGACATACGTCACACCATCCCTTTTTCATTCAAGCTTTTGGGTAGAATTCTTTTAGAAATCCCAAGGTATATTAAAACATTTGGTTTGAAAACCCAAAATGGAAAGATTTAGCAATTTTGCTAGAAAACGCACAAGTTCGGCTCGTTTTGCGAACGGTTTTGAAAAGCGAACAAATTCGGCGTATCTTCATGCTTGAGTTTTGAAAATCATGAACAATGTTTATTGTTCAAGTTTTTAATTTGAAAGGATGAACATAGCTTGTTTGTTCATGCTGTTTTGAAAGTTTAGGAACATAACTTGTTTTGCAAGTTATCTACAAAATGTCACCCGGACTTGCGAATTTTCCAATATTGTGCAAAATCCTTGAATAGGTTTGAAAAACATGAGTTTTAAAACTCCTAGGTTCTGATCTCTTGGGCTAGAACCTCAAAAATTGGCCATTTAGGCACCTAAACTCAGATTCTGAGTTCTGTCATGGTCGCTCTGCGACCATGACTTCGCACTGCGAAGTATGCGAATTTTAAAGTTCAGAAGTTGTTTCTGAACTTTTGTTCAGAAACAACTTCTGAACACACTCAGGACCTTTTAGGTGAGTGAAAAGCTTTGAGTTTTTGGGATGAAAAGGCCTGGACAAAACAGTTTTGATGTTTTGAAAACCTTGGGATTTCTTTGGAATTCAAAAGGGGTTTTTTAGAACCAAAAGGTTTTGAACCAAAATTGCTATGCAAACTGTAACGACCCTATTTTCGTATATTATATTTTTATATATTTTATTTTATGGATTTGCATTTAAATATATTTTCTAGTAATCGAGGAATAATTATTTAGCGCGAAGATAAGTTCGTAACCGAGTTTTTAAGGTTTTGGGCCTAGAGGGTGAATAGTGTTGGGCTTTTAAGTTTATGAGTAGTAATGATCAAGTGGTTATGAGATGTAGTAAGCTTGGATTGGATTGAAAGGCTAGGATGAGTCCTTGAGAGTTAGTAAGGATTGGATGGCTAGGATTGATTGGATGGGATTATAAGAGAGAATCACAAAACTTTTTGAAACACTATTCATTCCTTTTGAGAAGAAGAAAACGTGAAAGAAGAGGAGGAGAAGAGAAAGAGGAAAAGCTAGGGCAAGGAGAAAGCTTGAGTTGCTAGAGATTTTGAGAAGGTAAGAGAGTTGGTATTACTTAATCACAAGTGATTGAGAAGGGGAGAATGTCTATTTCTCCATCCCAAACTTCTCTTCACTTTGTCTAGGTTTTGTTAGAGAGTTTTTATGGTTTTAAAACTGTTGATGATTATGTTTTGCTTGCTTGAATGCTAATTGATGTTGTTAGCATGATTTGTTGGAGTTATTGTGTTGGAGTTCATAAGAAAAGTTTATGAAAAGTTATTGTTTTGAAACCTAATTTCTATGCTTGATGCAATCCTTGTTTGTGATGGTTTATAAATGATGTTTTATGATGGAAAGTTGTTTTTAACAAGTTCTGGAAGTTGGGTAACCTTGAATGGGCTAAAATGGTGGAAAAATCACATTTTTATGACTGTGTACTGATACGGTCGCTTGTAGCGACGGATGGTCGCTTGTAGCGACCAGACAGGATAATTCCCTGCCTAGCTGCGCTTGTAGCGACCACACTGGCGCTTGTAGCGACCAGGCTCGCTTGTAGCGACCAAGGTTCTGATCTCTTGGGCTAGAACCTCAAAAATTGGCCATTTAGGCACCTAAACTCAGATTCTGAGTTCTGTCATGGTCGCTCTGCGACCATGACTTCGCACTGCGAAGTATGCGAATTTTAAAGTTCAGAAGTTGTTTCTGAACTTTTGTTCAGAAACAACTTCTGAACACACTCAGGACCTTTTAGGTGAGTGAAAAGCTTTGAGTTTTTGGGATGAAAAGGCCTGGACAAAACAGTTTTGATGTTTTGAAAACCTTGGGATTTCTTTGGAATTCAAAAGGGGTTTTTTAGAACCAAAAGGTTTTGAACCAAAATTGCTATGCAAACTGTAACGACCCTATTTTCGTATATTATATTTTTATATATTTTATTTTATGGATTTGCATTTAAATATATTTTCTAGTAATCGAGGAATAATTATTTAGCGCGAAGATAAGTTCGTAACCGAGTTTTTAAGGTTTTGGGCCTAGAGGGTGAATAGTGTTGGGCTTTTAAGTTTATGAGTAGTAATGATCAAGTGGTTATGAGATGTAGTAAGCTTGGATTGGATTGAAAGGCTAGGATGAGTCCTTGAGAGTTAGTAAGGATTGGATGGCTAGGATTGATTGGATGGGATTATAAGAGAGAATCACAAAACTTTTTGAAACACTATTCATTCCTTTTGAGAAGAAGAAAACGTGAAAGAAGAGGAGGAGAAGAGAAAGAGGAAAAGCTAGGGCAAGGAGAAAGCTTGAGTTGCTAGAGATTTTGAGAAGGTAAGAGAGTTGGTATTACTTAATCACAAGTGATTGAGAAGGGGAGAATGTCTATTTCTCCATCCCAAACTTCTCTTCACTTTGTCTAGGTTTTGTTAGAGAGTTTTTATGGTTTTAAAACTGTTGATGATTATGTTTTGCTTGCTTGAATGCTAATTGATGTTGTTAGCATGATTTGTTGGAGTTATTGTGTTGGAGTTCATAAGAAAAGTTTATGAAAAGTTATTGTTTTGAAACCTAATTTCTATGCTTGATGCAATCCTTGTTTGTGATGGTTTATAAATGATGTTTTATGATGGAAAGTTGTTTTTAACAAGTTCTGGAAGTTGGGTAACCTTGAATGGGCTAAAATGGTGGAAAAATCACATTTTTATGACTGTGTACTGATACGGTCGCTTGTAGCGACGGATGGTCGCTTGTAGCGACCAGACAGGATAATTCCCTGCCTAGCTGCGCTTGTAGCGACCACACTGGCGCTTGTAGCGACCAGGCTCGCTTGTAGCGACCAAGGGTTCGCTTGTAGCGACCAAGCAGGATAATTCCCTGCCTATGCTCGCTTGTAGCGACCAGGGGCTCGCTTGTAGCGACCAGCCCTGTGCTTGCTAACTTCGTTGAGCTGTTTTGAGGGTCCTGGTGTGCGCGGGGATGGCTTTTTGCTATTGCATTCTTAAAATATGTTTTGGAAACTTTGCCCACCATCTTAACTTATTCTTGGTGCTTCCTAAAGAGTAATTGTTCAAGTAAAGTTGAGATTGTTGAACTTGGTGAGTATATTCATGTGGTGTCTTATGATTTGGCCATGAGAGCCTAGTAGTGGTGTTTGTTGTTGTTGTTGATGTTGTGATAATTATCAGAGAGCTGATAATTAGTTGTGTTGTTTGTGTTGGTTATTGTTGTGATAATTATCAGAGAGCTGATAATTAGTTGTGTTAGTAAGTATAGTGATAAGAGTATCATATATTTGCTAAGTGAAACATCATGCATTTCATTATTTGATGATATCCGGAGCGGATATGAAATCCATGAGAGCGTGGTTATCAAGAGAGCTTGATAAGGATATAAGTTTATCCGAAATGATTTGGTACCACATGCATTAGAGAATGTATTTTGAGGCATGCATCCTAATTGACATTAGTGTGTATGTTAAGTGATATTATGTGCGCATAATGGTTGTGAGTGGTATTTGTATTTGATGAGTTTGGTGTGTTGTCAATTACGTGTTGAGTTTTTGGTTATGTATAATAATGTGTTATTTATACATGTTTATTGTTGGTGATACTAACACTCTCTGTTATGTGTTATTTGCTGGATCTTTGGGGATCCAGATTATCAGGTTGGCGAGGCTATCGTTGAGGAATAGCCCTTTTGCTGTTTAGGAGCTTTTGTAGTGGTAAGGGCATAGCTTAGCTATCCTTACATTTTTGGTACTAGGTGTTGTATCCTAGTTAGAGTCTAGGGCTCTGATATTTGTAACACCATTTTGGGGTATCTAAACGTTTGTGTATAGATTTGGCAATAGTCTCTGTTGTTGAATTGCCTCTTTTGAAAATATTATGTATATATTTTTGTGTAATATATGCAGTGCTTGGTTATGAGCAATTGTTTGTTATTTTCCGCTGCTGTTTGAGAATCAAATATATTTTGATTTAGTTGTTGATGTTTATGAAATTGTTTTTCATCATGTTGTAACTTCCTATGGCCTTAACGTTTTCTTTATTAAAGTTAATAATCGGCGGTTAAGGGTTAGGGTGTTACAATAGTTGGTATCAGAGCAGGTCGATCCATTGGATCAATTAGGTTTAGTATACCCTTTGTGTAACATGTGTTTTCTTAAACACTTTGTTCTCACTTGTGTTATGTGGTGGTTGGTAGTGTGTGTAGATATGGCGCAACGAGCACTTGCGGATGCGATGGAGCGGATGGCGGATGCCATGGCTCAGGATGCTGCTAGTAGGACTGCGGATAGAGCAGCACAACAAGCTAGAGGAGGCGGAGAAGATGAGCTGAGACTTGAGAGGTTTATGAATAACAAACCGCCTATCTTCAAGGGAGGATACGATCCAGATGGAGCTCAGACTTGGTTGGAAGGAGTTGAGAGAATTTTTGGGGCTATGCGTTGTCCGGATGCGCATAAGGTATTGCTAGGAGCGTATGTTCTCCATGATGAAGCTGATCATTGGTGGGGAAACGCTAGTCAGAGGTTGGGAGCTGGTGGAGCTTTAGTTACTTGGGCTCGTTTCCGGAGGGAGTTCTTAACCAAGTATTTTCCGGCAGACGAGAGGAACCGCAAGGTGATTGAGTTCATGGAGCTCAAACAGGGGAGTTTATCTGTTTCTGATTATGCTGCCAAGTTTGAAGACTTGTGTCGTTTTGCTCCTCATTACAACACGGTGGAAGCTGAGGAAGACAAGTGTGTGAAGTTTGAGAATGGGCTGAGGCCAGATATCAAGCAGTTGATTGGGTTTAGTGAGATCCGGAACTTTCCGATGTTGGTGAATAAGAGCCGAATATGTGATAAGGATGGTAAAGCTAAAGCTAATTACTACAAAGCCGCGAATGAGAAGAGGGGAAAGGACATGGCTAGAGGTAAACCTTATAGCAGAGGTGGGAAGAAACCAGATGAAGGTGGGAGTAGTGGTAACAAGTTTGGAGGTAATAGGAATTGTTTTAAGTGTGGACAACCGGGACATCGTTTCTTTGAGTGCCCGAAAAGTGATGGAAAATGTTTCAAGTGTGGAGATCCTGGCCACATGGCTGATCAATGCAAGAAAGGTCTAGTTTGCTTCAATTGCAAAGAAACGGGTCATAAGAGCAACGTGTGTAAGAAGCCTAGAGCGGCTGGAGGAAAAGTGTTTGCTTTAGATGGTGGTGATGCGAAGGCGGACAACTTGATCAGAGGTACATGCTTTATCAATAATACTCCTTTGTCTGCTATTATTGATACGGGTGCTACCCATTCGTTTATTTCTATGGATTGTGTTAAGAGGTTGGGTCTTAAAGTAGAGAATATGATGGGACGCATGGTTATTGAAACGCCTGCGAGTGGTTCTGTATCGACTACTCTAGTTTGTGTTGATTGTTCAGTCATTATGTATGATCGACTCTTTGGTATGGATTTAGTCTGCATTCCGTTGAGCGGAATAGATGTTATTTTTGGTATGAACTGGTTAGAATTTAATCGGGTTCATATCAACTGCGGTGAGAGGACGGTTAAGTTTCCAAGATTGGAGCCAGAGTTGTGTTCGAGGCTCATGTGTTGTCGAGAAGTGGTAAGATCAGTGAAGGCTCAAGAGGATGTGTTTGCTATGTTTGCTTCGTTGAGAGTGGAAGAGAAGATTGAGGTTGATGAGTTGCCGGTGGTGCGTGATTTCGCAGATGTATTTCCGGATGACATTTTGGATTTACCACCCGAGAGAGAGGTTGAATTCGCAATTGACATCGTACCTGGTACTAGTCCAATTTCGATGGCACCGTATCGTATGTCAGCTGCTGAACTAGAGAAGTTGAAGGAACAATTGGAGGAATTGTTAGAGAAGAAGTTTGTAAGACCGAGTGTATCGCCGTGGGGTGCGCCGGTTCTGTTGGTGAAGAAGAAAGACGGTAGTATGCGTCTGTGCATCGATTATCGTCAGTTGAATAAAGCAACTATCAAGAATAAGTATCCACTTCCGAGGATAGATGATTTGATGGATCAGTTAGTGGGAGCCTGTGTGTTCAGCAAGATTGATTTGAGATCGGGATATCACCAGATAAGAGTTAAGGCGGAGGATATACCAAAGACTGCTTTCAGGACAAGGTATGGTCACTACGAGTACGCCGTTATGCCTTTTGGAGTTACTAATGCACCTGGAGTGTTTATGGAATATATGAATCGTATATTTCATTCCTTTTTGGATCGATTCGTGGTGGTCTTCATAGACGATATTTTGGTATACTCGAAGACGGAAGAGGAACATGCCGAGCATTTGAGGATTGTGTTGGAAGTGTTGCGCGAAAAGAAGCTTTATGCAAAATTTCCTAAGTGTGAATTTTGGTTGCATAAAGTTAGCTTTTTGGGTCATGTTATCTCAAGTGGTGGTATAGCAGTGGATCCTGCTAAGGTAGAAGCTGTGCAAGATTGGGGAACACCGGAGTCTGTTACTGAGATCCGAAGTTTTCTTGGTTTGGCCGGTTACTATCGGAGGTTTATTGAAGGATTTTCAAAGTTGGCGTTGCCGTTGACACAGTTGACTAGGAAGGGTCAAGCTTTTATTTGGGATGACAAGTGTGAGCAGAGTTTCCAAGAGTTGAAGAGGAGGTTGACATCTGCACCTGTGTTGATTCTGCCGAATCCGAAGGAACCGTTCGTGGTTTATTGTGATGCATCGAAGATGGGTCTAGGTGGTGTGTTGATGCAGAGGGGACAAGTCGTTGCTTATGCATCAAGACAGCTGAAGATTCATGAGAGGAACTATCCTACGCATGATTTGGAGCTAGCTGCTGTTGTGTTTGTTCTCAAGATTTGGAGGCACTACTTGTATGGGTCAAAATTCGAGGTTTTCAGTGATCACAAGAGTCTAAAGTATTTGTTTGATCAGAAGGAGCTTAATATGAGGCAAAGAAGATGGTTAGAGTTTCTTAAGGATTATGATTTCGAGTTGAGTTATCACCCGGGTAAGGCTAATGTGGTAGCCGATGCGTTGAGTAGGAAGTCACTGCATATGTCTTCTCTGATGGCGAAGGAACTGAGATTGATTGAAGAGTTTAGAGACCTCAGTTTGGTTTTTGAAAGGACAACCAGAAGCGTGAAGCTAGGAATGTTGAAGTTGACGAATGATTTTCTTGAAGAGGTTGTGGAAAAGCAAAAGTATGATGTGAGATTGATGAAGTTTAAGACGCTCATCGAGCAAGGGAAAAAGGTAAATGTTGAGATCGATGAGAAAGGTGTGATGAGGTGTCAAGGAAGGTTATGTGTACCTGATGTGCCCGAGTTGAAGCGGATGATTTTGGAGGAAGGTCACAGAAGCAATTTAAGTATTCATCCTGGTGTTACTAAGATGTATCAAGATCTGAGGAAAATGTTTTGGTGGCAAGGGATGAAGAAAGAGATCGCCGAGTTTGTTTTCGCGTGTTTGACTTGTCAGAAGTCCAAGGTGGAGCATCAGAAGCCGTCGGGGCTATTGCAACCTATGTTTATTCCAGAGTGGAAATGGGATAGTATTGCGATGGATTTTGTAAGCGGTTTGCCGAAGACGTCGAAAGGTAACAATATGATTTGGGTAGTTGTCGACAGGTTAACGAAGTCTGCTCATTTCATAGCTATCAAGACCGGTATGCTAGTACCGAAGTTGGCTGAGATTTATGTCGAGCAAATTGTGAGATTACATGGAATACCGTCGAGTATTGTATCAGATCGAGATCCCCGTTTCACTTCAAGGTTTTGGGAGAGTTTGCAAGAGGCGTTGGGGACTAAGTTGCGGATGAGTTCTGCTTATCACCCGCAGACGGATGGTCAGTCGGAGAGGACAATTCAATCATTGGAGGATTTGTTAAGATCGTGTATTTTGGAACAAGGAGTGAGTTGGGAAGCTTGCTTACCATTGATTGAGTTTACGTATAACAATAGTTTTCATTCGAGCATTGGTATGGCACCTTTTGAAGCGTTGTATGGAAGAAGATGTAGAACACCTTTGTGTTGGTTTGAGTCGGGAGAAAGTGTGGTGCTTGGACCTGAGATTGTGCAACAAACGACCGAGAAGATCAAGATGATCCAAGAAAAGATGAGAGCGTCGCAGAGTCGCCAGAAAAGCTATGCCGACAAGAGAAGGAAGGATATAGAATTTCAAGAGGGAGATCATGTGTTTCTAAGAGTTACATCGACTACGGGTATTGGACGGGCTTTGAAATCGAAGAAGTTAGCATCGAGGTTCATTGGCCCATATCAGATTTTGAAGAGGATTGGGAAGGTGGCGTATAGGATTGCGTTACCGCCGTCGTTGTCGAATCTTCATGATGTTTTTCACGTGTCTCAATTAAGGAAATACGTATCGGATCCGTCACATGTGATTGAGTCGGACGAGATACAAGTGAAAGAGAATTTGACGGTTGCAACAGTACCCTTAAGGATTGAAGGACAAGAGATGAAGAGGCTCAGGAACAAAGAGATTTCATCGGTGAAAGTCGTTTGGGGAGGCCCAGCCGGTGAATATGCGACGTGGGAGCTCGAGAGTAAGATGCGGGACTCCTATCCAGAGTTGTTTTCAGGTATTTTCGAGGGCGAAAATTCTTTTAGGGGGGTAGAGTTGTAACGACCCTATTTTCGTATATTATATTTTTATATATTTTATTTTATGGATTTGCATTTAAATATATTTTCTAGTAATCGAGGAATAATTATTTAGCGCGAAGATAAGTTCGTAACCGAGTTTTTAAGGTTTTGGGCCTAGAGGGTGAATAGTGTTGGGCTTTTAAGTTTATGAGTAGTAATGATCAAGTGGTTATGAGATGTAGTAAGCTTGGATTGGATTGAAAGGCTAGGATGAGTCCTTGAGAGTTAGTAAGGATTGGATGGCTAGGATTGATTGGATGGGATTATAAGAGAGAATCACAAAACTTTTTGAAACACTATTCATTCCTTTTGAGAAGAAGAAAACGTGAAAGAAGAGGAGGAGAAGAGAAAGAGGAAAAGCTAGGGCAAGGAGAAAGCTTGAGTTGCTAGAGATTTTGAGAAGGTAAGAGAGTTGGTATTACTTAATCACAAGTGATTGAGAAGGGGAGAATGTCTATTTCTCCATCCCAAACTTCTCTTCACTTTGTCTAGGTTTTGTTAGAGAGTTTTTATGGTTTTAAAACTGTTGATGATTATGTTTTGCTTGCTTGAATGCTAATTGATGTTGTTAGCATGATTTGTTGGAGTTATTGTGTTGGAGTTCATAAGAAAAGTTTATGAAAAGTTATTGTTTTGAAACCTAATTTCTATGCTTGATGCAATCCTTGTTTGTGATGGTTTATAAATGATGTTTTATGATGGAAAGTTGTTTTTAACAAGTTCTGGAAGTTGGGTAACCTTGAATGGGCTAAAATGGTGGAAAAATCACATTTTTATGACTGTGTACTGATACGGTCGCTTGTAGCGACGGATGGTCGCTTGTAGCGACCAGACAGGATAATTCCCTGCCTAGCTGCGCTTGTAGCGACCACACTGGCGCTTGTAGCGACCAGGCTCGCTTGTAGCGACCAAGGGTTCGCTTGTAGCGACCAAGCAGGATAATTCCCTGCCTATGCTCGCTTGTAGCGACCAGGGGCTCGCTTGTAGCGACCAGCCCTGTGCTTGCTAACTTCGTTGAGCTGTTTTGAGGGTCCTGGTGCGCGCGGGGATGGCTTTTTGCTATTGCATTCTTAAAATATGTTTTGGAAACTTTGCCCACCATCTTAACTTATTCTTGGTGCTTCCTAAAGAGTAATTGTTCAAGTAAAGTTGAGATTGTTGAACTTGGTGAGTATATTCATGTGGTGTCTTATGATTTGGCCATGAGAGCCTAGTAGTGGTGTTTGTTGTTGTTGTTGATGTTGTGATAATTATCAGAGAGCTGATAATTAGTTGTGTTGTTTGTGTTGGTTATTGTTGTGATAATTATCAGAGAGCTGATAATTAGTTGTGTTAGTAAGTATAGTGATAAGAGTATCATATATTTGCTAAGTGAAACATCATGCATTTCATTATTTGATGATATCCGGAGCGGATATGAAATCCATGAGAGCGTGGTTATCAAGAGAGCTTGATAAGGATATAAGTTTATCCGAAATGATTTGGTACCACATGCATTAGAGAATGTATTTTGAGGCATGCATCCTAATTGACATTAGTGTGTATGTTAAGTGATATTATGTGCGCATAATGGTTGTGAGTGGTATTTGTATTTGATGAGTTTGGTGTGTTGTCAATTACGTGTTGAGTTTTTGGTTATGTATAATAATGTGTTATTTATACATGTTTATTGTTGGTGATACTAACACTCTCTGTTATGTGTTATTTGCTGGATCTTTGGGGATCCAGATTATCAGGTTGGCGAGGCTATCGTTGAGGAATAGCCCTTTTGCTGTTTAGGAGCTTTTGTAGTGGTAAGGGCATAGCTTAGCTATCCTTACATTTTTGGTACTAGGTGTTGTATCCTAGTTAGAGTCTAGGGCTCTGATATTTGTAACACCATTTTGGGGTATCTAAACGTTTGTGTATAGATTTGGCAATAGTCTCTGTTGTTGAATTGCCTCTTTTGAAAATATTATGTATATATTTTTGTGTAATATATGCAGTGCTTGGTTATGAGCAATTGTTTGTTATTTTCCGCTGCTGTTTGAGAATCAAATATATTTTGATTTAGTTGTTGATGTTTATGAAATTGTTTTTCATCATGTTGTAACTTCCTATGGCCTTAACGTTTTCTTTATTAAAGTTAATAATCGGCGGTTAAGGGTTAGGGTGTTACACAAACACAATTGAAAATGCAAGATCAGTACTTAGAATACTTACAGAGATCCTTAACAAAGCTCCAGCTGCAATGGTTTGA
This sequence comes from Medicago ruthenica, assembly GCA_018208015.1. Classification (NCBI taxonomy): domain Eukaryota; kingdom Viridiplantae; phylum Streptophyta; class Magnoliopsida; order Fabales; family Fabaceae; genus Medicago; species Medicago ruthenica. Next base: position 37,402,660 of record CM031376.1, read on the forward strand.
ATTGATTGAAGGTTCTCACAAAAATTTTTGGTATTGGTGATGAACTTTGAACTTGGTAATGCTTTGTGTTTGGATGGTTTTTTTCTGGTTGTTTGTGAGTGTTTGTAAGCTGGAATGAGTAGTGTTTCTTTGTGTGTACAATGCTCTTGAATGCTGTTATCAGTTGTTTTTGTAACCTTGGGCATTGCCTTCTATTTATAGGCCAAAACCAAATCAATTTCATCATTAGAAATCCCCCAAATCCAGCTGATTTGTGGGCTAGGATCAGCCTGAATCCCTTTGCATTAAATGCTAATGGATAGAGGCAACCTTGCCTTGTGCCAAGGGTCAAGACTCAGCCTGATTTCAGCCACAAATTCAAAGGTTTTAGGATAGTAATGATGAAGAAATAGGGCTGAATTGCAATTGGCCAAGCTTGGGGATCAATCCTTGCAATCTCAATGGTTGATCAATAAAAACGTGCACTGTGATGTGCAGAGATTGGGGGATGCAAAAGGCTATAATTGGCTGGTGTGAGAGGGTGAAAAGCTGCTGCAAAACAGGGTAGGCACTCATGGCTTTTTCAAGTGAAAAATCCAGCTGGTTTGACTGGTTTTGGGGGAGCAAGCAGGAGGAAAGTCATCAAGCAGGTGGCTGGCAACCTTGGGGTGGTTAACAGGTCACATGGGAGGGACAAGAGCTGCCCAAGGGCAAGCCCACTTGCTTGTCACATGCTAGGTTGGAAGAAAAAGCTTCCAACCTTGGCATTAATGGCAAGTCTCTCATTTCTGGTTTTGCTTGGCCCAAATAGCCATGAATGCTGATTAAAATAAATATGAAAATGATATGCAACAAAATCTGGAATTAAATCTAAGAAACCAAAAATCTGCAGAAAAATCACAGACTTCGCAGTGCGAAGGGAGCTTCGCAGTGCGAAGTCATCATTTTTGAAATGTTGACTTTTCTGTTGACTTTTGTTGACTTTGACTTTTTCTCCCTCTTTGATTTTTTTTGATTTTTTGTTTTAAAAGGCTTAGGACAAAATTGGGGTACTACAATGACATCTTCTCAATAGCTGTTAATTCCTCTATAAAGGATTGAAGAATTGAAGAAGAAGAACTAGACTCTGTTACTCTGTTTTTCTGGAAAACGTAACTGCCATATTAGAAAGAGTCTCAATCTGTGTTGTATTTTGTGAACACCACTGATAGTATATCAAGTGTTCAACTCAAACATATTCTTTGTAATTCTGTTTGATTAAAAGCCTCTTGCCTGCGTGCTTGAGCAACTAGAAGTCTCATACTTTGTGTTTGAGCAAGAAAGTCTTAGACTGTGTGTCTAAGCAAGGAAGCCTCATACTTTGTGTTTGAGCAAGGAAGTCTTAGATTGTGTGTCTGAGCAGGGAAGTCTCTTACTAGGTGTTTGAGCAAGGAAGTCTCTTACTTTGTGTTTGAGCATAGGAAGTCTCTTGCTTTGTGCTTGAGCAATTGTAATCTTTGTGATTATAGTGAAAATCTCTTGTTAGTAACAAGGGGACTGGACTACTTCCAGATTGTGGAAGGAACCAGGATAAACTGCTTGTGTCTCTCTCTCTCTCTCTCTCTCTCATTTACTCTTTATCCGCTGCTAAACAACTATGAAAATAGTTTCAGAATCTGATTCACATCTGATTCTGAACTAACCTTAGTTTTTGAGAAAGAAAAGAAAAAGCCAACACAATTCAACCCCCCCTTCTTGTGTTTTTCTCACCTTCAGTTGGTATCAGAGCTCCGGTTCTGATATTCAATCACCTAATAGTGAGTCAGTATAAGATCCTGAGAAAAACATGTCATCCAGCAGTTCCCCTCCACCCTCTCCTAGAAATCATGCTTCTGTATCACATGACTATGGTACAGATAAAAGGCAATCTCACTCACACCATAAACCTCCTATGTTTACTGGTGATCCTGAGAAAGTCTCATGGTGGAAAAGCAAGATGTACATCCACATCATTGGAATTGATGACTCCTTATGGGATATCATAGAAGATGGAATATTTGAATTGACCACTAAATAAACATTTTGATTCCTATATATTTTACTTGATGTCACTATAATCTATTTTATTAATTATTTTGATTTTCAAATTTGTTTTATAATGATATTTTTTATTTTCGAATGTGTGAATTTAGTACATAAAATTAATAGTGAAAGAGAATTATGCTTACCAATCAGACACCTAATCATACCGACGTCTCCTCGGAGTTCATTTGGTATAAGCAAGTTCCTTTGAAGGTATTTATTTTGGCTTGATGTCTGCTACGAAACAGTCTTTCCACTAAAGATAATCTGATGGCGCGTGGCATCCTTACTCATGCAAATCAGTCTTTCCCGACCGGGTGTGGTGGATTGGAAACTGTTAATCACTTGTTTTTATCGTGTTCTCACTTTGCTTCTATGTGGGGTCTAGTCCGAAGCTGGCTGGGCATCTCATCGATGATCCGCTACTGGTTCAGGATCATGTTATTCAGTTTGTGCATCTATCAGGTGGTTCTCGCATTCGTCGTTCTTTTTTGCAGCTTGTCTGGTTATGTTGCGTGTGGGTTATGTGGAACGAAAGAAACGCTTGTATTTTCAAGAATGAGGAGAAGATTATCCATCAACTGTTAGAGAAGGTTAAGTTACATACCTTTTGGTGGATGAAAGAAAATCATATAAATGTTCGTTTAAATTCTCATTTTTGGTGGTCGAGCCCTTTTGTTTGTTTGGGCATCGGCTAAGCCGTTGTTGTGGCTTTCCTTTTTTAGTTTCTCGACATCTGTACATATGTGAACTTTTGAGCTCTGTCTAGGTACATCTTGTGTTTTGATGGAGTCTCTCATTGTCGTAATATATTCCATTTTTGCTTATTAAAAAAACATGCATAAAAGAGAATTAAAATGTGGGTGATAGTTTCAACTTGAACTTATGATTGAATTCCAATTGATGCGTACGACTAGACTAGTCTTTATTTTTAATTTAATAAGCAACTTGTTTTTAATTTAATCAGCAACTTGATCTTTGAAGTAAACGGATTTGGTTGCATTTCTTTGATTAATTTGATTTGTGATTTTGTCTGTACTGTTCCGTAGCATTTCTTGTATTTTCCTATTTTAAAAAATTAAATTAAATTTTAGTCTATCATTAAAAATCGGTTTTTAGTTCCCAATTTCATTTTTTTTCTCTAAATTTTCATCCTTCATCTCATTTTTGGATGATATTTGCTGAGGTGGATTAGTCACTTATTGACCAAGAAGGCCACCCATTTTTTTCTTTCTTTCAATTTGATATTAAAAAAAATTGAATATGAAACCAAGTATTGATATACAAACTTCTCCAACAAGTTAAGAATATGAATCATTTTGAGTATTAAGAAAATTAATTAAATGCAAAACAAGGAAGAAAACTATGTTATGCATTAACAAAAGGTGGGTTAGTTACTCATACTGAGTTAGCAGCAATGAAAACTATTTACTTATATAACACTATATATAGTGAAAGAGAAATAAATGATTTTGATTGGTGTCAACTCATCATGGGTAGAGTTACCAACCTTTTATTGATGGATAATAAGAATTTCTCTAAATTTTGATATAGTCTCATATAATCAATACCAATCTCTCCTTCATTTGTCAATAAATGACATATAGAAAATGATATACTATTACAACGTGCAAATTTCTCACACCTCATCCATGTTTAATATCTCCCTGACTTGACAATAAATGTAATAAAATCTATATCTTTTTTGGATGTCATAATCTTAAGTATTCTGAGTAACCTACCAAATCAGTCCCCGACCTTATAACACACTCCCAAATATACCCTGATATTATGAATATTTCAAAAAGGTCCCACTCTATTAGACTGTCAAGTTGGTTCCAAAATTTAACCACCTAATATCAATTAGATCTCTATATTTTAACAATTATCAATCAATTATCTCCATATCTTTAACCATTTACTATAAATTTAATCCGTAACATTTTTTATAAGGACTAATATCAATAAAATTTGACAGAGTCAGGGACCTTCTTAAATATTCGTAAGGAAAAGGACTTATTTGATAGTGTCTACTAAAGTCATGGACTAATTGATGGTTTGCTCCAAAAAAAAAATACATATTAATTTTTTTAAAGCCACTTTCATTTTAAACTTTATTTTTGTGAACTTTATTTTCAATTTGTTAAAATCACTTTTACGTAATTTAACTATCATTTCACTTATTAAATCAATTTTGAAATAAAATAATATCATTTATGTTAATTTATTAGTCAATTTTTGTTTGGAATAATCATCAACTACTTTACTTAAATCTTCGTGAACAAATGTCGATAAAGAAGTTAGTTTATGCGAGTAGAATTTAGGGTTAATATGTCTTTACCCCCCTGTAATTTGAGCGAATTACAGTTTACCCTCCTGTAAAAAAAAAGTTTAGATTTCAACCTTGTAAAATTAAGATTCTCTAGTTTACACCCCTGGCCCCATCTGACACATGCCAGACGCTGATGTGGCATGCCACTGTGTAATTAATTTAATTTTTCATTTTTTTAATTACACAGTGGCATGCCACATCAGCGCCTGGCATGTGTCAGATGGGGCCAGGGGTGTAAACTGGAGAATCTTAATTTTACAAGGTTGGAATCTAAACTTTTTTTTTACAGGGGGTAAACTGGAATACGCTCAAATTAAAGGGGGGTAAAGATATATTAACCCTAGAATTTATTATGAAACGTGGAATATATGCACTCTTACAGAAAAATGCATGAAAATCGTGGACATTATGACTAGGAGAAAGAATAACTTTGTGTCTATAAAAAAACTAAGTGGTTGGATGAAAAGGAGAAAGAGTTAGATAGTTCAGAATTTAATTTTTGGTACACTGCAAAGTTGGATTGAGAAATAGGTAGTCATTATTGTGGATAAGGAGTGGATGAAAGATGTGGTGGATGTAAAAAGATTGGGTTCACAACCCTAAAATTTGAAGTGGAACAATATACCTTTAATGTTATTATTGCTTACACACTTCACGTAGGGTTAGAAGAACACCTTAAAGGAAAATTTTGAAATGATTTAAAAGACTTATTCATGATATACCATTAAGAGAAAATGTTTTTTTGAGGATAGGGTCAAGGGCTAACATGGGGGGGGGGGGGGGGGGGGGGGGGGGAGTCTCATGGACATAAATGTGGAGGGTATATAGCTTTTGATCTTGCTATAGCTAATACATGCTTTACGAAAGGAGATGACCATTTTATCACATACAAGAGTGGGGTGACATATTCTCAGATAGAGTTCTTTCTTATTAGGAAATCAAACAGAAAGATTTATTTGGACTGTAAAGTCATACCGGGAGAGAGAGCTTAACTACCCATTATAGATAATTGGTTATGGATGTAAGGGTTAAGAGAAGATCTAAGAGAAAAATCCACAATTGAGGTAATAATATCAAATGGTGGCATATAAAGGGTGAAAACAAAGAATTTTCCAACACAAGATTTTAGATGGATGTTTTGGGAAGTTACAAGGAAGTGGAAATGACATGTGGGATAGCATGGCACATGAGTTTTTTAAAGTAGAAAAAGAGAATCTGGGAGAATCAAGAGGTTTTGGACCAAGGGGTAAAGAATCTTGGCGGTGGAGAGAAAATTATCAAAGTAAAGTGAGGATTAAAATATAATGTTTTACAGATTGGTCTAGGTGTAAAAATGCTAAAACATGGGAAAATTATAAGAGAGCTAATAAATAGAGCAAAAAGGCGGGTAGAGAAGCAAGTTCCCAAGCTTTTGATGTGTTTTACAAATTCATAGGCACCAAAGAAGGATGAAAATATATATATATATATATATATAGGTTTGCTAAGGGACGAGAAATAAAGACAAAAGACATGGATCAAGTGAATTGTATTCAAGAGGAAAAATGTTAATTTTTTTGGTGAAGGAAAGAGATATAAAAGATAGCTAGAAGATGTATTTTCAAAACTTATTCAACGAAGGATATGAGATCTTACCGGATTCTAGCAGTCTAGAAATTAAAGAGGATGATCAAAACTATAACTACTAACATCAAATTCAAAAACATGGGGTAAAATAAGCGTTGAAAATGAGGAGTAATGACTTGACAGTCAGGCCTGACAACATACCTATTGAAGCGTGGAAAAGTCTTGAAGATAGAGGCATTGTGTGGCTCACCAATTTTTTTTAACAATATTATGAGGTTAAAGCGAATTTCGAATGAGATCAGAAAAAGAACTTTAATTACAATCAATAAGAACAAGAGGTATATAAAAAATTTCACAAATTACAACAGATTAAACTTATGAGTCATACGATGAAGTTATGGAAAAAAGTGATCAAACGGAGACCAAGAAAAAAAAGTCGAGTTACTGATAACCAATTTGATATGACTGGGAGGCTCAGCATAGAAGTGATTTACTTACTACGATGTATGATGGAGAAATATCAGATGGATAAAAAATATCGGTTATTTTTAATTCTGATGTCATAGGTTTGTTGATTGTCCTTTGTATGGGCAAGTATGGTGATAGCAATTTATCCTGAAATTGTATTGTTTGGAACACGGTATATATATGTTAGATTTAAAGGGTTAATTATTTTGAGTGTTGTTTCCAGTGGAATTGGAACTCTGTTATTAGTGGATGGAAGAACTCTAGACTCGACGTGTATAATCCATATTGAGATCAACGAGTTATCAACGTTGACTACAAAAAAGGATAGTCCTACGACAGAACATACTCCGTCAAGCAAAATTATTAATTTGTGATGATGCACTAATGATGCAACAATATTTTTTTGAAGTAGTTGACCCTTTAATGTGTGACATCATGGAAAAAATGGATCCTGACAGTAAGTACAAACGTTGGCAATATGACAATAGTTTTGAGTAGTGATTTTAGACAGATATTGCCTATAAATCAGGAAAGGATTAAGACATGATGTTATTGTTTCTTTTATCCATTCCAAGGGCAAATTGTATTGTGTTGAGGCTTACTGTGAATATGAGATTGAGATATCTCCCGTACTAGCAGAGTAGGAGCAAATTACAAATTTTGGCAAATGGATACTTTTAATTAGAGACGGTGACGACGATGCTGATGAAAATTATGAGATCAAGATAGAAATTCCCGAAGAGGATTAACACATGATGTTATTGTTTCTTCAATTGATTCATCCATTCCATGGGAAAATTGTATTGTGTTGAGGCTTACTATGAATATGAGATTGAGGTATTTCCCGTACTAGCAGAGTATGAGGAAATTACAAAATTTGGCAAATGGATATTTTAAATTATAGACGGTGATGACGATGCAAATGAAAATTGTGAGATCAAGATAGAAATTCTTGAAGATTTGCTCATATCTAATTGTACATATTTGTTGATGACCCTGATAGATTTTGTATACCTTTTTTTGTTACATACTAGTTTAGGTGAGTTGGGTACAGGGGCTCACCAGGGTCAGAGCTGACTTCAAGGTTCAAAGAGCACTTTTAAATGTACTTATAGATGACATACCACAGAGGTACTCACATTGACAACGGGAGTTGAACCCACAAGTTTGCAAGTGAGTCAACTACATACCAACTTAGTCAAACTTCATTGACTTATGTTATTACAACTATATAATATATATTTATTTTTTTACAAAAACTATACAATATTACAATTAATTTCTTTGTAATTTATACTAAATTTACTTTAAAATTATGTTGACATATATGTTAAATAACTTAAATATAAACTAATTTTGTGTGAAATGTTTTTATTTTTTATAAACTAATTTTTAATTTAATTTAAAATAATATATTTTTAATTATAATTTTTTTAGTACGTTAATTTTCCGTGCTTTACATGGGTATCATACTAGTTTCATTCATTCATCGAAGATACAATACTCTTTATTTATAAATATTTTAATTTTAATATTTATATTATTACATAAAATATATTTTTGTGTCTATTCTCAACGGACAGTGATGTCAAAATGTTGAGGGCCACCATTAGGTAAATTTAGTCCTTTCGTGTACGCTTAAACTTCTAATATCCGTAGAGATTTAGACTTTTCATTTATCATTAAAAAGGAAAAAGAAACGAACATTTTGATTTTTAAATGTTTGATACAATGTTACTATCATATCATATTTGAATGTGTCGAAATTATAAATACATTGTTAAATAATTTTTTTATTAATTTATTTTGATTTTCAAATTTGTTTTATAGCAAACAATTTTGCACTAAAATATGGTTGTCGTTGATCAATTCTGTTCACAAAATTAATAGTAAAAGATGAACTAGGAATGTTTTGTAATTTTGACAAATTTAAGAAACTAAAGTGACAACACCCTACATATTTATGGAGAAATTGTTCTTCGACCATAAACATTTGAACACACCATTTTATTGTTTTAAAAATATTTATTATTTAATTCTTTTTTTTTTCTATCGTTTCTTGTGACCAAATCAAGTGTCAAAATGTTTGTGAGTATTTTTTCCATACTTATGAACCAAAATCATTGTTTGTGTTAAAGAGTTTCATATCGGATAAAAGATGGGTTGAACATGTATTATAAGTTTAGACAATCTTATCTCACAAACCGGTTTTGTAGGTTTGTATTAGGCCTAACCACCATTTCTAAGATTATATCAGAGCCTTCATTAAGATCCATTGGGTCACCTGATAACGGATCACCCATTATTTATGTCCACAAACCAAACCTAATAGTGTTAATCACGAGGGATTGTGTTAGAGAGTCTCATATGTATTTATAAGTGCATGCAATCATCACCACATAAAAGTTTATTCATTGATTGTTACTTGCGAGAGTGAAAGTTTACTATGATCAAGGCAACTTGAACAGATTATTGAATTCCAACTCTTGTGCGTACGACTAGTCTTCATTTAATTAAATAAGGAAAATAGATAAACTTTGAAGTAAACGGATTTCAATTCATCAAAAAATAAAGTAAACGGATTTGTTTGCTTCTCTTTGGTTGTTTTTAGGCATTGTTAAATTTAGTTTTTTTTTATGTCTTTAGTGTTTGTAGCGTTCCGTCTTTTTAGTTTTGTAACACTCATATAAAGATTGCCTAGGATCTTATACAAGTGTTAAAATTTCGTACTGGATACATTAATTAACAATACAGAAAGTTTAACTAATAATGATACATAACATAAAGTATCAAAACATCTGTCTTCTAATACAAAACATCTTTGATGCGATACAACATAATACAAAAACTGAGTACATAACATCTATAACCAAACTTAGAACCAGCACGATCAGTCCAAAGCCTTCTCCTTACCCTCGCGGCGTGCTACCTGCGAACCTGCATCAGAAGGAATGAGATGAGACATAATGTCTCAGTGAGCTCCAGCCCAACCAACTGTTGGCAACCTCGGGGAAATCTAGGATCGCCATGCACTAAATTCATCCCATAAGGGGTTTATACTTGTTTGCCTGCTATATGTAGTCATGAAAACTGGACTACTTCCTGCTAATTTTAGTGATCGAGGGGAATCTAGGATCACTATCGAACAACTGATGACTATTGTCATATTCTCATTGTAACATATATATACATCCTTCTTTATCATTAAGTCAGAAAGTTAGCGTTGAACATACAATAATTATCTTGATTCATTTTACGGAGTGCATCCGAGTGGAGTAACCCCAGAATACATCTCCCATCTTAGCGGTGAAATTCCTATCTGAGGCTAACACCGGACTCCTCTTATCGTCGTGCAGGACTTACATAAAAACAATGCATGTCCACTACTAACGGGGAACCTCGACTCCACTACTAACGGGGAGCTTGAGAATCACGACTTAACTTATCTTATTGCCGTGTAGGACTTACATCTAAAGAACGCCTAACCACTACTAACGGGGTATCTTAACTCTACTACTAACGGGGAGTCATAGAGTCACGACTTATTTTAGTTAACTTAATTTCATTATTTATATATACATATAACTTTGTAATCTTTCTGTGGACAATCCACTCAAAGAAGTCTCATCCGGCATAATTCGGAGCCTGATGGACACGGTTAACTTTATAATTTAGTTCTTGTCTTAATTATTCATATGTATATCTGATATGAAATTCCTGGCAGGTACTGGTTCTGAACTAAAAAACAGATTCTGACAAACAATAGTTCAGAAGCAGAAAATTAAACAGACAGAAAGTAAAGGAACACAGTTATTTGTTAACCCAGTTCGGTGCAAACTTCACCTACGTCTGGAGGATACCAATCCAGGAAGGAAATCCACTAAGTAGTATCAATTCAAAGACTCAAGACACAGCCCCTGTTCCCAGCCTTATCACTTAATCACTACCCGTATAGACTTCTAACTAGGAACTCCTAGATATAAGAACCCACTTACTTCCTAATCAAGCAATCACAGTCCCAGTGATTGTAAACTCTAAACAATTATGAAGACACTCTTCAAAACAGAAAAACAGTCACTTGTACTTAAAAACTTTAAGTGATTACAACTGAAAAACAACCAACTCTAACAATTGAGTGGTGCACAAAAACAACAAAGCAACAGCTCACAGACTCAAAACACTAAGACTCTTTTAATTCTTGAGATGAGTAAGTTCTTCAATAGCAAAGCCTTCTATTTATAATCTTCAGCTGCTCATAAAATCCTTAACAAATCTTCAAATATATGATTTTAGAATTCTTTTAGAAGCAAATAGAAGCTCTTATTTATTCAAAAATATATTTTCCAAAGATTTCTTTGAAAATATATTCACGAATAACTGAAACAAATCTTCAGAACAAATCTTGTGTGAAAACAAATCTTGAACAAATCTTGCGCAACAGTCTTCTAGAAACAAAGCTTGAATAAATCTTCAACAAATCAAATCCAAGGCGCAAAGATTAAATGCAGAAAACAAGCTTCTGAAATGCAGCTTCTGAAAGTCAACAAAAGTCAACATCTGAACAGTGCGTCTGTTGACCAGTTCTGCTTATGATGAACAGTACCAGCGTCTGAAGCCCTTCGCAGAGCAAAGTTATCAGCTTTTGAAGTACTGTAGCTTTTGACCCAGCTTCCGAAGATGCACAAAATGATATTTTCAGCTACTGAAGCACATATTAACTTCTGAAGACGCATTGCTTGCACATTTTGATTTTACCAAACATGTAGTCAACATTCAGATATCCAACAATCTCCCCCTTTGGCAAATTTTTGGCTAAAATCAAATGGACCACAAAGATAAGTTCTTCACTCAACAAAAATATTCAACTATGAAGAACTACACATAGGTAGCAGAGTCAGCAGCGGATAAAATGCTATGTTAACACATAAAAACTCCCCCTGCAACATACAGCAGCAGTTTCTGAGGTACAGCTTCTCCCCCTGAAACACATCACTCAGGAACTCCCCCTGAAACAGACACATATTTCTCCCCCTTTTTAGCCAAACAAAGTTGACAAAACAACCAGCAAACACCAAGAGCATAGAAACACAACACAGAACAGCACACAAAGAATCAGCATGAAAAACATCAGCACAGAACCCATCACAACACCAGCATCAGGAACAGAACCACACAACATCCACACACAGAAGAACAAAACAAAACTGCAGAGTACATCACACTTGTAAACCAGAAACACAAACAAAAATCCAAGACAACAGTCACAAACTTGACAGTCTTCAGACTCAGCATCAGAAGTTGCTTAGTCTTCATTAGACACAACATCAGATGCTGCTCAGTTGATGTGTGCTTCAGGCACATTCAGACTCTTCTTCCTAGCAATCCTCTTCTGAGTTTCAACAATCCTCTTTTGAACAGAGAGCATGATGTCAGCATCATCCTCAGATTCACTAGGATCCACATCCTTTCCTTTTGGTGCCTTCTTCTTAGCAATGGGAGTGGGCCAACTGTCAGCAGCAACAGCCTTTCCTTTCCTAGACTTTAGTCTCTTTGCTACACTTTGTTCAAGCCTAATAGGTTCTTCATCAGACTTCATATCAGAACCTACATCAGAACCTCCATCAGACTTAGATGGGATAAATTTAGGGTTATTAACAACAACTGTAGAGTGGGACATAGTTGCATCATCAACACCCACATGTGATCTGTTGGTAATTTCATCATTCAGATTCCCTATGATCAGGTCCTTAGGATGATCCTTTTGGATTTTGCTGCCTTCAACAATCTTAAGTTTGGGTCTCCACTCCTTCTTCACATTGACTTTGTTTACAATGGATTCCACTTTTCTTTGTTGAAAGTGCTTGTGATATCCATGCAGCTTGTAACAGAATGGCTTTATGTGCCCCTTTTTACCACAGTGATGACATACCCAAGGATGAGATGCCTTCTTGTCTTTAGATCCCTGAGTTTGGTTCTGGTGTTTCATTGGATCACATGATTTAACAGCTGCAGTGAACCTTTTAGCTGTATGTTGCTTTTTGTTGTTCAAGGTCCTATCATCAAATCCAATACCACTTGGTTTCCCTTGGTTCTGACTTTTCAACATTCTAACCTGCTTCTTCAAATGTTCAAGTTGAGAGTTCAAATGGGTTACCTCATCTTTGAGATCAAAAATTTGTCCCAAGTGTTCACTTCTTTCAGCCTGAAGTTGCTTGATAGTCTTCTTCTGATTTTCTAGTTCCTTGCACACTTCTTCAGTTCTGATGTATAGTTCTTTGACATTAGGTCTTGGCTTTCTGTCCAATCTCTTCAAATTTTTATCAAATTGCCTGATGCTTTCTTCAGTATCACATTGAACAACTTCCTTATCCATTCTTGCCAGAAAAACCTTCCCTGGAGCTCACCCAAATACAGGCAGGGTGCCTGCTCTGATGCCAATTGAAATTCCTGGCAGGTACTGGTTCTGAACTAAAAAATAGAGTCTGACAAACAATAGTTCAGAAGCACAAAATTAAACAGACAGAAAGTAAAAGAACACAGTTATTTGTTAACCCAGTTTTGAAGAAATACTTCAATACATCAATTAACACTCGTACCTAAAGGATTAGAGTGAATTACAACTCAATAAAACTTCTAAACCAACTCAGATGAGTGGTGTACAAATAAAACCTAAGTTTTAAAACACAAAGACTCTATTTCTCTAATTTCTGCAATATTCTTCGTAAGTCTTCAACATAGCAGCACATCTCCTTTTATAGGCTTCAGCAACTTTCTTAATTTTGAATTCAATCTTCTGCAATTGATATGTTTCTGAAATATGAAACGCTTGAAAAGGAAACATATAAATCTGAATTCAATCTGCAAAGATTCTTCAACAAATATATTCAACATAAAACACGAAGCCAATCTTCAATAAAATCTTCAACAAATCAATCAGCATTCTAGAAACCTTCAGCCATAATAAATCCTTGATAAATCTCACAAAGATACGCACAGAAAGAATGCATAAAAACCCAGCTTCTGAAGAAGTCAACGCTGGCCAACTGATGAACAGTGCGTCTGAAGTACTGTAGTGCGTCTGAAGGTCCAAAACAGCTTCTGAAGACTATTTCAGCTTCTGAAACTCCTCAAAACCACTTTCTTGCTTCTGAAGACTTCTTAAACACATGGAGATGCTTTCCTTGAACACATTGAATTTACCAAAACATGCAGCCAACTACTAAATACTCAACAATCTCCCCCTTTGGCAAATTTTTGGCTAAAATCAATGTTTCACAAATAACAAGTTCTTCAAATCAACATAACCAAACTTAGCAATGAAGAACTTCACAAAATCAAACATAGCAAAGAGATAAGCAGCGAACAAATGCTATGTTTGCTATGTTAAACCATGCACAACAGCTTCAGTTCTTCAAAACACAACACAAAACTGAAGCACACAAAACAACTGATCATCTTCTGATAGTTCTAAGACTCTGATCATCACATGATAGCAACATACACAGCTTCAAAACTACTTTCCCCCTGCAACTCAGCACACATACAAACTCCCTCTTAATTCTGAACTGCAGAAAATTCTGAGACATAGGCTTCTGAAACTGAAACACTAAACTGAAACACTCTTCATCACATAATTCTTTATGAACACTAAAAACGAACAGCCCACAACTCAGCTCACAACTCAGGCACTTCATACTCATGAACTCCCCCTAAGACACAAACTCCCCCTCAATCACATCTTCACAGCATTCTTGCATTGGTTCTGAACTCTGAACAAAACAATTAACTTCTGAATAAATGTGAAATCTGAACTTCTGAATTCTGAACAAATTCTGAGCAACACAACTTCTAATTCTGAACAGCTCAAACATAAGTTTTTCTCCCCCTTTTTAGCCACAAAATTTTGACAAACCATAGTCTTCATATGGGGAATAAAAACAAAACAAGTAACACAGATCCTTGAATGAATATCAGACTCAGATTCAGGATCACACTCAGCACTTGCAAAACTGGTAGGTACTCTATCTTCCTCACATCCAGTTTGTGGTAATTGCTATAATTCTTCATGCAGACACACTTTTGAAGAATTACAATCAGAAACATTCCTCTCAGCAATCTTCTTCTAAAGTCTAGCAATTCTCTTCTGCACAGAAAGTCTGATGTTAGCATCTTCCTCAGATTCACTAGAATCCAGTCTCTTTGCCACACTTTGTTCATTGTCCTTAACATTGGGTTGCACAGACTTGACATTCTTCAAACTTTTCATGGTTAAGTGCTCAAGCATCTGATGACATAATCTGTCTTCTTTCTCAGGTACCCACAAATAGCAATTATCCTTTGATCTGCAGCCCCTCATCAGAACCTTACCCTCTTGATCAGTTACCAAACTTCTTTCTTATTGAAATTCACCTTCAAGTCTTGATCACACAACTGACTGATACTGATCAGATTTGAAGTTAATCCTTTAACTAAGTACACATCATTCAATTTTGGTAAACCATCACAGACCAAGTCACCAATTCCCAGAATCTCTCCTTTTGCTCCACCACCAATAGTCACATATATTTTCTTGGTGTAAGCTCTTATATTTTCCAGAAATTTACTAACCCCAGTCATGTGTCTTGAACAACCACTATCAAAGTACCAGTCTTTCTTAGATGATACTTTCTGAGAAATGTTAGCCATTAGACCAACAAATTCTTGACATTTGGGTTTCCACACCTTCTGAACATTGACTCTTTTTGCAGCAGGTTCAGCTCTTCTGTATTTAAAGTACTCAGGATAACCATATAGTTTGAAACAAAATGGTTTGATATGCCCCTTCTTTCCACAGTGATGACAAACCCAAGTATGATTTCTTCTTTTGTTTCTGTTAAACTTCTGGGGTTGAATCTGATGTTGCATCTGAGATTGCTTCTGAGCTTGCTTCTGAGGTTGCTTCTGGGCTTGCTTCTGAGGTTTCATCTTAGATGTCCCAACCATAGGATCATGGGTTTCAGTAGCAGGAACAAACTTTTTAACAGGATTTTTCTGCTTGTGGTTCAGACTCTCATCCACAAATCCTAAACCCTTATGTTTTCCTTGTTTCTGAGTATCCAAAATCTCCTCCAACACATCAGTAGTAGAGTTCATCATCCTAACTTGCTTCTTCATCTGATCAAGTTGGGAATTTAATTGAGTTACTTCATCTTTAAGATCAGAAATCTGTCCTAAATGAACACACCTTTCAGACTGCAACTGACAGACAGTTTCCTTCTGATTCTCTAATAACTTGCACAGTTCTTGATTTCTGAGATATAATTCTTCATAAGAAACAGCTGGTTCCTCAAAAATCAATTCTCCATCACTGGCTTCAGATCCTGATGAAGTTTCAGTCTCTGATGATATTTCAGATTCTGAAAAAGCTACAGACTTTGAACAAGCTTCTGAGACCATAAAAGCAGCAACATGTTTAGCTGACTTACTCTCAATCTCTCCTTCTGAGTCTTCATCTGACCAAGAAACAGCTAGGCTTTTCTTCTGCTTCTTGAGAAAAGTGGGACATTCTTATTTGATATGTCCATAGCCTTCACACTCAAAGCACTGCACACCTTTTGCTTGTTTGCTATTTTCTTCAGTTTGTTGCTTATTGTTGTTGAGTTTGAGGTTCTGACCTTTGGATTTGGATTTCCTGTCTACCTGTTTCAGAATTTTGTTGAACTGTTTTCCCACCAACACAAGTGCTTCTGATAAGTCATCATCATCTTCATCAACCTCTTGTTGATCATCAGCTTCAGAATTTACTGCAAAAGCTATTCCTTTCCCTTTCTTCTCAATCTGTTTGCAGAAAGCAGTTTCAAAATTCAACAAAGATCCAATAAGCTCCTCAATTTCATAGTAGAAATATCATGAGCTTCCTCAATAGTTGTCACCTTCATGTCAAATCTTCTAGGGAGTTTTGAAGACCCAGTTTTGAAGACACACTTCAATAACTACCCAGTTTTGAAGACACACTTCAATAACACAAAGACTTCATTCGTAATTAAAGGCTTAGAATGAATTACAACTCAAAAACTCTTAACCAACTCAGATGAGTGGTGTACAAATAAAACATAAGTTTTAAAACATAAAGACTCTATTTCTCTGATTTCTGCAATATTCTTCGTAAGCCTTCAACATAGCAGCACATCTCCTTTTATAGGCTTCAACAACTTTCTTAATTTTGAATTCAATCCTCTGCAATTGATATGTTTCTGAAATATGAAATGCTTGAAAAGGAAACATATAAATCTGAATTCAATCTGCAAAGATTCTTCAACAAATATATTTAACATAAAACACGAAGCCAATCTTCAATAAAATCTTCAACAAATCAATCAACATTCTAGAAACCTTCAGCCATAATAAATCCTTGATAAATCTCACAAAGATACGCACAGAAAGAATGCATAAAAACCCAGCTTCTGAAGAAGTCAACGCTGGTCAACTGATGAACAGTGCCTCTGAAGTACTGTAGTGCGTCTGAAGGCACTTTCAGCGTCTGAAGTACTGTAGTGCGTCTGAAGGTCCAAAACAGCTTCTGAAGACTATTTCAACTTCTGAAACTCCTCAAAACCACTTTCTTGCTTCTGAAGACTTCTTAAACACATGGAGATGCTTTCCTTGAACACATTGAATTTACCAAAACATGCAGCCAACTTCTAAATACTCAACATGAAAGTCAACGAAAGTAAGCATCTGAACAGTGCGTCTGAAGTACTGTTCAGCTTCTGAAGTGTACGGTCAGCTTCTGAAGAACCAGTTCAGCTTCTGATGAACATTTCCAGCTTCTGAAATTCTGTTTTTAGCTTCTGTAGGCACATTTCAGCTTCTGAAGAACCAGTTCAGCTTCTGATGAACCAATTCAGCTTCTGATGAACATTTCAGCTTCTGAAATTCTGTTTCTAGCATCTGAAGGCACATTTCAGCTTCTGAAGACATACTCCTTGAGATTTCAGCTTCTGAAGCACAAATTGCTTGTCTATTTGATTTTAGCAAACATGAAGCCAACAACCAAATATCCAACATGATGAAAATGGTGAAAAACATGGCAATTGATGATGATTATGATTAATTAAGTTGATATTGAGCATGGGTGTATGTTTGGTTTGAGAATTCATGAGATTATGTGATTTTGTTGTGTTGAAGTCATTGTTGTTGTGTTTTATGAGAATTATGTACAAGTTGATGAAAAATGGTGAAATTGTTGTTGAAAATGATTAAGTTGATTCATGTTAATTGAAATAAGTTGAATTTGAGTATGGGTATATGTTTTGTTGAGAGTTCATGAGATTATGTTGATTAAGTGGTGGTTTAAGTTGTTGTTGCTATGTTCTTGGTGAATATGATTAATTGGATGAAAATAATTAAGTTGTTGTTGAATTGATCAAGTTGTTGCTATGATAATTGAAATGAGAAATTGTGATTATGATAAAGATGAAGAAAAGTTTTTGTTTTGAGAAAATGAGTTTTGAGACGAATAATTAAGTTGAAATCATGATGATTAATGGTGGAATTGAGTATAATTAAGTTTATTAAGCTAACTATGAGTTGTTAATGGTTGGATGAAATTGGTTTCAAGCTTTGGGACGAGTTTGGTGCGAGTTGGATCGAAAAACGGTGTTAAAAACAGTGTTTTGGCAAAAAACGAAACAAATTAGATTTTCCCTTCCTGATAGACACGCACGACCGTGCGCCCATGGGGCACGGACCGTGCATGTGTATCGACATTGGGACGCACGAGCATGCACATATATGACACAATCGTGCGCCATGTATGTGTAGGGGGACTTCAATTTTTGTGACTTTTTGAGGTATCCAATGCACGTGAATGATGTATATGGTTGATTAAATTGGTGTATGATTAAAGGTAACTTAGGATTGGAAAAATGTGAAATGAACTTGTGAATTATCTTTAATCGAGCTGTAAGTTGCATGTGAACCGTTTAATTGACTAATGATGCATGAATCCTGATTAAATGTATGAGATGTGATGGTTTAGAATGGGTCGGTTAATAGAACCTTGTGTTGATTAATCGTGGTTGTGAACTATGTGATTGAAGTTGAATGAAAGCATTAAGTTACTATGATTATGATGTGTTGATGATTAAACATGATTACTATGGTGAATTAATTATATAATGATAGTTGTGGCACAATTAATGTGATGAAATGATGTTGTGATGATAACATGACTTGTATTGTATGGATGTATTGATTTGATAATGCAATAGTGACGATGTGGAGATACGTTATATGATGAAGTGAATTATATAAAAACATGATGAGTGCATTGTCGAGTCTATACGTGGTGTTCATGCATACATAGTCAATCGAGTTGTGAATTGATAATAACATGCCGAGGGTTTTGATAATCCAACATGCCGAGGATTTTGGTAATCCAACATGCCGAATGATTTGATAATCCAACATGTCGTGGGATCACTCAGTAATAGACCTCTAATATCCAAACTTGGTACCACATGCATGTAGAGTCGGGATAGGCGTAATGCATGAATATGATGAGTCGTATGTGGTAATGTTTTGCTGTGAACTTGTGTATTTATGTGGTAAATGTATAGTTGAGTTGATGATTATTATTAATGAGATGTGAATGACGTATAGTTGAGTTGATGATTATTATTGATGATATATGAATGACTTATAGTTGAGTTGATGATTACTGTTGATGAGATGTGAATGACTTATAGTTGAGTTGATAATTATTATTGATGAAATGTGAATGACTTATAGTTGAGTTGAAGATCATTTATTGATGAGGATATGCTATGTAAGATGTGTAAATCTTGTTTTAAAATATTAATGTAACTAAGGTATTAATTGATTATAAATGCGAGTAAAATGTTGGTGTTTATAACCAGGCTTTTTATGATGCATGATATATGATGTTGTTGGTTTGCCTGAACTTACATGCGTTTATTGATCCCTTATGTTGAACGTATATCTTACCCTCCAGTGGCTTTTTGGTCGCCTGCATCCTCGTGGTGTAGACGTGTAGGTTGAGGAGTAGCTTGCTTTGAAAATTATTTGTTGAGGATGGCGTAATGCCTACTCTTTTACCTTGCATTTTGAGGAGTCTAGATTAGGTGATTCTATCTAGGAGTTCTGGGGGTTGTACTACTTTTATTCTAAATTTTTTTTATTGTGGATCTATACGATCATGATGTTGATGTACTTATGTGTCGCAGTGATTTTTTGATATCAAGCTATTAATTAGCGTTGACTCGCAATTTTAAGATTCACCACCGATCTTTTATTTTTCCGAGGAAAAGGGAGTAAGTTCGAACAACCCTATTTTTTGAGATATCAAAGGTCCGGGGGTTGGTTACGCAAAGGGAAGGTATTAGCACCCTAAACATCTATAGTACTCTATAGGAACCTCTTGTTTTTAATTATCTTTATGCTAAATTGATTATTTTCTTGTAAATAAATGTTTAAGTGTAAAAAGATTAAAGAGATGAGTTTAAAAAAGAAAGAAAATGTTTTTGTTATTATGTTGATTTGGAAAGACAAAGTCTTTTGCCTACATACCCGAATGGGATCAAAATCATGTAGTTCGGGGTAAAAAGCCGAGTAATTGGTTTTGGTTGATTTTAAAGTTTGAAAAATGTTTTGAGAAAGATAAGAGGCAGTAAAGGCATAGAAGAATAAAAGTGTGAGTTTGATTGATTTTAATTGAATAAAAAGTTTGATTGATTAAAGATTGATTAAAATTTGATTAAGAAAGAAAATGCACTTGGTTTGAAATCCAAGATTGAATGTTTTTGGAGTTTTTGATTATATGAAATGTTTTTGGATTTTGACTATTTGACCTTTTTTTTGAAAATTTTGATTAATTCCTAAAGTCCAGAGACTAAGTATGCTGAGATATTCTAAAGCGCGTCGGGTCCCTCAAAATGATGTTGGATCAAGTGAGGGTTTTTTCCTCGGATACGGTCATTATTACATTATCGTCCTCGACATAAAGCGGAATAAATAAATGTGGTGTCGGTGCGATAAAATGACCAAAATAATAAAATAAAAATAAAATTGCAAGATGCAAAAAAAGTAAATAAGGAAAATAAAAATGCATGAAAATGCAAGCCATAAAATAAATATGTTGCATAAAGTAAATAAAGAAAATAAAATGCATGTAATGCAAGACAAGAAATAAATATGTTGCATAAAATAAATAAAGAAAATAAAATGCATGTAATGCAAGACAAGAAATAAATATGTTGCATAAAATAAATAAAGAAAATAAAAATGCAGGACATAAAATAAATATGGTGCATAAAATAAATAAAGAAAATAAAAATGCAAGACATAAAATAAATATGGTGCATAAAATAAATAAAGAAAATAAAAATGCATGAAATGCAAGACAAAAAATTAAATATGTTGCGTAAAATAAATAAAGAAAATAAAAATGCATGAGGTGCTGGAAATTAAAGGCAACAAAATAAAATGCATGAAAAATAAATAAAAACTAAAGAATAAAATGCAAGAAAAGAAATAAAATAAAAAAGAAAAGAGAAGAAGAAGGGGGTGCAGTGAGCAAAAAATGGGGTGTAGAAAGAAATCAGAAAAGAGGAGGAAGAAAGAAGAATTGGGCCGCGCCTATGATCCTGGGCCTGAGGGCATTATAAAAACTGTTTTCTGTCTTTTTATCTCATTTTCTTTCCATCCTTCTCTCTCTTCATCCTCTCCTCTCTCCTCCTTCTCTCTAGCTTCTCTCTAAAAAAACTGGCCATCGGAAAGATTTCCGCTGCGGCGGCTGCCGGCGGCGCCACCGCGCCTGTAATATCCCGCCTAAGATTCGAATATTTATTAATATTGAGACAATGTATCAGAAATGTTGAGCAAAGGACAATTTAGTAAATTGTCAGTTAATGGGTTTATTTATATGGGAAGTGTGTTATCCCGCTCATAAGTATCAGTTATTAGTGTTGGAAACTTGTTTAGCAAGCATGGCAAACTTGTAATAAGTGGGATGGCTTTTTGGTAAATAATGGGAATGTGGAGAATGTTTTAAAAATGAGTAGTAAGATTTTCTTACCACTTTTCTCCCATTTCTACACTCTTCTACACTCTTCCATTGCCTTTCCATTTTCAGCTCTCTCTCTCTCCTCTTCTCTCTACTCTCACGCCTCCTCTCCCTCTCCAACCATCCATCAACTCTTAATCCAAACTCTTGTAAGAAGGTATTGCAAGCAAGCTTGATTTCAAAGCTAGAACAAGAGAAGGTTAAAGAAAGGAAAGGTAAGAATCACTTCAATCTTCCTTTCTCACTTCAAATTTTCGTGCCTATTGTTGAGCCTAAACCTCTAATTCATCTTGCATGATGATTTCTAAAGAAGAAGAAGTTATGGGTAGAGATTTGGAGGAAGTTGGAGAAACCCGTATTTGGGACAGGGCTCCATTTAAATGGTAATAACTCTCTCTCTATAACTCCGAATCAAGTGGTCTTTGATGCTATGGAAAGCTAACGAAATTATCTACGTTTTGGTACCAATTTTGTGAGGTTTGGCTGAGTATTGAAGTCTGGGGACGAGTTTGAAGTCAGGGGTCCGAAACTGCAAATCTGCAGAAATTTGGAACAAGAAAGTTAAAGGAAAAGCAAGGGATAGAACAAGGGGTCAAGTAAAGGATTAGCTAGCAACAAACCAAGTCTAAGGTGAGCTCATTTCAGATTATAGAACCAATTTAGAGTGTCTTTGATAAGTTTTATAAGTTTTAGTAAGTTTTCAAGTTTACCCTAATTTCCTTGTTTGTTTAATCTTTGCTCATGAGTGTTATAATTGTTAATTTATGAAAGAAAATCATATTTAACATGTTTGAGAAGCATGGTTACCATTAAATGGACAAAAATGGTGGAAATCACGTTTTACACAAGTTTTTACTGATACGGTCGCTGTAGCGACGGACTGTCGCTTGTAGCGACCAGACTGGGTTTTTCCCTGCCTAGCCGCGCTTGTAGCGACCGCACTGGCGCTTGTAGCGACGGCTGGCGCTTGTAGCGAGGAACTGGGCGCTTGTAGCGACCAGGTTCTGTCTACTGGCGCTTGTAGCGACCAGAAGGGCGCTGTAGCGACCATCCCTGGACAGTCCAACCTAGTTGAGCTGTTCTGGGGGTCCTGGTTCGCGCGGAAATGGCTTTTGGGAACTGATTTCTTATAACATGTTTTAAAAACATAAACCACCATTTTAGTTCATTCCAAGGCTTCTAAAGATTAAGATTTTACTTGAGCAAAGGTTATGCAAAGCCTGGAAATTCATGAATTAAAGTTAAAAGCTTAAGTAAGCCCTAGGAATGGCTCATGAGAACGATGGGCCAAGAACCTTGATAGGTTAATGAGAATGATACCAAGTTTCAAGTTTAGAACCTTATATAGGTTAAGAGTTCAGAATTAGTAAGATCAGGTCGTGGCCTTCGATGTTCACGCCAGTGGGACACGAATGGTTCACGTAGAGTAAAGACTAAGATCAATACCTTTAAGTCGTGACTTTCATCGTTCACGCCAGTGGAACATGAAAGGTTCATGCATAAGCTTAAAGATTATCTTTTTGCGTCTTCCGTAGTTCACGCCAGTGGGACACGGGAGGTATACGCATCAGTTAAGATTAATATTAAGCCGTGACTTTCGTTGTTCACGCCAGTGGGACACGAAAGGTTCATGTATAAGTTAAGACTAATAATGATATATATATTAATTAATTCGCGTCTTCCGTCGTTCACGCTAGTGGGACACGGGGGGGTATACGCGTAAGTTAAGTCGTGTCTTCTGCTATTCACGCCAGTGGGATACAGGAGGTTCACGCCAGTGGGACGTGTTATTCCGCAACGATGACCGCACGGCGACAAGAGGAGTCCGGTGTTAGCCTGATATGATAGGAATTTTCACCGGTTATCAGGGGAATGTGCTTCGGGGTTACTCCACCCGGGGGCATTCCGTAAAATGAACCCAGATAATATTGTTTGTTCAACGCTAACAGCTAACATAAAGACATTTATCAGTTAATATTTTAATATGTTATCAGACAGAGAATAGTTATCAGAAAAGTATCAGATATCAGGTATCAGTTATCAGGCGGTGATCCTAGGTTTCCCCTCGATCACCCAGTTATCAGGATATGATCTAGATCTCAGGATTATTCAGTATCAGATTCAGACAGTGATCCTAGGTTTCCCCTTGATCACTAGTTTAGCAGGATGTAGTTCAGTTTATAACTACACAGTTTAGCAGGAACAGTCAGGTAACCCTCTATGGGTAAGGTTAAGACTTGGCGATCATAGGTATCCCCAAGATTGCCGAGGTAGGCACGGCGACCCTAGGTTCCCTGTGGTTGCCAACAGTAGGTAGGGTAGGAGCTCACTGAGACATTATGTCTCATCCCTATCCTTCTGGTGCAGGTTTTCAGGTAGCCAAGTGGTTCTCAGATGAAGATCTTCAGGAAGATGCTGGATGGAGTGCAGATGCTCGTCAAGGTCAAGCTCAGGAGGTTGACAGATTATCTATGTTTATGAGAATGTAATTGTAAATGATATTTGGATATTTGTATTAACAAGCTACTTGTACTCATTCAGTAGTTTTATATTGTATTTATTATTGAAAATTTTAATGTACCCAGTATCAGATTAATACACATGCTAAATATTCTAGATAATTTAGTATGGGTGTTACAGCGCCGGAGTTGAAAAACTGTTTTTTTTTAAACTCTTCCCACTTTCTAAAATCCTTTTTCTTTCTCTCTTTGAATCTGAAATTAAATTTCTCAAAATCTTTTTGAAACAAGCTAGATCTACCTTTTTATTTTCGAAACAAACTAACTTTTGACCCTTTGATTCGGTTCTGGCTTGGTATTGAACTGATTGGAACTGATTGGTTCTGGATTTGATTCGGCTTCAGTTCGGTTTAATTGATTTTTTGTTTTGGTTCGAATTTGAACTGATTGAATCGAACTTGAACGGTTTTGGGTTTGGCTTGATTGTGATTTTGATTCGGCCTTTCTGTGCTGATCTGGTTTTGTGAGGTTATGATTCTGATTGTGTGATATTATGAATTCGAAAAAAGAGAAAGGAAGAAAAAATTTAGGGTTTTTGACTTATTTTCTGTGGTGGCCGAATTGGATTGTGTGGTGGTGGTGGTGGTTTTGTTGGTGGTTGATGGTGTTGGTACCGATTATTCTCTGGTTGTTATCGGTACAGTACCTGACCCTCTGAACAGTGCATTAAATGCACTATTTATAGTGCAGAATTAGGGTCCTGGTGAAATTACTTGGACAAAAATGCCCCTGGACCAATATTGGACCCAAATGACTGAAAAATAAAAACAGTAAAATAAAAAATAATAAAAAAACGAAAAATAACAAGAAAATGTTAATAAAAAGAAGGAAATAAATAATAATAAATAATAATAATAATGAAATAATAAAATAAAAAACGGTCGCCTTCGGAACAAAAAATGAGGTATTTTAAAATACCTCCTTGCAGAAATTTCGTTTGAAATGACGAAAATTTCCGGCTAAAAAAGACTAGAAAAACGAATTGGAAAATGAGTCAAAAATGGAGTATGACATTATGCTTTGAGATTTTTATGATGTGACATGAGATATTATTTACTAAGATGTTTATTCCGTTGTGATCTGTATATCTAAGATGAAATTTTTATTGTGAGAAAATAGCATGAGATAATTGATGAATGGTAACACCTTGATGTTGAATAATCGTATGATTTATTATTTAAATATTAGACTCGTGGTTCAGGGTGTTACAAAGTGGTTTCAGAGCAGGTCGGTCTAGTCTCGGCCAACACTTGGTTATTGTCCTGTTGCATGCGACATGTATATGTATATTGTCGATGCTTTTCTTTCCTAATTAGGTGGTGCTTGTTGTGTAGTGAGAGATGGCCGGAAGAAACGACACAGCGATTGTGAATGTGATTGCTCAGATGACTCAAACATTGGAGCAAGCTAATGCGGCGGCTCATAGGTAGCATGCTCAGCAAGGGGGAGCGAATGAGTTGCGGTTGGATCGTTTTATGAGGAACCACCCGCCTACGTTCAACAGGAGATATGATATGGAGGGTGCGCAAATGTGGCTTCAGGGCATCGAAAGGATTTTAGAGTGATGGTGATGACGGATGATCAAAAGGTTTGGTTAGCGACTCATATGTTTGCAGAGGAGGCTGAGTACTGGTGGATGAACACCCACCAGAGGTTGGAGATTGGAGGGGCTGCTGTTACTTGGGAAGCTTTCAAGGAGGGATTCTTGAGGAAGTATTTTCCTGGGGATGTGAGAAGTATGAAGGAGATTGAGTTCTTGGAGCTGAAGCAGGGAAACATGTTGGTGGCTGACTATGCGGCGAAGTTTGAGGAGTTGTCTCGCTTTTTCCCGCATTACAATAGAGTAGGAGCGGGAGAATCCAAGTGCGTGAAGTTTGAGAGTGGAATGCATCCTGAGATTAAGCAGTTCATTGGTTTCCATGAGATTCGGGATTTTCCTTTGTTGGTGAACAAGTGTCGGATCTTCGATGAAGATTGTAAGGCTAGAGCTAGCTACTACAAGAGTCTTGGTGAGAAGAAGGGAATGGGGAAGAATTGTGGCAAGCCTTGTGGGAAGCAAGTTGATGAGGAAAAGAAGACGATTGGTGGGTCAAGCCAATGTGGGGGAGAAGTGAAGAGCTACAAGTGTGGAGTAACTGGGCATCGTTTTGCGGATTGTAAGAATTATGTGGTTAAATGTTTCAGATGTGGAAAGGATGGACAACGTGCCTTCGAGTGCAAGGGTAAGGAGTTATTTGTTTCAACTGTAGAGAAGATGGTCATATTAGTACACGATGTTTGAAGCCAAAGAAGGTGAAGTCAGGTGCTAAGGTGTTTGCTTTGAATGCTGAAGGGATTCCGGAGCAGGACGACTTGATTCGAGGTATTATTTCGTTAACAACACTATTTTGATTGCTATCACTGATACTGGTGCGACATATTCGTTTATTTCACTTGTTTGTGTTAAACGATTGAATCTTGTTATGTCGGATTTAGTTTGTTTACCTTACATGGATGTTATATTTGGTATGAATTGGTTGTTGTCTTTTGGTGTTAATTTTAACTGTTTGATGAAGTCAGTTACTTTTTCTAACCTAGTGGGGCGTGTCGAGGGGAAGTTTTGTCTGCAAGTCAAGTGGAGTCGTCGTTGGATGCTGAGGCTCAAATGTTTGTGATGTTTACTTCTTTGAAGGATAGGAAGTTGTATGGTAAGATGTTGAAGTGCGACTTTTGGTTGTAGGAATTGAGTTCTTCTTGGTCATGTTAGTTCTAGAGGTGGAGTAGTAGTTGATCCATCTAAGGTTGAAGTTGTGTTGCATTGGGAGGCTCCTAAGTCTGTTACCAAGATCAAAAGCTTTTTGGGTTTAGCTGGTTACTACAAGAGGTTCATTGAAGGTTTCTCTAAGTTGGCTTTACCGTTGACGCAATTAACTCGGAAGGGTCAGGCTTTTGTTTGGGATGCTAAGTGCGAAGAGAGTTTCCAAGAGCTCAAGAAGAGGTCGACATCAGTGCCAGTTTTGATTTTACCAAATGCGAAGGAGTCTCTTGTGGTATATTTTGATGCTTCTAAGATGGGATTCAGTGGAGTGTGAAATTCTGGCAGGTACTGGTTCTGAACTCGTAAAACAAAGTATTAAAATAGCAGTTCAGAAGCAGAAATATAAAGGGACAGAAAGAAAAGAACACAATTATTTGTTAACCTAGTTCGGTGCAAACTTCACCTACATCTGGAGGATACCAATCCAGGAAGGAAATCCACTAAGTAGTATTAATTCTAAGACTCAAGACACAACCCTTGTTTTTCAGCCTTATCACTTAATCACTACCCGTATAGACTTCTACCTAGGAACTCCTAGATATAAGAACCCACTTACTTCCCAATCACGTAATCACAACCCAGTGATTATCAGACACTTAAAAATAAACCAAGTACGAAGTCACACTTCAAAACATCAAAGACATCACTTGTGCTTAAAAGCTTTAAGTGAATTACAACTCAAAACACACTAAACCTACTCTAACAGATGAGTGGTGTACAAAACAGAGCAATAGCTCACAGACTCAAAAACACAAAGACTCTGATAATGATAACTGTTTTTGACTCAATTCCCTAAATCTTCAAAGCAACGTCCTCCTTAAATAGTCTTCAGCTGCACACATAATTCTGAAAAAATATTCCTCAAAGATATAATTCTGAAATACTTTAGAAGCTCATAGAAGGAAATATATTTCTGAAATATATTTTGCAAAGATTCCTTTGAAAATATATTCATAAATAAACGAAGCCAATCTTCAACAAGATCTTCACGCAAATTAAGCAGCCTTCTAGAAACATCAGCCTGGATAAATCTTCAAACAAATCTTCAAAAGATACTGAAAGAATTAATCAGAAAGAACGCATAAATTTAGCTTCTGAAATGCAGCTTCTGAAGGTCAACAATAGTCAATGTCTGAACAACAGCTTCTAAAGGTCAACAATAGTCAACGTCTGAACAGTGCGTCTGATGACCAGTTCTGCGTTTGATGAACAGTACCAGTGTCCGAAGACCAGTTCTGCGTCTGATGAACAGTACCAGCTTCTGAAATCCAATTTCCAGCTTCTGAAGACATAAATTAGCTTCTGAAGACACATTGCTTGCACATTTTGATTTTACCAAACATGTAGCCAACATTCAGATATCCAACAATCTCCCCCTTTGGCAAGTTTTTGGCTAAAATCAAATGGACCACAAAGATAAGTGAAATTCTGGCTGGACAGACTAAGAACACGATGCAGGGCACAAAAAAATTGCTAAAACAGAGCACACACACAAACACAACACAAGCAGCAAAGTAAAGTGCAGGAAAGTAAAAAGGCACAAGGTTTGTTAACCCAGTTCGGAGTAAACACCTCCTACTCTGGGGGATACCAATCCAGGAAGGAATACCACTATAGGAATTAATCCTTATGACTCAAGACATTGACTTCCAGTTCCCAGCCTAAGCAATTAACTTCCTCCTAGTCTTGAATTCTACCCAACACGTTGAGTATTAGAAAACCTCTAACTTCCTATTCAAGTAACTAAACCCAGCTACTTGAACAACCCTGAAAACTACCCTGTTTTGAATAAAACTTCAACAACAAACCTTCATTCGTACCTACAGGCTTAGAATGAATTTACAACTCAATAAAAACACTAAACCAACTCAAACAATGAGTGGTGCACAAATAAAACTCTAAGTTTAACACACAGACTCAATTTCTGAATTATAACTCTGTATTTCGTCTCTCTTGGAAGTAGCAGCACTCCTCCTTTTATAATCTTCAACAAACAGCATAAAACCCAATCCAATCTTCCAAATTGATTTGTTTCTGAATTATGATTGGTCCAATAAGGAAACAAATAAACCAGGAAAGAATCTTAATAAGATTGTAACAGAAAAATACGAAGTTCATGAAACTGAACCAAATCCTCAAAAGATCTTCTCCAAAACATACAGCATTCTAGAAGCAATATACGAGGATAATTCCTGTTTAAATCTTGCCAAGATTCGCGCAAAAACAACTTGAAAAAGATCAGCTTCTGATGAAGTCAACCAAAGTCAACCCTGGCATCAGACTCTGAATTCAGCTTCTGAAGTGCTACAGCGCTTCTGAAGTAACTTTCAGCTTCTAATGGAGATTTCAGCTTCTGAATGACTTCAAAATGAAAAACTTGCAACTAAAGATTTGTTCTAGACATGGAGATGCTACTATTCAACACATTGAATTTGCCAAAACATGCAGCCAACACCAAAATACTCAACAATCTCCCCCTTTGGCAAATTTTTGGCTAAAACCAATGTTCACACATCCAAGTTCTTCAATCTCCCATAAGACTATCTCAGCAATGAAGAACTCCACATAAATATAACATAGCAACATAGATTATCACAGACCAGCAGCGGATTTAAGCTATGTTTATACTAAAACCCAAACAGTTTCAGTATCAGACCACGGAAACACACATTGTAGCTTCTGAACAAGCTCAGCACCACTTTAGGATCACTAAAACCACATAAAACACTCCCCCTGAAGCTTCACAACTAAATAAACACATGTACAACCACTCCAACAACTAAATTCTCCCCCTACAACTCATAAAACTCCCCCTTACTTCTGAACTGCAGTGAAAAATGGTATTAGAGCACAATTGTTCTTCAGGATCACACTTCAGGACCAAGGACAGCTCTTCACTCATGAATTTAATGACCTTGTACTCCCCCTGAGACACAT
Source organism: Medicago ruthenica (assembly GCA_018208015.1). NCBI lineage: Eukaryota > Viridiplantae > Streptophyta > Magnoliopsida > Fabales > Fabaceae > Medicago > Medicago ruthenica. The sequence goes on from CM031376.1 coordinate 37,432,383, forward strand.
ACTCCCCCTTAATAACATCTTGACAACTCTTGTTGCATTGGCTCTGAACTCTGAGCTTCACAAATAACTTCTGAATAGCACTGAAAGCTGAACATCTGAAATTTGAACTAATTCTGAGCAGCAACACATCTTCTAATTTTGAACAGCTCAAGCATAAGATTTTCTCCCCCTTTTTAGCCACAAAATTCTGACAAATCTCAGACCTCAAATAGGGAATCAAAACTACACAAGTAACACAGATCCTGGAAAAACTATCAGACTCAGATGCAGGATCACACTCAGCATAAGCACAACTGGCAGGTACTCTATCTTCCTCACATCCAGTTTGCATTAATTGCTATACATCTTTATGTAAACACACACCTAACTTGCTTCTCAGATTCTCAAACTGTTTAGCATCCAAGGCCTTTGTGAAAATGTCAGCAATTTGATTTTCAGTATCCACATGTTCCAGCTGAATAATCTTGTCCTCCATAAGGTTTCTGATAAAATGGTGTCTGATGTCTATGTGTTTAGTTCTGCTATGCTGTATTGGGTTCTTAGAGATGTTGATAGCACTCAAATTGTCACAAAATAGGGTCATGGTTCCTTGTTCAATGTTGTATTCTTCAAGCATTTGCTTCATCCACACCAATTGTGAGCAACTACTCCCAGCAGCAATATATTCAGCCTCAGCAGTTGACAATGAAACACAGTTTTGTTTCTTGCTGAACCAAGAAATTAGATTACTTCCCAAAAAGAAACAACCTCCTAAGGTGCTCTTCCTGTCATCAGCACTTCCAGCCCAGTCAGCATCACAAAATCCCTTTAAATCAGAACTTGAACTATGAGAGTACATGATTCCATAATCACTTGTGCTGTTCACATATTTCAAAATTCTCTTCACTTGAGTTAGATGGCTCATCTTAGGATCAGCTTGAAATCTTGCACAAACTCCAACAGCAAATGTGATATCAGGTCTGCTTGCAGTTAAGTATAATAGGCTCCCAATCATACTTCTATATTGGCTTTGATCAACTGATACTCCATGTTCATCTTTGGTTAGCTTCAGATGAGTAGCAGCTGGTGTCCTCTTATGAGCAGCAGATTCCATACCAAACTTTTTCACAATGTTTTTAGCATATTTACTCTGAGAAATAAAGATGGTATCTTCCATTTGCTTGACTTGCAATCCAAGAAAATAAGTCAGTTCACCAACTAAGCTCATTTCAAACTCTGACTGCATTTGCTGAACAAACAATTTGACCATCTTCTGAGACATTCCACCGAATACAATGTCATCAACATAGATCTGAGCAATCATCAGACTTCCATGTTCATTCTTCACAAATAATGTCTTATCAGAACCACCTTTTCTGTATCCTTGAGCCACAAGAAATTGAGTCAATCTTTCATACCATGCTCTTGGTGCTTGCTTCAATCCATACAAGGCTTTCTTCAGTTTGTACACATGATCTGGAAACTGATGATCCACAAAACCCTTAGGCTGTTCAACATATACTTCTTCTTGCAGATATCCATTCAAAAATGCACTCTTCACATCCATCTGGAATAGTTTAAACTTGAGGATGCAGGATACTCCCAACAGTAGTCTTATGGACTCTAGTCTGGCCACAGGTGCAAAGGTTTCATCAAAATCAAGACCCTCTACTTGAGTGTAACCTTGAGCAACCAACCTTGCCTTGTTTCTGACTACAGTACCATTTTCATCTGTTTTATTCTTGTATATCCACTTAGTACCAATCACATTCAACCCTTCAGGTCTTGGAACTAGATCCCACACTTCACTCCTTTTGAATTGATTCAACTCATCTTGCATAGCTTCAATCCAAAATTCATCAGTTAGGGCTTCTTTCACATTTTTGGGTTCAAACTTAGACACAAAACAAGAATCAGTAGCTGCTGAGTCTGATCTCCTGGTTCTGACCCCTTGATCCAAACTCCCAATGATAAGCTCCTTAGGATGATCCTTCTGAACTCTAATTGATGGCCCTTTATTGGTAGGATCATGATCTGGATGCACTTTTGCTTCTTCAGACTCTGGATGCTTTTCTGCTTCTGAAGTTTGTTCTTCTGAGGCTTCAGACTCTGGAATAACTTCAGATTCATTCTTTTCATTCTCAGCAGACATATCATCAATAACAACATTTATGCTCTCCATCACAACTTTGGTTCTTGAGTTGAACACCCTATAGGCTCTGCTGTTTACTGAATATCCCAAAAATATGCCCTCATCAGACTTAGGATCCAGTTTTCTTCTATTTTCCCTGTCAGCCAAATTGTAACATCTGCTCCCAAACACATGAAAGTATTTCACAGTTGGCTTTCTCCCTTTCCGTAATTCATATAAAGTACAGGCTGTTCCCTTCTTCAAAGTAACTCTGTTATGGATATAACATGCAATGTTCATAGCTTCAGCCCAAAACATATATGGCAACTTCTTAGCATGCATCATAACTCTTGCACATTCTGCTAATGTCCTATTCTTCCTCTCAACTACACCATTTTGCTGAGGTGTTATAGGTGCAGAAAACTCATGTTTTATACCTTCAGAAGCACAGAATTTTGAGAAACTCTTGTTTTCAAATTCTTTGCCATGATCACTTCTGATTCTGACAATACCACAGTCCTTCTCTCTTTGTAATTGAGTGCATAAGTCTTTAAACACTTCAAAAGTATCAGACTTCTCTCTAACAAAATTAACCCATGTGAATGTTGAGTAGTCATCTACCATTACAAATGCATACCTTTTCCCTCTAATACTCTCAACTTGCATTGGCCCCATTAAATCCATATGAACAAGTTCTAGTACTTTAGTAGTTACCTGATGAACTAATCTGGGATGAGACTTTCTTGTTTGTTTCCCAATTTGACAATCACCACAAACATTGTCTTCATTAATCTTCAGATTAGGTACACCTCTGATTGCTTCAGTACTTAGGATTTTCTTCATGCCTTTCAGATGCAGATGTCCCAGTTTCTGGTGCCAGAGCTTGACTTCCTCTTCTGAGCTCATGAGACAAGAAGTCAGGCTTCTTTCTTCTTCAGACACCCACAAATAGCAGTCTTTAAGTCTCGATCACAAAGTTGGCTAATACTGATCAGATTAGAAGTTAATCCTTCCACTAGTAGCACATCATTAAGTCTGGGCAAACCTTCACTGATCAAATCACCAATACCCAGAATCTGACCTTTTACTCCATCTCCAAATGTCACATAGCTTCTGGAATAAGGTCTTATATTACACAGCAGCTTCTTAACTCCAGTCATGTGTCTTGAACACCCACTATCAAAATACCAGTCTTCTTTTGAGGTGGCTCTCAATGAAGTATGAGCTATAAGGCCTACATTCTGAACTTTGGGCTTCCACACCTTCTGAACATTATGTCTGATAGCAGCTGGTTCCATTCTTCTATACTGAAAATGTTCAGGATAGCCATAACGTTTGAAGCAGAATGGTTTGATATGCCCTTTCTTTCCACAATGATGAAAAATCCAGGTATGATTCCTCCTTCTTCTGTTGAACTTCTGTGGTTGCATTTGAACATGCTTCTGGACTTGCTTCTGAGGTCTCTTCTGAGTCTGCTTCTGACCTTGCATCTGGGCTTGTTTCTGAGGTCTCATCTGAGATGTCCCAATCATAGGATTATCAGTTTTAGTGGCAGGAACAAACTCTTTAACAAGAATCTTCTGTTTGGGGTTCTGAGTCTGATCAACAAAACCTAAACCAGCTTTTCCTTGTTTCTGAGCATCTAGAATTTCCTCCAACACATCAGTAGTAGTATTCATCATCCTAATCTGCTTTTTCATGTTCTCAAGTTGGGAATTTAGCTGGCTTACTTCTTCTTTTAATTCTGAATTTTGTACTAACAGTTCACCTTTTTCAGCCTTCAGTTGACATATAGTCTCCTTCTGATCCAGAACTTGTTTGCACACTTCATCACTTCTGGTATATAGCTTCCTGTAGTTGTCAGCCAGTTCATCATATGAGGTTTTAGCAACATCAGAAACAGATGAAGCATCAGACTCTGAGTCAGACTCTAAAAAAGTCTCAGACTCTAAAACAGCTTCCTTCTTTAAGATAGCTCCTGACCTTACCATCAAACTAGTGTCACCCTTAGCAGATTCATTCTCAAAATCTTCTTCTGAATCTTCATCAGACCATGCAACAACTAGGCTCTTCTTCTGCTTCTTGAGAAAATTAGGACATTCAGACTTGATATGTCCATAGCCCTCACACTCATAGCACTGCACACCTTTAGCTTGATTATTTTTCTCCTCAGACTTGGTCTTTTTCACATCACTTTGTTGCTTCTTGTTGTTGAATCTGAAGTTCTGACCTTTGGCATTGGCTTTTATGTCAACATTCTTCAGAATCTTGTTGAATTGTTTTCCCAGCAACACTAGAGCTTCTGATAAGTCATCCTCATCAGACTCTTGTTGATCATCAGCTTCAGAATTCACAGTAAAAGCTACACCTTTTCCTTTCTTCTCAGGCTGTTTACAAAAAGCAGTCTCAAAGTTTAACAAAGACCCAATCAGCTCCTCAACCTTCATGGTGGTGATGTCATGAGCTTCTTCTATGGCTGTAACCTTCATATCGAATCTTCTGGGCAGGGACCTGAGGATTTTTCTTACTAACTTCTCATCAGACATCTTTTCACCAAGAGAATCAAAAGAATTTGCCATGTCCAGCACATTCATGTAGAAATCTTGTATGCAATCATCCTCCTTCATCTTCAGGTTCTCAAACTTGGTGGTCAGCAACTGCAATCTGGACATCTTCACCTTAGAACTTCCTTCATGAGTTGTTTTTAAAATTTCCCAGGCCTCCTTTGCAACTGTACATTGCTTGATGAGTCTGAACATATTCTGATCAACACCATTGAAAATAGCATTCAAAGCTTTTGAATTTTCCAGTGACAGATCATCTTCAGCTTTGGTCCATTCCTCTTCAGGCTTCAAAACCTCAGTCTTATTACCATCTTTGTCTGTAAACACAGGATGATCCCAGCCTTTAATCGCAGCTTTCAAAGTCCTGCTGTCAATAGACTTTAGAAAAGCACACATCCTAGACTTCCAATACTCATAGTTTGTGCCATCTAGTAGTGGTGGTCTATTGACATAGCCTCCTTCTCTATCCATGCTTGCCAGATATTAACTCCTCTGGATCTCACCCAAAACACAGGCAGAGTGCCTGCTCTGATGCCAATTGAAATTCTGGCTGGACAGATTAAGAACACAATGCAGGGCACAAAAAATTGCTAAAACAGAGCACACACACAAACACAACACAAGCAGTAAAGTAAAGTGCAGGAAAGTAAAAAGGCACAAGGTTTGTTAACCCAGTTCGGAGTAAACACCTCCTACTATGGGGGATACCAATCCAGGAAGGAATTCCACTATAAGAATTAATCCTTATGACTCAAGACACTGACTCCCAGTTCCCAGCCTAAGCAATTAACTTCCTTCTAGTCTTGAATTCTACCCAACACGTTGAGTATTAGAAAACCTCTAACTTCCTATTCAAGTAACTAAACCCAGCTACTTGAACAACCCTGAAAACTACCCTGTTTTGAATAAAACTTCAACAACAAACCTTCATTCGTACCTACAGGCTTAGAATGAATTTACAACTCAATAAAAACACTAAACCAACTCAAACAATGAGTGGTGCACAAATAAAACTCTAAGTTTAACACACAGACTCAATTTCTGAATTATAACTCTGTATTTCGTCTCTCTTGAAAGTAGCAGCACTCCTCCTTTTATAATCTTCAACAAACAGCATAAAACCCAATCCAATCTTCCAAATTGATTTGTTTCTGAATTATGATTGGTCCAATAAGGAAACAAATAAACCAGGAAAGAATCTTAATAAGATTGTAACAGAAAAATACGAAGTTCATGAAACTGAACCAAATCTTCAAAAGATCTTCTTGAAAACAAACAACATTCTAGAAGCAATATACGAGGATAATTCCTGTTTAAATCTTGCCAAGATTCGCGCAGAAACAACTTGAAAAAGATCAGCTTCTGATGAAGTCAACCAAAGTCAACACTGGCATCAGACTCTGAATTCAGCTTCTGAAGTGCTACATTGCTTCTGAAGTAACTTTCAGCTTCTGATGGAGATTTCAGCTTCTGAATGACTTCCAAATGAAAAACTTGCAACTAAAGATTTGTTCTAGACATGGAGATGCTACTATTCAACACATTGAATTTGCCAAAACATGCAGCCAACACCAAAATACTCAACAATAAGTTCTTCTCTCAACCAAAAATATTCAACCATGAAGAACTCCACACAATTAAACATAGCACCAGAGTCAGCAGCGGGCGGATAAAATGCTATGTTAACACATAAAAACTCCCCCTGCAACATACAGCAGTAGTTTTTGAGGTACAGTTTCACCCCCTGCAACACATATTCAAGAACTCCCCCTGAAATAGACAATCAGAAGCTCCAACTCACCCTGAACTGTTGAACAACTTCTGAAACAGACACATAATTTATCTCCCCCTTTTTAGCCAAACAATGTTAACAAAATAACCATCAATCACAAGGAGCAAGAAACAGAAGTAACAAAGCATAAGCACATCATAGAAAGGCAAACAAAGAACCACATCAGAGCCAGTTTCAGAATCAGTATTAAAAACACCAACACATAACTCAGCACAACATCAATCATCAGGATTAGAACCACATAGCATCCACACACAGAAGAACAAAACAACACTTCAGAGTACAACACAATAGCAGACCAGAATCACAAACAGAAATCCAATACAACAGTCACAAACTTGACAGTCTTCAGACTCAGCATCAGAAGTTACTTTGTCTTCATTAGACACAACATCAGATGCTGGTCAGTTGATGTGTGCTTCAGGCACATTCAGAACCTTCTTCCCAGCAATTTGTTTCTGAAGAACATCAATTCTCTTCTGAACACAGGACATGGTATCATGCTTAATAACCTCTTCAGACTTACTATGATCCATTTCCTTTCCTTTTAGAGTTTTCTGAACAGGGATAGGAACCAAAACCTTGCTCCAGACTTTAGATGCTCCAGCAACAGAAATCTTCTTTGCTGCAGGAGTGGGCTTGCTGTCAGCAGCAACAGCCTTTCCTTTCCTATCTTTCAGATTCTAGGCAACACTGTCACATTTTGTGGTCCAAACCTTCTTGTCCTTGCTTTTGTTCTCAGCTGGTCCCACTTTTCTGTGTTGAAAATGCTTAGGGTATCCATGCAGCTTGTAACAAAAAGCCTTAATGTGTCCCTTTTTACCATAGTGACGACATACCCAAGGATGAGAAGCCTTCTTGTCTTTAGATTCCTGAGGTTTGTTCTTAGGTTTGCTCATCAGTGGAACATAAGTATCAGCAGCAGGTATGAACCTCTTAGCAGGATTTTGCTGTTTAATGTTCAGATTCTTATCAGCAAATCCTATGCCATTTGGTTTTCCTTGATTCTGATTCTCCAAAATCTCTTCCATCACATCAGTAGCAGAGTTTATCATTCTAACTTGCTTCTTCATATGATCAAGTTGAGAATTCAGTTGAGTTACCTCATGATTGAGAACATAAATTTTCTCTAGATGTTCTCTTCTTTCAGACTAAAGTTGACTGATAGTTCTCTTCTGTTCTTCCATCAGCTTGCACACTTCTTTAAATTGAACATGCACCTTCTTGCAAAACTCAGCAGGATTTTCATAAGACAGTTCTTCATCACTGCATTCAGACTCTGATGAAGTTTCAGACTCTGATGGTTCTTCAGACTCTGACAGAGTTTCTGAACCCATAACTTCATCATCAGTCATGCATCTTCCAGTAAAGGCAGCAACATGTCTGGCTAATTTATTCTCCACTTCTCCTTCTGAGTCATCTTCATCAGACGAAGACACAACCAAACTTTTCTTCTGTTTCTTGAGGTAAGTGGGACATTCTGACTTGACATGACCATATCATTCACACTCATAGCACTGAACTCCCTTTGATTGATTGCTCTTCTCATAAGTTCTTGTCTTCTGCTTCAGGAACTTCTTAAATTGTTTACTCAGCATCACAGGAGCTTCTGATGGGCTTTCATCATCCACACTTTCAGCATCTGCTACAAATGCAACACCTTTCCCCTTCATACCAGTTCTGGCTGTTTCAAAGTTCTGAAGGGAGCCTATCAATTCTTCAACCTTCATGATGGAGATGTCTTGTGTTTCTTCAATTGCACTCACCTTCATATCAAACCTCTTAGGTAGGGATATGAGAATTTTCCTTACAAGCTTCTCAACTGATACTTTTTCTCCAAGTGATTCAAAAGAATTAGCCATGTCCAGAACATTCATGTAAAAGCCTTGTATGTTCTCATCTTCCAACATTCTAAGATTTTCAAACTTTGTGGTCAGAAGCTGAAGTCTGGACAGTTTAACCTTTGATGTGCCTTCATGAGCAGTCTTGAGAATTTCCCAAGCATCTTTAGCTATTGTGCACTGCTTGATCATTCTAAATTGAAGGTGAGAAAAACACACACACAAGAAGGGGGGGGGGGGGTTGAATTGTGTGACTCTAAAAACTTGTTCTATTCTTTTTAAAACTTAAGACAAGTTCAGAACCAGGTTCTGAACTGTTATCAGAATATATGCAGCGGATTAAACAAGTTAAAGAGGTAAGGGAAGAGAGACACAGCAAATTATACAGGTTCCTTCTCAATGTGAGAAGTAGTCCTGTCCCCTTGTTTTCCAACAAGAGAGTTTCACTATAATCTGAAGATTACACAATGCTCAACCACACAGGAAGAGACTTCTAGTTGCTCAATCACAAAGAAAGAGGCTTCTATGCTCAACCACCAAGGAAGAGGCTTCCAATGCTCAAGTCACTAAGACAAGAGACTTCCCAATGCTCAAGTCACTAAGACAAGAGACTTCTGACTCAGACCACAAAGGAATGAGGTTACAAATGCTTAGTATGCAGACTAAGACTTTAGGGACCAAACTGGTTTACAAGTAAAGGAGTTTGGGATGAACACTTGATAAAATATCAGAGGTGTTCTCTAAATACAACACAGGTTAAGACTCTTAACCTTAAGAAATTCTAAGTTACAAAGACTAAAGAATTTCTAAGAGTTTTTATGAACTTGACAGTTTTTGACAGAAAACAGAGTGCAGGTTCAGCAATGCGTTTCAAAGAGTCTTAGACATTTTTCTTCTTCAAATCTTCCTCCTTTTATAGATGAAAATAGAGCTGTTGAAGATTTGCTTGAATTAAGGAATTTAGCCGTTGCAATTGGACTAGGTTACTGCAAATGTGTGCTGCACTTTATCAGTCAGAACAGAGCAGGTGCCATTTTTGAATTGGCCCACCTTAAAAACTGGAGAATGTTTGGGTTAGGGAGACAACTGTTCCATTGAGTTTTACTGACACATCCAGGCATTAAATGCGCACAGTACTGGTCAAAATCCATGCCACATCAGCTTCAGAAGCTTTTCTGTGAACAGTGATCAGAAGTTGCTTCAGTTGTACGGATCAGAAGCTGGCTTCAGGAGTTGACTGTTGCGTTGACTTCATCAGAGGCACCCAGACTTCAGAAGCTGCACTTCAGGAGCACCACTTCAGGAGTACTTCAGAGGCTTCACTTCAGTAGCACTTCTTCAGGACCTCTTCAGAAGCTCTTACTTCAGGAGCACTTCTTCAGAAGCATTTCTTCAGGACCAGTTTTCCTTTTAGATTTGCAACCTTGCTTCTTGGCTTTCCTTCTTGCTCTTTAGCTTGTTCTTCATAACCATTATCAATCAATACTTATTAAGCATGTGGTTCTGAAACACTTAAACAAAGCATTAGCAAATAACCAATTTTCTCTTTAATACTTTGTTATCATCAAAACCATAAAGAGAGATATGTTTACACATAAATGTTTCAACAATCTCCCCCTTTATACATAAGAGAGTTGTTAAACACATTTTGTTCCAACATAAATATATTCTTGTCCAATCCATTGAATATAGCATTCAAGGCTTTGGAGTTTGCAAGAGATAAAGCATCTTCATCATTGGACCAATCTTCTTCTGTTTTCAACACAGATGTCTTCTTTCCTTCTTTGTCCAGCACAACAGGATGTTCCCAACTTTTCAGAACAGCTTTCCAGGTCTTGCTATCAATAGATTTCAGGAAAGCACTCATACGAGATTTCCAATATTCATAGTTGGTCCCATCCAACAGAGGTGGCCTGTTAACAAATCCTCCTTCTTTGTCCATTCTTGCCAGAAACAACTTCCCTGGAGCTCACTCAAATACAGGCAGGGTGCCTGCTCTGATACCAATTGAAATTCTGGTAGGTACTGGTTCTGAACTCGTAAAACAGAGTATTAAAATAGTAGTTCAGAAGCAGAAATATAAAGGGACAGAAAGTAAAGAACACAGTTATTTGTTAACCCAGTTCGGTGCAAACTTCACCTACATCTGGAGGATACCAATCCAGGAAGGAAATCCACTAAATAGTATAATTCTAAGACTCAAGACACAGCCCCTGTTTTCCAGCCTTATCACTTAATCACTACCCGTATAGACTTCTACCTAGGAACTCCTAGGTATAAGAACCCACTTACTTCCCAATCACGTAATCACAACCCAGTGATTATCAGACACTTAAAAATAAACCAAGTACGAAGTCACACTTCAAAACATCAAAGACATCACTTGTTCTTAAAAGCTTTAAGTGAATTACAACTCAAAACACACTAAACCAACTTTAACAGATGAGTGGTGTACAAGACAGAGCAATAGCTCACAAACTCAAAAACACAAAGACTCTTATAATGATAACTGTTTTTGACTCAATTCCCTAAATCTTCAAAGCAACGTCCTCCTTAAATAGTCTTCAGCTGCACACATAATTCTGAACAATATATTCCTCAAAGATATAATTCTGAAATACTTTAGAAGCTCATAGAAGGAAATATATTTCTGAAATATATTTTGCAAAGATTCCTTTGAAAATATATTCATAAATAAACGAAGCCAATATTCAACAAGATCTTCACGCAAATTAAGCAGCCTTCTAGAAACATCAGCCTGGATAAATCTTCAAACAAAACTTCAAATGATACTGAAAGAATTAATCAGAAAGAACGCAGATATTCAGCTTCTGAAATGCAGCTTCTAAAGGTCAACAATAGTCAACTTCTGAACAGCAGCTTCTAAAGGTCAACAATAGTCAACGTCTGAACAGTGCTTCTGATGAACAGTACCAGCGTCTGAAGATTAGTTCTGCGTCTGATGAACAGTACCAGCTTCTGAAATCCAATTTCCAGCTTCTGAAGACATAAATTAGCTTCTGAAGATGCATTGCTTGCACATTTTGATTTTACCAAACATGTAGCCAACATTCAGATATCCAACAGAGTGCTTATGCAAAACGGAAAGGTCGTAGCGCATGCTTCAAGGAAGTTGAAGATACATGAGAGGAATTACCCAACCCATGATTTGGAATTGGCAGCAGTAGTGTTTGCGCTCATGATTTGGAGGCATTATCTGTTTGGTTTGAAGTTTGTAGTGTTCAACTATCATAAGAATTTGAAGTATCTATTGGATTAGAAGAAGTTGAATATGAGGCAGAGGCAATGGATGTAATTTCGGAAGGATTATGATTTTGAGTTGAGTTATCATCCAGGCAAGGCGAATGTGGTGGCAGATGCGTTGAGTAGGAAGTGTTTGCACATGTCAGCACTTATGGTTAAGGAATTGGAGTTGGTTAAGCAGTTCAGAGATTTGAGCTTGGTGTGTAAGTTGACGTCGAATGGTGTGAAGTTGGGGATGTAACGACCCTATTTTCGTATGTTATATTTTTATATATTTTATTTTATGGATTTGCATTTAAAAATATTTTCTCGTAATCGAGAAATAATTATTTGGCGCGAGGATAAGTTCGTAATCGAGTTTTTAGGGTTTTGGGCGAAATTGGGCCTAAGGCGTGAATAGTATTGGGCTTTTGAGTTTATGAGTAGTAATGATCCTATGTATATGATAGTAGTAAGCTTAGATGAAAATAGAAGGCTAGGATTGGTCCTTGAGAGTTAGTAAGGAATGGATGGCCATGATTGATTGGCTTGGGTTATAAAGATTATCACAAAGACTTTGACATCACTATTCATTGTCTTTGTGGAGAAGCTTGGAAACGTGAAAGAGAAGGAGAAAAGCAAGAGAAAACTAGGGCAAGTGGAGAAGCTTGAGTTTGCTAGAGAAACATCGATTCCGGGTAAGGGAGGTAGTATGCTTGTTCACAAGTGATTTGAGAAGGGGAGAATGTCTATTTCTCCATCCCAAACTTCTCCTTTCACTTTGTCTATGTTTTGATGGAAAGTTTTTATGATTAAAGTTGTTAATGATCATGTTATATATGCTTATTTGATACTAAGTGATGTTGCTAGTATGTTTAGTTGAAGTTATATGATGTTTATCTATGTTTTGGAAATTGGAAAATGTTGTTGTTGTTCAAGACAAGCTTGAGTAAAACCCTAACATGGTAGTTTTGTTAAGGCCATCATGTTGTGTGAGTATGTGTTATATAATGCTTGGAATGGCTGTTAGGAACTAATAGAGTGTGTCTAGGGTTTTGAAAGTGGATTTGGACTTAATAATATTAAAGACTAAGGTGTGGGAAGTGATGAATATGTTTGAAATGGATAAGTTATCAAAAGGTGTGGGTTTTCCTTTGAAACCCTTATGTGTTTGAGATTTTGGTATGATTGCTTGGTTTATTTGAGATTGTTGAACATGGTTGAGTATATACATGTTGTGTCTTATGATCTGGCCATGAGAGCCTAGTGTTTGTGTTTGTTGTTGTTGTGATAATTATCAGAGTGCTGATAATTAGTTGTGTTAGTAAGTATAGTGATAAGTGTACACTAATATTAGTGAATATGTAGTGTAAGTATCATATATTTGCTAAGTAAATCATCATGCATTTCATGATTGTATGATACCCGGTACGGGTTATTCGATGATGTAACACCCCGTTTTCTTAAACTCAAAAAAGGGGTATTATTTTTTTTTCAAAATAAAACAAGCTTTGAAAATCATTTTAGTTTCGATCAGAGTGCGCATAAAACATTTAATTGAGCCGGCATTTAAATGTACAAAGAAAACTGATATATAAATATCATAGGGCTTCACAAAGCAAGTGTACACCTGAATATATTACAGTCCAAAATAAAAAGGTGCATCAAGCACAAGTATCTCAAAATAGAACTAGCATCTATGCCTATACACAAAAGCACGGTGTACACTAACACCGGCGCATAGTCTAGCTAACGAGACTCCAGCCCCCTCCTAACTCTGATGGCCACTGCAACCACCACCCTCATCTCCAAGCGTCTCAGATGGATCCCTAACACCTGGGGTGGGATAATCCCATTCATACAAATATGCAAGGGTCACCACAAAATACAAGTATATATATATATATCCGGTGCGAGAGATTTATACACATACCACATCAAAGCTCATTTACCAATAGAGAAAACTCATTATAAACACATAATACTCCCCACCAACGGGTTCCTTAAATCAAGGCACAACGCATAGTAATTGCGATACTCAAGCATATTATAAGCAATGCACACATAGCCTATAATGCGGACTCTAAAATGATCGTGGTCATCCAGCTCTCTCTGGACTCCACATGCATGACTTTTTCCGGAAAACCTCTCTATAGAAGGTCGTAGGTCTTAGGTGGGATAACACCTCCTACTATTGGTGGGATAACACCAGGTATAGCTCTTCTATACCAACTCAATAACGGTGGGATAACACCGGGTATAGCTCTTCTATACCAACTCAAACAGGTGGGATAACACCGGCGCAGCCCTCTTGGCGAAACGCATAACTATGAATGCATGAGCATATGCCCTCTCTACATATACTAATGCAACAATACACATATTCTCTTAATATGTAAACACCACAACAAACAAGGCTACACATACATTCACTAGACATGTGTAAGCAATTAACTCAACATATGTATCAACTCAACATGCATACATATTTTCTCCCGAATTACATGTAAACATCACATATAATTTAACACATTCTCATCACGAGCAAACACGAAAACAGACATGCAATTCACTCAAGAATTCATCACAACAATAATATTCAAGCATGTCAAATTTTCAGTGAAAGACGGAAATAAAAGAGTGGAGCCCTTACCTTGGCAAGCTCTTACAACAATCAAATCGTTCCACACTACGAGTTCGCGTTTCCTAACAAACAACGTACGAAATCAATAAACACTTCCATATGATATATCCAACAAATGGTGATACCCCTTCTAACTAGGATACCCCTTCTAGCTCATACCCCTTCTAGCTCATACCCCTTCTATATTGATCAATGTTCACGAAATCGATTGCGTCATTTTTCCGTTTTCAAAACACATTACAACATTTCACATGTTTATACCAAAGACCAATTTAAAACAGAGACGTGTGAAAAAGACGCAAAAACATGAAACAGAGAATGCTGTCACCGTACAATTTCACTAAGACCTCCTTGGAGTATTTTCATCATAACTCAAAAACTAAAAGTCATTTTCACGTCAAACCAAAGCCACTGGAAAGCTAACAAAATTATCTAAAACCTTCATGTTTACACCCAAGGCCAATTCTGTACCGATCAATACCAGTTTTCGTTTCAAATTCGGAAAAGTTGTGCAGAAAGTCCATAAAAATTCACTGTGACCTACGTGCAGTAATTTGACCATAACTCAAGTTCTATAAATCGTTTTGACGTCAGACCAACGGCATTAGAAAACTAACATCCATACCTACAACTTTTGTGTTTATACCAATAGCTCAAAATTCTTGCACCAATTGATCACTAATTAAGCCTTTGAAAACAAGCATTAACAAGGTTTTTAGCAAATGGAAATCACACCATAAACACATGTTACAAAAATTTCTTTTCCAATCAAAACAACATTAAAGCAAAACTCAAGGACTTTCTTCAAAATTTTTCTAAGTCCACAAGGTAAAATTTTTCACATCCTTGAAACAAAACTTTTTCTATACAATCCCACTTCCTCATAACCTCAAAAACCATTTTTATTTTCTCAAATACAAATCAAAACATGTTCTTGATCAATATGACTTTTCCTCAAAAACCCTAACTATCCAAAACTCATGAAACTTAATGAAACTAAAACAACTAGTCACAAACATGATGACTACTCACTCATGAATCATCCCCATGGCCTAGGACATAGTATAGCCATATTCTACCAATTTTCTCAACAAATAAAATTCCAAAAATACATCAAACCTTAATGGTTTGGCCAGCTAAAGTAAAGGAAGAAGTTATTACCTTAGCAAACAACTTCTACAACTTTCTCTAGAATTTTTCCAAGCTTCCAAGGTCCAACAATGGAGAAAATAAAATTTTTATGAAACTCTAGAAAGGAGAATGGAACTCACGTGGAGAAGAAGAAGATAGAGTGTTGGGAATGAATTTCTCTCTCAGACCCCAAAAGTCTACTACTCTTTACTAACTATTTCCTCTTGTTCAATCTCACCCATTGGATCAAAAAACACTTTCCATGGCTAATCCCTAGCCCTCTAGATCAAGTCCTCATAACACACACCTCTAAATATTTTTCCCTCTTGGAAAAACACCCTCGTACTCAGCTCTCGCGCGTCGCGACAAGCAAAACATACAAAAATAACAGTATACGGAATAAACGTCCACATTATTCCGTTTCCAAAAATTATCGCTAAAACAGTTTCTCCGACTGAACTTTCAAACCGTACCTTCTAAAATTTTTCTGAAAGTATTTTCCGACTCGTGTCGATATATAAAACTCATCTCTAAATTTTCACAAAATTCGGAGTTTGCAAAATTTTAAACGACTGATAAAAAATCTTCTCTTCGTTTATCAAAAACTCAAATAAAGTCAAACCTCCGAAAACTATTTTCATGGAAAACTTCCTATTTATAAAAGAAACTCATAAACCAAATCTCATTCCTTTTCGGCGTACAAGCGCGAAACAGGCTCAAAAACAGCAAAAACAGTTATATTACACAAAATATAACACAAAACACTAACATTAAAACTCTAAGACACGTAGCCACCGCTAACGCTCTACAAACCACGGTACACAAAATCTAGGGTCTTACATTACTACCCCCCTAAAAGAAGTTTCGTCCTCGAAACTTAGACATCGACAAACAACCCAGGGTATAACTCTCTGATCTTGCTCTCAAGCTCCCAAGTTGCGTCACCCGTAGTCTCGTTCCATATTACCTTCGCCAAAGGTATTTCTTTTGTTCTCAACCGCTTCATCTTTCTATCCGCAATCTTGATCGGCGGAACCTCAAATGACAAGTTCTCTCTCAGTTGGATGTCATCTGGTATGATCACATGCGATGGATCCGGAATATATTTCCTCAACTGCGACACATGGAACACATCATGTATCAGAGATAGTACCGGTGGCAAAGCTACCCGATAAGCTACCTTCCCAATTCTCTCCGTAATCTGATACGGTCCTATGAACTTAGGAGTCAACTTTCTTGCTTTCAAAGCCCTTCCAACACCCGTTGTTGGAGTAACTCGGAGGAATACGTGATCCCCCGCCTCAAACTCTAAAGGCTTCCTACGCCTATCCGCGTAACTCTTTTGTCGATCTTGAGCAACTTTCATCCGTGCCCGTATCGTTCGAACTTTATCTGTTGTTTGTTGCACCATCTCAGGTCCTACTATCATACTCTCTCCATCTTGGTACCAACACAAAGGAGTTTGACACCTCCTCCCGTATAAAGCCTCATAGGGTGCCATCCCTATACTCGTATGGAAACTGTTGTTATACGTGAACTCTATTAATGGCAACACATTGTCCCAGCTTCCACGATCATCTAAAACACATGCTCTCAACAAATCTTCCAACGACTGATTCGTTCTCTCGGTCTGTCCATCGGTCTGGGGGTGATAAGCCGAACTCAACCTCAGTTTGGTCCCCAAAGCCTCATGCAAAGTCCTCCAAAAATGTGAGGTAAACTTAGGATCTCGATCCGACACTATACTCGACGGAATTCCATGAAGCCTCACAATCTCGGCAATGTAAACATCGGTTAATCTCGCTACCGTATCTGTAATCCTTACCGGTAGAAAATGAGCTGACTTTGTTAGCCGATGCACTATGACCCATATACTATCATGCTTCCTCCTGGTCTTGGGCAACCCAGTGATAAAATCCATGGATATGCTATCCCACTTCCACTCAGGTATATCTAACGATTGCAACATTCCCGCGGGCCTCTGATGTTCAATCTTTGCCTTCTGACATGTTAAACAAGATGCTACATACTCAGCCACATCCCTCTTCATACCTGGCCACCAGAAATCTCGCCTCAGATCCTGATACATCTTCGTAGATCCGGGATGAATACTCAACTTGCTCTTGTGCGCTTCCCCTAAAATCGTGCTCCTCAAATTCCTAACATCGGGTACACACACTCTACCGTTGCATCTCAAGATGTTGTCTGATCCCACCTTGAAATCCTTGTTACTTTCTCTAGCTATAAGGCCTCTTTTCTCCACAAGTAACCCGTCATCTTGACAACTTGCAATTTCTTCCAATAACCCATTTGAGATCGTGATCATACCCAACTTCAAATTGCCTGGTGCCAACTCAACTTCCAAGTGTAGATCTCGGAATTCTCTCAACAACTCTTGTTGACTCGCCATCTGTGCCGAACACACCGATACACTTCTTCTACTCAAAGCATCCGCCACCACATTGGCTTTTCCCGGATGGTATTCTAGCGTGAAATCAAAATCTTTCAAGGTTTCCATCCACCTCCTCTGCCTCATATTCAATTCTTTCTGATCAAAAAGGTACTTGAGACTCTTGTGGTCACTAAACACGACAAAAGTGCATCCATACAGATAATGTCTCCAAATCTTCAAAGCAAACACGACTGCCGCAAGCTCCAAATCGTGAGTCGGGTAATTCTTCTCATGCACTTTCAACTGCCTCGATGCATAAGCCACAGCTCTCTTGTGTTGCATCAACACACAACCCAAACCTTGATGAGAAACATCACAATACACTTCATACGGTTCATCTGCCTGAGGTAAAACCAAAACTGGCGAAGTCGTCAATCGCTCTTTCAACAATTGAAAACTTGATTCACACTTCTCCGTCCAAGCAAACGGTTGGTCTTTTCTTGTCAATAGCGTCATCGGCGCCACAATCTTCGCAAAGCCTTCAATAAAACGTCGGTAATAACCGGCCAAGCCCACAAAACTCCTTATGTCCGTAACTGTCTGAGGTTGCTTCCACGCAAGCACTGTGTCAATCTTGGCTGGATCCACTGCTATCCCCTCTTGTGATATGATATGACCCAGGAAATTCACTTTTTCCAACCAAAATTCACACTTCGTCGGATTGGCATATAGTTTCCTCTCTCGCAAAACTTGCAAAACTGAGCGGAGATGCTCCTCGTGCTCTTCTTCGCTCCTTGAATAAACCAAGATATCGTCGATAAACACTACCACGAACTTGTCTAAAAATGCATGGAAGATCCGATTCATGTAGTCCATAAATATCGCAGGTGCATTCATCACTCCGAATGGCATCACCAAGTACTCATAATGCCCATAGCGCGTCCGAAATGCCGTCTTCTGTACATCCTCTTCTCTTACCCTTATCTGGTGATAACCAGATTTCAGATCAATCTTTGAAAATACTGAGGCTCCCCTCAACTGGTCCATCAAATCATCAATACGCGGCAATGGATACCGGTTCTTGATAGTAACCTTATTCAGCTTCCGGTAATCCACACACAAACGGGATTTACCATCCTTCTTTTTAACCAACAACACCGGTGCTCCCCACGGTGACACACTCGGCCTAATAAAACCCTTGCTCAACAATTCCTCAAGCTGACTCTTCAACTCTATCAACTCAGCTGGAGCCATCCTATAAGGTGCTTCCGAAATCGGACCCGTACCCGGTTGCAAATCAATGAAGAACTCTACCTCTCTACACGGAGGAAACTCTGGAATCTCTGACGGAAAAACATCTTGAAACTGTCGAACAACTCGAAGTTCCTCTACTCGAATCTCTGACGTCACTCCCAAACTCGCAAGTGACACAATCTCTGGTTCTCCATTACACATAACCACTGTCAGCCGATTGGCAGACAGATACCTTCGCACACCCGGCTCGGGAAAGAAGACCAATCTCTGAGCACAATCCAAAATAACATAATGGTACGACAACCAATCCATCCCGAGGATGATCTCGAGAGACTGAAGGGGTAAACAAATCAAATTGACCAGGAAATCTCTATTCTGAACAACTACCATACAATGCAAACATGCGGTGTTCACTACCAAATCCTTAGCAGGAGTAGACACATTCAAATCAAACGGTAACGGCGAAACAATCAAATTCAGACGATTGGCGCAAAACAAAGATATGAAGGAGTGAGTTGCTCCCGTGTCAATCAATGCAGTTAAAGAGTTACCTGCAATCTGACAATTCTCACGAATGGCGTTGCTAGCCTCACCACTCACCTCCGTGCCCATGCAGTAGACACGTCCTTTGGCCATTGGTCGAGTACTCTGTGCCACATTCGCCGACGGCAAGGCCTTTTGGGCTCTACAATCTCTAGCAAAGTGCCCCGGCTTCTGACAATTAAAACAAATGGGCCTCTTTTCCGGGTTGCTACAGTTATTAGCAAAATGGCCCTCCTCTCCACACTTGTAGCAAATAGACTTTCCCTTGCTCTGACTCCCCTGGCCCTCTGAGCGTCCCGCTCCCTTGTTATTCTGTGAACGGTCATAAGGTTTTCCACCTTGCTTACCACGGTTCTGACTTGAACCACTTGAACGATTCGGCCCTCCCGAATTGAAATTCCCTTGGCGGTTCACCCGCTTATTCCTCATGTCTTCCACCTCTTGACATTTCTCTACCAACACTTGAAATTGGCGAATGCCCAACGGCACCACCGCATCCTGTAGCTCGTACCTCAGCCCATCTTGGAAACGACGACACATATAACTCGTCGACCCCATCTCTGAAAAACCGGAAGAACCTAGACAAAGACTCAAACTTCTTCGAATAAGCTTCCACATTCATGCCCCCCTGGCGTAACCTCAAGAACTCTTCTCCATAGCGCTCTCTAGCCGTCTCCGGAAAATACTTGGCCAAAAATCTCCTCATAAACACCCTCCATGAGAAGTCGAGTGTTCCTCCACCAGTGTTCTGAACCTCCAAGTAACTGATAGGTGGCTAAAGTCACCTTCTCCCCTTCCGGGCAATGAATCGCCCCAAAAATCCTCTCCAATGCTTGGAGCCACAAATCCGCTGTTTCCGGACCTCCCTCCCCATTAAACTTCGGAGGAGTTTGGTGATTGAAACTGGTAAGTAGCCTAGACCCCGCAGCTACGATCTCTCTCTCACGCTTTTCCATGTCTCTCTGCGCCTTAGCTTCAGTCTGGGCAGCCACAGCAACTGCCATAGTGTTCATGGCATGAGCCATCTGGTTCATGTCCACATCCTCATCCCTAGGAACAGAAGGTGCCCTTCTCGGAGGCATATTCTATTCTGCACATACCAATTTTTGATTAAGTCCTTATCCCCAAAATTTTCCTCAGAAAATATCTCTCACACATCATTACCCATAACAGAACCCAAAGTCGATCGCTCGACGGACACAACTCTAGCTAATCTCTAGCCAACTTTGGACTAACAATCCCAATGTACACTTTCCCTTTGAAGATTTAAAGCCGAGCTCTGATACCACAATTGTAACACCCCGTTTTCTTAAACTCAAAAAAGGGGTATTATTTTTTTTTCAAAATAAAACAAGCTTTGAAAATCATTTTAGTTTCGATCAGAGTGCGCATAAAACATTTAATTGAGCCGGCATTTAAATGTACAAAGAAAACTGATATATAAATATCATAGGGCTTCACAAAGCAAGTGTACACCTGAATATATTACAGTCCAAAATAAAAAGGTGCATCAAGCACAAGTATCTCAAAATAGAACTAGCATCTATGCCTATACACAAAAGCACGGTGTACACTAACACCGGCGCATAGTCTAGCTAACGAGACTCCAGCCCCCTCCTAACTCTGATGGCCACTGCAACCACCACCCTCATCTCCAAGCGTCTCAGACGGATCCCTAACACCTGGGGTGGGATAATCCCGTTCATACAAATATGCAAGGGTCACCACAAAATACAAGTATATATATATATATATATATATCGGTGCGAGAGATTTATACACATACCACATCAAAGCTCATTTACCAATAGAGAAAACTCATTATAAACACATAATACTCCCCACCAACGGGTTCCTTAAATCAAGGCACAACGCATAGTAATTGCGATACTCAAGCATATTATAAGCAATGCACACATAGCCTATAATGCGGACTCTAAAATGATCGTGGTCATCCAGCTCTCTCTGGACTCCACATGCATGACTTTTTCCGGAAAACCTCTCTATAGAAGGTCGTAGGTCTTAGGTGGGATAACACCTCCTACTATTGGTGGGATAACACCAGGTATAGCTCTTCTATACCAACTCAATAACGGTGGGATAACACCGGGTATAGCTCTTCTATACCAACTCAAACAGGTGGGATAACACCGGCGCAGCCCTCTTGGCGAAACGCATAACTATGAATGCATGAGCATATGCCCTCTCTACATATACTAATGCAACAATACACATATTCTCTTAATATGTAAACACCACAACAAACAAGGCTACACATACATTCACTAGACATGTGTAAGCAATTAACTCAACATATGTATCAACTCAACATGCATACATATTTTCTCCCGAATTACATGTAAACATCACATATAATTTAACACATTCTCATCACGAGCAAACACGAAAACAGACATGCAATTCACTCAAGAATTCATCACAACAATAATATTCAAGCATGTCAAATTTTCAGTGAAAGACGGAAATAAAAGAGTGGAGCCCTTACCTTGGCAAGCTCTTACAACAATCAAATCGTTCCACACTACGAGTTCGCGTTTCCTAACAAACAACGTACGAAATCAATAAACACTTCCATATGATATATCCAACAAATGGTGATACCCCTTCTAACTAGGATACCCCTTCTAGCTCATACCCCTTCTAGCTCATACCCCTTCTATATTGATCAATGTTCACGAAATCGATTGCGTCATTTTTCCGTTTTCAAAACACATTACAACATTTCACATGTTTATACCAAAGACCAATTTAAAACAGAGACGTGTGAAAAAGACGCAAAAACATGAAACAGAGAATGCTGTCACCGTACAATTTCACTAAGACCTCCTTGGAGTATTTTCATCATAACTCAAAAACTAAAAGTCATTTTCACGTCAAACCAAAGCCACTGGAAAGCTAACAAAATTATCTAAAACCTTCATGTTTACACCCAAGGCCAATTCTGTACCGATCAATACCAGTTTTCGTTTCAAATTCGGAAAAGTTGTGCAGAAAGTCCATAAAAATTCACTGTGACCTACGTGCAGTAATTTGACCATAACTCAAGTTCTATAAATCGTTTTGACGTCAGACCAACGGCATTAGAAAACTAACATCCATACCTACAACTTTTGTGTTTATACCAATAGCTCAAAATTCTTGCACCAATTGATCACTAATTAAGCCTTTGAAAACAAGCATTAACAAGGTTTTTAGCAAATGGAAATCACACCATAAACACATGTTACAAAAATTTCTTTTCCAATCAAAACAACATTAAAGCAAAACTCAAGGACTTTCTTCAAAATTTTTCTAAGTCCACAAGGTAAAATTTTTCACATCCTTGAAACAAAACTTTTTTCTATACAATCCCACTTCCTCATAACCTCAAAAACCATTTTTATTTTCTCAAATACAAATCAAAACATGTTCTTGATCAATATGACTTTTCCTCAAAAACCCTAACTATCCAAAACTCATGAAACTTAATGAAACTAAAACAACTAGTCACAAACATGATGACTACTCACTCATGAATCATCCCCATGGCCTAGGACATAGTATAGCCATATTCTACCAATTTTCTCAACAAATAAAATTCCAAAAATACATCAAACCTTAATGGTTTGGCCAGCTAAAGTAAAGGAAGAAGTTATTACCTTAGCAAACAACTTCTACAACTTTCTCTAGAATTTTTCCAAGCTTCCAAGGTCCAACAATGGAGAAAATAAAATTTTTATGAAACTCTAGAAAGGAGAATGGAACTCACGTGGAGAAGAAGAAGATAGAGTGTTGGGAATGAATTTCTCTCTCAGACCCCAAAAGTCTACTACTCTTTACTAACTATTTCCTCTTGTTCAATCTCACCCATTGGATCAAAAAACACTTTCCATGGCTAATCCCTAGCCCTCTAGATCAAGTCCTCATAACACACACCTCTAAATATTTTTCCCTCTTGGAAAAACACCCTCGTACTCAGCTCTCGCGCGTCGCGACAAGCAAAACATACAAAAATAACAGTATACGGAATAAACGTCCACATTATTCCGTTTCCAAAAATTATCGCTAAAACAGTTTCTCCGACTGAACTTTCAAACCGTACCTTCTAAAATTTTTCTGAAAGTATTTTCCGACTCGCGTCGATATATAAAACTCATCTCTAAATTTTCACAAAATTCGGAGTCTGCAAAATTTTAAACGACTGATAAAAAATCTTCTCTTCGTTTATCAAAAACTCAAATAAAGTCAAACCTCCGAAAACTATTTTCATGGAAAACTTCCTATTTATAAAAGAAACTCATAAACCAAATCTCATTCCTTTTCGGCGTACAAGCGCGAAACAGGCTCAAAAACAGCAAAAACAGTTATATTACACAAAATATAACACAAAACACTAACATTAAAACTCTAAGACACGTAGCCACCGCTAACGCTCTACAAACCACGGTACACAAAATCTAGGGTCTTACAGATGATATCCGGTGCGGATATGAAATCCAAGAGTGCTTGGTTATCAAGAGTGCTTGGTAAGGATATAAGTTTATCCAAAATGATTTGGTACCACATGCATTAGAGAATGCATTTGAGGCATGCATCCTTTGTGACATTAGTGTTCCTTTAGGAATTATGTGTGCATAATGGTTGTTAAGTGATAATTGTTATTGATGAGTTTTGTGCTTTGTCAATTACGTGTTGTGTTTTGGTTATGTATAATAATGTGTTATTTATACATGTTTATTGGTTGTGATACTAACACTCTCTGTTTTGTGTTATCTGCTGGATCTTTGGGAATCCAGAATATCAGGTTGACGAGACTATCGTCGAGGAGTAGCATTTTGCTGTTTAGGAGCCTGCGTAGTGGTGAGGGCATAGCTTAGCTATCCTTACTTTTTTGTACTAGGTGTTGTATCCTAGTTAGAGTTTAGGGCTCTGATAGTTGTAACACTACTTTGGGTATCTGAACGTGTATGTATAAATTTGGCAATGGTCTCTGTTGTAGATTTGGATGTTAGTTTTCTAATGCCGTTGGTCTGACGTCAAAACGATTTATAGAACTTGAGTTATGGTCAAATTACTGCATGTAGGTCACAGTGAATTTTTATGGACTTTCTGCACAACTTTTCCGAATTTGAAACGAAAACTGGCATTGATCGGTACAGAATTGGCCTTGGGTGTAAACATGAAGGTTTTAGATAATTTTGTTAACTTTCCAGTGGCTTTGGTTTGACGTGAAAATGACTTTTAGTTATGATGAAAATACTCCAAGGAGGTCTTAGTGAAATTGTATGGTGACAGCATTCTCTGTTTCATGTTTTTGCGTCTTTTTCACACGTCTCTGTTTTAAATTGGTCTTTGGTATAAACATGTGAAATGTTGTAATGTGTTTTGAAAACGAAAAAAAAATGACGCAATCGATTTCGTGAACATGGATATAGAAGGGGTATGAGCTAGAAGGGGTATCCTAGTTAGAAGGGGTATCGCCTCCACTATTTAATTCGTCTCCACTATTTATCATAAGCTGATTGTCTGCTGTTTGTTATTTTTCCGCTGCTGTATGTGAATCAAATATATTTTGATCTGTTGATGTTTATGAAAATGCGTTTTCTTTATGTGTAACTTCCTATGTCCTTAACGTTTTTTTTTATTAAAGTTAATAATCGGCGATTAAGGGTTAGGGTGTTACAGGGGATGTTGAAGCTGACGAGTAATATTTTGGAGGAGATCAGAGAAGGTCAGAAGGTGGACTTGGATCTTGTAGGTCGGTTGGTGTTGGTTAGTCAAGGCAAAGGAGGAGACTTCAGGTTGGATGAGAGAGGAGTTTTGATGTTTCGTGATCGAGTTTGTGTACTGGATATGTCTAAGCTTAAGAGAAGGATTTTGGACAAAGGTCACCAGAGTAGTTTGGGTATTCATCCCGGAGCGACGAAGATGTATCAGGATCTGAAGAAGTTATTTTGGTGAAGGTGATTTAGGGAGTCCCTACCAAAAAAGCATAACTTGGGAGTTAGAGAGTCGGATGGGGGGAGTGTACTCGGAGTTGTTTCCTTCAGGCAATTTTCGAGGACGAAAATTTTTTAAGTGAGGGAGAGTTATAACAACCCGATTTGTAATATTAGATTTATTTAATGTCATTATTTATTTGTTATATTTTGTTAATTATTTATTTTATGTGTGATTGGGGGATTAGTGGATTTTTAGTGGTTGGGGGTGTAACACCCTAAACCCCACATTTTAATTTTATAATGAAAATACAATAATTAAATAAGCATGCAAGGGTGTCACACATCTTCATCAATTCAAAAAGGACTTCATTTAAATTAAAAACGTCGCAGCGGAAAAGTTCTCGAAATCTCTCTCATGATTCTTCTCGCTATGCTTGCCTCTTCTATCCACAACCATAGTTTTCCTTTGATCTCTATTTTTTTTTCTGTTTGTTGTAACCCTATTTCTCTAATTCTCTCATCTATTTATAACCTTTTAACTGGGCTAGGTTTCTCTCATAACTATTTAACGGTTTACTCTTCATTATTAAAATATATTATTGACTACAAAAATATATTAGATTTAGTACAAAAATATCTCAAATTGAGTACCAAAATATATCATATTAAGTATAAAAATATATTATTGAGTATCAAAATATATTTCAGATCACAAACAAAAATGTATTAGATTGTGCATAAAAATATTTTACCAAAACTTGGGGACTAAGAAATCACTTTCTAACATATTTACTCTCCACCATTTACACCTCCTTCTATCCTATTTAATTAAAACACTACTTAATTCCTTCATTCAAACTCCCCCTTTTTACTATTACACCTCTACTCTTATATTTTCTAAAAACATCTTTTTCTTCTTAATTTCTCTTAATCTCCTATTTTTCAACAACTAACTAACTCATCTATTCGCTCAATACCCACAATCAAAAACTTGTTTTGAAAACATCAAACAGATAATTCGTAATACTAGTAATATTACTTATATTATATAACAATAATATCAATAAATTAAAATTTAAAAATCGGGGTGTTACAGGGGGTATTTTGGTCATTTACAAGTGAAGGGTATTTTTGTGAATTCGTTAGAAATTAGAAAATTAGAGAATTTAGAGGTTAGTGGTGTAAGAGTATATTGGGAGGTTTAATTGAAGTAAAAGTGTACAGAATTATTTATGAGCATGAGAATTGTAACACCCCGATTTCCCCGCGCGAATAAGCACATAATATATCAGAGTATTTAACAAATAACGGGATGTCACAAAATCATGAAAACATAAAACATACTTATTAACAAACAGGCTCCTCAAGATAACAACATCATGTCTGAAAATCTCTTTATTAGCAGCGGAAAATAATTATAATATCAACTCATAATCAGCACTATGGCATAAAAGCCGAAACATTCGTCATAATTCAAAACTCAACATAAAGTGAATACTTTAATAAAAATCAGCATTGGAGTTTATAAAGTTAACTCCCAAAAACATAAGACAAACGTATTCCCAGTGTTACATAATATCAGAGCATCACGACCCCAATTCTATATACCACTAGGTACTCCTCGTCTAAGCGTCACAGCAAGCTACTTCGAGTTATCTGCACATTGTCAATATAAAGACAATGGACCAACAAAAACAAAAGGGTGAGATATCAAACAATCTAAACGAAAGCATAATAATGAGCAAGTAAAAACATAAGCACAGGATCATACTTCATTATCTCACCAATCATCTTATTCCTGTTCACACATCAGTTTCATAAACAATCATCATCACCAATATTCAAACATCATCACATCAAGCACATCATGAACATCGCCACACGTCACGGTTATAACAATTTATCATCGACACATAATGCAATGAGACCCGACTTCACCTATATGCATGTGGTACCAAACGTCGCAAAATAATGCCAAATAGGGCATGTCAGGCCGGAGCCCCACGTCACTTTGCCAAACAAGGCTACGTCGCTTTACCATAATTTCAGGCCATCGTCACAAGATGCAATGAATGAGACTTCTAAAATGAAACAACAAAATACATGCAAGCATCGTACATAAACCACATCGCTGCCATATAAGGCTACATCACTGTCACTGTCTTTCAAATTCACAATTACATATAACATCGTATTCAAACATCAACAATTCATCATACAATTTTGTAAAACCATAACAAATTATACATAACATATTTCCATGTCAAACCAAGGATACTAGAAAGATATCACAGTTATCAACAACTTTCATGTTTATACCAAAGACCAATTTAAAACAGAGACGTGTGAAAAAGACGCAAAAACATGAAACAGAGAATGCTGTCACCGTACAATTTCACTAAGACCTCCTTGGAGTATTTTCATCATAACTCAAAAACTAAAAGTCATTTTCACGTCAAACCAAAGCCACTGGAAAGCTAACAAAATTATCTAAAACCTTCATGTTTACACCCAAGGCCAATTCTGTACCGATCAATACCAGTTTTTATTTCAAAATTCGGAAAAGTTGTGCAGGAAGTCCATAAAAATTCACTGTGACCTACGTACAGTAATTTGACCATAACTCAAGTTCTATAAATCGTTTTGACGTCAGACCAACGCCATTAGAAAACTAACATCCATACCTACAACTTTTGTGTTTACACCTAAGACCAATTCTGTACCGATCAATACCAGTTTTTATTTCAAAATTCGGGGCAGAGATAAGAAAACTCAGGAAAAGCAACTTATATTATTCAAACTTCTCATTCATTCAAAATCATCACAATCAACAACAACAACTCAACATAATTCATACCCAATTCATAATATGACATTAACAACAACAATCATCACAAACCACAATTATAATGCACAACAACAGCATGTATCATGCCAATTTCATCATCAAAATCACAGACCTCATGAATTGAACAAAAGGGTCAAAATCCATACAATCACATATACCTATAGTCTACCATACCCCATCATTATGCAATCCCTTAGAATGTAAGAACCCCACCCTTACCTTAGGTTTTCCGGTTCTAAACTCTATTGATCGCTTCCCGTAGAATCCCTTCCGGTCTCTCTTGCCTCAGCTTCGTTCTTCGCTCTTTGGTTTTCTCCCAATTTTGTTTTCACGATCTGTTATGTTTTTATTCCTCTTCTCATCATAACATACCCCTAAATCCTAAATGCCACAAATGCCCTTTCTTATTTTATAATTCTAATTAATTAGTTTAATTTACAAATAATCCAATTAAATTATTAACACTATTATTTAATTAAATACGATAATTTTTCTTTATTCAATTAAATAAACCCAACCACCAATATACTAATAAATATCAATATTTCTCACATTTGGGTTATGCCTTCTAAGGATCTAATTCGCTCAAACTCATATTCCTTATAATCTAAGGTCACTACCCTCTAACAAGGCACCAAAACACCAAGAACATCACAAACACAACAAGACATCACACATACGTCGCATCATCAATTAAAATAACTGAAAATAATTCCAAGTAAATCCGGGGCGTTACAACTCTCCCCCACTTGAATATTTTCGTCCTCGAAAATTACCTGACTCAAACAGCATCGGATAAGAATCTCGCATCTTGCTCTCTAACTCCCATGTTGCACTTTCTCCGGCAGCTCCGTCCCAAACCACTTTCACTAAAGGAATCTCCTTGCCCCTTAACTTCTTCATTTCCCGATCCTCAATTCGTACAGGCACAGTCTCAATGGTTAGATTGTCCCGCACTTGCACGTCATCCATATGAATTACATGAGATGGATCTGAAACATACTTCCGGAGTTGCGACACGTGAAACACATCATGCAAATTTGATAGGTTCGGTGGTAAGGCCACCCTATACGCAGCATTCCCAACCCTCTCAGAAATCTGGTATGGTCCAATAAACTTAGAAGTAAGCTTCTTCGACTTCAAGGCACGACCTACACCTGTCACTGGTGATACTCTCAAGAATACATGGTCTCCTGCTTGAAACTCAAGATCTCTCCTCCGCTTATCATGGTAACTCTTTTGCCTACTCTGCGAAGCCTTCATCTTATCACGAATTAATTTCACCTTCTCAGTAGTCTCTCGTACAATCTCTGGTCCCAACACAACTCTTTCACCAGATTCATGCCAACACAACGGCGTTCTGCACCTCCGACCATACAATGCCTCGAAAGGTGCCATACCAATACTAGCATGGAAACTATTGTTATAAGTGAACTCGATCAGTGGTAGAAAACTGTCCCACGTTCCGCATTGTTCGAGAACACACGCCCTCAGCAAGTCTTCCAACGACTGAATGGTCCTCTCCGTCTGTCCATCAGTTTGTGGGTGATATGCCGAACTCAACTTCAACTTAGAACCTAATGCCTCTTGTAGACTTTTCCAAAAATCTGAAGTAAACCTCGGATCTCTATCCGAAACAATGCTCGACGGGACTCCGTGCAACTTCACAATCTCGCGAATATAAATCTCTGCTAACTTTGATACAGGAAAACTAATATTGATCGGAATAAAATGAGCCGACTTCGTCAGTCTATCAATAATTACCCAAATAGCATCATGCCCCCTCGGAGTGTTCGGTAATCCTGTCACAAAATCCATAGATATACTATCCCATTTCCACTCCGGAACATCTAACGGTTGCATCAAGCCTGTTGGCCTCTGATGTTCTACTTTCGACTTTTGGCACGTCAAGCATGCATACACAAACCGCGCAACATCTTGCTTCATTTTTGGCCACCAAAATATCTTCTTTAAGTCTTGATACATTTTAGTAGCTCCCGGATGAATACTTAAATTGCTTCTGTGACCTTCTTCTAAAATCATCTTCTTCATCTCTGCATTATCAGGAATACAAATTCGATCGCGGAACCTCAACACACCGTGCATATCTAACTTAAAATCACTACCTTCGGGTTGATTTTCACCAACCATCAAATCTACTAGTTTCACATCCATCTTCTGAGCTTCCTTGATATCATCCAAGAAATCACTGTTAATTGTCAACATCCCTAGCATCACACTCTGGGGTTTTACTTCGCAAACCAAATTCATGTCTCTGAACTGCTCGATCAACTCTAACTCTTTAACCATCATCGCTGACATATGCAAAGTTTTTCGACTTAAAGCATCGGCTACAACATTAGCTTTACCAGGATGGTAATTCAAGCTAAAATCGTAGTCTTTCAACAACTCTAACCATCTTCTGTGTTCACAAAACATCAAATAATTGATTAGAAATGTCTAAGGACAGTACTCAACTGTCACTAAACTAAAGACTCGACAACCTGGCCGGATGGACCGACCTGCTCTGATACCAATTGTAACACCCCGATTTCCCCGCGCGAATAAGCACATAATATATCAGAGTATTTAACAAATAACGGGATGTCACAAAATCATGAAAACATAAAACATACTTATTAACAAACAGGCTCCTCAAGATAACAACATCATGTCTGAAAATCTCTTTATTAGCAGCGGAAAATAATTATAATATCAACTCATAATCAGCACTATGGCATAAAAGCCGAAACATTCGTCATAATTCAAAACTCAACATAAAGTGAATACTTTAATAAAAATCAGCATTGGAGTTTATAAAGTTAACTCCCAAAAACATAAGACAAACGTATTCCCAGTGTTACATAATATCAGAGCATCACGACCCCAATTCTATATACCACTAGGTACTCCTCGTCTAAGCGTCACAGCAAGCTACTTCGAGTTATCTGCACATTGTCAATATAAAGACAATGGACCAACAAAAACAAAAGGGTGAGATATCAAACAATCTAAACGAAAGCATAATAATGAGCAAGTAAAAACATAAGCACAGGATCATACTTCATTATCTCACCAATCATCTTATTCCTGTTCACACATCAGTTTCATAAACAATCATCATCACCAATATTCAAACATCATCACATCAAGCACATCATGAACATCGCCACACGTCACGGTTATAACAATTTATCATCGACACATAATGCAATGAGACCCGACTTCACCTATATGCATGTGGTACCAAACGTCGCAAAATAATGCCAAATAGGGCATGTCAGGCCGGAGCCCCACGTCACTTTGCCAAACAAGGCTACGTCGCTTTACCATAATTTCAGGCCATCGTCACAAGATGCAATGAATGAGACTTCTAAAATGAAACAACAAAATACATGCAAGCATCGTACATAAACCACATCGCTGCCATATAAGGCTACATCACTGTCACTGTCATTCAAATTCACAATTACATATAACATCGTATTCAAACATCAACAATTCATCATACAATTTTGTAAAACCATAACAAATTATACATAACATATTTCCATGTCAAACCAAGGATACTAGAAAGATATCACAGTTATCAACAACTTTCATGTTTATACCAAAGACCAATTTAAAACAGAGACGTGTGAAAAAGACGCAAAAACATGAAACAGAGAATGCTGTCACCGTACAATTTCACTAAGACCTCCTTGGAGTATTTTCATCATAACTCAAAAACTAAAAGTCATTTTCACGTCAAACCAAAGCCACTGGAAAGCTAACAAAATTATCTAAAACCTTCATGTTTACACCCAAGGCCAATTCTGTACCGATCAATACCAGTTTTTATTTCAAAATTCGGAAAAGTTGTGCAGGAAGTCCATAAAAATTCACTGTGACCTACGTGCAGTAATTTGACCATAACTCAAGTTCTATAAATCGTTTTGACGTCAGACCAACGGCATTAGAAAACAAACATCCATACCTACAACTTTTGTGTTTACACCTAAGACCAATTCTGTACCGATCAATACCAGTTTTTATTTCAAAATTCGGGGCAGAGATAAGAAAACTCAGGAAAAGCAACTTATATTATTCAAACTTCTCATTCATTCAAAATCATCACAATCAACAACAACAACTCAACATAATTCATACCCAATTCATAATATGACATTAACAACAACAATCATCACAAACCACAATTATAATGCACAACAACAGCATGTATCATGCCAATTTCATCATCAAAATCACAGACCTCATGAATTGAACAAAAGGGTCAAAATCCATACAATCACATATACCTATAGTCTACCATACCCCATCATTATGCAATCCCTTAGAATGTAAGAACCCCACCCTTACCTTAGGTTTTCCGGTTCTAAACTCTATTGATCGCTTCCCGTAGAATCCCTTCCGGTCTCTCTTGCCTCAGCTTCGTTCTTCGCTCTTTGGTTTTCTCCCAATTTTGTTTTCACGATCTGTTATGTTTTTATTCCTCTTCTCATCATAACATACCCCTAAATCCTAAATGCCACAAATGCCCTTTCTTATTTTATAATTCTAATTAATTAGTTTAATTTACTAATAATCCAATTAAATTATTAACACTATTATTTAATTAAATACGATAATTTTTCTTTATTCAATTAAATAAACCCAACCACCAATATACTAATAAATATCAATATTTCTCACATTTGGGTTATGCCTTCTAAGGATCTAATTCGCTCAAACTCATATTCCTTATAATCTAAGGTCACTACCCTCTAACAAGGCACCAAAACACCAAGAACATCACAAACACAACAAGACATCACACATACGTCGCATCATCAATTAAAATAACTGAAAATAATTCCAAGTAAATCCGGGGCGTTACAAGAATTGACTAAGTTCATTAGTGTGAGAGAACCAAACCCATTATATATATAGAATAGTGTGTGTGGTAGTGAAATTAGGGTTGGCTCATTTGTAACAAAACTTTTGAGAGGCTAGAGAGAGAATAGAGAAAGAGGAAGAGGCTTGGAGAGAAAGAGAAGAGGAGCTCA
This sequence comes from Medicago ruthenica, assembly GCA_018208015.1. NCBI lineage: Eukaryota > Viridiplantae > Streptophyta > Magnoliopsida > Fabales > Fabaceae > Medicago > Medicago ruthenica. The sequence continues at coordinate 37,465,732 of CM031376.1, forward strand.
CGAGCACAAGGGGAAAAGGGAGAATCAAGCTAGATGAGCTTATTAGAGTGAAGATTTGAGGTAAGACGGAAGATTACTTTCACCATCTAGGGCTTATAACCAATTAGGTAGTTGTGGGAGTTTTTAATTATGATTAATTTCATGAATTGATGATGATTATGTGATAATTTCGTGCTCTAATTTAAGTGATTAATTTGGGTCTGTTAAAGTTAATGAAATCATGTTGTTTTTATGTCAAAGTTCATATTTGGTTATAGTGAATTGGTAACTTTGTGAATTTTGATGAAAATGGTGAAGAACATGATAATTGATGATGATTATGATTAATTAAGTTGATATTGAGCTTGGGTATATGTTTGGTTTAAGAATTCATGAGATTATGTGATTTTGTTGTGTTGAAGTCATTGTTGTTGTGTTTTATGAGAATTATGTATAAGTTGATGAAAAATGGTGAAATTGTTGTTGAAAATGATTAAGTTGATTCATGTTAATTGAAATAAGTTGAATTTGAGTATGGGTATATGTTTTGTTTGAGAATTCATGAGATTATGTTGATTAAGTGGTGGTTTAAGTTGTTGTTGCTATGTTCTTGGTGAATATGATTAATTGGATGAAAATGAGTAAGTAGTTGTTGAATTGATTAAGTTGTTGCTATGATAATTGAAATGAGAAATTGTAACATCCCGCCTAAGACTCGAATGTTTACTAATATTGAGACGATGTATCAGAAATGTTTTAAGCGAAGGACAATTTGGTAAATTGTCAGTTAATGGGTTTATTTATATGGCAATTGTAATATCCCGCTCATAAGTATCAGTTATCAGTGTTAGAAGTAAATTAATAACCGTGGCGATTTAGTAATAAGTGGCAATGGCAATATTGTGAATAATTCAAAAAGGAGGAATTATAAGAAAAGGAATGGCAAGATATTTGTTACTACTCATTTTCCCATTCTTCCCTCACCACTCCAAATCAGAATTTTGTCCCTTCCTCACCTCATCTCTCACGCCCCCAATCTCACCATCATCCATCCAAAACTTCAATCAAAACTCTAGTAAGAAACTTGAAAGCAAGCTTGGCTTGGAAGCTTAGAGCAAGGGGAAGGAAAGAAGAGAACAAGGAAGAATTAAGAGGAAGGAAAGACCAAAGCTAAGGTTGGAGAAGGAAGCAAGGGAAAGCTTGGAAAGGAAGCTAGCATGGTTGAGGTGAGCTCTTAGAGGGTTTAGATACCCACTTTGTTTAAGCTTTAAAGTTATAGTATTAAGAGTTAAATTGGTAGTTTCATGCCTTAAATCCTTTATTGGCTTGTGATTATATGAACTATTATGTTATATGTTGAGTAAATGTCTTGGAAATCCATTCCCATAAGCTGTTTTGATGATTGGAGGGGTTTGGATTAGCCTAGGAAGCAAAATTTTGAGTGCTGCTGAAGCCAAAATCGTGCTACGATTTCTGGGCATCGGGCTACGATTTTATGCCCTGATTTCATGAAAACTTTCGGCAAAAATCGTGCTCCGATCCTAGAAAATCGGACTACGATTTTCCCTCTACCCAGCTTCTTGTCCCAAATTTCTGCAGATTTGCAGTTTCGGACCCCTGACTTCAAACTCGTCCCCAGACTTCAATACTCGGCCAAACTTCACGAAATTGGTACCAAAACGTAGATAATTTTGTTAGCTTTCTATAGCATCAAAAACCACTGAAATCGGAGTTACATGGAGAGAGTTCTGACCATTTCAATAGAGCCTTGTCCCAAAAACGGGTTTCTCCAATTTCCTCCATTTCAACTCCAAATCTCTACCCATAACTTCATCTTCTTCAGGAATCATCATGCAAGATAAAATAGAGGTTTAGGCTCAAACAATAGGCACGAAAATTAAGGTAAGATGGGTAATGGGTACACATTGGGAGATGAATACATAAACCCCTAAGACATAAAGAGAAGCAAAGGAGTTAGTAAGAGGTTTATTCCTCATTAAACATTTTCATACACACCTTTTGGTTTGTACAAGTTTAAGAATGAAGCATTAGCTAAGTTTAGAACCTTTATAGGTTAAAGAGATTTAGAATGAGATTTATCATGTATTAAGCACAAGAATGGAACTATAGTCATAGTTAAGAACCTTTAATAGGTTAAGCATTCACGAATGCATTAGATATGCAATAAACATAAGTTATAAGTATAAGAAGAATAAGAACAAGAATTATTAAAGATATAAGTCGTGGCCTTCGTCGTTCACGCTAGTGGGACACGAATGGTTCACGCACAAGTAAAGACTATTAAGGATGAATATTAAGTCGTGACTTTCGTCGTTCACGCTAGTGGGACACGAAAGGTTCATGCATAAGTTAAAAGATATTTTAATTCGCGTCTCTCATCGTTCACGCTAGTGGGACATGGGAGGTATACGCATAAGTTAAGATTATTAAGTCGTGTCTTCTGTTGTTCACGCTAGTGGGACACAGGAGGTTCACGCTAGTGGGACGTGTTATTCCGCAAGGATGACCGCACGACGACAAGAGGAGTACGGTGTTAGCCTGATATGATAGGAATTTTCACCGGTTAGAAGGGAGATGTACTTCGGGGTTACTCCACCCGGATGCACTCCGTAAAATGAACCCAGATAATTATTGTTTGTTCAACGCTAACCTCTAACTTTATGATATGAAAAGATGAATACGTTTATTTGTATAAGTATTGAGAAATAGGACAATTAGTTCCTAGTAATAAGAAGTGATCATAGTTTTTCCCCCTGATCACTAAGTATGAGATAAGTCAAGTTAGCCTATGATGAGATAAGATTAAGATATGCAGCGATCCTAGTTCTCCCCCGTGATCGCGAAATAAGTAAAGATAAGACTTGGCGATCGTAGATAACCCCAAGATTGCCGAGGTAGGCACGGCGACCCTAGGTTCCCTGTGGTTGCCAACAGTAGGTAGGGTAGGAGCTCACTGAGACATTATGTCTCATCCCTATCCTTCTGGTGCAGGTTTTCAGGTAGCCAAGTGGTTTTCAGATGAAGATCTTCAGGAAGATGCTGGATGGAGTGCAGATGCTCGTCAAGGTCAAGCTCAGGAGGTTGACAGATTATCTATGTATATGAGAATGTAATTGTAGATGATATTTGGATATTTGTATAAACGAGCTATTTGTACTCATTCAGTAGTTTTATATTGTTATTATTATTGAAAATTTTAATGTACCCAGTATCAGATTAATATACATGCTAAATATTCTAGATAGTTTAGTATGGGTGTTACAATTGGTATCAGAGCAAGTCGATTCAGACCGTGCCTTGGGTCATTAAAGTTTCAATAAAAGTAGTGGGACCATTGGGTTCCGGATATTGTTCTAAAGGTCACATCTAGTTGAGCCTGATCAACTCAATCTAGTATATGACAGTTATGATAAATGTCTGAGAGCTGAATGTGACCAAGGAGGAATGAAGTGTATGAAGGGCGAAGATTAAGGTGACAGAATTTTAAGACGGAATTGTCGAAGAAGTATTTATGCCAAATGGTGGCCATCAAACTGTAAAGTGACGAAGCCTGATAGTGGCAAGGTCTTAGAGACATAAAGGATAATTAACATTGAGGTGAAGTGCCTCAACCCAGTTGGACGCATCGTTGGACGATGCCTCGTCTGCGGAAGATATAAGGATTAAGGAATCATGGAATGCTCTAGGGAAAGGCGTAGAACCTTGACGGGAACCGTAGTTTTAGAAGTTAAAGTGAAGTGTGGATTAAGAAACAATTCCGAGAACAGAGTTGAAGAATAGCAGTACCAAATCTAGAGAAATGAAATGATGAATTACCGGACAGTTAAGAGAATTAATTATGGATTACGTGAGTTATTTGGACAGATGAAACTAACCACTCAAGTGTGGTTATTGAGTATGAACCACAAGTAAGTTTGACCCCATCAGATCAGCCCCGTCTACTGAACCAGATTTGTGAAATAAGAAGAGGAGATGATATACAGCCTAAGAACTAAGATGGATGAATAAGTGGAAACAATAAGACTCGTTGCATGTCAAAGCGTGAATCAAATTTTTGGATGTACCCTAATGGTAATAAGATTAGAAGTAAGAGAAGCTGGACTGGAATTTTACTTAATAAAGGTTGGATGATAAATAATAAGTTGCTGGAATGTATTATGTTGATGGACGAATTAAGTTGAACACTCTTAATTAGATGAACAGTATTGAATTTCCTTGATTGGTTAAGGAAGGCAAGTTCAAGATAACACAAGGTTATAGTAGACCAGCGTTGAAGGATGATCGGGATTTCAGCCGAGAATTATGTTGAGATTTTAATATACGGAGGATTGTCTTGAACATGAAAGTTTAGGATTGAGGTTAATGTTAAGGAGTTATATGCTCCCCATCGTAGAGGTTCCTTTCACAAATATTATAGAACAGAAAGAGATCACCCCGTGTGGATAAGTTCCGAGGGCGATAATAAAGTATAGAATTCGGGTTGTTCAACTATATGCAGAATTACTCAGATGTTAAGAATCGAGATTTGAATTGTGAATACGGTAACAAGTTACTGGAGGAATCCAATAGATTATGATAAGTGCAAAAGTTTAAGATCGATTAATTGGGCACTCGAAGAAACGCAACCTATGTTGGGCGTTCTAGAGAACCGGTAAGGGTTTGGACCTTTTTTAGGATGGATTGTTCCGTAGAAGCTCAAGGGTAACTTAAGGGCATGATAGAACTAAGGAGACCAAAGTTGTCCCGGGAAGATTATAGATGTGAAATCATTACGGATAAAGAAAGAGCGAATAATAATAAGACTCAAATAAAAGGTATGAACATTCAGAAGCTACAAGTGTTTTTAAAAGTTGCCACAGATGGATGTACATGAATTTAAGCTGCCTCAGATATATTTCCAATCGGGTTTCTGCAATGTTTAATGATTATACATGAAGAGCTGACCAAGAGAAATGGTAACGTCAGACAAATTTGTTACGGTGACTACAAAGTGATAGAGTAAAAGGATTAAACGACGGAATTTTATGTGACAATAGTGAAGTCTTCCTCCGATGCTAACTCGAGTGTTAAAAATCAGAGTGGCGCAGCGGAGTGGTAATCCAAGAATGATATAATGAACAACGCTAAGCCGAGGCTTAGAGTATGAGAAGATGTTAAGTGCTTAATTCCTATTACACGGGATAATAGTAAGTATAAGAGATTTGGATATAACATGAGTTTAATTCCATGTTGTAACTATGTCATGTTAACCTGTATTAGCCGAAGATTTCAGAAGTCTTGAACTTAATGTTCACCAGTGAAGGACGGAGAACTTTTACGTAGATTAAAATTTATTCGTAGTTCACGGTAAAGGGCTACGTAATGTCAGGTTATGACTAAAGGATTAAAGACTGAGTGTGCTATTTGGGTAGCAATCGAGTAGAGTTTTTCCGTTGGAAATAAGAATCTTGAAATTGACGTCCAAAACGAGAAATAAGTTTGTGATACCGGTAAATTGTAACCATAAATTTACATTATAGGTTGTTGTATACTTAAGAATAAACATGAGTAACATTGGCGGGGCAAACCTGGCAAGCCAGTTGAAAGGCAAATCCCGGATTTTACGAAATAAGTTAAGAGTAAGAAAAGATTTCCCCAATTGATGTGGTAGTGTCTCAAGTATGTTAAGATTAAGAATAATGTCCCGTTAGTCGGGCAAAGATGAGATGATGTATTGTGTACCCGTCAGTAGTGTACACGTGCTCGCTTATATATGCAAACTATATGCTACGAATCATATTATGTGATAAATGTAAGACGACTTATACCATTCATCGCTTGGGCTAGACTCCTATGAGTCTCGGACTAACAAAGTTAGAATACTTCTTACATTTGTATGTGCGAGTATAATATCAGATATTTTCGGTGAAATGATGATTCTATATGGAATGGTGATATAAGTCTATAAGTAAGTTGTCGTCGTATGAGACGAAAGTTAAAGATAATAATTCATGGGAATTAAATGCAGTGCAGTGAACCCCTTAAAAGTGAAAATATTTGAGGAGGATAAGATTATCCGGTAAAGTATTTGAGATTTAGTGACCTTAAGTTGGTTTGCAAGAAGTAGTTGAACCAGGATCAAACTCAAGCGAGTTGGATATGATGGTTCAGATAACCTCACATCCTACTACGTAAGAATTATGCAATGTGCCATGAGCATTTTAGTTAGGGGAAAAGTTGTCGAGTATATTTGACGTATAGAGTTGGAAATCCAAGGGATTCCGATAAGTAAGACGAACGGGAGTCTTGGCTAATGAAGAAAGTAGAATGGGAGATTAATTCATATATGATAGTGGATTCTAAATTTCGAGGACGAAATTTCTTTAAGGGGGGTAGATTGTAACATCCCGCCTAAGACTCGAATGTTTACCAATATTGAGACGATGTATCAGAAATGTTTTAAGCGAAGGACAATTTGGTAAATTGTCAGTTAATGGGTTTATTTATATGGCAATTGTAATATCCCGCTCATAAGTATCAGTTATCAGTGTTAGAAGTAAATTAATAACCGTGGCGATTTAGTAATAAGTGGCAATGGCAATATTGTGAATAATTCAAAAAGGAGGAATTATAAGAAAAGGAATGGCAAGATATTTGTTACTACTCATTTTCCCATTCTTCCCTCACCACTCCAAATCAGAATTTTGTCCCTTCCTCACCTCATCTCTCACGCCCCCAATCTCACCATCATCCATCCAAAACTTCAATCAAAACTCTAGTAAGAAACTTGAAAGCAAGCTTGGCTTGGAAGCTTAGAGCAAGGGGAAGGAAAGAAGAGAACAAGGAAGAATTAAGAGGAAGGAAAGACCAAAGCTAAGGTTGGAGAAGGAAGCAAGGGAAAGCTTGGAAAGGAAGCTAGCATGGTTGAGGTGAGCTCTTAGAGGGTTTAGAAACCCACTTTGTTTAAGCTTTGAAGTTATAGTATTAAGAGTTAAATTGCTAGTTTCATGCCTTAAATCCTTTATTGGCTTGTGATTATATGAACTATTATGTTATATGTTGAGTAAATGTCTTGGAAATCCATTCCCATAAGCTGTTTTGATGATTGGAGGGGTTTGGATTAGCCTAGGAAGCAAAATTTTGAGTGCTGCTGAAGCCAAAATCGTGCTACGATTTCTGGGCATCGGGCTACGATTTTATGCCCTGATTTCATGAAAACTTTCGGCAAAAATCGTGCTCCGATCCTAGAAAATCGGACTACGATTTTCCCTCTACCCAGCTTCTTGTCCCAAATTTCTGCAGATTTGCAGTTTCGGACCCCTGACTTCAAACTCGTCCCCAGACTTCAATACTCGGCCAAACTTCACGAAATTGGTACCAAAACGTAGATAATTTTGTTAGCTTTCCATAGCATCAAAAACCACTGAAATCGGAGTTACATGGAGAGAGTTCTGACCATTTCAATAGAGCCTTGTCCCAAAAACGGGTTTCTCCAACTTCCTCCATTTCAACTCCAAATCTCTACCCATAACTTCATCTTCTTCAGGAATCATCATGCAAGATAAAATAGAGGTTTAGGCTCAAACAATAGGCACGAAAATTAAGGTAAGATGGGTAATGGGTACACATTGGGAGATGAATACATAAACCCCTAAGACATAAAGAGAAGCAAAGGAGTTAGTAAGAGGTTTATTCCTCATTAAACATTTTCATACACACCTTTTGTTTTGTACAAGTTTAAGAATGAAGCATTAGCTAAGTTTAGAACCTTTATAGGTTAAAGAGATTTAGAATGAGATTTATCATGTATTAAGCACAAGAATGGAACTATAGTCATAGTTAAGAACCTTTAATAGGTTAAGCATTCACGAATGCATTAGATATGCAATAAACATAAGTTATAAGTATAAGAAGAATAAGAACAAGAATTATTAAAGATATAAGTCGTGGCCTTCGTCGTTCACGCTAGTGGGACACGAATGGTTCACGCACAAGTAAAGACTATTAAGGATGAATATTAAGTCGTGACTTTCGTCGTTCACGCTAGTGGGACACGAAAGGTTCATGCATAAGTTAAAAGATATTTTAATTCGCGTCTCTCATCGTTCACGCTAGTGGGACATGGGAGGTATACGCATAAGTTAAGATTATTAAGTCGTGTCTTCTGTTGTTCACGCTAGTGGGACACATGAGGTTCACGCTAGTGGGACGTGTTATTCCGCAAGGATGACCGCACGACGACAAGAGGAGTCCGGTGTTAGCCTGATATGATAGGAATTTTCACCGGTTAGAAGGGAGATGTACTTCGGGGTTACTCCACCCGGATGCACTCCGTAAAATGAACCCAGATAATTATTGTTTGTTCAACGCTAACCTCTAACTTTATGATATGAAAAGATGAATACGTTTATTTGTATAAGTATTGAGAAATAGGACAATTAGTTCCTAGTAATAAGAAGTGATCATAGTTTTTCCCCCTGATCACTAAGTATGAGATAAGTCAAGTTAGCCTATGATGAGATAAGATTAAGATATGCAGCGATCCTAGTTCTCCCCCGTGATCGCGAAATAAGTAAAGATAAGACTTGGCGATCGTAGATAACCCCAAGATTGCCGAGGTAGGCACGGCGACCCTAGGTTCCCTGTGGTTGCCAACAGTAGGTAGGGTAGGAGCTCACTGAGACATTATGTCTCATCCCTATCCTTCTGGTGCAGGTTTTCAGGTAGCCAAGTGGTTTTCAGATGAAGATCTTCAGGAAGATGCTGGATGGAGTGCAGATGCTCGTCAAGGTCAAGCTCAGGAGGTTGACAGATTATCTATGTATATGAGAATGTAATTGTAGATGATATTTGGATATTTGTATAAACGAGCTATTTGTACTCATTCAGTAGTTTTATATTGTTATTATTATTGAAAATTTTAATGTACCCAGTATCAGATTAATATACATGCTAAATATTCTAGATAGTTTAGTATGGGTGTTACAGAAATTGTGATTATGATAAAGATGAAAAAAAGTTGTTGTTGTTGTTGTTGTTGTTCTATGTTTGGTGTTGAGTTGTTTTGAGAAAATGAGTTTTGAGACGAATAATTAAGTTAAGTTGAAATCATGATGATTAATGGTGGAATTGAGTATAGTTAAGTTGAAATCATGATGATTAATGGTGGAATTGAGTAAAATTAAGTTGATTAAGCTAAGTTTAAGTTGTTAATGGATGGATAAAATTGGTTTAAGGCTTCGGGACACGTTTGGTGCAAATTGGATCGAAAAATGGTGTTAAAAACGGTATTTTTGCAAAAAACGAAAAAAAATCAGATTTTCCCTTCCTGATGGACACGCACGACCGTGCGTGTGTCTCGTTATTGGGACGCAAGACCGTGCGTCCTGTATGTGTAGGGGGACTTCATTTTTTTTTTTGACTTTTTGAGGTATCCAATGTACGTGAATGGTTCCCAAACCCTAAACTTGATTGATAAGTGTTTAAATTTGATGCATATGGTTGATTAACTTTGTGTATGATTAAAGGTAACTTAGGATTGGAAATATGTGAAATGAACTTGTGAATTATCTTTAATCGAGTCGTAAGTTGCATGTGAACTTGTTAATTGACTAATGATGCATGAATGATGATGAATCCTGATTAAATGTATGAGATGATGATGGTTTAGTTAGGGGTAGGTTAATGGAACCTTGTGTTGATTAATTGTGGTTGTGAACTATGTGATTGATGTTGAATGAAAGCATGATGTTACTATGATTATGATGTGTTGATGATTAAACATGATGACTGTGGTGTATTAATTATGTAATGATAGTTATGGCATGACGAATGTTGTGATGATTAAGCAAGATGAATGTGATGAAATAATGTTGTGATGATTAAGCATGATGAATGTGATGAAATGATGTTGTGATGATAACATGACTTATTGTGTATGGATGTATTGATTTGATAATGCAATAGTGACGATGTGGAGATACATTATACGATGGAGTGAATTATATAACAACATGATGAGTGCATTGTCGAGTCTATAAGTGGTCCATGAAAACATAGTTAGTCAAGTTGTGAATTGATGATAACATATCGAGGGTTTTAATAATCCAACATGCCGAGGGTTTTGATAATTCAACATGTCGAAGGATTTGATAATTCAACATGTCGTGGGATCACTCAGTAATAGACCTCTGATATCCAAACTTGGTACCACATGCATGTAGAGTCGTGATAGGAGCATTGCATGAACGTGATGAGTCGTATAGTGTATATGGTTGATTAAATTGGTGTATGATTAAAGGTAACTTAGGATTGGAAATATGTGAAATGAACTTGTGAATTATCTTTAATCGAGCCGTAAGTTGCATGTGAACTTGTTAATTGACTAATGATGCATGAATTGTTGGTGTAAGCCCTAGAGGCCAATAGTTTAGGTTAAAATTGTCATATGTATCATGACTTTTATTAAATAAAATATGGCGTTCTTTACTACACTTGTTATGAGATAAATAAAGTCCCTAGAATAGTTGGTTCATGTGATGGAATATTAAGTGTGACTTAATCATGAGATTACATTAACAGAAAGAACACTATTCTTAAAGGTATCCGTAGTCAAGCTTTAATATGAATTGGGATAATAATAAAGCAAGGAGACTATTATGTATGTAGACTGATGACCATATCTCATGGGTCATGAATATGAGATATTAAGTCTATACATAGGTATAAGTATTAGGAGTAATATTTATACTGGATGACCCATCGTGAGAATACTACATAGTATGTTATGAAATCATCATAAGTTATTCTCACATTGATAATAGTGTATATCACTCTTAGACCTGAAACCACTGTGATCCCTAGATGTGGACTCAAGTGTTTTATTGCCATTCAAACGTTATCTGTAACAAGATAACTATAACGTTGGTTAATGGGCACTCGATGAATCATGCTGAGGGACATGAGTGTCCTAGATGGGATTTGTCCCTCCTTCATAACAGGAGATATATCTTTAGGCCTCTTGATGAAATATGACTGGAAAAATGCATGGCCATGCCGAATTAAGTCAATATGAGATATCGGACTTATTCGTTATTCAGTATATTTCGGGATCAAGAAATATAAATATTGAGCTAAACAAAGGTGACGCAAACTATGCCTTGTGTTCAATAAAGATATCAGGACAAAGGAGTAATCGTACACATAGATATTATCATGGAAAGGTTTCGTCAGATCACTTGACATTCTTGTCACTTGGGTAGCAGTGATGTGTTGCTAGATACCGCTCACTGTTTATAATATTAAATATAGGATTTAATATTATTGCCAACGTTGCAAGAACCTATAGGGTCACACACAATAGAACGGTAAAAAGGAGAAATATAAGTAATACTTATATGATGGGGTACGTTCAGCAATTGACGCTAATTAGTTAGCGGAAGCTGATGGGTTAATGGGCTTATGGAAGCTCAACAATGATGGCTGATTTCGTGCAGCAAGGGGCTCTATAAATAGAGCTCTAGTGCTGAAATCAGCAAGGTAAATTTTTCGTGTAACCCTAAAGGCAAAACCGAAACCCCACTTCTCTCCCTAACCTCTGATTGCTTGGCTAGCACCGGGAACCAGAGGAAACCATTCGTGTGGACGAGTAGAGGCTTCACTTGCTTGCTTAGCTGTGATCAACGAAATTGTTTCTGCACTACAAGAGGTAACAATTCTATCACTGATTCATGTCATATTCGTAATGATCCAAGGAAAGGAAATCGAAAATTTTAAACTTCCACTGCCTTTTGTATGTCGATTTTCCTTCAGTGGTATCAGAGACAATTACGAAACCATGAATCGGATTGTTTTGTTTACTGCTTTATCTTTTAATCGGGATTAAACATATCGAATAAAATTAAATAATAAAGACGAATTAAAATTGGCAAGGCATCATGTTTCCGTGCATGGATTTTCGGTTTGTTTGAAGCTTCGGAACCATATCTGGTGAAGCATCAATATATCGATTATCCATATCGACGGAGATGTGTTGCTCGATCACATACGCACATAATTAAATCATATCACTTTTCTGTGCATGGCTTTGCGATTTGTTTGAAGCTTCGGAACCGTTTTCTGGTGAAGCATCAATATATCGATTATCCATATCGACAGAAATATGATTGATAAATTCTGTGTAACAAAAGTATATATGATATACTCGTGATGATCGTTCACTAAATTAAGTCAGATGATATTTGTTCATATTGGATGATTGTAAACTGGAGCTTCGGAACCGTATCAGGTGAAGCATTCTAAGTTCGATCTTCATATTTGATAAACAATCAGAGTACTTTGATTGGTGTGATCATATTGTTACAACGGGATTCATAACGCCGCAAGTGTTGTGCCGTCATGATTAGGGTTACGAATGAAACCTGGTTCAGAATCGTGACACGATTTGTAGAATCGTGACACGATTTTATGCCCATCAAATTGTTTGCTACTGCCTACAAAATCGTGACCGGGCAGCTGCCCCGGAACCCCCGACTAATCTGCGTAGTGTGATCAATCGCCGAATTTTAATTTAATTTATTTAATTATGAGGTGTTAATAATAATAAAAGGTGTTTTATTGTTGTTGTGTGAATGATTATGGCCTTAGTCTTATTATTTCTTTTATTTTGGATTTTTGAATACGGCCTGCATGTCGTGCCTCTCTCTTGATTTCTATATGTACATTCTCTTCTCATCCAATCTCTCGTATGTAAAACGAGTTTCTTTATATGTAATGTAATTATAATACAAGAAGGTAATAGGACCATTGACGTTGGATTAGCCCTAGAAGTCTAGCTTGGAGAAGCAAGGTCGTTTCTAGGATTAGTTTAGATTCTCTCGTTGGCTTGAGAGAATCATAGCGTTAGGAGGCCATAATCATGTCACTTTTATTTTGTATAATTGTTATGCATGCTTGAATGATTGGAGTGCGAATATATATGATATATAAGCCATGGTGAGGTGAGATCAAACTAAATAAAATCCTTCAAAGTAATATATTAAGTTTAATGCTTTCCAAAAGAGTGACACCCTTCAAGACTAATATTGAATGTGTGGGTTCTTCCTTAGCGAAGCACATTATTCTATGTTTGTAAGTCGCGGTGCGGTAATATCATTTACCTGATTGTTATTCTATTGGGTTTAACTTAACTAAATTAATTTTAATATGATTAGAATAAATTTAGAAGCAAGAATTGGGAAATATCTATATGATAGATTAGAGTAAGAGTTACTCGCCCAATTGATTTGAAAGTTGTATGAGATACAATTGGAAATGTTCCTACCTAAATAGCTGAGTTTTGGGTGATCAGCCCTAGATGATGCAAAATAAGGTGAAATAAGGATTTCAACCCGCTAGAAAATCTTCCAACGGGATTTTCCGAATTAAATGTTTGAAGGTCATTTGATTTGAATAAAATAGTGGGAGCGTATTTAATTAAAGGCCAAATTAAATATGTTATTTTCATGATACTTATTTTGTATATTTTTAAATTGTAGATGGCAACTAACACTTCAAACAACATTTTGCGATCAATCCTTGATAAGGATAAGCTGAATGAAACAAATTTTTTAGACTGACACCGTAACTTGAGGATTGTCCTCACACATGAGAAAAAGCTGTATGTGCTTGATGAACCTGTTCCTGAAGAGGAACCAGCTGTAAATGCTCCCAGGGCTGAGAGAGATGCTTATAGTAAGCATGTCAATGATGCCGTGGAAGTCGCTTGCATCATGCTTGCAACTATGACCTCTGAGCTCCAGAAGTAACACGAGAACATGGCTGCATTCGATATGATCGAACACCTTACGACTCTTTATGAAGAGCAAGCTAGGCATGAAAGGTATGATGTCTCCAAGGCCCTTTTTGGAACTAAGCTGTCAGAAGGAAGTCCTGTAGGACCTCATGTACTCAAGATGATTGTGTACGTTGAGAACCTCGCGCGATTGGGTTTACCCCTTGAGCAGGAACTTGCTATTGATCTTATTTTGCAATCGTTGCCAGAAAGCTTTAGCCACTTTGTCATGAATTTCCTCATGAATGACATGGACAAAACTCTTCCACAGCTTGCAGAAATATTAAGAACGGCTGAAAATAACATGAAGGGAAAGGGAAAGACCATCTTGATGGTTAACAATGGAAAGGTCAAAAAGCATAACAAGAAGCCCAAAAAGTTTAAGGGAAATGGCAAAGGCAAAGAAGTTGCTAAGCCATCAACCAAAGCTTTGAAGCCTAATGAAGGTGTGGCTAAGGAGGGCAAGTGCTTCTACTGCGGTAAGACCGGGCACTGGAAGCGGAACTGCCCAAAATATCTGGAAGACAAAAAGAATGGAACGATTGCTTCCACTTCTTCAGGTATTTTCGTTATAGATATTAATATGTCTACTTCTACATCATGGGTATTAGATATTGGATGTGGTTCTCATACTTGTACTGATGTGCAGGGGGCTGAGAACGAGTAGAGCATTGGCAAAAGGGGAGGTCGATCTACGAGTTGGCAATGGCGCAAAGGTTGCTGCTTTAGCTGTTGGAACTTATGAATTGACTTTACCTAGTGGTCTTTTAATACAGTTAGAGAACTGTTATTTTGTACCTGCAATTAGCAGGAATATTATTTATGTTTCTTGTTTGGACAAGTCTGGTTTTTAGTTTACAATAAAAGACAAATGTTGCTCTATTTATTTGGATAATGTTCACTATGCTAATGCCATTATGAGTAATGGACTTTATATTCTTGATCTTGATATGCCAATCTATAACATAAATACGAAAAGCATGAAACCTAATGAGTTGAATCCAACTTATCTTTGGCATTGTCGTTTAGGCCATATAAACGAAAATCGCATTTCCAAACTCCATAAAGATGGAATTTTGGACTCTTTTGATTTAGAATCATATGAGACATGTCGATCTTGTTTATTGGGAAAGATGACAAAGACCCCATTCACCGGAACAGGTGAAAGGTCTAGTGATCTTTTGGGACTCATACATACTGATGTATGTGGACCACTAAACACACCTGCTAGAGGAGGTTTTTATTACTTCATTACATTCACTGATGACTTTAGTAGATTCGGATATGTGTATCTAATGAAACATAAATCTGAATCATTTACTTTCTTCAAGGAATTTCAAAATGAAGTAGAAAACCAACTTGGCAAGAAAATCAAAATGCTTCGATCTGATCGAGGTGGCGAATATTTGAGCCAAGAGTTTGATGATCATCTAAAAGAGTGTGGGATCTTATCCCAACTCACACCTCCTGGAACACCACAATGGAATGGTGTTTCCGAATGGAGAAATCGAACCTTGTTAGACATAGTCCGATCTATGATGAGTCATGCTGATCTTTCAAACTCCTTTTGAGGACACGCCTTATTAACTGCAGCTTACACACTTAACCAAGTTCCATCCAAAGCGATAGAAAAGACACCATATGAGATATGGAGTGGACGAAAACCCAATGTGAAACATTTAAAGATTTGGGGTTGTGAAGTTTATGTGAAACGACTAATGTCCACTAAACTTGAACAAAGATTTGACAAATGTTTCTTTGTGGGATATCCTAAAGAAACTAAGGATACTACTTTTACAAACCATCTGAGGGCAAAGTGTTTGTCGCTAGAAATGGAGTATTCCTTGAGAAGGAATTTGTTTCCAAAGAAATTAGTGGGACAAAGGTAGATCTTGAAGAAGTTCAAGACCCACAAAGTAGTAGTACGCCAATGGAGGAACAAGATCAGGATACACAAACTGTTGTGACAGAAAATCCTACTCCAATAACACAAGAACCACGTAGGTCAAATAGGATACGTCAAGAACCTGAGAGATATGGGTATCTCATATCAGAAGAATGTGACGTATTGCTCATGGATCTAGATGAGCCTATGACTTATCAAGAGGCCATTACTGGTCCTGAATCTGAGAAGTGGCTTGAAGCCATGAAATCTGAAATGGATTCCATGTACACAAATCAAGTTTGGAACTTGGTTGAAGCGCCTAAAGGAATTAATCCTATAGGATGCAAGTGGGTTTTCAAAAAGAAAACTGACATGGACGGAAAGGTAAACACCTACAAAGCATGATTGGTTGCTAAAGGCTTCAAACAAATTCATGGTGTAGACTATGATGAAACCTTTTCACCAGTTGCAATGATTAAACCCATTCGGATCATACTTGCTATCGCTGCATACCATGATTATGAAATCTGGCAGATGGATGTTAAGACTGCTTTCCTTAATGGAAATCTCCTTGAGGATGTGTACATGACACAACCTGAAGGATTTGGCAAATTGCAGCGATCAATCTATGGGTTGAAGCAAGCTTCTAGAAGTTGGAATCTTCGTTTTGATGAAACTATACAACAGTATGGATTCATTAAAAATTAAGATGAACCTTGTGTTTACAAGAAGGTTAGTGGGAGCATAGTCTCATTCCTGGTATTATATGTGGATGACATATTGCTTATAGGAAATGACATCCCTACACTACAAGAAATTAAATCTTGGTTAGGGAAATGCTTTTCTATGAAAGACTTAGGTGAAGCTTCCTACATATTAGGAATCAGGATCTATAGAGATAGATCACAAAGATTGCTTGGCTTAAGTCAGGGTACATACATAGACAAAGTCTTGAGACGTTTCAATATGTATGAGTCTAAGAAAGGACTCATACCTATGTCATCAGGTATAAGTTTATCAAAGGCCCAATCCCCTTCAACTGATGAAGAAAGGGATCGAATGGTCAATGTTCCATATGCATCAGCAATTGGATCTATCATGTATGCTATGTTGTGTACTCGACCAGATGTCTCGTATGCTTTAAGTGCTACGAGCAGATACCAGTCTAATCCAGGCAGCAGTCATTGGGTTGCTGTCAAGAACATCCTTAAGTACTTGAGAAGAACTAAGGATACTTTCTTGATCTATGGAGGTCAGGAAGAGCTCTCTGTAATTGGTTACACAGATGCTAGTTTTCAGACAGATCATGATGATTTCAAATCGCAATCTGGATATGTGTTTTGCTTAAATGGAGGTGTTGTGAGCTAGAAAAGTTCAAAGCAGGAAACAGTCGCTGATTCTACAACTGAGGCCGAGTATATTGCTGCATCTAATGCCGCAAAAGAGGCTGTTTGGATCAAGAAATTCATCTCTGATCTTGGTATAGTTCCAAGCATTGTGGATCCCATTGAATTATTATGTGATAACAATGGAGCAATCGCACAAGCTAAAGAACCTAGATCTCACCAAAGATCCAAACACATACTTAGGCGCTATCATCTCATTCGAGAAATCATCGATAGAGGAGATGTGAAAATATGCAGAGTACCAACATCAGACAATGTTGTTGATCCACTTACTAAAGCTCTAACTCAGCAGAAGCATGATGGTCATACTAGATCTATGGGTATTAGGTCTATGCCTGATTGGCTCTAGTGCTAGTGGGAGATTGTTGGTGTAAGCCCTAGAGGCCAATAGTTTATGTTAAAATTTTCATATGTTATGACTTTTATTAAATAAAATATGGCGTTCTTTATTACACTTGTTATGAGATAAATAAAATCCCTAGAATAGTTGGTTCATGTGATGGAATATTAAGTGTGACTAAATCATGAGATTACATCAACAGAAAAAACACTATTCTGAAAGGTATTCGTAGTGAAGCTTTAATATGAATTAGGATAATAATAAAGGATGGAGACTATTATGTATGTAGACTGATGACCATATCTCATGGGTCATGAATATGAGATATTAAGTCTATACATAGGTATAAGTATTCGGAGTAATATTTATACTGGATTGACCCATCGTGAGAATACTACATAGTATATTATGAAATCGTCATAAGTTATTCTCACAATGATAATAGTGTATATCACTCTTAGACCTGAAACCACTGTGATCCCTAGATGTGGACTCAAGTGTTTTATTGCCATTCAAACGTTATCTGTAACAAGATAACTATAACGTTGGTTAATGGGCACTCGACGAATCATGCTGAGGGACATGAGTGTCCTAGATGGGATTTGTCCCTCCTTCATAACAGGAGATATATCTTTAGGCCTCTTGATGAAATATGACTGGAAAAATGCATGGCCATGCCGAATTAAGTCAATATGAGATATTGGACTTATTCGTTATTCAGCATATTTCGGGATCAAGAAATATAAATATTGGGCTAAACAAGGGTGACGCAAACTATGCCTTGTGTTCAATAAAGAAATCAGGACAAAGGAGTAATCGTACACATAGATATTATCATGGAAAGGTTTCGTCAGATCACTTGACATTCTTGTCACTTGGGTAGCAGTGATGTGTTGCTAGATACCGCTCACTGTTTATAATATTAAATATAGGATTTAATATTATTGCCAACGTTGCAAGACCCTATAGGGTCACACACAATAGAACGGTAAAAAGGAGAAATATAAGTAATACTTATATGATGGGGTACGTTCAGCAATTGACGCTAATTAGTTAGCGGAAGCTGATGGGTTAATGGGCTTATGGAAGCTCAACAATGATGGCTGATTTCGTGCAGCAAGGGGCTCTATAAATAGAGCTCTATAAATTTTTCGTGTAACCCTAAAGGCAAAACCGAAACCCCACTTCTCTCCCTAACCTCTGATCGCTTGGCTAGCACTGGGAACCAGAGGAAACCGTTCGTGTGGACGAGTAGAGGCTTCGCTTGCTTGCTTAGCTGTGCTCAACGAAATTGTTTCTGCACTACAAGAGGTAACAATTCTATCACTGATTCATGTCATATTCGTAATGATCCAAGGAAAGGAAATCGAAAATTTTAAACTTCCGCTGCCTTTTGTATGTCGATTTTCCTTCATGAATGATGATGAATCCTGATTAAATGTATGAGATGATGATGGTATAGTTATGGGTAGGTTAATGGAACCTTGTGTTGATTAATCGTGGTTGTGAACTCTGTGATTGAAGTTAAATGAAATCATTACGTTACTATGATTATGCTGTGTTGATGATTAAACATGATGACTATGGTGAATTAATTAGGTAATGATAGTTGTGGCACGATGAATGTGTTGAAATAATGTTGTGATGATTAAGCATGATGAATGTGATGAAATGATATTGTGATGATTAAGCATGATGAATGTGATGAAATGATGTTGTGATAATTAAGCATGATGAATATGATAAAATGATGTTGTGATGATAACATGACTTGTATTGTATGGATGCATTGATTTGATAATGCAATAGTGACGATGTGGATATACGTTATATGATGAAGTGAATTATATAGACCAACATGCCGATGGTTTTGATAATCCAACATGCCGAAGGATTTGATAATCCAACATGTCGTGGGATCACTCAGTAATAGACCTCTAATATCCAAACTTGGTACCACATGCATGTAGAGTCGGGATAGGCGTATTGCATGAATATGATGAGTCGTATGTGGTAATGTTTTGGTGTGAACTTGTGCATTTATGTGGTAAATGTATAGTTGAGTTGATGAGATGTGAATGACTTATAGTTGAGTTGATGGTTATTATTGATGATATATGAATGACTTATAGTTGAGTTGATGATTATTATTGATGAGATGGGAATGACTTATAGTTGAGTTGATGATTATTATTGATGAAATGTGAATGACTTATAGTTGAGTTGAAGATCGTTTATTGGTGAGGATATGCTATGTAAGACGTGTAAATCTTGTTTTAAAATGTTGATGTAACCATACTGTAAATGGATTATAAATGTTGGTGTTTGTAACCAGGCTTTTTTATGATGCATGCTATATGATGTTGTTGTTTTGCCTGAACTTACATGTGTTTATTGATCCCTTATGTTGAACGTATATCTTACCCTCCAGTTGGTTTTTGGTCGCCTGCATTCTCGTGGTGTAGACGTGCAGGAAGGAGTAGCTTGCTTTATGAATTATTTGTTGAGGATGGCGTAATGCCTACTCTTTTAACATGCATTTTGAGGACTCTAAATTAGGTTCTCTGATCTAGGAGTTCTGGGGGTTGTACTACTTTTATTCTTAATTTTTTATTGATGGATCTATACGATCATGATGTTGATGTACTTATGCTTTGAGATTTTTATGATGTGACCCGATATATTATTTACCAAGATGTTTATTCTGTTGTGATATGTATATCTAAGATTAAATTTTTATTATGAGAAAATGGCATGAGATAATTGATGAATGGTAACACCTTGATGTTGAATAATCGTATGATTTATTATTTAAATATTAGACTCGGGCTTCGGGGTGTTACAATCCAAGTCTTCAAGTTGTTCATCTTCAAAGCTTGGGTTATACTCTTGGACCAAGTCATACATAGTTTCTGTAACAGCCCAATTTTTATCATTAGTTTATTAATATTAGTTTATTTATTTAATCGCTATTTATTTGTAATGTGGTTGAATTGATGGGTTAGTTGATTTAGTAGGAAATTAGAGTGAAGGGTATTTTTGAGAAAATGAGGAAATATAGGTGTATGAGTAAATAGGAGGTTTATGTGAAGTAAATGAGTAGTGTTTTATTTGTGGAGAATGAATAGAAACTAAGTTCATTTAGTGTTGAGAGAGCCAAAGCCCAAAATAAGAGAATATAAATAGATAGTAGTGTTGGTGAATTAAGGTTAGACTCATAACACACACATTTGAGAAAGAGGCAAGAGTAAAGGCAAAGAGGAGATTTAGAGAAAGAAGAGAAGAGCTTAAGGAAACCAAGAGGAGAAGGTGACCCAAGCTAGAGGGAGGCTAGGATTGAAGGTTAAGAGGTATGGGTGTGAGTTTTATTCTCATTTTGGAAATTTATGAGCAAATGGGTAGATTAAGGTTTTATATGATTCTTGCTAAATTAATGTTATGATGATAAATTGATGTTGAATTCATGCTCTAGATTGATGTTATGATTATGGGTATATGATTATTTTTGAATCCATGATGTTATGATGTTAAATCCATGAATTGTTTATGTTGTTGTTGAGTTTTTGAGTTTTTGATGAATTAAGTGAATAATCATGAGAATCCATGTTGAATTGGTGTTTTGTTGTGTAATAAGTGTTCAATCAAAGTGTAATAACTGTGGGTAATGTTTGTACAACGATTTTGGGTTGAATGAGATCAAAAATGGAATTTTTGGGGTATTTTGGAGGTGTTCCCGAGAGGGAAAACCCGTTTTTCTGGGTGACCTGAAAACAGGGGCTCACTAAGCGACACCCCTGGGTTGCTAAGTGACCATTGCAGTAACAGCAAATGATGTTCTGCGCGTTTTGGTCCTTGGGGGATATTTTCGGGCATCCCTGGGCTTTCCGTTGGTGTTGTTTTACTGTTGTTTAGATGATTTAATGATGAGTGATGATTGCTTGCAATGGAATAATTATATTGAGTTGTTTTGAGACGAAATTGGTTGATTATGAAACATGAAAATGGACATGATTTGCTAAAATGAACTAATACGTCAAAATGAATAATTTTTGAAATTTTTGATTTGATATTGGTGTTTGAACTAATGTGATGTTGGATATATGAATAATATGTATGAATGATGAGTATGTATAAGTATGTAAACTTGGTAAATGTGGATATTGGAAAACTAATGAAGAAATGAATTGATGAATTAATGAATGATGGGATGCAATGATTATTTGATGATGCGCATTTTATGATGTGAATATGATGAGTAAATGTTGAGTTATGTATGGAGATGTAAATGATGAATCATTGGACTTACTGTCAATTGTAAATTGTTTAATGGTGTGAGATTGATGTGATAATTGGTGATGATTATATGATGAAGTGATTTTATAATGATGTGACTAAAAGATGATGTGTTATATAATAGAGTGATTATATGACGACGTGTTGATATGATGTTGTGTGATATGACGATGGGTTATTTAAATGATGTGTATTTGTCGAGTCAAGTTATGCATTGTTGATGTCTTATATGGTATCAATCCATTCATGGTCAATCCTACTTGATGTTGTGGGATTAATATGTAACATACCTCTGATTATCCAAGATGTTGTGGGATCACTCAGTAACATAACTTTGATATCCAAAACCTAGAACTACATGCATATAGAGTCGAGTTATGTGCATTGCATACATCACTTTGAGTCTATGTGGAAGATGTTTTATTTGACTATGTGTGACCATGTGATGAAGTGCTATTGGAGGACGTGGAACTTGACTATATGTTATGTGGAAATGGGTCTAATTGAATATGTGATGATTGGATGACGAGTTTGCTATACTAATGTGCAAATAGTGTATACTAGGATGTCTTTAATTGTCTTGGATGTGAATATATATATATATATATATATATATATATATGTATGTATGTATGTATGTATGTATGTATGTATGTATGTATGTATGTATGTATACGCTGAGTATGATTGGTGCTTATTGTGATGAATATCTATTGAATGTATAATTGATATATTTGTTTATCCTTTAACTATACATGCGTTCGTATTTTTCCATGTGTTGAATATTTGTCACCCTTTCTATGGGTTTTCGCCTATGTCCTTGTGGTGTAGGCTTGCAGGTCGAGGAAGATTAGCTGATGTGAGTTTTCCGAGGATGGCTTTGGAGCCTACTCGCTT
The DNA here is from genome assembly GCA_018208015.1 of Medicago ruthenica. Lineage (NCBI taxonomy): Eukaryota > Viridiplantae > Streptophyta > Magnoliopsida > Fabales > Fabaceae > Medicago > Medicago ruthenica. The sequence goes on from CM031376.1 coordinate 37,488,363, forward strand.
CTTTACCGCATTTCTTTGGAGTACAGCATAATATTGCTCTGATTATGATTTTTGGGGTTTATTTATATTTATCAGATTATGTTGATGAACCTTGGGTTCTTTTGAGGATGTTTTTACTTTGAAATATGATGTATGACTTATGTAGTTGAGATTATTTCCGCCGCGATTTGTTATATTATTTTGATGGAGTTTTGAATTTTGCTGATTGATGAAGAGTAACACCTTGAAATATTAATTGTATTTGTTGCATTATTATATATAAATAGTATGCAGGGTTTAGGGTGTTATAGTTTCAACTATAAACACTTCTTCTACTAGGTCATCTACAAATCCCAAGGCCCTTGGTATATTGAATTTCACCTGCTGATCATTGATTCTCATGGTCAGCGCTCTCTTATACACATCAATAAATAGTCCTTCCAGTTTCTAAGAAAGGTCTCCCCAAAAGGATAGGAACATTTTCATCAGCTTTAAAATCAAGTATGATAAAGTCTGGAGGAAACACAAACTTATCCACTTGTACAAATACATCATATATCCTTTCTTCAGGGTGAACTAAGGACCTATCAGCAAGTTGTAGATTCACATCAGTAGGCTTGGCTTAACCAATTTCAATTGATTGAAAATTGATTTAGGCATCAGATTGATGTTAGCCCCTAAATCACAAAGTGCCTCCCCACAGTAAACTCCACCTATAGAATAAGGAATAGTGAAGCTACATGGGTCTTTCATCTTTGCTAGTATCTTATGCTGGATCAACATGCTGCTTTCAATTGTCATGGCTACTGTCTCAAAGTCTTCCAATCTTCTTCTCTTAGTGATAATGTCCTTCTGAAACTGAGCATAATTTGGCATTTGTTGCAGAGCTTCTAGCAAAGGAATGTTGATGTGGAGTTGCTTCAAGACCTCAAAGAACTTCTTGTACTATTTCTCCATGGATGCCTTCACCAACCTTTGAGGAAAAGGTGGATCAAGAGGTTTGGTGTACAAACTGTAGTCTGGAGATGTATCTTTGACACTGGTGGAATTCTCTTTTAACTTTGGAGATGCAGTGGTCTACATCTCTGCTTGTGTTGGGGTTGGAGATACAGCAGTCTGTATCTCTGCTTCTTCAGAACGGGAGATACAGTGGTCTGCATTTTCTCTTATGAACTGACTTCTTTTTTGGACCTGGGCTTTGGATTCATAGCAAAATCCATCTCCTTCTCAACACTATCAATTGCTTTACCACTCCTAAGTCCTATTGCATTGACTTGCTCCTTCTTCTTCTCCTTAGTAGCTGCAATCTCAGGTTGATTAGGTAGAGAACCAGTAGGTCATTCAGATACAACTTTGTGGATTTGTCCTAGCTGATTCTCCATAGTCTTCTGCAATGTAGCTATAGAAACTAAGGCTTTTGCAATTTTTGAGCTTATGGACTCATTCTTGGTGAAGAATTCCTTAAAGAGGTTCTCCATACTCTATTGGAAAGAACTCTTTATTGGAGGATTTGGTTTTGCAGTTGGAGCATTCTTCTTTTGACCACGCCATGAGAAGTTAGGGTGATCTGTCCATCCAGGGTTGTATGTGTTGGAGTAGGGGTTGTATTCCAAGTTTGGTTGACTTCAAACATAGTTGACTGATACTGGGTTCCCAGGGCATTCTTCATATTCATGCCCTCTCCCACAATAGACACAATGGACAACTTTAGCTGTTTTTGGAGCTCCAGAAGTAGGCTCTAGCGTCGTATCTTCTTCCTCTGGCACTACATCTTTGGTTGCCAGTTTCTTAACATAGTGTGTCATGGGATCAATCTAAGCAGTTAAAGTAGTAGCTTCAAACACACTTAAAAAACCTGGTGTTTTCTTTTCTTTTTTGGTAGGAGTTGTGGCTTTGCCTTGTGCTTGCATACGCTCAGTAGGCCACTGGTAGCTATTAGCATCTATAGTCTCTACCAGTTCATGACACTCTTGATAGGACTTGCTCAGTAGTGCACCTCCTGAAGAGGCATCTAGCATACGCCTTGTTGATGGAACAAGCCCATTGTAAAAGGTCTCCATTTGAATGGACATAGGTATCCCATGATGATGACACATTCTCAACAGATCTTTGTACCTTTCCCATGCTTCAAATAGTGTTTCTTCATTGGTTTGCCTAAAGAGGTTATGTCATTCCTCTTTCTGGCATTAAAGACAAGAGGAAAATATTTGACTAAGAACTTCTCTGCACGTTCTCTCCATGAAGTGACAGAGTTTGGTTCAAGAGAGTTTAATCAAGCTTTGGCTCTTCCTGTTAAAGAGCAAGGGAACAACCTCAAATTGAAACCATCATATTCTATTCCTAGAATCTTGAAATTTTCAGCTAGTTCAGTGAATTGCTTCAGGTGGAGATGAGGATCATCTGTGACTGCTCCTGAAAACTCGCCAATGCTCTGCATCATCTGGAACATGATAGGTTTGAACTTGAACTAAGCATTAGTGACTTCTGGCCTCACTATGCTAGTGTGAAGTGTTATTGGATCAAACACTGCATACTCCCTGGACCTCCCTTTATCATTTGTCGTGTCAATAGTGTTGTTGTTGTCAGCCATGTTGACAGATAAATCTTCCTCTGAGCTAGACTTGTTGGAGTTGTAGCTCTGTATAAAGTTTGGATCTAGCTCCTCTAGATTTGGATTCGTCTTTGACTTGAACAACTGTCTCCTTTTTTTGAATGTCCTTTCTATTTCAGTATCTAGGTGGAACTCTAGTGAAGATTGTGCTCTGAGCATTCACGAACACACCTACTAAAGACTCACCAAAATTCACAAGTAAAGTAAAACAAAAAAAATAAACAAATAAGCTAACTACTTGAATGAAAAAACTACAAACAACTATAACACCCTGCAGTCCCTCTCCTCTTATGGAATCTTCCCCTCTCCTCTTGGTGCTCTAGCTTTTCCTCTCCTCCAAGCTTCTTCTCCCTTTCTCTCTCTCTAGCCTCTCTCAAAATGTTTTGATAATAATTGCCATACCCCATTTTTTGACTCATATTTTTCTTTGTTTATTATTTCATTATAATTTTTAATTTCTTACTTTTATCTTTTATTATCTTTATTATTTCATCTTGACTCATAATAATTGGATTTTTATTTATTATCATTATCATTACTATTATTGTTATTAATATTATCGTTACTATTATCACTATTGTTATTATTAATACTATTATTATTATCTTTTTTCAATAATAATATTATTATCTTTTTATCAATGTTTTTATTATTATTATTATTTATTATTATTATTATTATTATTATTATTATTATTATTATCATTATTATTATTTTTGTTTCCATTATTACTTTTGTTATTATCATTACTATTATTATTATTTGTTTTATTGTTTTATTTTAAAGAAAATAAAAAAAGGAAAAAGGGGATTTCGCAGAGCGATGGTACGATCGCAGAGCGAAATCTGCGATTTTTCTGCAGTTTTTGAGTTTTCTGATTTAGCTTGCTTTTGTGTTTATTGTGATTGTTATTATTATCATCTATTACTATTATTATTATTATTATTGTTATTACCAATTTAGGCTGTTGAATTCAACAAAGAAAGATTTAAGCATGTGCCATTAAAGATTGAGGTGAGAAGGATTTTGTGCCAAGCCAAGCATGTGCCAAGCAAGTTGGCTTGCCCTTGGGCAGCTCTTATCCCTCCCAATTGCCTGCTACTGACCCTGCACTTTCCAGCCAGCAGCTTGCTCTCTTTTCTTCCTTCCTTCTCCACCAAAATCAGTCAAAATAGCTGCATTTTTACTTCCCCCAAAGAACAAAGTGCTGCCATGTTTCAGCTTTCTTCTTTCTTCCTCATTGCAGCTCACATGTTCCTTTTGCTTCTCCCAACCTCTGCACATTACAGCCCACGTTTTCCTTGCTTGTCTTCTCAAAATTGCAAGGATCAAACCCAAAGGACAGCTCAAGTTGCAAACAGCCAGGTTTTCTCACTTTTACATCATTTTTTCTGTCAAAATCAACTTCATTTATTGCTGAATTTGGCCAAAGTCTTGACCAAGATTGCAAGGCAATGTCACCTCTTCCCTTTTGCATTAAATGCAAAGCAAATAGCCTGATTTTTAGCCCACAAAACAGCCTGCTCTAGGGATTTTCCATCATTGCATTTGATCTCATTTTTGCCTATTTAAGCAATGCATTGCATAAGGTTTCAGCACAATTGAAAAACAATTGAAAAACACAGATTTTTACAGTTCAAAAGAGTGAATTTTGCAGTGAATCTCTACACAAATCAGATACAAAAAACAGAGTTAGTTTTGAGCAAGTTTAGAGAGAATTCTAGGAGGAAATTTTAGAACAAATTCCATTCCTTTCTTTCACAAATTATCCAAAACTATCACAAAGTAACCAAGCACCCAAAACAGCCACTAAACCTCATACAAAGAGGGAGGAACAATAGCACAATATTAGTGTTCCTGCTGTTTGCATTCATCAACATTTCAAACCTTGCAAAATCACAATCATTCAAGTCCTTTTCCATTTCTTGCATCTCAAGCCATTGCTAGGAGTTTGTAAGTCATTCTAACCTTTTATATTTCATTTGCATACTGTTTGCATTTGTTTTAATTTCTGTTTGATTCAGCATTTTTCTGCATCACTAGTGTTTGTTAAAAAACTCATTTTTCATTAAAACCACTTTTGAAACTTCAAAGAAATCACAAATTTGCAAAACACTAAGCTGAGTTGTTATACTCCTTTTCTTGCTAATTTCCCAAGCTTTTCAATCCCCTTAAGGTTATGAAGCTTGTTCAGAAGCAGCTTCTGAACAGAAGTTCAGAAGCAGCTTCTGAGTTTCAATTTTTTCGCAGAGTTCGCAGAGCGAAGTCATGGTCGCTCTACGACCATGACAGAACTTAGGTTCGCAGAGCCAAGTTCAGATCGCTCTGCGAAAATGACAGAACTCAGATTCTGAGTTCAAGCTTCTAAAAGCTAATTTTTGAGGTTCTAACCTAAAAATTCAGAACCTAAGAGGATTAAAACTCACTTTTGGTCCAGAAACATAACATGAGTTTTGCATGATGTTGGAAATTTCACAATTTTGAGCAACAATTTTGAGTAACTTGAGCAACAAGTTATGTTCATTAAATTTCAAAATCAAACTTGAGCAATAAGCTAGGTTCAATAAATTTCAAAACTAAACTTGAACAACAACCTTGTTCATGAATTTCAATCAAACGTGAACTTGAGCCGAACTTGCTCTTTTTTCAAAATCAAGCTTAAATTTGAGCCGAACTTGTGCATTTTCCAAATTTGTGCATCTTTTCTTGAACTTGTTCATTTTGCAAACTTGAATAACACTTGTTCTTGAGTTCCAATAACTTAAGCAACAAGCTATGTTCACTATTTTCAACAAACTTGAACAACAAATTTGTTCATGATTTTCAACAAACTTGTTTTTGAGTTCCAACACACGTGAACAATGCTTGTTCATTTTTGCATCATAAACTCGAGGCAAACTTGTTCCTTTTTTCGAAAACTTGAACAACATTTGTTCATAGGTTGCAACAACTAATTTGAACAACAAAATTTTCTTAGGTTTTTTAACCAAGTGTTTTGCTCTCTTTGAGATTTCTTTAAGTTTCAACAAAAAACTTGAATGAAAAAGGAGTGGTTTGACGTATGTCTCTCCATTCCCCGATTGCACGAATGCTTGACGTATGTCTCGTTGTTCGGGCAATCGTCATTCTATTTTCAACGCGTCCAACGCACTTAAACCTTTTATTGGTCCCCCGTGACCAATCCAACCTTTCTTTGATCCCTCGTGGTCAATTTAAACTTTTTTGGCCCCCGTGGTCAATTCAAACTTTTTAAGCCCACGCACGGATATTATCGCCCGTGTGCGAGTCCGTCCCTTTTACCTTTTTTAAGCTACCCTCATAACGGTAGTAGGTAAAACTTTTTATCGGTCTTCATTAAGCTATCCATACAACGATAGTAGGCCACGTTTCCTTTTTAATCAAACTTTTTCGCCCGAGCGCGACCAAATCTTTTTCATAATTAAAATCAACCGACACACAAACTTTTTCTACAAAGAACTACGTAAGCTTTGAATTCTCTATCGCACCGGGAGATACGTAGGAGGAAGATTCACATCTTGTCAAGCACAATACTAAAAAACTTTCTTTTTCCCTTTATATATTTTTTCTTTTTCCCTTTTATATATTCAAGCATGCAAGCAAAACTTCAAAAACATTCTAGCCTTAGCTAACTAGGAGGTTCCCGTTGAGTACAACGGATGTGAGGGGTGCTAATACCTTCCCCTTGCATAATCGACTCCCGAACCCAAAATCTTTAACATTAAGGTAATTTAGAACTTTTTCCCCTTTTCCCCGAAAAATTAAAAGTTCAGTCGTGATTTAAAATTAGTGATTCAACGCTTGTCCATAGCTTGATATCCGAAATTCGACGCGACAATAATGTTAACCTAATTCACCACCACCACTAACTAATGTATTTATAATAAGTTTCTAGGTTATTCCCACTAATGGGCTTAGTCGCAATTAACTCACAATTATTTTCTCTACACAATTACTACACTAAACCCCCCCCCCCCTCTTATTACTTATACACCACTATTTTCAAATTCTGAACTTCTAACATACTACAAATATGCCACTACCCCTCAAATTACTAAAATACCCTTCAACTCCCAAAATTCAATAAATCACCAAAATAAACAATTAAGCACATATAAATAAATAAATCCTAAAAATCGGGCTGTTACAACATTCACCTTGCTTGAATGATATCTCAACTCAAAATCATACTCCTTCAAAAACTCCATGCAACGCCTCTGCCTCATGTTCAACTCCTTCTGATTGTTGTACACTTCAAACCTCGAACCAACAGATAATGCCTCCAACTCTTAAGCGCAAACGCTACCGCCGCCAATTCCAAAAACTTCTGATCTCGGCAACAGGCTTATGAGCCTCCCAATGCACCACATACTTCAATCTCTTATGATTGTTGTACACTTCAAACCTCGAACCAACAGATAATGCCCCCAACTCTTAAGCGCAAACGCTACAGGCGCCAATTCCAAAAACTTCTGATCTCGGCAACAGGCTTATGAGCCTCCCAATGCACCATAACTCTAACATTCGATAGACCAACCATAATTCCACCTTTGGAAATCACTTGACCAAGGAAACTCGTTCACTACCGGTATACCACCGCTTCCTTCCTCACTCCCACCTTCTAAGAAGAAAACATCACAACATACTAGTCTCACCTTCCAACGACGCCTTTGCTTAACTTGCATACAAAATTTCTCCTCAATACGCTCCACCGATTTAGGAAAAGTAACCGACTTCGTCAAACAGTTAAAATTAACATTAAAAGACAACAACCAATTCCTACCAAAGATAACATCCATGTGAGCCAAAAAGTAAACAACTAAATTCGACATAAAAAGATTTAACCTTATCACACAAACAAGAGGAACAAACGAATGTGCCACACCAGCAACAAAAAATAGCAATCATAGAAGTGTTGCTAACGAAACAAATACCTCATATCAAGTTGTCCTTCCCCAGAACCTCCTCAGCGTTCATGGCAAACACCTTAGCACCTGACTTCGCCTTCTTCGGCTTCGAACACTGTGTACTAATGTGACCAGCTTCTCTGCAGTTGAAACAAACTAACTCCTTACTCTTGCACTCAAAGGCACGATGTCCATCCTTGCCACACCTGAAACACTTAACCACAAAATTCTTACAATCTGCAAAACGATGTCCAGTTCCTCCACACTTGTAACACTTAAGTTCTCCCCCACTTGGGTTTGAAAAACCACCAGACACCTTCTTTTCCTTATCTCCTTGCTTCTTATAAGACATCCTACGATCATTCCCCTTTCCTTTCTTATCACCAAGACTCTTGTAATAGCTATCCCTTGCTCTACAATCATCATCAAAGATACGACACTTGTTCACCAAGACAGGAAAATCCTGAATCTCGTGGAAACTGATAAACTGCTTGATCTCAGGTCGCAAGCTGCTCTCAAACTTCACGCACTTTAAAGCTTCAGCTCCTATCACATTGTAATGTGGACAAAAACGAGACAACTCCTCAAACTTAGCAGCATAATCCGATACCGTTATATTACCCTGCTTCAGCTCCAAAAACTCAATCTCTTTCTTGCTTCTGACCTCAGCAGGAAAGTACTTCAACAAAAATGCATCCTTGAATGCTTCCAAGGACATAGCATCTCCTCCAACTCCAACCTTTGACGGGTGTTCATCCACCAATAATCGGCCTCCTCTGCAAGCATGTGGGTCGCCAACCGAACATTCTAATCATCAGACGTCACCAAGCCAAGTCTGCGCACCCTCTCGATCATACCTCCTGTTGAACGTCGGGGGATGGTTTCTCATGAAAAGATCCAACCTCAGCTCATCGGCTCCACCCACATGCTGACGCTGCCCATGAGCCGCCACATTAGCCTGCACCAATGCCTGAGCGATCTGAGCCATCGCATTAGCTATCGCCGCATGTTACGCCCAACCATCTCTCTACTACACAATGAGCACCACCTAGTTAGACGAAAAAAACATCGACAATATATACACATACATGTCGCATGCAACAGGACAATAATCAAGTGTTGGCCCAGACAGGACCGACCTGCTCTGATACCACTTTGTAACACCCCGATCCCCGAGACTACTATTTAAATAACAATTCATGTAATTCAACAACATCGAGGTATTACGATACATCAAACATATCATGCTAATTACTCATAATAAAAATTTCATCAAAAATTATCATAGCACAGCGGAAAATAAACATCTCAACATAATAATCATCTCGGGTCTCATCAAAAACATCTCAAATAAATACATCGTCTTAAAAATTCAACAAGTAAAATAAATCCCAGACTCCTAGATCAGAGCATCTAATCTAGACATCCTCGAAAAATGCAACATAAAAGAGAAGGCGTAACGTCGTCCTCAGCACAACTCACCAAGCAACTACTCTTCAACCTGCAAGTCTACATCCACAAGGGTTGAACCCACGGATGAGGCGACAATAAAGTCACTAGAGAGTAAGATTTACATTCAACAAAAGGATAAAATAAACGCATGTAAGTTTCAGGCAAAGCATCACTTAATATATAAGCATCCATCAATACATAAAGCCTGATTAATACTCAGGCATAATTCATAAATCATAGTATACCCTCATCATTGTATAATTACCAACTTAATTATACATCATCAACAATTAAATCATAATCTCAACTATAAATCATCAACGAATAATCATCAACTCATCTATAAGTCATCAACAGATAAATGTCACTCATTTATAAGTCAACAACAGATAAATATCAACTTGTCTATAAGTCATCAACAAATAATCAACTCAATTTTACATCGTTCATATCTCATCATCAATTCAAGCATAAAGCATTCACCACGTCATCCATATCATCAAGTATACATTTGCCACATAAATGCACAAGTTCACACCTAAACATTTCCACATATGACTCATCATGTTCATGCAATGTGCCTAACATGACACTAAATGCATGTGGTACCAAAGTTTGGATATCAGATCCCTCGGCATGTTGGATTACTAGAACCCTCGGCATATTGGATTATCAAAACCCTCAGCATGTTATCATCAATTCACAACTGGAGACTGACTATGTATGCATGGACACCACATATAGACCCGACAATGCACTCATCATGCTGTTATTTAATTCACTCCATCATATAATGTATCTTCACATCATCACTATTGCATTATCAAATCAATACATCCATACAATACAAATCATGTTATCATCACAACATCATTTTATCACATTCATCATGCTTAATCATCACAACATCATTTCATCACATTCATCATGCTTAATCATCACAACATCATTTCATCACATTCATCATTTAAATCACCACTATAATGCATTAAGTCACATCCAGCATCATTCACTTTATATCAATGCATTTCACCAAGTTTAATCATCGCATATTATAAACAACATATTTACATTCTTCAACATTCACATAGTCTGCATCTCATGATTAATTCAAGCAAGTTACATTAATCCATCATTAATTCACTTCATAATCATGCTACAACATCATTCACACTTCCATAATCAATTATCATGATTGCATACAATTCAAGACTCAATTAAAGATATATTTCCAAGTTTAATTCACAACTTTCCAATTCTGACTTATCTTTAATCATACACCATGTAAATCAACCTTAATCATCATAATTAAACATCTACTAATCAAGTTTAAGGGTGTGGGAACCATTCACGCGCATCGGATATCTCAAAATACGACAAAAATGCACTTTCCATCTTCGAGAAGGGTGGCACAGTCATGCCAACTGGATGCACGATCGTGCTACCTTAGGCAGCATGTTCACGCACGGCCGTGCCACTAGGGCGCACGGTCGTGCCTGTTCAGCAGGTAGGGAAAACTGAATTTTTGCCTATTTTTGTGAAAACAACGTTTTCAAAACCATTTTTCGATCCAATTCGCACCAAAATCATTCAAAATCCTTAAACCACTTTTATCTAGTCAATTATACTTCAACTTAACTAAACAACTTATACATAATCACTTGTCTTGAATAATCATCACATTTTTCACTTAAAATTAAACTTCGTCTCAATTTCACATTTTCACCAACAAAACATCAATTAAGCTTGTATAACAACACCAACAGTATTTCATCAAGTTCAACATCATCATAATCACCTATTCAAACTATTTCAACAGCAACTTATTCATTTAAGAAGCAACTTACTCATTTTCACTTAATTAAGTCATTTTTAGCAAAACACCAACAACAACAACAACAACTTAATTCTCATCAAAGCTACACACCCAACATAACAATTACATGCTTTTCATCATATGGTAGTAACATAATCCAAACAGTAGCAACTTAAGCAAATTCACTCAATTAATCAATTTTCTCAAAATCACTTAAATTGCAACTTATTCAACATAACTTCATGATTTCTCAAACAAAACAGATATTCATGCTCATAATCAAGTTCACAATCAACAAACATCATTCAATTATCATGTTAATCATCAATATCATCAAAATTCACAAAGGTATCAATTAATCATAATGAAACATGAATTTTGACATGAAGAAAATGCAATTTCATCAAAGTTTAACATGCTTAATTTAATCAACGAAAAGGAGCACGAAAATTCACCAAATCAACAACAAATAATCATGCAATTAATCATAATCTAAAACACTCAAACCTCTCAATTGCTTATTAAACCCATTTGGTGAAAGTAATCTCCCCTCTTACCTTAATTCTTCACTTTTCTTGCTACATCTAGTAGAATTCTCCTCTTCCCCTTGAGTTCTTCTAGTTTCCTCTTCTCCAAGCCTCTTCTCTCACTTGTTGGAACAAAATGCATGAACAAGCCTCTTTTGAGTTTTGATGATAACAAGGTATTAAAAAGAAAATTGGATATGCTAATGCTTGTTCTAAGTGTGTAGGACCATATACTTAAATCATGTATCTAATAGTGGTTCTGAAAGATCAAGTTAAGAGCAAAGGAACATATTGAAGCTTGAGTTTCAAGTCAGAATCTGAAGACAGTCAGGATCCGAAAGCATCAGAAGCTGGAAGATCAGAAGCTGACTCTCAGAGTCTGAAGGAGAATCATATGTCAACTGTTGTCACTGTCAAAAAGACATAGTACAACCACGACCTCTGCAACAACCTCAGAGTCAGAACGTGCTCTGAAACATTGTCTCCTTGGACAAAACATTCAATCCATATTCAGCAAAGGATTCAAACGTTATTCTTCATGGTACGCATACCAAATCAAGGAACAAATCAACTTTGGATCAAGCTTCAGCTTAAACGACTCTCTTGATGATATGGCATTCATTTTGGCATCTTCTCAACGTCTCTATATCCCTCTATAAAAGGACTAAAGATTTGAAGAATTATACAAGACTCTACAATTTTGAAAGTGTCAATACTCTGCCAAATTCACTACGCATCAAACACTTAGAAATTCTTACAAACTTTCATATCTTAGAATTTCTTAAGACTAGAGTCTAAACACTGTGTTGTATTTTGTAAACACCTCTGATAGTATATCAAGTGTTCATTCAAACTATATTCTTGTAATCTTAGTTTGTCAAAAGTCTCTTGCTTGTGTGATTGAGCAATTAGGAAGTCTCTTGAAGTTGTTCTAAAGCATTGTGAAGTCTCTTGCTTTTGTGCTTGAGCATTTGTAATTTGTGTGATTATAGTGAAAAATCTCTTGCAAGTGACAAGAGGACTTGACTACTTCTGGGTTGTGGAAGGAACCAGGATAATTGCTTTTGTCCTCTCTTTCTCTCTCTCTCTCTCTCTCTCTCTCTCTCTCTCTCTCTCTCATTTTATACTTTATCCGCTGCGTCTGAACTCTGAACATAGTTTCAGACTCTGACTTAAGATCAGACTCTGAACTATTTCTTAGGTTGAGAAAGAAAAGGCCAACCCAATTCAACCCCCCCCCCCCCCCTTCTTGTGTTTTTCTCACCTTCAGTTGGTATCAGAGCTCCGGTTCTGATATTCAATCATGAAATCCTGGCAGGTACTGAATAAGAACCGTAAAACAGAGTACAAAACGCACAAAACAGAGTACTTAAAGACAGGTTCAGAAGCAGTAAAATAAAGAACACAAGATATTTGTTAACCCAGTTCGGTGATAAACAACACCTACGTCTGGAGGATACCATTCCAGGAAGGAAATCCACTAAGAGGAATTAATTCAAAGACTCAAGACACAGCCCCTGTTCCCAGCCTTATCACTTAATCTCCACCCGTATAGACTTCTACCTAGGAAACCCCTAGATATAAGAACCCTACTTACTTCCCAACTAAGTAATCATAGCCCAGTGATTATCAACTTTTGAACAAACAAGTATAATGAAGACACTCTTCAAAACAGCAAAAACATCAATTGTGCTTAAAAGCTTTAAGTGAAAAACACCTCTAAACAAAACAACCAACTCTAACAGATGAGTGGTACAAAACAAAGCTCTAAGCTTACAGACTCAAAAACTCTAAGACTCTTAATTCTAATTTCTGGTTTTTGATTCAAATCAACTCTTAAATGGCAGCACGTCCTCCTTATATAGTCTTCAGCAGCTCACATAATTCTGAACCATATATTCTTCAAAGATAGAATTCTGAAATTGTTTAGAAGCTCATAGAAGGAAATATATTTCTGAATTATATTTTGCAAAGATTCCTTTGAAAATATATTCATAAATAAACGAAGCCAATCTTCAACAAGATCTTAACGTAAAATAATCAGCCTTCTAGAACCATTAGCCAGGATATAACTTCAAGCAAATCTTCACAAGATACAGAAAGAATTAATCAGAAAGAATGCAGAAATGCAGCTTCTGAAATGCAGCTTTTGAAGGTCAATAGAAGTCCACGTCTGAAGGCAGCTTCTGAAGGTCAACAGAAGTCATCGTCTGAACAGTGCGTTTGATGACCAGTTCTACGTCTGATGAACAGTTCTGCGTCTGAAGACCAGTTCTGCGTCTGATGAATAGTACCAGCTTCTGAAACTTCTGAAATCCAATTTACAGCTTCTGAAGACATAAATAGTTTCTGGAGACGCATTGCTTGCACATTTTGATTTTACCAAACATGTAGCCAACCTACAAATATCCAACAATCTCCCCCTTTGGCAAATTTTTGGCTAAAATCAAATGGACCACATAGATAAGTTCTTCACTCAACAAACTTATTCAACCATGAAGAACTACACATAATTAAACATAGCACCAGAGTCAGCAGCGGATAAAATGCTATGTTTAACATAAATAGCTTCAGCTTCTGAAGCACACAAGTACCACAAAACAACAGCTTCTGACAGCACACAAAAAACAACCAGTTTCTGAAGCACATGAAACACACAACTCTTCTGGTACAAAAAACAACTCCCCCTCAACTCATACTCAGACACAACCAACTCTCCCCCTGAAGCACAACTTCCAACAACACACCCCCTGAACATATTAGATTCTAACAGAAAACGCCACACAAACTCAGAACATAATAACTCAGGAACACTTCAGTGAAAGACTCCCCTTGAGACACAGACTCCCCCTCAAACATATCTTCACAGCTCTTGTTGTATTGCTTCTGAATTCTGAATAAAACAAACTCCGAACTCTGAAACTTAGTACATTCTGAACAACTACATTCTGAAACCAAACACAAGTTTTTCTCCCCCTTTTTAGCCAAATAATCTTGAAAAAAACACAGTCTTCACATAGAGAACAAAAACTGAATGTTTAACACAGATTGTATCAAACTCAGTATCAACATCATCTTCATCTTCCTCACTTCCAGCTTGCTCACCCTCATCAATCTGTAATTGCTATAATTCCTCATGTAGACAAACTCCCAGCTTGCTTCTCAGATTTTCAAATTGCTTGGCATCCAAAGCTTTTGTAAAAATATCAGCAATCTGTTTGTTAGTATCAACATGTTCAAGCTGCACAATCTTCTCCTCCACAAGGTTTCTGATGAAACGATGTCTTATATCAATGTGCTTAGTCCTACTATGCTGTATGGGGTTCTTTGAGATGTTGATAGCACTCAGATTATCACAGTACAAAGTCATAACATCTTGTTCAAGATTGTATTCCTTCAGCATCTGCTTCATCCACACCAACTGAGAACAACTACTTCCAGCTGCTATATACTCAGCTTCAGCTGTAGACAATGACACACAATTCTGCTTCTTATTGAACCATGAAATCAAATTGTTACCCAGAAAGAAACATCCACCAGAAGTACTCTTTCTGTCATCTGCACTTCCTGCCCAGTCAGCATCACAATACCCTACTAATTCAGAACTTCCACTGTGTGAATACATAATACCATAATCACTTGTACTGTTGACATACTTCATAATCTTCTTCACTCTTGTCAAATGACTCATTTTTAGCTCAGCTTGATATCTAGCACAGACTCCAACAGCAAAAGTTATGTCTGGTCTGCTTGCAGTTAGATATAACAGACTTCCAATCATGCTCCTATACAGGCTTTGATCAACAACAACACCTTGTTCTTCTTTAGTTAACTTCA
Source organism: Medicago ruthenica (assembly GCA_018208015.1). NCBI lineage: Eukaryota > Viridiplantae > Streptophyta > Magnoliopsida > Fabales > Fabaceae > Medicago > Medicago ruthenica. Next base: position 37,503,510 of record CM031376.1, read on the forward strand.
AGTGAGTAGCTGCAGGTGTTCTCTTATGGCTAACATTCTCCATCCCAAACTTCTTGATTATATTCTTTGCATATTTGCTTTGTGAAATGAATATAGTGTATTCCCTCTGCTTGACTTTAAGACCAAGAAAATATGTTAGTTCACCCACAAGACTCATCTCAAACTCAGATTGCATCTACTGAACAAATAGTTGAACCATCTGGTTTGACATCCCACCAAAAACTATGTCATCTACATAGATTTGTGCTATCATCAGACTTCCATCTTCTTCTTTCACAAACAAAGTCTTGTCAGTTCCTCCTTTTTTGTATCCTTGAGTAACAGGAAACTGTGTGAGTCTCTCATACCATGCTCTAGGTGCTTGTTTCAATCCATACAAAGCTTTCTTCAATTTGTAAACATGATTTGGAAAATTAGGATCCACAAATCCCTTGGGCTGTTCAACATAAACTTCTTCCTGTAAGTATCCATTCGGAAAAGCACTCTTCACATCCATCTGAAACAGTTTGAACTTAAGAATACATGCTACTCCCAATAGTAATCTTATGGACTCTAATCTGGCCACAGGTGCAAAGGTTTTATCAAAATCAAGTCCCTCCACCTGAGTGTATCATTGAGCAACTAACCTTGCCTTGTTTCTGGTCACAGTTCCATGTTCATCTGATTTATTTTTGTAAATCCACTTAGTTCCAATGACATTCATACCTTCAGGTCTTGGAACAAGGTCCCACACTTCACTTCTTTTGAACTGATTCAATTGCTTTTGCATAGCCTTAATCCAGAATTCATCAGTAAGAGCTTCTTTAATATTTTTGGGTTCAAATTTGGACACAAAACATGAATCAGTAGTTACTGCATCTGATCTTCTGGTTCTGACTCCTTGATCAAGACAACAATGATTAAATCTCTGGGATGATCCTTCTGAACTCTAATTGAGTGTCCTTTACCAGTAGATACATGATCTGGATGAATTTCTTCTTCTTCAGACTCTACTTCATTTTCTGCAACTGGAGCTTCTGACTGTTGTTCTTCTGATGTTACATCATCTGGTACCACTTCAGACTCAACTCTTTCTTTTTCAGCAGATAAATCATCTATCACAACATTGATAGACTTCGTAACAACCTTGGTTCTGGAATTAAACACTTTATAAGCTCTGCTGTTTACTGAGTAACCCAGAAAATTTCCTTCATCAGACTTAGGATCCATCTTTCTTCTGTTTTCTCTATCAGCCAAAATGTAACACTTGCTACCAAAAACATGAAAATACTTGACATTAGGCTTTATTCCTTTCCATAACTCATACAGAGTAGAAGTAGTTCCCTTCTTCAGAGTCACCCTATTGTGTATATAGCAAGCTGTATTCATTGCTACTGCCTAGAACAGTAAGGTAAATTCTTAGCATGTAACATAACTCTAGCTGATTCTGCTAAGGTTCTGTTCTTCCTCTCAACTACACCATTTTGCTGAGGTGTTATAGGTGCTGAAAACTCATGCTTGATCCCTTCAGAAGCACAGAATTCAGAAAACTTCTTATTTTCAAACTCCTTCCCATGATCACTTCTGATTCTGATGATGACACTATCCTTCTCTCTTTGTAACTGAGTGCACAGATCTTTAAATACATCAAAAGTATCTGATTTTTCTCTAATGAAGCTTACCCAAGTGAATCTTGAATAATCATCAACAACCACAAAAGCATACTTCTTTCCTCCAATGTTCTCAACTTGCATAGGTCCCATTAAATCCATATCACTAGTAGAAAATATACATTTAACAACAGGGGGGATTTTAGTTTTCACATCGGTCGAGAAAATACCTGAAGGGAAAGATGCACACGGTGGCAATTTTGAAATTTTAGTAAACTTTGGAGAAGGTTTTCACATCAGTTGAGGAAAATGCATGAGGGGAAAAATAGATGTTGAAGAGTTTTCCCATCAGTTGAAATAATGCTTGAGGGGAAAGATAAACGCGGTGGCAATTTCGTAATATTAGTAAACTTTACATCAAACCTTTTTCCCAATTTCACTCTCACGTTTGTCATTCTTTTCAGTCCCACGTTCTTTTCTTTCATTCTAGATAGATCTTCTTCACCCACCAAAACCCTAAATTCTCCTTTTTCAATCTCAAATCTGTTCCACAACCCACCAACCACCACCACCAATATCCTTCAACAGAGTTTCATTCCACCTTCTTCCCCACAATATCCTTTAACTGGAGTTTCTATACCCTCAATCGATTGAGTTCCCTTCCTTTCGTTGGAGCAAAACCCAAGATCTGTAGTGCTTCACCGCCGGCCAGTTCAGTTCTTCGAAGAAGAAGCCATCGACGACAACAAAGACAGCGGCTTCAGTGATTTTAGTAATTTCAGCGTTTGTCATGACTATTCCTCCTCCTTATCTGGCTCTCGTTTATCTCTCGAAAGCCCCAAGTCATCGATCTTCTCTCAATCTCATTCTAAAGGTGCAAAAGTCAGATGATATGTACGTTTCTCAATTCCTCTTTTTAATTTACGCTTTCTCTCTTGAAACCCTTTTGCGTTTCATTTGTTTTTTATGTTTTTTTTGTTGGTTTTGATTTAGTCACAAAATTTTGTGAATTTTGTGTTAAATTAAGATCTGTGGGATTGAATTGATGTTTGGGTATGTTTACATCTATTGTTATTGTTCTGTAGAAAAACAATTCAAGTAGCTATTGTCTCATCATAAGCTTTTTTTATCCTTGATGGTAGTGTGAATTTTGAGACATTACATTGCTTCTTAATTAGGAGGTAGTTTGATCATGGTTACTTAGATATATTAAATTTTTTTAAGCAATTTGGGGCTGGTTTTTGATATATTATAGAAGCAAGTTTTGTTCATGTCAGGTGGTTGTTTGGGTGTTATTTTTGCAAATGTAGTGGCTGTTTTAGTGCTCTAATATTTGGTCCTTGTTTTGGTTTTTGTTTTGGGGATGTTATGGGTACTTGTGTGTATCATTTGGGTGAGTGGATATTATGGAGAGTGAAAAATTAATCTGGGAATATCCGGACAAATGAGGTAGTTCATACAAACCATTGAATCATTTGGTGCCATTTTATTAGCTATTTTAAACATGATGATTTTGTGTGATTTTGCGTTTGAGAGTACCATATGAAGGATTGCAATTTGATTGTTTCAGATTCAAAGCAGGAGGTTCAAGCACAAGTGGTCGAGGCCGAGCCAAAAGGTATTAAAATGAATTTAGTTCCCTTTTATTAAAGCTTCTTTTTTCACTAATATTCTTTTCCGTATTTTGTGTCAACTATTGTTGCTTATGTTAACCATTGTTTTTTCACTAATTGTATTAGATCACTTAACAAAATGATCTCTTATTCAAATAAGTACTTATATATCTTGAAAAGTATGTATGTCATATGCCACTGCCTTTTTTGTTAATAAAAGAAAAAAAATCATGTCAAGTATTTTATCTAGTTACTAATTGTCATATGCTCTTGGTGAATGATTTTACTGTATCAAAATTCCTGGTGAAAGCCCCATTTTGAGCATTGTTCAGATCTTTGTAATTATTATCTAATCATCTTAATTCATTCATTGATTAATGAGCAGTAAACCAATTAATCATTATTGTTTGATGCAGGTTATTGTTGTGGCTTTGAAGAACCAAAAGCTACCACTACAAGACTCCTAAACAAGACACATGAGGTCTATAGAGATTCTACTTTAGAGCAGATTTCGCACACTAACCAGATGAGGTTATTCTACATATTTTTGCTTAATTAACATCTTGTAATAATGTATAATGTGTTAGACTAATTTAGGCTAATATTATTGATCCGCAAATCACATTTGAGAACTACACTGTCCAGCACAATATTAAGATTCATTTTCCTCTTATACCAACTATCAAGTAATACCAAAGAATTCTTCAGAAAAAAAGTAATACTAAAGAATTTTGGCCTATTATCACTCACTTTTACACATTTGATGTAGCAGAGATGCAGAAAATGATCATGGAAAATGTTGAAATGGCAATTTGGAGGAACCTTCACTAAAGGTATGGAACCATCATGATTGCTATATTTTAAAATTTGAATGTAATAGCAATATTGTCAACTGTTTCATCATCATGTTATATGCTATGAAGGAGAACTCCGACATGGTCACCTGACATGACATGGACATGGACACATCGACACTATTAATGTAAAAACTTTGGACACCGATGCCGCTACACACTTATGAATTTAATTTATTATAATTAAATAAAATATTAATATTATTTATAAAAGATCTAAATTGAAAATCACTTTGTTAATAACTGGACTCCTTACTTTGTGATTGAATCACTTTGATTTTTTTTTAGTTGAAATCATGTTGATCATGTGTAATAATGCTTGTGATTTTGCTTCATTATTTTTGTTGCTTGAGAGTTGTGTGCAGTGATTTGAAGTGTATTGGTTCTAGTGATGTGTTTGAAGTGGGAGTTCAATTCTAAGATTGGAATTGGCTTTTACAATTATTGATTTTATTGGAAGTTCAATATATATTTGTGTTTGCGATATCGAGATTTAGAACTAGGAAATAAGAGCAATGATAATATAATTGTGATTTGGTGAGATATAGAAAACCATGAGTGAGTAGAGTATTTTTTTGTTTTGTTGCTTGTAAAAATTATTTTTGGGATTGTTTCTTTGTTGTTGAGTTCAAATCTTGACTTAAGATTGTTGTCTTTGAATTGGAGGCTCAATGTTAAATGGAATTGGCTTTTGCAGTAATTGATTTTATTGTAAATCCAGTATATGTGTGTGCCTGTGTTTATAATAACTCAAATTAGAACCGGTAAATAAGAGCAATGTCTTGTAATCGTAATTTGGAGAGATATGGTCTTTGTTGTTGAGTGCAGATATTGACTTAAGAGTTTTGTTTTATGTTTTAAATTCATGTTTTTTGTCATTGTACTTGTTTTTTTAGAAGTTAAATAAATGGTGGTTTTAGTAGCCCCTGGTGTTGAGTTTGATTGGCTGTCTTCCTTTTTGATTTCAGACTATAGTTGGCAGGGATGTCAGAGACAGAACTTAAGGATCTCAACACTATTCCTGCAACTGCGAGGAAGAGCGAGGGCTTTGGTAAGGCGTGTTTGACCAAGCCTCTTGTTAACAGTCCTAATGAAGATATCAAAGAATGTCAAAAGAGGAAAAATAGTTCATATTTGGTTTCCCAACATGTTAATGGAAATCAGGTTGTGCCTGCTGATTATGTTGTAGAGATTAGAACTGTAGAATTAGAATACATGAATTTCAGAATTATGATATTTGCCGACATTTTCGGTGCTTATAGTTACTAGTTGCTTTGATTTTGTACTGAATCTGTTAAGATTTGTATTGGTTTTATGTGTTTACTATCTGATTAGATAATATAACTTCCTTTTTGGCATTAAAATTATCCATATTTGTTTTTATATTTTTAATATAAAAGAAAAGAGCAAGTGTTAAGCTTATTTATTAAGCAATTTAAAAAAAAAATAATATAGATTTCGCATCAGTCCTTAACTTATACCTGATGTGAAAAACACATATTTTACATCAGTCCTTAACTTATACCTGATGTGAAAACCCGCTTTGTCAAATTTTAAAGTGCATCTATTACAACAGTGGAAAATAGAACTGATGTAGAAAATAGGTTTTCACATCAGTCCGTACCCGATGTAAAAAGTAGTGCACATACTACATCAAGCCACCTTACATCGGTTGGCAACTGATGTAAAAAGTCATTTTCGACTGATGTAAAAAGTCATTTCTGTAGTAGTGTATGTAACAATTCAAGTACTTTAGTTGTTACCTGGTGATCCAACCTGGGATGAGACTTTCTTGTTTGTTTACCAATCTGACATTCACCACAAACACTGTCTTCATTAATCTTCAGTTTGGGTAGACCTCTGATAGCTTCAGTATTCATGACTTTCTTCATGCCCTTCAGATGCAAGTGACCCAGTTTCTGGTGCCAGAGTCTGACTTCTTCTTCTGAACGTATGAGACAAGTGGACAGGTTTGTTTCTTCTTCAGACATCCACAAATAGCAGTTGTTCTTTGATCTGCCGCCCCTCATCAGTACTTCACCTTCTTTACCAGTTACCAGACACTCTTCCTTGTTAAAATTCACTTTCAACTCTTGATCACACAACTGGCTTATGCTGATCAGATTTGAAGTCAACCATTTCACTAATAGCACATTATCTAGTCTTGGTAATCTATTACTGATTAAGTCTCCAATACCAAGAATCTCTCCTTTAGCTCCATCACCAAAAGTCACATAGCTGCTGGAATATGGCTTTAAATTGCTCAACAACTTCTTCACACCAGTCATGTGTCTAGAACAACCACTATCAAAATACCAATCTTCCCTAGAGGTGGCTCTCAAAGATGTATGAGCTATGAGGCAAACATTATTACCTTTGGGTTTCCATACCTTCTGAACATTGATTCTGATTGCAGCAGGTTCTACTTTTTGTACTGAAAGTGCTCAGGATAACCATATAGCTTGAAACAGAATGGTTTAATGTGCCCCTCTTTCCACAGTGATGACAAACCCATGGATGATCTCTCCTCTTTCTCTTGGACTTGTGAGGTTGCTTCTGAGGTTTCATCTCAGATGTGCCTATCATGGGATCATAAGTTTCAACAGCAGGAACAAACCTTTTAGCAGGATTTTTCTATTTGAGGTTCAAAGTCTTATCAACAAATCCTATGCCATTTTGTTTCCCTTGTTTCTGATTCTCCAATATCTCCTCCAGCAGATGAGTAGCAGTATTCATCATTCTGACTTGCTTTTTCATGTTTTCAAGCTGAGAATTCAGTTGGCTCACTTCATCTTTGAGATCAGAATTTTGCACTAAGAGTTCACTTTTCTCAGCATTCAACTAGCAGATTGTCTTCTTCTGATCCACTAGTTGCTTGCAAACTTCTACACTTCTGATGTATAGGTTTTTGTAATTGTCAGCCAGTTCTTCATAAGTAGATTTTTCAACTCTAGCTTCAGACTCTGATGGAACTACTCTGCTTCAGACTCTAATAGAGTTTCAGACTCTGATAATGTCTCAGACTCTAAAAATGCTTCAGTCTTTGAAAGAGCTTCTGAGGCATTAACCTTAACATCAGACTTGTATATTCCAGTTAGGGCAACAACATGCTCAGCAGATTCACTTTTTTCTTCTTCTTCTGAGTCTTCATCAGACCAGGAAACAGCCAAGCTCTTCTTCTGCTTCTTAAGATAAGTAGGACATTCTGACTTGATATGACCAAATCCTTCACACTCAAAGCACTGAACACCCTTTGATTGATTGCTCTTCTCATCAGTCTTGGTCTTCTTCAAATCACTTGGAGGCTTACTGTGGTTGAATCTGATGTTCTGACCTTTTGACTTGGATCTTCTGTCAACATGCATCAGAATCTTATTAAACTGTCTCCCCAGCAACCCAAGTGCTTCTGATAAGCCTTGATCATCCTCATCAAACTCTTGTTGATCCTCAGCTTCAGATTAACTGCAAAAGCAACTCCTTTCCCTTTCTTCTCAGTAAGGTTATAGAAGGTTGTTTCAAAATTCAGCATGGATCCTATTAACTCTTCAACCTTCATATTGGAGATGTCATGAGCTTCCTCAATAGCTGTCACTTTCATGTCAAATCTTTTAGGAAGTGACCTGAGTATTTTTCTAACAATCTTCTCATCAGACATCTTCTCTCCAAGAGAATCAAAATAATTAGCCATATACAGGACATTCATATAGAAGTCTTGAATGTTCTCATCCTCCAACATCTTCAAATTTTCAAATTTTGTGGTAAGTAGTTGAAGTCTGGATAGCTTAACCTTTGAAGTTCCTTCATGAGTGGTCTTGAGTATCTCCCAGGCATCCTTGGCTATAGTGCACTGCTTTATCAGTCTGAACATGTTCTTGTCCACTCCATTGAATAGAGCATTCAAAGGTTTGGAGTTTCCAAGAGCCAATTTATCTTCATCCTTTGACCATTCTTCCTCTGGTTTCAGCACATCAGTCTTCTTACCATCTTTGTCCAACACAACTGGACAATCCCAACCATTCAGTACTGCTTTCCAGGTCCTGCTGTCTATGGATTTCAGGAAAGCACACATACGAGACTTCCAGTACTCATAGTTGGAACCATCCAACAGAGGTGGCCTGTTAACAAATCCTTCTTCCTTGTCCATTCTTGCCAGAAAAACCTTCCCTGGAGCTCACCCAATAACAGGCAGGGTGCCTACTCTGATGCCAATTGAAATTCTGGCAGGTACTGAATCAGAACCGTAAAATAGAGTACAAAACGCACAAAACAGAGTACTTAAACACAGGTTCAGAAGCAGTAAAATAAAGGACAGAAAATAAAGAACACAAGATATTTGTTAACCCAGTTCGGTGATAAACAACACCTACGTCTGGAGGATACCAATCCAGGAAGGAAATCCACTAAGAGGAATTAATTCAAAGACTCAAGACACAGCCCCTGTTCCCAGCCTTATCACTTAATCTCCACCAGTATAGACTTCTACCTAGGAAACCCCTAGATATAAGAACCCTACTTACTTCCCAACCAAGTAATCACAGCCCAGTGATTATCAACTTCTGAACAAAACAAGTATAATGAAGACACTCTTCAAAACAGCAAAAACATCACTTGTGCTTAAAAGCTTTAAGTGAAAAACAAATCTAAACAAAACAACCAACTCTAACAGATGAGTGGTACAAAACAAAGCTCTAAGCTTACAGACTCAAAAACTCTAAGACTACTAATTCTAATTTCTGGTTTTTGATTCAAATCAACTCTTCCATGGCAGCACGTCCTCCTTATATAGTCTTCAGCAGCTCACATAATTCTGAACCATATATTCTTCAAAGATACAATTCTGAAATTGTTTAGAAGCTCATAGAAGGAAATATATTTCTGAATTATATTTTGCCCAGATTCCTTTGAAAATATATTCATAAATAAACGAAGCCAATCTTCAACAAGATTTTCTCGTAAAATAACCAGCCTTCTAGAACCATTAGCCAGGATAAAACTTCAAGCAAATCTTCACAAGATACAAAAAGAATTAATCAGAAAGAACGCAGAAATCCAGCTTTTGAAATGCAGCTTCTGAAGGTCAACAGAAGTCAACATCTGAAGGCAGCTTCTGAAGGTCAACAGAAGTCAACGTCTGACAGTGCGTCTGATGACCAGTTCTGCGTCTGATGAACAGTTCTGCGTCTGAAGACCAGTTCTGCATCTGATGAACAGTACCAGCTTCTGAAACTTCTGAAATCCAATTTCCAGCTTCTGAAGACATAAATAGCTTCTGGAGACGCATTGCTTGCACATTTTGATTTTACCAAACATGTAGCCAACTTTCAAATATCCAACAAATCACCTAACAGTGAGTCAGTCAAGATCCTGAGAAAAACATGTCTGCTGAAGAATCTGGTGGTTCCTCTCAACTAAATCCCAGATCTAGTGCTGCTGTATCATTTGATTATGGTACAGATGACAAGCAATCACACTCACACCATAAACCTCCTATGTTTACTGATGATCCTGAAAAATTTTCATGGTGGAAAAGCAAGATGTTTAGTCATATCATTGGAATAGATGATAGCCTTTGGGATATCATTGAAGATGGTATAACTATATCAGTTGATGAAGAAGGAGTTGCCACAAACAGGAAGAATCTTACTGATGCTGAGAGAAAGATTTACAGAAAGCATCACAGAGTAAGAGGTATCATTGTGGACTCTCTACCTCATAATGAGTATCTAAAGCTAAGTGATAAGTCAACAGCAAAGGCCATCTTTAACTGTTTGAGAAGCAAAAGCCAATCTTTTGGTTCAGTAGTATGAGCTGTTCAGAATGAAGGAGGATGAAAACATTGAGACTATGTACTCAAGATTTCAGACACTGTTTCTGGACTTCAAATTCTGAAAAAGAGTTACTCAACTGTTGATCATGTGAACAAGATTCTCAGAAGTCTGCCATCTAAATGGAGACCTAAAGTGACTGCTATTGAGGAAGCTAAAGATCTAAATACTTTAAGTAATGAAGATCTTATAAGCTCTCTCAAAGTGCATGAATTAAGACTCAATGAAGATGAACCTGTTAGAAAATCTAAGTGTATAGCACTTAAATCTAAAGGATAGTCTTCAAAAGCCCTAAAAGCTTCAGAATCTGATGAAGAATCTCCTGACGGAAGTTCTGAAGAAGATCTAGAAGCTGAGGAGCTAGCAATCCTTTCTAAAAGGTTTCAGTACTTGATGAAAAGACAAAAGAAGTTCTCTAACAGGAGCAGTAACTTCAAAGGATCTGGTTCTAAGAAGGAAGATCAGAAGGATTGCTTCAACTGCAAGAAAACTGGTCATTTCATAGCTGATTGTCCAGATCTCCAAAAGGACAAATCAATGGAGAAATCCAGAAAGATTAACTCAAAGTCAGGCAACCTCAAAGAAAGATTCAAGAAAAGTCTTTTGGCTACATGGGATGAGCTTGACAGTGAATCTGAATCTGAGAAGGAAGATGAAGAAGAAGCAAATCTAGCTCTTGTTGCTACAACATCTTCTGATGCAGAGTCAGGATCAGACTCTGAAGAAGAAGATGAGGTATATTCTGAACTTACTCATTTTGAGCTTGTTGAAACAGTTAAGGATCTTATGAACCATCTCAGAAGTAAGTTAATTCAATTAAAATCTTTGAAAAAGAAATATAACTTGTTGGCTGATGTGAATCTCCAACTTCATAATCATATCAAGGAGATTGATGAAGAAGTTAGAGAATACAGAAAAATGTCTCATAAGAAACCTGATGAAGTCCCAAGTGAGCAAGAAATTGCACTTCAGGATTTCATCTTAACTGGAATCAACAGGAGTGAAGTTGCTTCTATGATTTACAATATTAACAGAAACAGGGGACAAGGTATTGGTTTCACAAATGATCCATTCAATCATTCAAAAGAAACTAACCCATCATCTTGTTCTGATAATATTTTGAAAGGCACTAAGGTGTGTTTTGTATCTGCATCAGACATTTCTGAGAAGCTGAATTTACCAGAAACTAAGACTGCTGAGCCTGAAGTTTTGAACAACTCAGAATCCAAAACTTCTTAACCTAAGGAAAAGATGAAGGCAAAATCTAAAACCTTACCAAAATCTTAACCAAAAGGTTCTAAGTCTAAGATTGTGGGTAAAACAGACTCTAAATCTGAAAAGGTTCAGAGTGTGAAAAGATCAGAACCCAAGACATGCAAGTCTCAGACTCTGAAAAATTCAGACTCACATTATCAAAAGGTTTTGTTTGTTAAATCTTCAAAAGATAATAAACCAGTGTATGTAAAACCTTTTAAATCTCAGAATGTCAAACAAAAGGTACAAAAGAAGCCATATCCTTTTAGAACTAACCAAGGAGGACCCATAAAGATATGGGTACCTAAGTCTGAAATCATTTATGTTGCAGATATGCTTAAAAGCCAAAGAAAAGGAGAAGTCATGGTACCTGGAAAGTGGTTGCTCGCGTCACATAGCAGGAGAAATGTCTATGTTCCAAACCCTGACCATGAAAGAGGGAGGAACTGTGGGATTTGGAGGAAACCTGAAAGGCAAGATCATTGGTCTTGGTAGGATAGGTAATTCTTCCATTTCTATTAATAACGTTTGGTTGGTAGATGGACTAAGACATAACCTACTTAGCATAAGTCAATTTTGTGACAGTGGTTATGATGTCTTGTTTGATAAGAATTCTTGTACACTAATCAACAACAAAGGTAAATCTGTTGTTCAAAGGAAAGAGGAAGAACAATGTTTATAAAATAGATTTTTCTGAACTGGTTGATCAGAAGGCAGTATGTCTTCTATCTGTGAGTGATGAGAAATGGGTATGGCACAAAAGGTTGGGACATGCTAACTGGAGACAAATCTCTATGCTTAGCAAGTTACAACTGGTCAGAGGCTTACCAAACATTGACTATCACTCAGATGCTCTGTGTGGAGCATGCCATAAAGGAAAAATCATTAAAAGTTCCTTTAAATCGAAAAACATTGTTTCTACCTCCAGACCTTTAGAACTACTTCACATTGACTTGTTTGGTCCTGTTAGCACTGCATCAATCAATGGAAAGAAATATGGATTGGTAATTGTTGATGATTACAGTAGATGGACTTGGGTAAAATTTCTTAGAACCAAGAATGAAACATATGATGTGTTCAACAACTTCTGCAAGCAAGTACAAACTGAAAATGAATTGAAAATTTTAAAAGTTAGAAGTGATCATGGTGGTGAATTTGAAAATGAACCTTTTGAAACTTTTTGTGAAGAACATGGAATCCACCATGAGTTCTCTTCTCCAAGAACTCCACAACAAAATGGAGTTGTAGAGAGAAAGAACAGATCTTAGGAAGAAATGGCCAGAACCTTGATTCATGAATCTAACATTGCAAAGTACTTTTGGGCAGAAGCTGTAAACACAACATGTTATATTCAAAATAGAATCTATATTAGACCTATTTTAAATAAAAAAGCATATGAATTGTTCAAAGGAAGAAAACCAAGAATTTCTTATTTTCATCAGTTTGGATGTACATGTTATATTCTGAACAACAAAGTCTATCTAAAGAAATTTGATACTAAGGCTCACAAGGGTATCTTTTTAGGATACTTTGAGAGATCTAAAGCATACAGAGTGTATAATTCAGAAACACATGTTGTTGAAGAATCAATGCACATCAGATTTGATGATGTAATTCTGGCAGGTAATGGTTCTGAACTCGTAAAACAGAGTATTAAAATAGCAGTTCAGAAGCAGAAATATAAAGGGCAGAAAGTAAAGAACACAGCTTTTTTGTTAACCCAGTTCGGTGCAAACTTTACCTACATCTGGAGGATACCAATCCAGGAAGGAAATCCACTAAGTAGTATCAATTCAAAGACTTTAGACACAACCCCCTGTTTTTTCCAGCCTTATCACTTAATCACTACCCGTATTGACTTCTACCTAGGAACTCCTAGATATAAGCACCCACTTACTTCCTATTCAAGCAATCACAGTCCCAGTGATTGTAAACTCTAAACAATTATGAAGACACTCTTCAAAACATAAAAACAGTCACTTGTGCTTAAAAGCTTTAAGTGATTACAACTCAAAAACAAACAACCAACTCTAACAGATGAGTGGTGCACAAAAACAGAACAACAACTCACAGACTCAAAAACACTAAGACTCTTTTAATTCTTGAGATCTAATTCTTCAATAGCAACGTGCTCCTTAAATAGCTTCAACAACAACCATAATTCTGAACCAAATCTTCAAATATATAATCCCAGAATTCTTTAGAAGCAAATAGAAGCTCACATATTATTCACAAATATATTTTCCAAAGATTTCCTTGAAAATATATTCACAAGTAATTGAACCAAATCTTCAGAACATATCTTGCGCAAAAAAAAACTACTTTCTAGAAACGAAGCTTGGATAAATCTTCAATTGAATCTTCAACAGATTATGTGAGAGAATTAACAGCTTGAAGACACAAATTCTGAACGCAGAAACCAGCATCTGAAATGCTTCTGAAATGCAGCTTCTGAAGATTCAACTTCTGATGAACAGTGCTTCTAAAGGTCAACAAAAGTCAGCATCTGAACAGTGCGTCTGAAGGTCAACAAAAGTCAGCGTCTGAACAGTGCGTCTGAAGTACTGTTCCAGCTTTTGAAGTGTACGGTCAGCTTCTGAAGAACCAGTTTCAGCTTCTGATTGGCAAATTTCATCTTCTGAAGCACAAATTGCTTGTCTATTTGATTTTAGCAAACATGAAGCCAACAACAAAATATCCAACGATCTCCCCCTTTGGCAAAATATCCAACCATGAAGAATATAACACAAATGTAGCAACAGAGTTAGCAGCGCATGATTCACTACATTTCACACATATACTCCCCCTGAACAGCTCAGTTACTGACAGGAAACACACAAACTCCCCCTGAACTACCTCTGAACAGATACTCAGGAACACAACTCAGGAACTCCCCCTGAAAACAGACTTATTTCTCCCCCTTTTTAGCCAAACAATGTTGACAAAACAATCAGGAATCACCAGGAGCAGAGAAACACAACACAGACCAGCATAACACAGAACAACATACACAGACACTCACATAAACACCACATCAGAATCAACATCAAAACCAACATACAGAACCCATCACAGTACCAACATCAAGACTATTATCAGGATCAGAATCACACAGTATCCACACAAAGTCTCCTCAGAAGATCAGAAAAAGCTGATAACAAATTTGCCTAGTTAGCCCCTCAAATTTTCAAATGCTTCCCATCTAAGGCTTTTATATCAGTAACATCTTCATCATCCTCAGCACACTGAACATAGGGAATGGTATCATGCTTAACAAAATCTTCAGACTTACTAGAAACTACTTCCTTTCCTTTTAGAGACTTCTGAACAGGGACAGGAACCAAAACCTTGCTCCAGACTTTAGATGGTCCAGCAACAAAACTTTTCTTTGTTACAGGAGTTGGCCTGCTGTCAGCAGCAACAGCCTTTCCTTTCCTATTTTTCAGATTCTGGGCAACACTTTCACATTTTGGTCTCCATACCTTCTTGACATTGACAACAACAGGTTCAGACTTTCTTTGTTGAAGGTGCTTGGAGTATCCATGCAGCTTGTAACAAAAAGGCTTAATGTGTCCCTTTTTACCACAGTGATGACATACCTAAGGATGAGATGTCTTCTTGCTTTTAGATCCCGGAGGTTTGTTCTTAGGTTTGCTCATCATTGGATCATTAGTATCAGCAGCAGGTATGAACCTCTTAGCAGGATTTTGCTATTTGTTGTTTAGAGTCTTATCAACAAATCCTATGCCATTTGGTTTCCCTTGATTCTGATTCTCCAAAATCTCCTCCAGCACATTAGTAGCAGAGTTCATCATTCTAACTTGCTTCTTCATATGATCAAGTTGAGAATTCAGATGGGTTACCTCATCTTTGAGACCAGAGATTTGTGCTAAATGTTCACTTCTTTCAAACTGAAGTTGACTGATAGTTCTCTTCTGTTCTTCCAGCAGCTTGCAAACTTCTTTAAATTGAACATGCAACTTCTTGCAAAACTCAACAGGTTTTTCATAAGACCGTTCTTCATCACTGCATTCAGACTCTGAAGATGCTTCAGACTCTGATAGTGTTTCAGAACCTGATAGTGCTTATGAAACCTTAACTTTATCATCAGACCTGAATTTTCCAGTTAAAGCAGTGACATGCTCCTCTTCTCCTTCTGAGTCATCTTCATCAGACCAAGACACAATCAGACTCTTCTTCTGATTTTTGAGGTATGTGGCACATTCTGTTCTAATGTGACCATATCCTTCACACTCATGACATTGAACACCTATGGGTTGATTAGTTCTTGTTTTCTTCAGAATCTTCTTAAACTGTTTACTCAGCAACACAATATCTTCTGATAAGCTTTCATCATTTGCCACAAAAGCAACACCTTTCCCCTTCTTATCAGTTCTGCTTATTTCAAAGTTCTGAAGAGACCCAATCAATTCCTCCACCTTCATGCTGGAGATGTCATGTGCTTCTTCAATAGCAGTCACCTTCATATCAAATCTCTTAGGTAAGGATCTGAGGATCTTTCTCACAAGGTTCTCATCAGATACTCTTTCTCCAAGAGACTCAAATGAGTTGGCCATGTCCAGAACATTCATATAAAAATCTTGTATGTTCTCATCCTCCAACATACTGAGATTTTCAAACTTAGTGGTGAGAAGCTGAAGTCTGGACAGTTTTAACTTGGATGTGCCTTCATGAGTAGTCTTGAGAATCTCCCAGGCATCCTTAGCTATTGTGCACTGCTTGATCATTCTGAATATATTCTTGTCCACTCCATTGAATATAGCATTCAAGGATTTGGAGTTTGCAAGAGATAATGCATCTTCATCATTGGACCAATCTTCCTCTGGTTTTAACACAATTGTCTTCTTTCCATCTTTGTCCAGCACAACAGGATGTTCCCAACCTTTCAGAACAGCTTTCCAGGTCTTGCTATCAATAGATTTCAGGAAAGCACTCATACGAGATTTCCAATACTCATAGTTGGTCCCATCCAACAGAGGTGGTCTGTGAACAAATCCTCCTTCCTTGTCCATTCTTGCCAGAAACACCTTCCCTGGAGCTCACCCAAATACAGGCAGGGTGCCTGCTCTGATACCAATTGTAATTCTGGCAGGTACTGGTTCTGAACTCGTAAAACAGAGTATTAAAATAGCAGTTAAAAAGCAGAAATATAAAGGGCAGAAAGTAAAGAACATAGCTTATTTGTTAACCCAGTTCGGTGCAAACTTCACCTACATCTGGAGGATACCAATCTAGGAAGGAAATCCACTAAGTAGTATCAATTCAAAGACTCTAGACACAGCCCCCTGTTTTTTCCAGCCTTATCACTTAATCACTACCCGTATAGACTTCTACCTAGGAACTCCTAGATATAAGAACCCACTTACTTCCTATTCAAGCAATCACAGTCCCAGTGATTGTAAACTCTAAACAATTATAAAGACACTCTTCAAAACGTAAAAATAGTCACTTGTGCTTAAAAGCTTTAAGTGATTACAACTCAAAAACAAACAACCAACTCTAACAGATGAATGGTGCACAAAAACATAGCAACAGCTCACAGACTCAAAAACACTAAGACTTTCTTAATTCTTGAGATCTAATTCTTCAATAGCAACGTGCTCCTTAAATAGCTTCAAGAACAACCATAATTCTCAACCAAATCTTCAAAGATATAATCCCAGAATTCTTTAGAAGCAAATAGAAGCTCACATATTATTCACAAATATATTTTCCAAAGATTTCCTTGAAAATATATTCACAAATATTTGAACCAAATCTTTAGAACATATCTTGCGCAAAAAAAAAAATTCCTTCTAGAAACGAAGCTTGGATAAATCTTCAATTGAATCTTCAACAGATTATGTGAGAGAATTAACAGCTTGAAGACATAAATTCTGAACGCAGAAACCAGCTTCTGAAATGTAGCTTCTGAAGATTCAGCTTCTGATGAACAGTGCTTCTGAAGGTCAACAAAAGTCAGCGTCTGAACAGTGCGTCTGAAGGTCAACAAAAGTCAGTGTATGAACAGTGCGTCTGAAGGTCAACAAAAGTCAGTGTCTGAACAGTGCGTCTGAAGGTCAACAAAAGTCAGTGTCTGAACAGTGCGTCTGAAGACCAGCTTATGAACAGTGCGTCTGAAATACTGTTCCAGCTTCTGAAGTGTACGATCAGCTTCTGAAGAACCAGTTTCAGCTTCTGATTGGCAAATTTCAGCTTCTGAAGCACAAATTGCTTGTCTATTTGATTTTAGCAAACATGAAGCCAACAACCAAATATCCAACAATCTCCCCCTTTGGCAAATTTTTGGCTAAAATCAATTTGAGCATAGCAACAAGCAAATTCTTCACACAACAAGGAACGCAACCATGAAGAATATAACACAAATGTAGCAACAGAGTCAGCAGCAGATGATTCACTACATTTCACACATATACTCCCCCTGAATAGCTCTATTACTGACAGGAAACACACAAACTCCCCCTGAACTACCTCTGAACAGATACTCAGGAACACAACTCAGGAACTCCCCCTGAAACAGACAATCAGAAACTCCAACTCCCCCTGAACTGTTGAACAGCTTCTGAAAACAGACTTAATTCTCCCCCTTTTTAGCCAAACAATGTTGACAAAACAATCAGCAATCACCAGGAGCAGAGAAACACAACACAGACCAACATAACACAGAACAACATACACAGACACTCATACAAATACCACATCAGAATCAACATCAAAACCAACATACAGAACCCATCACAGTACCAACATCAAGACTATTATCAGGATCAGAATCACACAGTATCCACACAAAGTCTCCTCAGAAGATCAGAAAAAGCTCATAACAAATTTGCCTAGTTAGCCCCTCAAATTTTCAAATTGCTTCCCATCTAAGGATTTTATATCAGTAACATCTTCATCATCCTCTGCACACTAAACATAGGGCATGGTATCATGCTTAACAACATCTTCAGACTTACTAGAAACTACTTCCTTTCCTTTTAGAGACTTCTGAACAGGGACAGGAACCAAAACCTTGCTCTAGACTTTAGATGGTCCAGCAACATAACTCTTCTTTGCTACAGGAGTTGGCCTGCTGTCAGTAGCAACAGCCTTCCCTTTCCTATTTTTCAGATTCTGGGCAACACTTTCACATTTTGGTCTCCATACCTTCTTGACATTTACAACAACAAGTTCAGACTTTCTTTGTTGAAGGTGCTTGGGGTATCCATGCAGCTTGTAACAAAAAGGCTTAATATGTCCCTTTTTACCACAGTGATGACATACCCAAGGATGAGATGTCTTCTTGCTTTTAGATCCCTGAAGTTTGCTCATCGTTGGATCATAAGTATCAGCAGCAGGTATGAACCTCTTAGCAGGATTTTTCTATTTGATGTTCAGAGTCTTATCAACAAATCCTATGCCATTTGGTTTCCCTTGATTCTGATTCTCCAAAATCTCCTCCAGCACATTAGTAGCAGAGTTCATCATTCTAACTTGCTTTTTCATATGATGAAGTTGAGAATTCAGATGGGTTACCTAATCTTTGAGATCAGAGATTTTCTCTAAGTGTTCACTTCATTTAGACTGAAGTTGACTGATAGTTCTCTTCTGTTCTTCCAGCAACTTGCAAACTTCTTTAAATTGAACATGCAACTTCTTGCAAAACTCAGCAGGTTTTTCATAAGACAGTTCTTCATCACTGCATTCAGACTCTGAGGATGCTTCAGACTCTGATAGTGTTTCACAACCTGATAGTGCTTCTGAAACCTTAACTTTATCATCAGACCTGAATTTTCCAGTTAAAGCAGTGACATGCGCCTCTTCTCCTTCTGAGTCATCTTCATCAGACCAAGACACAGTCAGACTCTTCTTCTGATTTTTGAGGTATGTGGCACATTCTGTTCTAATGTGACCATATCCTTCACACTCATGACATTGAACACCTATGGGTTGATTAGTTCTTGTTTTCTTCAGAATCTTCTTAAACTGTTTACTCAGCAACACAATATCTTTTGATAAGCTTTCATCATTTTCCACAAAAGCAACACCTTTCCCCTTCTTATCAGTTCTGCTTATTTCAATGTTCTGAAAAGACCCAATCAATTCCTCCACCTTCATGCTGGAGATGTAATGTGCTTCTTCAATAGCAGTCACCTTCATATCAAATCTCTTAAGTAAGGATCTGAGGATCTTTCTCACAAGTTTCTCATGAGATACTCTTTCTCCAAGAGACTCAAATGAGTTGGCGATGTCCAGAACATTCATATAAAAATTTTTTATGTTCTCATCCTCCAACATTCTGAGATTTTCAAACTTAGTGGCGAGAAGCTGAAGTCTGGACAGTTTTACCTTGGATGTGACTTCATGAGTAGTCTTGAGAATCTCCCAGGCATCCTTAGCTATTGTGCACTGCTTGATCATTCTGAATATATTCTTGTCCACTCCATTGAATATAGCATTCAAGGCTTTGGAGTTTGCAAGAGATAATGCATCTTCATCATTGGACCAATCTTCCTCTGGTTTTAACACAGTTGTCTTCTTTCCATCTTTGTCCATCACAACAGGATGTTCCTAACCTTTCAGAACAGCTTTCCTGGTCTTGCTATCAATAGATTTCAGGAAAGCACTCATACGAGATTTCCAATATTCATAGTTGGTCCCATCCAACAGAGGTGGTATATTAACAAATCCTCCTTCCTTGTCCATTCTTGCCAGAAACACCTTCCCTGGAGCTCACCCAAATACAGGCAGGGTGCCTGCTCTGATACCAATTGTAATTCTGGCAGGTACTGGTTCTGAACTCGTAAAACAGAGTATTGAAATAGCAGTTAAAAAGCAGAAATATAAAGGGCAGAAAGTAAAGAACACATCTTAATTGTTAACCCAGTTCGGTGCAAACTTCACCTACATCTGGAGGATACCAATCCAGGAAGGAAATCCACTAAGTAGTATCAATTCAAAGACTCTAGACACAGCCCCCTGTTTTTTCCAGCCTTATCACTTAATAACTACCCGTATAGACTTCTGCCTAGGAATCCCAGATATAAGAACCCACTTACTTCCTATTCAAGCAATAACAGTCCCAGTGATTGTAAACTCTAAACAATTATGTAGACACTCTTCAAAACATAAAAACAGTCACTTGTGTTTGAAAGCTTTAAGTGATTACAACTCAAAAACAAACAACCAACTCTAACAGATGAGTGGTGCACAAAAACAAAGCAACAGCTCACAGACTCAAAAACACTAAGACTCTTTTAATTCTTGAGATCTAATTCTTTAATAGCAACGTGCTCCTTAAATATCTTCAATAGCAACCATAATTCTGAACCAAATCTTCAAAGATATAATCCCAGAATTCTTTAGAAACAAATAGAAGCTCACATATTATTCACAAATATATTTTCCAAAGATTTCCTTGAAAATATATTCACAAATAATTGAACCAAATCTTCAGAACATATCTTGCGCAAAAAAAAACTTCCTTCTAGAAACGAAGCTTGGATAAATCTTCAACTGAATCTTCAACAGATTATGTGAGAGAATTAACAGCTTGAAGACACAAATTCTGAACGCAGAAACCAGCTTCTAAAATGCTTCTGAAATGCAGCTTCTGAAGATTCAGCTTCTGATGAACAGTGCTTCTGAAAGTCAACAAAAGTCAGCGTCTGAAGGTCAACAAAAGTCAGCATCTAAACAGTGCGTCTGAAGACCAGCTTCTGAACAGTGCGTCTGAAGTACTGTTCCAGCTTCTGAAGTGTACGGTCAGCTTCTGAAGAACCAGTTTCAGCTTCTGATTGGCAAATTTCAGCTTCTGAAGCAGAAATTGCTTGTCTATTTGATTTTAGCAAACATGAAGCCAACAACCAAATATCCAACAGATGACAAGAAGCCTGATAATAAAATATCAGAGGATACTTCAGAACCTGATCAGATATCTGAGTATGAGGAAATTTCAAAATCTGAAATTCACCCAGAAACTGAAATCCCTTCAGATACTGACAACTCTCCAGAAGTCAACCCTGAATTAGAAGTTTCTAAAGAAGATTTTAATGCTCCCCCAAAAGCACATCCACCCAAGAACACCTTCAAATACAAGTCTTCACATCCAGAAGAACTGATCATTGGAAACAAAGACAGTCCAAGAAAGACTAGATCAGCATTCAGACAAGATCATTCTATGATGGGTCTGTTGTCCATGATAAAACCAACTTCTGTGGATGAAGAACTTTCAGACAATGGATGGATAGTTGCAATGCAAGAAGAACTCAATCAGTTTCAAAGAAATGATGTTTGGGAGTTGCTTACAAAACCAAATCACAAGAACATTATTGGAACAAAATGGGTGTTCAGAAACAAGATGATTGAACAAGGAGAAGTAGTCAGAAACAAGGCAAGACTTGTTGCTCAAGGTTACAGTCAACAAGAAGGAATTGATTATACTGAAATTTTTTCTCCAGTTGCAAGATTGGAAGGAATAAGGTTACTTTTATCTTATGCAGTTAATCATGACATCATCTTATATCAAGTGGATGTTAAGAGTGCGTTTCTAAATGGAGTCATCTCTGAAGAAGTGTATGTCAAACAACCTCCTGGTTTTGAAGATTTAAAACATCCAGACTTTGTTTTTAAGCTTAAGAAATCACTGTATGGTCTGAAACAAGCTCCCAGGGCTTGGTATGAGAGACTGAGTAATTTCTTACTTAATAAAGAGTTTGTAAGAGGACAAGTTGACAATACACTTTTCAGAAAGACACTTAAGAAAGACATTCTTATTGTTCAAATCTATGTGGATGATATTATCTTTGGATCTACTAATGCCACTCTTTGCAAGGAATTTTCTAAGTTAATGCAGGATAAATTTGAAATGAGCATGATAGCAGAATTGAAGTTCTTTCTAGGAATTCAAATCAACCAATGCAAAGATGGAGTGTATGTTCATCAATCAAAATATACAAAGGAGCTTCTGAAGAAGTTCAAGCTTGAGGATTGTAAATTGATGACAACACCAATGCATCCTACCTGAAACTTAAGTAAAGAAGACACGGGCTCAAAGGTAGATCAGAAGCTGTACAAAGGTATGATTGGTTCTCTGTTATACTTAACAACTTCCAGACCAGATATTTTATTCAGTGTATGCTTATGTGCAAGATTCCAATCAGATCCTAGAGAATCTCATATGACTGCTGTCAAGAGAATCTTCAGGTATCTAAAAGGAACAACAAATCATGGACTTCTTTATAAGAAATCCTTAGATTATAAGTTGGTTGGATTTTGTGATGCTGACTATGCTGGTCATATGATTGAAAGAAAATCAACCAGTGGAAATTGTCAATTTCTTGGTGAGAATCTGATATCCTGGGCCAGTAAAAGACAATCAACTATTGCATTGTCAACAGCAGAAGCAGAATACATCTCAGCTGCAAGTTGTTGCACACAACTACTCTAGATGAAACATCAGTTAGAAGACTATCAAATTCATGAGAATAGCATTCCCATCTTTTGTGATAATACTGCTGCTATTTGTCTATCTAAGAATCCAATTCTGCATTCTAGAGCCAAGCACATTGGGATTAAACACCATTTTATAAGAGATTATGTTCAGAAGGGTGTTGTGGATATTCAATTCATTGTGAAATTATGGCAGGTACTGGTTCTGAACTAAAAAACAGAGTCTAAAAAACAATAGTTCAGAAGCAGAAAATTAAACAGACAGAAAGTAAAGGAACACAGTTATTTGTTAACCCAGTTTGGTGCAAACTTCACCTACATCTGGAGGATACCAATCCCGGAAGGAAATCTACTAAGTAGCATTAATTCTAAGACTCAAGACACAGCCCCTGTTTTTCCAGCCTTATCACTTAATCACTACCCGTATAGACTTCTACCTAGGAACTCCTAGATATAAGAACCCACTTACTTCCCAATCAAGTAATCATAGCCCAGTGATTATCAGACACTTAAACAAACAAATACGAAGTCACACTTCAAAACATCAAAGACATCACTTGTGCTTAAAAGCTTTAAGTGAATTACAACTCAAAACAAACTAAACCAACTCTAACAGATGAGTGGTGTACAAACAAAGCACTAAGCTTACACAGACCTAAAAAAAAATAAGACTCTCTGATTCAACAATTCTTCAATAGCATCGTCTTCCTTAAATAGTCTCCAGCAGCTCACATAATTCTGAACAATATAATCTTCAAAGATATAATTCTGAAATTCTTTTGAAGCTCATAGAAGGAAATATATTTCTGAAATATATTTTGCAAAGATTACTTTGAAAATATATTCAGAAATAATCGAAACTAATCTTCAACAAGATCTTCACGTAAAATTACTCAACCTTCTAGAACCATTAGCCTGGATAAAACTTCAAACAAATCTTCAAAAGATACTGAAAGAATTAATAGAAAGAACGCAGAAATTCAGCTTCTAAAATGCAGCTTCTGAAGGTCAACAGAAGTCAACGTCTGAAGGCAGCTTCTGAAGGTCAACAGAAGTCTGCGTCTGAAGGCAGCTTCTGAAGGTCAACAGAAGTCAACGTCTGAACAGTGCGTCTGATGACCAGTTCAGCTTCTGATGAACATTACCAACATCTGAAGACCTTCACAGAGCGCAGTGGCTTTGCAGAGCAAAGTTATCAGCTTTTGAAGTACTGTAGCTTCTGACCCAGCTTCTGAAGATTCACAAAATGAGATATTCAGCTTTTGAAGACACATTGCTTGCACATTTTGATTTTACCAAACATGTAGCCAGCCTTCAAATATCCAACAATCTCCCCCTTTGGCAAATTTTTGGCTAAAATCAAATTGTCCACAAAGACAAGTCCTTCACTCAACAAAAGTACTCAACCATGAAGAACTACACATATTTAAACATAGCACCAGAGTCAGCAGCGGATAAAATGCTATGTTAACACAAAAAAAAAAAACTCCCCCTGCAACATACAGCAGCAGTTTCTGAGGTACAGCTTCTCCCCCTGAAACACATCACTAAGGAACTCCCCCTGAAATAGATATTCAGGAACTCCCCCTGAATTGTTGAACAACTTCTGAAACAGACACATAATTCTCCCCCTTTTTAGCCAAACAATGTTGACAAAATAACCAGCAAACACCAGGAGCAAGAAACAGAAGTAACAGAGCATAAGCACATCACAGAACAACAAACAAAGAACCACATAGCATCCACACACAGAAGAACAAAATAAAACTGTAGAGTACATCACAATTGCAGACCAGAAGCACAAACAGAAATCCAAGACAACAGTCACAAACTTGACAGTCTTCAGACTCAGCATCAGAAGTTGCTTAGTCTTCATTAGACACAACATCAGATGCTGCTCAGTTAATGTGTGCTTCAGGCACATTCAGAACCTTCTTCCCAGCAATCTGTTTCTGAAGAACAGCAATTCTCTTCTGAACACAGGACATGGTATCATGCTTAACAACATCTTCAGACTTATTAGGATCCTCCTCTTTTATTTTTAGTGCCTTCTGAACAGGGACAGGAACCAAAACCTTGCTCCAAACTTCAGATGGTCCAGCAACAGAAATCTTCTTTGCTGCAGGAGTGGGCCTGCTGTCAGCAGCAACAACCTTTCCTTTCCTATCTTTCAGATTTTGGGCAACACTTTCACATTTTGGTCTCCAAACCTTCTTGACCTTGCTTTTATTCTCAGTTGGTTCCACTTTTCTGTGTTGAAAATGCTTGGGGTATCCATGCAGCTTGTAACAAAAAGGCTTAATGTGTCCCTTTTTACCACAGTGATGACATACCCAAGGATAAGAAGCCTTCTTGTCTTTAGATTCCTGAGGTTTGTTCTTAGGTTTGCTCATCAGTGGAACATAAGTATCAGCAGCAGGTATGAACCTCTTAGCAGGATTTTGCTGTTTGATGTTCAGATTCTTATCAACAAATCCTATGCCATTTGGTTTTCCTTGATTCTGATTCTCCAAAATCTCTTCAACCAAATCAGTAGCAGAGTTCATCATTCTAACTTGCTTCTTCATATTTTCAAGTTGAGATTTCAGCTGGGTACCTCATGTTTGAAATCAGAAATCTGTGCTAAATGGTCTCTTCTTTCAGACTGAAGTTGACTAATAGTTCTCTTTTGTTCTTCCATCAGCTTGCACACTTCTTTAAATTGAACATCCAACTTCTTGCAAAACTCAGCAGGTTTTTCATAAGACAGTTCTTCATCACTGACTTCAGGCTTTGATGAAGTTTCAGACTCTGATGGTTCTTCAGACTCTAACAGTGTTTCAGAAACCTTAACTTTATCATCAGACCAGAATTTACCAGTTAAAGCAGTGACAGGCTCCTCTTCTCCTTCTGAGTCATCTTCAACAGACCAAGACACAACCAAACCTTTCTTCTGATTCTTGAGGTATGTGGCACATTCTGTTCTAATGTGACAATATCCTTCACACTCATGACATTGAACATCTTTGGGTTGATTAGTTCTTGTCTTCTTCAGAATCTTCTTAAATTGTTTACTCAGCAACACAATATCTTCTGATAAGCTTTCATCATTTGCCACAAAAGCAACACCTTTCCCCTTCTTATCAGTTCTGCTTATTTCAAAGTTATGAAGAGACCCAATCAATTCCTCCACCTTCACGCTGGAGATGTCATGTGCTTCTTCAATTGCAGTCACCTTCATATCAAATCTCTTGGGAAGAGACCTGAGAATTTTCCTCACAAGTTTCTCATCAGACATTCTTTCTCCAAGAGAATCGAAAGAGTTTGCCATATCCAGAACATTCAGAGATTTTCAAACTTGGTTGTGAGAAGCTGAAGTCTGGACAGTTTTACCTTGGATGTGCCTTCATGAGTATTCTTGAGAATTTCCCAGGCATCCTTAGCCACAGTGCACTGCTTTATCAGTCTGAACATATTCTTGTCCACTCCATTGAATATAGCATTCATGGCTTTGGAGATTGCAAGAGATAAAGCATCTTCATAATTGGACCAATCTTCCTCTGGTTTCAATACAGCTGTCTTCTTACCATCTTTGTCAGTCACAACAGGATGTTCCCAACCTTTCAAAACTGCTTTCCAGGTTTTGCTATCTATTGATTTCAGGAAAGCACTCATTCGTGATTTCCAATAATCAGAGTCTGAAAAACAATAGTTCAGAAGCAGAAAATTAAACAGACAGAAAGTAAAGGAACACAATTATTTGTTAACCCAGTTCGGTGCAAACTTCACCTACATCTGGAGGATACCAATCCAGGAAGGAAATCCACTAAGTAGTATCAATTCAAAGACTCTAGACACAGCCCCCTATTTTTTCCAGCCTTATCACTTAATCACTACCCATATAGACTTCTACCTAGGAACTCCTAGATATAAGAACCCACTTACTTCCCAATCAAGTAATCACAACCCAGTGATTATCAGAAACTTAAACAAACAAATACGAAGTCACACTTCAAAACATCAAAGACATCACTTATGCTTAAAAGCTTTAAGTGAATTACAACTTAAAACAAACTAAACCAACTCTAACAAATGAGTGGTGTACAAACAAAGCACTAAGCTTACACAGACTTAAAAAAAAAACTAAGACTCTCTGATTCAACAATTCTTCAATAGCATCGTCTTCCTTAAATAGTCTCCAGCAGCTCACATAATTCTGAACAATATAATCTTCAAAGATATAATTCTGAAATTCTTTTGAAGCTCATAGAAGGAAATATATTTCTGAAATATATTTTGCAAAGATTCCTTTGAAAATATATTCATAAATAAACGAAACTAATCTTCAACAAGATCTTCACGTAAAATTACTCAACCTTCTAGAACCATTAGCCTGGATTGTAATTCTGGCTTAACTTGAACAATACGCGAAGCAGGGTACAAATAAAAACAATTCAGAAGCAGGAATTTAAATGTGCAGAAAAGAAAAAAGGCACAAGAATTTGTTAACCCAGTTCGGTGCAAATGCCACCTACGTCTGGAGGATACCAATCCAGGAAGGAAATCCACTATAGGAATTAATCCTTAAGACTCAGACACTGACCCCCAGTACCCAGCCTAAGCAATCAACCTCCTCCTAGTCAGACTTCTACCCAACTCCTTGAGTATTAGAAACCACTAACTTCCTAAACAAGCAACTACCCTGTTACTTGAACAACTTCTGAAAAACCCAGTTATGAAGAACACACTTCAATACACTAACACTTCATTCGTACCTAAAGGCTTAGAATGAATTACAACTCAATTAAACCTAAACCAACTCAGTTTGAGTGGTGTACAACTAAAACTCTAAAAAACAAAGACTCAATTCTCTGATTTCTAAACACTAAATTTCGTAAGTCTTGAACAATGGCAGAACATCTCCTTTTTATAAGCTTCAGCAATCAGCATCGATTTGAACCCAATCTTCTGAATTGATATGTTCCTGAATTATGCAAGGCTTAGAAAGGAAACAAATAAATCAGCATTGTATCTTCATAAGATTGCATCAGAAAATATGAGAAGCATAAACACGAGCCAAATCTTCATAAGATCTTCCACAATTCAATCAACATTGATTTCTAAACACTTCAATACACTAACACTTCATTCGTACCTAAAGGCTTAGAATGAATTACAACTCAATTAAACCTAAACCAACTCAGTTTGAGTGGTGTACAAATAAAACTCTAAAAAACAAAGACTCAATTCTCTGATTTCTAAACACTAAATTTCGTAAGTCTTGAACAATGGCAGAACATCTCCTTTTTATAAGCTTCAGCAATCAGCATTGATTTGAACCCAATCTTCTGAATTGATATGTTCCTGAATTATGCAGGGCTTAGAAAGGAAACAAATAAATCAGCATTGTATCTTCATAAGATTGCATCAGAAAATATGAGAAGCATAAACACGAGCCAAATCTTCATAAGATCTTCCACAATTCAATCAACATTGATTTCTAAACACTTCAATACACTAACACTTCATTCGTACCTAAAGGCTTAGAATGAATTACAACTCAATTAAACCTAAACCAACTCAGTTTGAGTGGTGTACAAATAAAACTCTAAAAAACAAAGACTCAATTCTCTGATTTCTAAACACTAAATTTCGTAAGTCTTGAACAATGGCAGAACATCTCCTTTTTATAAGCTTCAGCAATCAGCATTGATTTGAACCCAATCTTCTGAATTGATATGTTCCTGAATTATGCAAGGCTTAGAAAGGAAACAAATAAATCAGCATTGTATCTTCATAAGATTGCATCAGAAAATATAAGAAGCATAAACACGAGCCAAATCTTCATAAGATCTTCCACAATTCAATCAGCATTCTAGAAGCATTAATCCATAATAAAACCTTGATAAATCTCGCAAAGATTCGCACAGAATTAACACTTGAAAGCGCAGCTTCTGAAGAAGTCAACAAAAGTCAACTGTTGAATAGTGCGTCTGATGCACTGTTTCTGAGTCTGAAGGAATTTCTGCGTCTGAAGAGCTACAGTGCGTCTGAAGGAATTTTTCAGCTTCTGAAGGCTTTTTCAGCGTCTGAAACACTTCAAAATCGATTTCTTGCAACTGAAGACTTGTTATACACATGAAGATGCTTCCATTGAACTCATTGCATTTGCCAAAACATGCAGTCAACATCAAAATATCAACAATCTCCCCCTTTGCCAAATTTTTTGCTAAAATCAATATTTCACACACCATGAGCTCTTCAAATCAACACAATTAATCTCAACAATGAAGAACTCCACAAAATTAATCATAACATAGAGATAAGCAGCGGATTCAGCTATGATTAATCTGAAAAACACATTACAGCTTCAGCTTCTGATATTCTCAACTTCTGGAGTACACATATCAGCTACACATATCAGCTTCTGAACAATGAAAACTACTGAACATCTTCTGATAACACTCCCTGAAGCTTCACAAACACACCAGTTTCACAAAACAACTCTCCCCCTGCAACTCAGCATTCAACATTACTCTCCTTTAATTCTGAACTGTAGTAACTTCTAAGACAAGTAACTTCTGAAACTGAAAACTTCACACTCAGGTATATAACAATAATACACTCCCCCTGAGACACATACTCCCCCTCAATCATATCTGCACAGCTCTTCTTGCATTGGTTCTGAACTCTGAGCAAAACAATCAGCTTCTGAACAAATATAGTCAGCTTCTGAAACACCTGAGTTCAGAACAAACACTTCTGAATACATTCTAAATACCAACACAGGTTTTTCTCCCCCTTTTTAGCCACAAAATTATGACAAACCGTCATCTTCAAATGAGGAACAAAATCATATAGGAACAAAAATCATCATAATCAGTCCCAGCATCAGACTCAGACTCAGACTCAGCACTTGCAAAACTGGCAGGTACTCTATCTTCCTCACATCCAGTTTGCATTAATTGCTATAATTCTTCATACAGACACACCCAACTTGCTTCTCAGATTCTCAAACTGTTTAGCATCCAAAGCCTTTGTGAAAATGTCATCCAAAATCACATGTTCTAGCTGAACAGTCTTTTCTTCCACAAGATTTCTGATAAAGTGGTGTCTGATATCTATGTGTTTAGTTCTGCTGTGCGGTATGGGGTTCTTAGAGATGTTAATTGCACTTAGGTTATCACAATATAGTGTCATAGTTCCTTGTTCAATGTTATACTCTTCCAGCATCTGCTTCATCCATACCAACTGTGAACAACTACTCCCAGCAGCTATGTATTCAACTTCAGCTGTAGACAGTGACACACAATTCTGCTTCTTACTAAACCAAGAAATCAAGTTATTTCCTAGAAGGAAACAACCTCCTGAAGTGCTTTTCCTTTCATCTGCACTTCCAGCCCAATCAGCATCACAAAATCCCATCAATTCAGAACTTGAATTATGTGAGTACATGATTTCATAATCACTTGTGCTGTTCACATACTTCAGAATCCTCTTCACCAGAGTCAAATGACTCATTTTAGGATCAGCTTGATATCTTGCACAAACTCCAACAACAAAGGTGATATCAGGTCTGCTTGCAGTTAAGTACAATAAGCTCCCTATCATACTTCTGTATTGGCTTTGATCAACTGAAACTCCATGTTCATCTTTAGTTAGTTTCAGATGAGTAGCAGCAGGTGTCCTCTTATGACTAGCAGTTTCCATTCCAAATTTCTTCACAATGTTCTTGGCATATTTACTCTGAGAAATGAAAATTGTGTCTTCCATTTGCTTGACTTGCAGTCCAAGAAAGTATGTCAGTTCACCAACTAGACTCATTTCAAATTCTGACTGCATCTGCTGAACAAATACTTGAACCATCTTCTGTGACATTCCACCAAACACAATGTCATCTACATATATCTGAGCAATCATCAGACTCCCAGCTTCATCTTTCACAAATAAAGTCTTATCAGAACCTCCTTTTCTGTATCCTTGTGTCTCAAGAAACTGAGTAAGCCTTTCATACCATGCTCTTGGTGCGTGCTTCAATCCATACAAGGCCTTCTTTAACTTGTAAACATGATTAGGAAATGTATGATCGACAAAACCCTTAGGCTGTTCAACATAAACTTCTTCTTGTAGATAGCCATTCAATAATGCACTCTTCACATCCATCTGGAACAGTTTGAACTTCAGAATGCAGGATACTCCCAACAGTAATCTTATGGACTCTAGTCTGGCCACAGGTGCAAAGGTTTCATCAAAATCAAGTCCCTCTACTTGAGAATAACCTTGAGCAACTAACCTTGCCTTGTTTCTAACCACATCACCATTTTGATCTGTTTTATTCTTGTAAATCCATTTAGTGCCAATAACATTTAACCCTTCAGGTCTTGGAACAAGATCCCACACTTCACTCCTTTTGAATTGCTTCAACTCATCTTGCATAGCCTCAATCCAAAATTCATCAGTTAGGGCTTCTTTCACATTTTTGGGTTCAAACTTTGACACAAAGCATGAATCAGTAGCAGCAGCATCTGAACTTTTGGTTATGACCCCTTGATTTAAGCTTCCAATGATTAAGTCTCTAGGATGATCTTTCTGAACTCTAATTGATGGCCCTTTACTAGCAGGAACATGATCTGGATGAACTTCTGGTTCTTCAGACTCTGGATGATTTTCTGCTTCGGACAAATGTTCTTCTGAAGCTTCAGACTCTGGAAATACTTCAGACTCATCTCTATCTTTCTCAGCAGACAAATCATCAATCACTACATTAAAGGACTCCATCACAACCTTGGTTCTGGAATTAAACACCCTATAAGCTCTGTTGTTCACTGAATAACCCAGAAATATTCCCTCATCAGACTTAGGATCAAACTTTCTCATGTTTTCTCTATCAGCCAAAATATAGCATCTGCTCCCAAATAAATGAAAGTATTTCACTGTAGGCTTCCTTCCTTTCCATAGTTCATATAAAGTGGATGCAGTTCCCTTTTTCAAAGTCACTCTATTGTGTATGTAGCATGTTGTGTTCATTGCTTCAGCCCAGAACATGTATGGTAGCTTCTTTGCATGTAACATAACCCTTGCACATTCTGCTAATGTCCTATTCTTCCTCTCAACTACACCATTTTGTTGAGGTGTAATAGGTGCAGAGAACTCATGTTTTGTACCTTCAGAAGCACAAAATTCTGAAAATTTCTTGTTTTCAAATTCCTTGCCATGATCACTTCTGATTCTAACAATACCACAATCCTTCTCTCTTTGTAACTGAATGCATAAGTCGCTAAATACTTCAAATGAGTCTGACTTCTCTCTGACAAAGCTAACCCATGTGAATCTTGAGTAGTCATCAACCATTACATATGCATATCTCTTCCCTCCTATACTCTCAACTTGCATAGGCCCCATTAAATCCATATGTAAAGGTTCTAGCACTTTAGTAGTTACCTGGTGTACTAATCTGGGATGAGACTTTCTTGTTTGTTTTCCAATTTGACAATCACCACAAACATTGTCCTCATTGATCTTCGGATTAGGTATACCTCTGATAGCTTCAGTACTTAGGATTTTCTTCATGCCTTTCAGATGCAAATGACCCAATTTCTGGTGCCAGAGTCTGACTTCTTCTTCTGAACTCATGAGACAAGAAGTCAGGTTACTTTCTTCTTCAGACATCCACAAATAACAATTATCTTTGGACCTGCAGCCCCTCATCAGAACCTTGCTTTCTTGATCAGTTACAACACATTTTTCTTTGTTGAAATTCACCTTTAAGTCTTGATCACAAAGCTGGCTAATACTGATTAAATCACCAATACCCAGAATCTCACCTTTTGCTCCATCTCCAAATGTCACATAGCTTCTGGAATAAGGTCTTATATTACTAAGCAGCTTTTTAACACCAGTCATGTGTCTTGAACACCCACTATCAAAATACCAGTCTTCTTTAGAGGTGGCTCTAAAAGATGTATGAGCTATGAGGCCAACATTCTGAACTTTAGGATTCCACACCTTCTGAACATAATTTCTGGTAGCAATTGGTTCCACTCTTCTATACTGAAAATGTTCAGGATAGCCATATAGTTTGAAGCAGAATGGTTTGATATGCCCTTTCTTTCCACAATGATGACAGATCCATGCATTATTTCTTCTTTTGTTTCTGTAAAATTTCTGGGGTTGCTTCTAAGGTAGCATCTGAACTTGCTTCTGAGCTTGCTTCTGACCTTGCATCTGGGCTTGCTTCTGAGGTCTCATCTTAGATGTCTCAATCATATAATCATAAGTCTTAGTGGCAAGAACAAAATTTTTAGCAGGAATCTTCTGTTTGGGGTTCTGAGTCTGATCAACAAAACCTAAACCAGCTTTTCCTTGTTTCTGAGCATCCAAATCTCCTCCAGCACATCAGTAGCAGTATCCATTATCCTCACCTGCTTTTTCATGTTCTCAAGTTGGGAATTCAGTTGGTTAACTTCTTCTTTCAGTTCTGAATTTTGCACCAAAAGTTCACCTTTTTCAGCCTCCAGTTGACATATAGTCTCCTTCTGATCCAGAACTTGTTTGCACACTTCAGCACTTCTGGTATATAGCTTCCTATAGTTGTCAGCCAGTTCATCATATGAGGTTTTAGCAACTTCAGACACAGATGAAGCTTCAGACTCTAAAACTTCAGACACAGTTTTAGAGTTAGCTACTGACTTCTGAGATATTAACTTAACCATCAAACTTGTATCACACTTAGCTGATTCACTTGCAGCATCTTCTTCTGAATCATCATCAGACCATGAAACAGCTAGGCTCTTCTTCTGCTTCTTAAGAAAAGTAGGACATTCAGACTTGATATGTCCATAACCCTCACACTCATAGCACTGCACACCTTTAGCTTGATTACTTTTCTCCTCAGACTTGGTCTTCTTCACATCAGTTTGTTGCTTCTTGTTATTGAATCTGAAGTTCTGACCTTTGTTTTTGGATTTACTGTCAACCTTCTTCAGAATTTTGTTGAATTGTTTTCCCAGCAACACTAGAGCTTCTGATAAATCATCCTCATCAGACTCTTGTTGATCATCAGCTTCAGAATTGACAGTAAAAGCTATACCTTTCCCTTTCTTCTCAGGCTATTTACAAAAAGCAGTCTCAAAGTTCAGAAGTGACCCAATCAGCTCCTCAACCTTCATAGTGGTGATGTCATGAGCTTCTTCTATAGCTGTAACCTTCATGTCAAACCTTCTGGGAAGAGACCTGAGAATTTTCCTCACTATCTTCTCATCTGACATCTTCTCCCCAAGAGACTCAAAGGAATTTGCCATGTCCAGCACATTCATGTAGAAATCATGTATGCTATCATCTTCCTTCATCTTCAGGTTCTCAAACTTAGTGGTCAGCAATTGGAGTCTGGACATCTTCACCTTAGAGGTTCCTTCATGAGTTGTCTTCAATATTTCCCAATTGCAGCAGTACACTGCTTGATGAGTCTGAACATGTTCATATCTACTCCATTGAAAATTGCATTTAAAGCTTTAGAATTTCCAAGAGACAGATCATCCTCTGCTTTAGTCCACTCTTCTTCAGGTTTCAGAATCTCAGTTTTGTTCCCATCTTTGTCTAAAACCACTGGATGATCCCAACCTTTGAGCACAGCCTTCCATGTTATGCTGTCAATTGATTTTAAGAATGCACACATCCTGGACTTCCAGTATTCATAGTTCGTGCCATCCAACAATGGTGGTCTGTTGACATAACCTCCCTCTCTGTCCATGCTTGCCAGAAAACACTACCCTGGAGCTCACCCAATCACAGGCAGGGTGCCTGCTCTGATGCCAATTGTAATTCTGGCTTAACTTGAACAATACGCGAAGCAGGGTACAAATAAAAACAATTCAGAAGCAGGAATTTAAATGTGCAGAAAAGAAAAAAGGCACAAGAATTTGTTAACCCAGTTCGGTGCAAATGCCACCTACGTCTGGAGGATACCAATCCAGGAAGGAAATCCACTATAGGAATTAATCCTTAAGACTCAGACACTGACCCCCAGTACCCAGCCTAAGCAATCAACCTCCTCCTAGTCAGACTTCTACCCAACTCCTTGAGTATTAGAAACCACGAACTTCCTAAACAAGCAACTACCCTGTTACTTGAACAACTTCTGAAAAACCCAGTTATGAAGAACACACTTCAATACACTAACACTTCATTCGTACCTAAAGGCTTAGAATGAATTACAACTCAATTAAACCTAAACCAACTCAGTTTGAGTGTTGTACAAATAAAACTCTAAAAAACAAAGACTCAATTCTCTGATTTCTAAACACTAAATTTCGTAAGTCTTGAACAATGTGAAGGTGAGAAAAACACACACACAAGAAGGGGGGGTTGAATTGTGTGACTCAAAAACTTGTTATCTTTTCTTTTCAAACTTAAGGTTAAGTTCAGAAGCTGATATGAATCAGTTCTGAACTGTTATCAAGAGTTATGCAGCGGATCAAATAAAGAAAAGAGATAGGGAAAGAGTGACACACAGAATTTATACTGGTTCCTTCTCAATGTGAGAAGTAGTCCAGTCCCCTTGTTTTCCAACAAGAGAGTTTCACTATAATCTGAAGATTACACTTTGCTCAACCACTAAGGAAGAGACTTCCAGTTGCTCAATCACAAAGAAAGAGGCTTCTATGCTCAACCACCAAGGAAGAGGCTTCCAATGCTCAAGTCACTAAGACAAGAGACTTCCAATGCTCAAGGCACTTAGACAAGAGACTTCTGACTCAGACCACAAAGGAATGAGGTTACAAATGTTCAGTATACAGACTGAGACTTTAGGGACCAAACTGGTTTACAAGTAAAGGAGTTTGGGATGAACACTTGATCAAATATCAGAGGTGTTCTCTTAATACAACACAGGTTAAGACTCTTAACCTTAAGAAATTCTAAGTTACAAAGATAAAAGAATTTCTAAGAGGTTGGGTAACTTGCGTATTTTTTACAGCAAAACAGAGCAAGAGTTCAGTTCTTTGTTTCAAGAGTCTTAGACATTTTCTTCTTCAAATCTTCTTCCTTTTATAGATGAAATATAGCTGTTGAAGATTTGCTTGATTTGAGGAAAGAGCCGTTGCAATTGAGCTAGGATTTCTGCAAAAGTGTGCTGCACTTTTTCAAACAAAACAGAGCAGCAGCCTTTCTTGAAATGGCCTACCTTAAAAGCTGGAGAATGTTTGGGTCAGGGAGACAACTGTTCCATTGAGTTGTTCTGACACATCCAGGCATTAAATGCGCATAGTACTGGTCATTTTCCACGCCACATCAGCTTCGGAAGCTTCTCTGTGAACAGTGCATCAAAAGCTGCTTCATCAGAAGCTGCCTTGTATGGATCAGAAGCTGGCTTCAGACGTTGACTCTGCGTTGACTTCTTCAGAAGCACCCAGACATCAGAAGCTGCCTTCAGACTCAGAAGCTGCACTTCAGGAGCACCATTTCAGGACCACTTCAGAAGCTCTCAGTTCAGTACCACTACTTCAGGAGCACTTCTTCAGGAGCACTTCTTTAGACCCAGTTTCCTTCTAGCAATGCAATATTGCTTCTTAGCTTTCCTTCCTTGCTCTAAGCTTGTTCTTTCATAACCATTCTTAATAAATAACCATAAATCACATGGTTCTGAAAACACTTGAACAAAGCATTAGCAAATAACCAATTTTCTATTTAACATTTTGTTATCATCAAAACCATAAAGAGAGATATGTTTACACATAATGTTTCAACAATCTCCCCCTTACTTTATAAGAGACTTGTTAAACACATTTTGTTCCAACAATCTCCCCCTTTTTGATGATGACAAACATAAGTATTAAATCAGAAAATTGTTGTTAACTTAATTAACAAGTTAACTGCAGGGTGTGAGGTTTGTAAGCTCACCCTGAGTCTGATCCAAGTTAATTAAGTTCAGTTAAAAACACAAATGTGAAAATTTCAGAATTGTTGTTAAGTTTAATTAACAATCTGACTTCAGAAAAGGTTTGTAAGCTCCCCCTAGGTCTGACAATCCTCAAGGTTAGGTTTGTAAGCTCCCCCTGATTCTTATCCATGTTAATTAAGCTTAACTTAAAACAATATAGTGAAATTTACACTCAGAATTCAAAATGACTTGTTGACTTCAGGTTCTGAGGTTTGTAAGCTCTCCCTCTAAGTCTGATAATCCACAGGATGAGTTTTGTAAGCTCCCTGAGTCTTATCCAAGTTATTTTAAATTCAATTTACTCACTAAGAGTAATGCATCTCACAGAAATGTATCAGAGCCAGAATTTCACTTCAGAGGCTAAGAGTTAAAATCTGTTCTCATAAGTTAAATTCAGTCAGAATTGTATCAGAGCTTAACTTATGTAGGGGGGTTGAATTGTTCAATAGTTCACACAAGAACCTTAGGCTTTAATACCTTTTACTCCCCTTTCATAAGTTAATATACTGACAGAATTTTA
Source organism: Medicago ruthenica (assembly GCA_018208015.1). Taxonomy (NCBI): domain Eukaryota; kingdom Viridiplantae; phylum Streptophyta; class Magnoliopsida; order Fabales; family Fabaceae; genus Medicago; species Medicago ruthenica. The sequence goes on from CM031376.1 coordinate 37,540,534, forward strand.
ACTTATATTTGAGCTCAGGTGCTTTAATACTTGTTTTACTTTCTCCCCCTTTTGTCATCAACCAAAAAGTTTTACTTATTCACCCAACACAGAAAATTTTACCCCCTTTGTCAAAAGAGTTTGAAAACATCTGTATCAGAGCAGAAAAGAGTTTTTAAAGAGTTTGAAAACATGTATCAGAGCAGTTCAATCTCCCCTTTTTAAAAGAGTTTGAAAAACATTTCAAAGAAAAAGGTTCAGAGCATATAGGAGGGGGTTGAAAAAAAGTTTGTGAGATATTTATGCAATCATATGGATAATCAAGAAGCAAAGGTGAGTATCAGAGCATACTTTTCAATGAGTATATGACTTGCATTAAAAAATAGAATGCTGTTCAGAAGCAGAAAAAGGTTTAGAGCTTCTGATCAGGTCATTCTGTGTTCAGACATGACTTGTTCAGTATATTTTTGTTCAGTATCAAAACAAAACAACCAAATAGTGTTCAGCATCAGAGCAAAACATGCAAGAAGGTATCAGAGCAATTCTTGCAAGAAGGTATCATAGCAAATCTGAGCTGGTTTAAAGAAAATAGTTCAGATCAGAGCAGGTCTAACTCATTTTTAAAGCAAAATTTTTCAGATTAAAGACCAACTGATAGGTTATATCAGAGCTTGATACCAATTGAGGATTTTATCTCAGAGTCTGATACCAGAAATACAGTTTTTAAAGACTGCTGAACTTGTATCAGAACCTGATTTCAAACCATGAAGGTTTACCTCAGAGTCTGATACCAAATTGACATTTTAGTGCTGATACCAAGATAAAATAAGTTCTTAAGACTGAACATGTCTGAACCACTTTGAGCATTAAAAAAAATGTGTCTGTGCTTAAACAGTTTAAAAAACAGACTGATACTAACTGAAAAATTGTTTGTCAAGCAATTTTAACAATGAATATCAGAGCAGAAAATCACATTTTTAAATTTATGACTTTGGGAGGATTAGAGTATAAACTTTCAAAGCTTTAATCATCATTGCCCATAGCCATACTTATCAGATTCTGACCAACATTAGATTTTTATCAGATTCAGAAGTCAGAAAATCCAGGTTCTGATCCTTCAGACTCTGAAGTTTTTCATGGCTTAACTTTCTTCAAACTCTCAGAAGGTGAGTGTTTGATAAGTCTTAGCTTATGATAAACTTAGAATCAAGGATTTCATTCAGATTCAAGCACATTTTCAAGAGATAAAATGCATGTTCAGATTCTTTTTAATAAAATTGAATCTTTCTTCTGTTAGGGGTTTTGTGAATATGTCAGCCCATTGATGATCAGTATCAATGAACTTAATATCTAAATCACCCTTCTGAACATAATCTCTTATAAAATGATGTTTTATTTCTATGTGCTTGGCTCTAGAATGCAGAATTGGATTTTTAGACAGACATATAGCAGCAGTATTATCACAATAAATAGGAATATTATCTGCATGAATCTGATAATCCTCTAATTGATGTTTCATCCAGAGCAGTTGTGTGCTACAAATTGCAGATGAGATGTATTCTGCTTCTGCTGTTGACAAAGCAATTGTTGCTTGTCTCTTGCTGGCCCAGGATATCAGATTCTCACCAAGAAACTGACAGTTTCCACTGGTGGATTTTCTTTCAATCCTGTCCCCAGCATAGTCAGCATCACATAATCCATCTAGCTTGTAATTTAGAGATTTCTTATACAGAAGTCCCAAATTAGTTGTTCCTTTCAGATACCTGAAGATTCTCTTGACAGCAGTCATATGAGATTCTCTAGGATCTGACTGGAATCTAGCACACAGACATACACTAAATAAAATATCTGGCCTAGAAGCAGTTAAGTATAGGAGAGAACCTATCATACCTCTGTACAGCTTCTGATCTACTTTAGAGCCATTGTCCTCTTTGCTTAAGGTGCAGGTAGGATGCATTGGTGTTGTCATCAGCTTGCAATCATCTAACTGGAACTTCTTCAGAAGCTCCTTGGTGTATTTGGACTGATGAACATAGACACCATCTTTGCATTGGTTGATTTGAATTCCCAAGAAGAATTTCAGCTCACCCATCATGCTCATTTCAAATTCATCCTGCATTAACTTTGAAAATTCCTTGCAAAGGGAGGCATTAGTAGAACCAAATATGATATCATCAACATAGATTTGTACAATTAAGATTTCTTTCTTAACAGTTTTCCTGAAAAGTGTATTATCAACTTGACCTCTTACAAAATTATTTTTAATTAAGAAGTTGCTTAGCCTTTCATACCAAGCTCTGAGAGCTTGTTTCAGACCATACAAAGACTTCTTAAGTTTAAAAACATGATTTGGATATTTAACATCTTCAAAACCAGGAGGTTGTTTCACATACACTTCTTCAGAAATTACACCATTTAAGAAAGCACTCTTAACATCCATTTGATTTAAGATGATATCATGATTAATAGCATAAGAAAGAAGTAACCTGATTGCTTCCAGTCTTGCTACTGGAGCAAAAGTTTCAGTGTAGTCTATTCCTTCTTGCTGGCTGTACCCTTGAGCTACTAATCTAGCCTTGTTTCTAATCACTTCTCCTTGTTCATTGAGCTTGTTCCTGAACACCCATTTTGTTCCAATGATGTTCTTCTGATCAGGTTTTGCAACAAGATCCCATACATCATTCCTTTGAAACTGGTTCAGCTCTTCTTGCATTGCCACAATCCAACCATCATCAGCAAGTGCTTCATCAGCAGTTGTAGGCTCAATCATGGATAGCAGGCCAAGCATAAACTCATTCTGAGTGAATGCTGATCTTGTCTTTCTTGGACTGTTCTTGTTTCCAATGATCAACTCCTCAGGATGTGAAGATTTGTACTTGAATGAGGTTCTGGGTGGATTAGCTTCTGAAGAACCATTAGGGATTTGTTCAGAGCCATGCTGATCTTGATTAGCTCCAGGAGTAGTGTCATTGTTGGAGAGTTTATCAGATTCTTCATTGTTTTCAGCTTCTGAACCTTCATCAGAACCTAAACTGGGTTCAGCTTCTGAAGGCTCTTCTGAGATTCTGACATCTGCAAAACTCTCAACCAGCTCTGGTATTTCACTACCAGGCTTCTTATCATCAAACCTAATATGTATAGCTTCTTCAACAACATGTGTTTCAGAATTATACACTCTGCATGCCTTAGATCTCTCTGAGTATCCTAAAAAGGTACCCTTTTGAGCCTTGGCATCAAATTTCTTTAGGTAGACCTTATTGTTCAGTATGTAACATGTACAACCAAACTGATGAAAATAAGAAATACTTGGTTTTCTTCCTTTAAATAATTCATATGCTGTTTTATTTAGTATGGGTCTGATATAGATCCTGTTCTGAATATAACATGCTGTGTTTACAGCTTCTACCCAAAAGTACTTAGCAATTTTCGACTCATGGATCATGGTTCTGGCCATTTCTTGTAAAGACCTGTTCTTTCTCTCTACAACTCCATTTGGTTGTGGAGTTCTAGGAGATGAGAACTAATGGAGAATTCCATGGTCTTCACAAAAGTTTTCAAAAGGTTTGTACTCGCTGAGAGTACGATATGAGAAAAACTAGGGTTCCCCCTTTGGGATTGATCCCAAGGTTCTATTTATAGTCCCGATATGGGCCTATCCAGCCATGATTTTGGGTCCCCAAAATCATGTGACTGTCAGGTGGGCCTTGTATCCTTCTGGAGAGCGCCCAGCCTGATTCTAAGGGTACAAGCCCTTGTTCGTGGAGCCTAAAGGCCTAAATGATAAGATCTACAGTCCACAGCCCAACAAGCACGAGCTTTGGGGCAAGGCGAAGTGATTAAACTGCTAGCCTAACATAGGTGCTAGCCCAACAGAGGTGCTAGTCCAGCATGGGTGCTAGCCCAACACAGGTGCTAGCCCTAACATGGGTGCTCGCCCAACATAGGTGCTAGCCCTAACATGGGTGCTCGCCCAACATAGGTGCTAGCCCAGCATGGGTGCTGGCCCTAACATGGGTGCTGGCCCCAACATGGGTGCTAGCCCAGCACGGGGTGCTAGCCCAACAGAGGTGCTAGCCCAGCATGGGTGCTATCCCGAACATGGGTGCTCGCCCAACATAGGTGCTAGCCCAACACAGGTGCTAGCCCTAACATGGGTGCTCGCCCAACATAGGTGCTAGCCCTAACATGGGTGCTAGCCCCAACATGGGTGCTAGCCCAGCACGGGGTGCTAGCCCAACATAGGTGCTAGCCCAGCACGGGTGCTAGCCCAACAGAGGTGCTAGCTCAGCATGGGTGCTAGCCCGAACATGGGTGCTCGCCCAACATAGGTGCTAGCCCAACACAGGTGCTAGCCCAACGAGAGTTTTTAGCACACGACGTCTTAGAGCCCTTTTTTAGGGTTAAGGAATTAGGAGGCGATCTCATTTTCAGCTCGCGACGTCTTAGAGCCCTCTTTGGGGTTAAGGAATTAGGCGGCGATTTCTTTTTAAGCTCACGACGTCTTAGAGCCCTGTCTTTTAGGGTTAAGGAATTAGGTGGCGATCTCATTTTCAGCTCGCGACGTCTTAGAGCCCTCTTTGGGGTTAAGGAATTAGGCGGCGATTTCTTTTTAAGCTCACGACGTCTTAGAGCCCTGTCTTTTAGGGTTAAGGAATTAGGTGGCAGCTTCTTTTTAAGCTCACGACGTCTTAGAGCCCTGTCTTTTAGGGTTAAGGAATTAGGTGGCAACTTCTTTTTAAGCTCACGACGTCTTAGAGCCCTGTCTTTTAGGGTTAAGGAATTAGGTGGCAACTTCTTTTTAAGCCCACGACGTCTTAGAGCCCTGTCTTTTAGGGTTAAGGAATTAGGTGGCAACTTCTTTTTAAGCTCACGACGTCTTAGAGCTCTGTCTTTTAGGGTTAAGGAATTAGGTGGCAATTTCATTTTTCGGCTCGCGACGTCTTAGAGCCCTGTCTTTTAGGGTTAAGGAATTAGGTGGCAACTTCTTTTTAAGCTCACGACGTCTTAGAGCCCTGTCTTTTAGGGTTAAGGAATTAGGTGTGCAACCCTCACTGGGGTTTGGCGATTGCAAGCTTCATTTTGTCTCCGGATATTGCCGGATTGTGTCGCCATCTTTTACTTCAAATCATTAAAGTGCGACACTTCGTATCTCACCTATGCAAGAAATCAAACTAGCCCAGTGAAAGCATGTAGAGAATAGTAGTGCTATTAATTAATCATGTGAGTATAATAACAACTAACAAGTACTTACGCCATGTTGACAAACAACCATTTTTCACGGATTTTGATGTTAGCACAACGAAATGTGAGCTAAAACTCAAATGTGCCTGTTATGCTGAGTTTCACCAGCTCCTTTTTACCACCAAATAGTTCGAAATAATTGGAAATAACGTAATAAACACAGTTTAGACTTTGTATGCCAGTTGCAGCAATTATAAGATTGTACCCTCCTTCCAAAACAAACGCAACACCACCATATATGCATTAGCAATGCTAGCACCTAATAACCATGGTACAACATTTGGCTTTCATTATTATGTAACAGCCACGGCTTTTAGTTTTAAAATTATTTTCTTCGTATAGCTACAATTTAGAGCCAAATTGGATAGAGATGTTTCAACAACAACAACTTGAAGCAAAATAAATTGAAATTATCTTAATATCATTATGAGTTGCAGTGAGCTCCTGCATCACAACATTTCTAGAAGCTCTTCCAAATAATTACTCCATTAGTGTTGTCAATCGTTCTGCACACTATCAAAGCAATTTACAAAGACATAGTACAGCATGAGAGATAAATATCACTAGTAAACATGATTTGAAAATTTCTAGATAATGAGATTGAAGTGATCTCTGCATTAAGCTTATCTAGCAAAATCACAGTGAACCTTCTCTCAACACGTGGAAAGAAAAGTAATCGGTTTTCACAATGTCACGTATGAACCAATTTATCAAAGCTATATCATTGAGTTATTGAGTTAAACAGAACATTCAATCACCCATTTATACTGCATAGTACCGTGAAGGCTCAAGTAATATTTTCACAACTAACGCGTCATAACTAGAAACACTTTCAAAGAGAAACAAGAAATGAACCTTGAGTTGGTACGTGGTATGATTATTGTTGTTGTCTTACTTTATTTCCTCTCCCACCCTTTCTGGAACGACCTCATGACAGTTTGGGTTTGCTGTTGTTGCCTTGACCGATAACTGTGCTCAGATGTTGACGCTCTGGACGGAAACAACTCCATGACTCGAGGCGGCCTCACCTTTGCCGGGTTCGAGTGCATCGAGTTGATTCAAGGTTGCTGCTTCATCTCTGATGTCTTCTCTGCCGCCTTCATCTCTTTCGGACTCAAGGACGCTGAGCTGATTCAAGCGCGCCTTCATCTCTGTCGGACTCGGGTATGTTGTGGACGGTGGCGGCGTGTCGACGTCGAGACCCACGAATTGAGGCGCATCAATGAACTCCATTGTCGAATAATCTTGAGTCAGACTGTTACAATCATAACAGATCTAGGAACGATTTCCAGAACTGTAACCGCTTTGATTTGAAATTGCGGAACAATCGTCTTCTCCCAAGAAATTGGCGAAGATGATTCATAGATAGATGATTGTGGTTGTCACTGTTAAGCAACCGTCTTCGCTACGTTGCCATTTTCACCGAGATTGTGAGTTTTACCTTTTTCTTGATTTTCGTCGGATTGTTTTATGAATCTCCCTGAAGATTCAACCTGCATCGTTGATAATAGATTTTCGGCGACAACCTTCCTCAGGATCGCCACTCTTGCCACAACCGTAACGTAACCGTTTTCTCCATCTGCGCGTTCTCCATGAATATCAACAAAGATGAATAGTCGTTATTGAACCTTCATCCAATAATCTTAATTCTTCTATGAATTCTCTTGAATATTGTCGAATCCAAGCGATTTTCTTCCAATTCCTCGTGAGTGTGAGATTGAGATTCTAGGGATCGAAATCGAAAATCGACCCCCTCCTTCTAGCGCCAACTGTACTCGCTGAGAGTACGATATGAGAAAAACTAGGGTTCCCCCTTTGGGATTGATCCCAAGGTTCTATTTATAGTCCCGATATGGGCCTATCCAGCCATGATTTTGGGTCCCCAAAATCATGTGACTGTCAGGTGGGCCTTGTATCCTTCTGGAGAGCGCCCAGCCTGATTCGAAGGGTACAAGCCCTTGTTCGTGGAGCCTAAAGGCCTAAATGATAAGATCTACAGTCCAAGGTTCATTTTCAAATTCACCACCATGATCACTTCTGATTTTTAAAATTTTCAAATCAGTTTCTGTTTGTACTTGTTTGAAGAATTTGAAAAACACATCATATGTTTCATTCTTAGTTCTGAGGAATTTAACCCAAGTCCACCTACTATAATCATCAACAATCACAAGTCCATACTTCTTCCCATTGATTGAAGCTGTTCCAACAGGACCAAACAAATCAATGTGAAGGAGTTCTAGAGGTTTAGAGGTGGAAACAATGTTCTTAGATTTAAAAGAGGTTTTAGAAAATTTTCCAATTTGGCATGCTGAACACAGAGCATCTGAGTGATAATCAATACTGGGTAAGCCTCTGACCAGCTGTAACTTGCTAAGCTTAGAGATGAGTCTCCAGTTAGCATGTCCCAGCCTTTTGTGCCAGACCCATTTCTCATCACTCACAGACAGAAGGCAAACTACCTTCTGCTGAACCAATTCAGAAAAATTGATTTTGTAAACATTAATTTTCCTGCTGCCTCTGAACACTACAGACTTATCTTTGCTACTGATTACAGTACATGTGTTCTTATTAAACAGGACTTCATAATTACTGTCACATAATTGACTTATGCTAAGTAAATTATGTCTAAGTCCATCTACCAGCCAAACATTATCAATGTACAGGGAAGAATTACCTATCTTACCAGTACCAATGATCTTTCCTTTCTGACTTCCTCGAAACCCCACAGTTCCTCCCTCTTTCAGAGTTATGGTTTGGAACATAGACTTGTCCCCTGTCATATGATGTGAGCATCCACTGTCCAGGTACCAGGACCTTTCCTTTTCTTTGGATGTTAAGCATATCTGCAATTTAAATTATCTCAGACTTAGTTACCCAGATTTTCATGGGTCCTTTGGGGTTAGTCCTGAAAGGTTTTGGCTTCTTGTGTGTGAAGTTATGATATTCAGACTTGTTTTGATACTTTGGATATGAATCCTTGTATCTTGAATAAGTCTGAGTTTCAGAACCTGAATACTTCAGAACCTGAGTTCTCAAAGGTTTGAACTCAGATTTCTTCAGAACCTGAGACTTAAAGGTCTTTGGTTCTGAGTTCTTTAGAGTTTGAACCATTGAGCACTTTGGTTCTGATCTCTTCAGAATTCTAACCTTGTTTGCTTCAGGCACAAGGCAAGCTTCAGTTTTGCCTTTCTTAAAACAATCAGAAGCATAAAACTGATTGGTTTGCTTTTGCTTGCTTTTCTTAACATTCTGAGATTGAAAATGTTTTACATTGACTGGTTTAATAGATTTTGAAGTTTTAACAAACCCAGTCTTTGAAAAATTTGAATCAGATTTATTCAGCTTCTGAGACTTGCTAGTTTCAGGTTCTGAACACTTCAGATTCTGAACACTATTAGGTTCAGAGTCTGATTTCCTCTTACTCTTAAGCTTGGGACCTTTTGGCTTAGATTTAGGCAAGGTTTTAACATCTGCCTTAATCTTACCCTTAGGTTCAGAAGCTTCAGAGTCTGAGTTGTTCAGAACTTCAGACTTAGTCTCAGATTCTGACATTTTCAACTTCTCAGAATTATCAGAAGCAGACACAAAGCATATACCATTGCCTTTTAAAATATTTTCAGAACATGAAGGTGAGTTTAATTCATTTGAAGGTTTGAATGGATCATAGCCAATGCCTTCACCTTTGTTTCTGATCATATTATACATTATAGAGGCAATTTTAGTTCTATTGAACCCAGTTAACATGAAATCCTGAAGAGCTATTTCCTGTTCATTAGGAACCTCTTCAGATTTCTTATGAGCCTCTTTTCTGAGTTCCTCAACTTCTTCATCATATTCCAAAATTTGATTCTGAAGTTTAAGGTTTTCCTCAGATAGCAAGTTAGTTTGATTTTTCCAAGATTTAATTTCTTTTAACTTGCTTTTAAGATGACTCATAAGATCATTAACTGTTTCAATCAATTCAGATCTAGAGAGTTCAGAATATACCTCATCTTCTTCATCAGAATCTGAGCATGATTCTGCATCAGAAGATGCAATTGCCATCAGGGCCAGGTTTGCTTCTTCCTCATCAGATTCTGACTCATTATCCAGATCATCCCATGTTGCCATGTGACTCTTTTTAAGCTTGTTTCTGAAACTGCTGGATTTTGAGCTGGACTTCTTTGCTTTCTCTTTAGACTTTTCTTTCTGAAGATCAGGACAATCAGCAATGAAGTGACCAGGCTTTTTGCAGTTGTAGCAGCTTTCCTTCTGGATATCCCTCTTTGAACCAGAACCAGATCCTCTAAAGTTACTGCTTCTGTTAGAGAATTTTTTCTTTCTATTCATCAGATACTGAAGCCTTTTAGAAAGCATTGCAAGCTCATCAGCATCTGAATCTTCATCAGAATTTCCCTCAGGAAATTCTTCTTCAGATTCAATAGCTTTCAAAGCTTTAGCAGGTTTTCTTTTAGACTTCAGAGCTAATGTTTTTGGTTCTCTAACAGACTCATCCTCATTGAGTCCTAGTTCATGCACCTTGAGGGAGCTTATCAGATCCTCAATACTCAAAGTATTCAGATCCTTAGCTTCCTCAATAGCAGTCACTTTAGGTCTCCATTTGGATGGCAAACTTCTTAAGAGTTTGTTCACATGGTCAGCTATGGTATAACTCTTCTTCAGAATCTGAAGTCTAGAAACCAGAGTCTGAAATCTTGAGAACATAGTCTCAATATTTTCATCCTCTTTCATTATGAACAGTTCATATTGCTGAACAAGAATGTTTGCCTTAGCTTCTCTAACTTTCTTATTACCTTCATAGTTAGAGTAGAGGGATGTGAATATTGCTTTGGTTGTTGACTTGTCACTCAGCTTCTGATACTCAGTGTGAGGTAATGAATCCACAATGATTCCTCTCACATGGTGATGTTTCCTATAGATTTTTCTTTCAGCATCACTGAGTCCTCTTCTGTTGACAGCAACACCTTCTTCATCAACTGGAATGGTGATTCCATCTTCAATGATGTCCCATAATGAATCATCAATTCCAATAATATGACTGTACATTTTACTCTTCAACCAAGAGAATTTTTCTGGGTCACCAGTAAACATAGGAGGTTTATTGTGTGACCTAGACTTCTTTTCTTCAGTACTATATGTGTGCACCTCGTTTAAAAAACGCGCAATCCTCCGAGGACGTTTGTGAACGCTCGGAGGGCCTTGTGAAGTCGCCACCAAAGTTTTTGTGTAAAGGGAACGTTGATAAACCCTTAAGTTTTTGTTTAAAGGGAAACGATAATAAAACCCTTTGACGATGAGGAAAGGATGGTCATCGCAACCATTGTCGGGTTCGGGAGTCGGTTACGCAAGGGGAAGGTATTAGCACCCCTCACGTCCATTGTACTCAACGGGAACCTTCTATTTGGCTGAAGCTTAAATTATTTTTAAATGTTTTGCGCGCATGCTTATCTATGTCAAAAGAAAATATAAAAAAAAAGGGGGGAAAGAGATGAAAACAAACGAAAGGAAAAAAAAGTTTTTTATTATTGCGCTTGACAAGATGTCGATCTTGCTCCTACGTATCTCCCGGTAGTCGGAGAATTCAAAGCGTACGTAGTTCTTTGGTAGAAAAACGTACATGTGTTGGTTAATTTTAAATGGACGATGTTTTAACCGAATTCTTGCGATTCAACGTAGCTTGTATGCTCGCGCTCGGGAGACTTATTAAGCGTATAGCTTGTATGCTCGCGCTTGGGAGACTTATTAAGCGTTTGTTCACGAATCGCGTTAGAATTGTTAAAAGGTACATCCGTTGGGTAAAAGGGTTGAGTTGGTCGCTATGGGACCAAAAGAGGTGCAATGGACTCAAACGAGTCAATCATTGACCGAGGGGACTCCAACGAGTCGAGGGATTGTTCGATTGATCCACTGGGATCAAGAACGGGTACAATGGACTCGGGCGAGTCGAACATTGACCGAGTGACTCAAACGAATCGAGGGATGGAATCTAGTGGCCACAGGGGACCAAAAGGTTCGGATTGACCACAAGGGGCCAAGATTTGGTTTGGTTAGGGTTGGATACGTTGAAAAAAGGAATGACGATTGTCCGAACGACGAGACATACGTCACGCATTCGTACAATCGGGGAAATGGAGAGACATACGTCACACCATCCCTTTTTCATTCAAGTTTTTGGGTAGAATTCTTTTAAAAATCCCAAAGTTAATAAAACATTTGGTTTGGAAACCAAAGTGGAAAGATTTTAGCAAATTGTTAGAAAACGCACAAGTTCGGCTCATTTTGCGAATTGTTTTGAAAAGCAAACAAATTCGGCGTATGTTCACGCTTGTGTTTTGAAAATCATGAACAATGTTTTTTGTTCAAGTTTTAATTGAAAATGATGAACATTGCTGGTTTGTTCATGTTGTTTTGAAAGATTGGGAACATAACTTGTTTTGCAAGTTATCCACAAAATGTCACCCGAACTTGCGAATTTTCCAATATTATGCAAAATCCTTGAACTGGTTTGAAAATCATGGGTTTAAAACCTCTTAGGTTCTGAGCTCTTGGGCTAGAACCTCAAAAATTGGCCATTTGGGCACCTAAACTCAGATTCTGAGTTCTGTCATGGTCGCTCTGCGACCATGACTTCGCACTGCGAACAATGCGAATTTTTGAGTTCAGAAGCTGTTTCTGAACTTTTGTTCAGAAACAACTTCTGAACACACTCATGACCTTTTAGGAGAGTGAAAAGCTTTGAGTTTTTGGGATGAAAAAGGCTGGACAAACCAGTTTTGATGTTTTGAAAACCTTGGGATTTCTTTGAAATTCAAAGGGGGTTTTTTAGAACCAAAAGGTTTTGGACCAAAAATGCTATGTAAGCACAATTGAAAATGCAAAACAAAGGCTTAGAAACTTACAGAGATCCTTAGCAAAGCTTCAGCTGCAATGGATTTGAATTGGTTGAAGGTTCTTGCTAAAGGTTTTGAATGTTAGTAATGAGCAATGAACTTTGTGAGGCTTTGTGTTGGAATTGGTTTTGCTAGTGCTTTGCTGGTTTTATGGTTGTTTGTAAGTGTTTCAAGTGTTTATGAGTAGTGTTTTTTGGTTAGAATAATGCTCTTCTATGCTGTTTTGAACTCTTGCCTTGCATCTCTATTTATAGGCCAAAACCAAATCAATTTCATCATTAGAAATCCCCAAAATCAAGCTGATTTGTGGGCTAGGATCAGGCTAAATCCCTTTGCATTTAATGCTAATGGATAGGGGTAACCTTGCCTTGTGCCAAGGGTCAAGACTCAGCCTGATTTCAGCCACAAATTCAAAGGTTTTTGGATAGAAATGATGATGAAATAGGGCTGGATTGCAATTGGCCAAGCTTGGGGATCATTCCTTGCAATCTCAATGGTTGATCAATAAAAACGTGCACTGTGATGTGCAGAGATTGGGGGATGCAAAAGGCTACAAATGGCTGGTGTGAGAGGGTGAAAAGCTGTTGCAAAACAGGGTAGGCACTCATGGCTTTTTCAAGTGAAAAATCTAGCTGGTTTGACTGGTTTTGGGGGGACAAGCAGGAGGAAAGTCATCAAGCAGGTGGCTGGCAACCTTGGGGTGGTTAACATGTCACTTGGGAGGGACAAGAGCTGCCCAAGGGCAAGCCCACTTGCTTGTCACATGCTAGGTTGGAAGAAAAAGCTTCTAACCTTGGCATTAATGGCAAGTCTCTCATTTCTGGTTTTGCTTGGCCCAATTAGCCATGAATGCTGATTAAAATAAATATGGAAATGATATGCAACAAAATCTGGAATTAAATCAAAGACACCAAAAATCTGCAGAAAAATCGCAGACTTCGCAGTGCGAAGGGAGCTTCGCAGTGCGAAGTCCTCATTTTTGAAATGTTGACTTTTCTGTTGACTTTTGTTGACTTTGACTTTTTCTCCCTCTTTGATTTTTTTTGATTTTTTTGTTTTAAAAGGCTTAGGACAAAATTGGGGTACTACAGCTGCCCCTACTTAATTGTGTCTATGCATAGAGTGTGTGAGTGCCAAGGGCATCTCATGAACTCTTTGCGAAGATCAATTAGGTAAAAGAAGGACCCGAATTTTGTCCTTCGCGGTATGGAAAGATTGCAGTGAAAGTAAAATATGCAAATGCAAATGGTTTGAAAAAGTTGATCGTATCCAGCCGCTAACACTGGAGGTAGATTCCTAATGGTGAAGGTGATCTTATCTAGCCGCTTACACTGAAGGTCGATACCTAATGGTGAAGTGATCTTATTCAGCCGCTAACACTGATGGTCGAACACTGAGGAAGGTGATCTTATCTAGCCGCTTACACTAGAGGTCGATACCTAAGGATAGGTTATCTTATTCAGCCGCTAACACTGAAGGTCGATTCCTAAACAGGAATGGTCTTACCCTGAATAGGTGCCTAGCTTTAAACCGGAAAACATGATTGTATGATGCATGTTATGCTCCATGTTATGCAGTATGATATGCAATGTAATATGATATAAGATAGACTCAATCAAAGATTCCTGCTGGGGAATTGGGGACAGTTTGTGAAGGAGGTTCACTGGGGAACGCTTACTTAACTGCTGATGGATGCTGGTGAATATGTGATACTCACTGGAGAATCCTTTTTGAGGATGCATGTTATGATTTATGAAATGGATGTGTATGAATGATTTGTATATGTATGCATGAATGATTGACATGATGCGTGTATTATGTTATGCATGATATGTGGGATGCTGATTGAGAACACAAAATAATAAAAGGAAATTTATTCAATGCAGATTTGACTTCTTGAATGGGTAAAAATACATGAAGTGAGAAGTGATTACTTCTCTGAGGAGAAAGATAGAGAAAGACAAGAAAAAAAAGCAAAAAGAAATTTTTTGGTTTTGGCACAACACATGCTATTTTCCTTATGACTTCGAGAGATTTTTTGTAAGATGCTGACGAGACCGATTCTTCTCCTCTTGAATCTTGTCCGGAGCTTGGATGCTGCAGTCATTGCCTTTCTTCTTTTGTTAACCCCTAACTTTTGCCTGGACCGCTCTTTCGAGTTTTCAGTCCACCGGGGTGTATTTCCTTTTTTGATGTCCTTTATTTTTGCCTAGACCGCCTTTTTAGGTTTTCGATCTAGCAGGACGCTCTCTATTGCCTAAACCGCCCTTTCAGGTTTTCGATTTAGCTAGCTTTTTTTTTCTCTTCTTTTCTCTTTTCTCTTTTTTTCCTTAGGCATAATACCTCTTGACTGCATCGGAGTTTATTGAGAGTGGGAACTCTTCTCCGTCCATAGTGGTGATGATCAGGGCTCCGCCTGAGAAGGCTTTCTTTACCACGTACGGCCCATCATAGCTGGGAGTCCACTTCCCGCGGGGATCTTGTGGATAGGTAATATCTTCTTGAGCACTAGGTCTCCTTCTTTGAATTCTCGAGGACGGACCTTCTTGTCGAATGCTCTCTTGAGTCTCCTTTGATAGAGTTGTCCGTGACATATTGCCGTCAGACACTTTTCCTCTATGAGATTCAGTTGGTCGAACCTTGTTTGGACCCATTCAGCTTCCTCTAGCTTGGTTTCCATCAAGACCCTTAACGAAGGGATTTCAACCTCTACGGGAAGCACAGCTTCCATACCGTATACCAAGGAGAAAGGGGTTGCCCCAGTTGAAGTGCGAATGGCTGTTCTGTAGCCATGTAGTGCAAAGGGAAGCATCTCATGCCAATCCTTATATGTTGCTACCATCTTTTGGATGATCTTCTTTATGTTCTTATTGGCTGCTTCTACCGCACCATTCATCTTTGGTCGGTGAGGGGAGGAATTATGGTGCTAAATCTTGAAATCTTTGCACAACTCCTTCATTGTCTTGTTGTTCAGGTTTGCCCCATTATCGGTGATGATTTTGTGGGGAGTGCCGTAACGGCAAATGATTTCCCTCTTGATGAATCTGGCTACCACTTGTTTGGTTACGTTTGCATACGAAGCTGCTTCTACCCATTTGGTGAAGTAGTCGATGGCAACGAGGATAAAGTGATGTCCATTTGACGCTTTGGGCTCGATCATTCCAATCATGTCTATGCCCCACATAGAGAATGGCCAAGGTGAAGTCATGACGTTCAGTGGAGTTGGTGGTACATGCACCTTGTCGGCGTAAATCTGGCACTTATGACAAGTTTTGGCATAGTGGAAACAGTCAGCTTCCATGGTTAGCCAATAATAGCCCGCCCTTTGGATTTTCTTTGCCATTGCATGCCCATTGGCATGGGTTCCAAAAGATCCCTCGTGGATTTCTTTGATGAGCATGTCCGCTTCATGTTTATCCACACATCTGAGTAGGACCATGTCGTAGTTTCTTTTGTAGAGGGTATTTCCACTGAGGAAGAACTGGGATGCCAATCTTCTGAGGGTTCTCTTGTCAGTGTGCAAGGCAATGTCTGGATACTCTTGCTCTTCAAGGTATCGCTTGATGTCGTAGTACCAAGGTTTGTTGTCAAGTCCTTCTTCGACTGCTGCACATACAACCGGTTTGTCTCTACGATCCATCTTTATGATTGGTGCTTCATTGTAGAAATTTACTTGGTACATTGATGATAATGTAGCCAAAGCATCCGCCACCTGGTTTTCTTCTCGAGGTATGTGATGGAAGTTGATTTCATCAAAATGCTCAATCAACTCTACAACCCGGGCTCGGTAGGGGATTAAATTGGGATGTTTTGTTTCCCATTCTCCTTTGACCTGATAGATGACTAAGGTCGAGTCACCGTATACTTCAAGGTTTTTGATCCTTAGATCAATTGCTGCTTCAAGGCCTAGGATACATGCTTCATATTCTGCCATGTTATTGGTGCAGTCAAAGCATAACCTTGCTGTGAAGGGTTGGTATCCATTTCTTGGGGAGATTAAGACTGCTCCAATTCCGTGCCCCATGGCATTTGAGGCGCCGTCGAAAGCGAGCTTCCATCGAGCTTTCGGTTTTGGCCCTTCATCATTGCTTGTGACCTTTTCGTCATTCAAAGCTACGACATCTTCATCCGGGAAGTCGAATTGTATGGGCTGATAATCCTCCAATGGTTGGTGAGCAAGGTGCTCGGATAAAACACTCCCTTTGATGGCTTTTTGAGCAACGTATTGGATGTCGTACTCAGACAGCAGCATTTACCAACGGGCTATCTTTCCTGTGAGGGCAGGCTTTTCAAAGATGTACTTGATGGGATCCATCTTTGATATCAACCAAGTTGTATGGGTCAACATGTATTGCCTTAAGCGTCGAGCAGCCCATGCTAAAGCGCAGCAAGTCTTTTCAAGTGAAGTATACCTTGTTTCACAGTCGGTAAACTTCTTGCTTAGGTAGTAGATTGCGTGCTCTTTTCTTCCCGTTTCATCTTGTTGTCCTAACACACAACCCATTGATCCTTCAAGTACGGTTAGGTATAAGATGAGGGGTTTACCCGGAACCGGAGGTATTAAAATTGGTGGTTCTTGCAGGTATTGTTTGATCTTGTCAAACGCCTCTTGGCAATCTTCCTTCCAATGAACGGCTTGGTTTTTCCTTAGCAATTTGAAGATTGGTTCGCAGGTAGCTGTCATGTGTGAGATGAACCTAGCGATGTAGTTCAATCTTCCTAAGAAACCCCGGACTTCTTTCTCGGTATTTGGCGCTGGCATTTCTTGGATGGCCTTTACCTTGT
The DNA here is from genome assembly GCA_018208015.1 of Medicago ruthenica. Lineage (NCBI taxonomy): Eukaryota > Viridiplantae > Streptophyta > Magnoliopsida > Fabales > Fabaceae > Medicago > Medicago ruthenica. Next base: position 37,557,429 of record CM031376.1, read on the forward strand.
CGGGATCCACTTCGATACCTCTTTGGCTGACGATGAAACCCAATAACTTTTCGGATCTAACGCCAAATGTGCACTTGCTAGGATTTAAGCGCAGCTTGAATTTTCTTAGACGTTCGAAAAGCTTTTGTAGATGGACTAGATGATCCTCCTCCGTTTGGGATATGGCAATCATGTCGTCGACGTAGACCTCAATTTCCTTATGGATCATGTCATGGAAAAGAGTCACCATTGCTCTTTGGTATGTTGCTCCGGCATTTGTTAATCCGAAAGGCATTACCTTATAGCAGAATGTCCCCCACGGGGTGATGAATGTGGTTTTCTCCATGTCCTCTGGAGCCATCTTGATTTGGTTATATCCCGAGAAGCCATCCATAAAGGAGATGACTGAGAATTGGGCTGTGTTGTCCACCAATATGTCGATGTGTGGTAGCGGGAAATCATCCTTTGGGCTTGCTCTATTCAAGTCTCAATAATCCACACACATTCTAACTTTGCCATCCTTCTTCGGAACTGGCACAATGTTGGCAACCCATGTTGGATACTTGGTTACGGCTAAGAAGCCGGCATCAAATTGCTTTTTGACCTCCTCTCGGATCTTGAGAGCCATATCAGGTCGAGTTCTTCTCAATTTCTGCTTCACTGGCGGGCATTCCGGCTTAAGTGGCAGCTTATGTACAACGATGTTAGGGTCTAAACCCGGCATGTCTTGGTACGACCAAGCGAATACGTCCACGTACTCTTGCAGAAGTTTAATCAACTTTCCTTTCACATCCTCATGTAGGGAGGCTCCTATTTTGACCTCTTTCTTATCCTCTTCGGTCCCCAAGTTGACCTTTTCAACTGATTCTTGGTGAGGTTGTATTACCTTATCCCCTTGATTTGCAAGTCTGGACAATTCTTCAGGCGGTTCATAATCGTCCTCTTCATCATCTTCCGTTTGATTAATCGGGAAATCGAGGTCATAAGGGATTAAGGCAGTGTTGTTTTTGGAGGGTGGATTTGTAGATCTGCATGAGTATGATTTTTTTTAGGCTTTTTGTAGAAAAATTTTTTTAAAACAGATGCAAAAAGAAAAAGACTCAAATGACATAAAAAAGTGATTTTATTCATGATTCAAAATAACTTTTAAAACATGGGGGCCCGACATGACTAATCATTTGCCTTGGGCAGAGCTAAATGATTTTTTTTCAAAAGCAAAAATACAAACATGGTTTATTACTTGATCTTGGTAATGATCTCGGGAATTGCGATAGCCCTCCAATTGTTCAAAGCTTCATCCGAAGCGCTACGGTACACCAAATCAGGCACGTCTTCATCTACGTCTTCAAGTAGAGCCACTTGATCTTCATTGATAAATCCTGCACTGATGAATGTTTCCGAAATGGGGAGGATCCCTTGCTTTGGAGGCTTTGAGAAAGTTTCGGCTGATGGATGATACCCCAACCTGAAGCGATTCTTCTTCTCCGGTATGTCCACTAATTTGCCCCATCCGGTAGGTCGGCTTTCTTCTAGGGCCTCTCTTATTGCCCTCCATGATGACATGGCTGTCCTAGCCTCTTTCTTGGGCTTTGAGCTCAAAGTCACAACATTCGCCACTTCCAAAGACTGGAATGGAACATCCACAGCTTCTTCGTCCGTTTCTATATAACGGAATGACGAGAGATGGCTTACCATCATGTCCTCTTGCCCGGAAACTACAATCATTTGGTTATCAATGATGAACTTAAGTTTCTGGTGCAGAGTAGAGGTAATGGCTCCGGCCGCATGAATCCATGGTCGTCCGAGAAGACAACTGTATGTTGGATTAATATCCATGACTTAGAAGGTTATGGTGAAAACCTTAGGTCCGATTTGGACTGGTAAGTCGATCTCCCCTACGACGGCTCTTCTTGACCCATCGAAAGCTTTTACGACCAAGGCGCTGGGCTTCATTACTGTCCCTTCACATGATAGCTTGAGGAGGGTAGTCTTGGGCATGACATTCAATGATGACCCCGTGTCCACTAGCACTCGAGAGAGGATATGGTCTATGCATTTCACGGAGATATGTAAGGCGCAGTTATGAATATGCCCCTCATCGGGTAGCTCATCGCCATTGAAACCCAAGTACCTACTTGAGGTAATATTTCCGACTATCCCGTCGAATTGGTCCACAGGAATGTCCTTGGTGACATGTGCCTCACTGAGGATCCGCAGCAGTGCTTCTCGGTGTGCTTCCGAGCTTAGTAGTAGGGATAGCATGGTGATCTTGGAGGGAGTTTGACCTAGCTGGTCAATGATTTTATACTCACTCTTTTGGACCTTCCTTAGGAACTCTTCGGCCTCTTTTTGTGGGGTTGTTTTTTGAGAAGGCCCCGCTTGGTTCTCTTCTTCCTCCACGCTCTTTTCTTTGAGCGGCTCTCTCGGTAGTACGGCTGGCGTCTTCCCGAGTTCTTTCGGAGCGAAGACTCTACCACTTCTGGTTATTCCTCCCACACCAGTAATGTTAGTGATGCTGGGCTCAATCTTGGCTAGTGGTTTTCCTTCCACATAGGCCACAGGTTGGTAATTCCATGGTACCCTCTTCGTGCTTTCGAAAGAGAAGGGTGCAGGTACGTGGAATGTTATGGTTTGTATAGGCATTGGTACCTCTCTCCTTTGGTATGGGATTTCGAGAGGTTTTGGGTCGTTAGACTCCAAGGTAGCAATGTCCGTGCCATCCTTTATATAGCCAATTTGGATCCAACCTTGGTCCATTAGCTCTTGAAGACAACTCTTCAGCTTTCCGCACTCGTCCGGGTTGACTTTGCAGGCTTCACAGTTGGCGTGCATTTCCTCGAACAAACCAAAACCGGTTAGACGCTCCCTTATGGTTGACAGGGGAGTCTTAACATTGGCTACCCTCTTGATTGGACCAAAGTCCTCTTGTTCCTCCACCGCATTTACAGAGGGACCCGCATGCCGCAGCAATGGGTTATTTTTTACATTGGGGTTTTCCTCTTTGAAGGATAGCAGCTTCTTGTCAATAAGGTCCTGTACCTTGTGTTTGAAAACTCTACAGTTCTCGACATTGTGCCCCACGGTTCCTGCGTGGTAATCACATTTTGCATTTGTGTCGTACCAATGTGGATATGGTGGCGACATTGGTGGTAGTAGTCTTGGCTCGACCATACCCTTTTGGATTAGATATGGCAAAATTTGACCATAAGGCATAGGTACAGGATCAAACTGCCTATTATTGTAGTTGTTCCTCGGGCCGGCTTGGTTCCTTGATGGGTACCCGCCTTGTTGTTGCTGCTGTTGATTTTGCTGAGGCAACACTACTGGTTGTCGAGGTGGAGCTGCGGGAATCACTTGAGGTGAGTAACGCCCTTGAGCCGTTGCTGCTGCCACATAAGGATAGTGGTAGTGAGGCATTTGATTTGGTGGTGGGCAAGACGGTCCCACTAGAACAGCATTTGTCTCCCCCTCTTTCTTTTTGTGAAAGTTGCTGGGGGGTCTCCTAGCTCCACTTTGAGCTTCTAGAGGGCCTTGGATCTTTCCCCTCTTTACTCCGTCCTCTATTCTTTCACCAACCATGACTAGATCGGAGAAGCCGGAAGATGTGCTTCCAATCATCTTGTCATAATATGGGCCTTGAAGTGTGCCCATGAAGGTGTCAACAAGCTCCCTTTCCAATAATGGTGGTTGTACACGAGAAGCTAGTTCTCTCCACCGCTGAGCGTACTCCTTGAAGGACTCATTGCTTCTTTGCAGGAGGTTTTGTAGTTGCATCCTATTTGGAGCCATGTCCAAATTATATTTGTATTGCTTTAGGAAGGCATCGGCTAGATCCTTCCAAGTTTGGACATGGGTACGCTCAAGCTGCATGTACCAATCCAAGGATCCGCTTAAACTATCTTGAAACACATGCACCATGAGTTTCTCGTTCATTGCGTAAGCTTCCATCTTCCTACAGAACATCCGTAGATGGTTCCGAGGGCATTGAATTCCCTTGTACTTTTCGAAATCCGGTGCTTTGAACTTCGGAGGGATTACCACGTCGGGCACTAGGCACATGTCCAAAGCGTTGTGGGCACCGTATGAACTGAACCCTTCGACAGCTTTCAACCTTTCTTCCAAAACTCGATACATTTGGGTGGCATCATTGTCTTGGTGGGTGGTGTCGGGAGCAGATTGCCTTGGCTGACTATTTTCCACATCATGGGGAATCACCTCATGTTGAGTAGTGGAAGTTCTTTGAGGACGACGCTCTTCATTCCTTACGGGGATTGTGAGCGGTGGTGGAGGTGGTCCATGGTCCTCATTTTCAAATGGTGGGGTATAATCCGGAGGTAAACCGTAAAGAGGCCATTGCACATTGGATGCATCCGTTACTGGGCGAGGATTACTTTCTCGGGCCGATAGAGTTTGCATCAACTCTAGCATCTGATCCATCTTCCCCTTCATTCCATCAACCTCTTCTCTCAAAGCCGCTTGAGTTTGTTCCAAATTGTCCATGATCCTTTGTTTGTTATCTCGTGTTCCGTACGAGTGTTGGAGATCTGGCTCTTGGACCGAGGGCTTTCGGGGTTTTCGGGCTATGATTGCTTTGAACTGTTTTTAGGGAAATGAATGAGTTTTTTTTTGAAAAAAATGCATGAAGATGCATGTGGATGTATGTATGCGATGAGTATGCAAAATATGCGTTTTTTTTTTTATTTTGCTTTATGGAGGAATTTAAAGGTGCACAATTAATATTAGCAATTCGAAATATTAAAGACCGGGAAACTGATTATGCTTCAAAATATATTTGATTTAATAACATTTGTTTACAAAGTGTAACTAATGCTATTACAAATCAAATAGCCGCTCGCTTCTCGGCTTTGCTCATCTCCTCCCTATAGAAATCTATGGTGTCCTTGCAGAACTTCATTAACTTCTGGATCTCCATAGGGATGACAAAGTAGGGCATGACCATCTCGGCCTCCGCTAGCCTCTTTGGAAGTTGGGTGATTACCAAGTTCGAGAATGCAACCAATTTAGTGAAATCCTCACTTAATCGGGTGGCGTCTTGCCATACACACTCAATCACTTCCTTGCGCTGGTCTAGCTTTACTCTTGCACTTCTAATTTCATCATGTAGTTGTGCAATATGGTCCCCGTGAGCTCTTGCAATCTTGTCGAAGTACTCTTCGAATTTCTTGATGTCTTCTTCGAGACGATTGCACTTTAGCCTCCCTTGATGAGAAAGGCTCTCATGTCTTTGCCGTTGGACGCGTTCGGCTTGAAGCTGCTCTTTGTAGTTTTTAACTACTTCTTGGAGCTGTTGATTTTTCTCTTGAAATTTCAACCTCCATTTCCGTTGAGCTTCGATGGCTAGTTCGCCAAATTTCTTGAGCTCTTGGTTGGAATGTAAGATTCTTTCCAACTCTTCGTCCTTGGCCACAAGGTTGGCATCCGCACTAACCAAGCCGTCTCCTATCCAATCTCTCTTCCCTTCGGAGATTCTTAGCCGTTTTTGGCACACTAGGAGAGAATTTGTCACTTCATCACGATCTCTCTTCGTCCTAGTGATTTCTCCTAAAGCTTGGAGGTGCTTCAATTCTAAGTCTCCGTTTTTGTTTTGGAGTTCTTGAATTTTAGCTTTGAGTTCCTCCACTTCTTTGTTCGGAATGGTTGCAATAGGATTAGGTGTAGGAGGTTTTGGAGGGCTTATGACCACGAAGGGTAGCTTGATTGCTTTGACCCTCTCCTTCACCCATTGAGTATAAAGGGGTTTGGCGACACAGTTTCTCTTGCCGACCCTTCCTTTGCGCACTTGGCTCCATGCCCCCCGGATTCTCTCTAGCAATGCCGGGTCTTGATCGCCTTCCCTTAGGTAGAAAGCTTCCAACAAAAGGTCATTAGGTTTATCTTCCATTGAAAAACCTAGTTGTCGGAGAGAGAGGACCGGATTGTAGTTAATACATCCCTTAGTACCAATGAGGGGTACATTAGGGAAGTCCCCGCAACTGAGGATAATTTCCGGGTCCTCTAGGTTTGGTGAAAACCAATGGATGTCCTTCTCGGTGAGGGTTGTCATCCGTTGCGACCATTTGAGCTTCGCCTAGTTTTCCACAAAGTCTCGGTTTCTTGGCATGTAGGACATCATCCAAATTTGCACCACGGGAGTGCAACAAGTAATTTTGCGTCCCCTTGCTTGTTCATGCCTAGAGTAGAGGGTATGATAAAAATCCGCCAAAATTGTGGGAACCGGATTTTTAGTCATAAATACCTTTAGAGCCGGAAAGTCTATGAAATCATCCATGTTGGGGAATAAGACAATTCCGTAGACTAAGAGGGCTAAGATGGCGTTGAATGCCCTTCCCTCTTTGTTGGCTAACATTTCCCGAGCTTTGGCTTCCAAAAACTTTCTTGAAAATCCCTTAAGGTTTCCTCTAACTTCCAAGTTAGACGCTACTTCTTGGGTGTCAAGGTATAAGGATTCGGCGATGGCTTCTAATGTGGGGTCCTTTCCCGGACCGAGATAGAGTTCATGACCCTTCATGCTACAACCCAAAATCTTCTCAAACTCTTCCAAAGTTGGCGCTAGTTGGAAGTCTTGAAATGTGAAGCACCGTAGAGGTGGGTCGAAGAATTGCGCCAAAGTGGTTAAGGCCGTTGAATCTATTCTCACGGGTAGGAGATCAAGGATTAGCCCATAGCTTGCCTCGAAAATACTCTTGTTGACCGAAAAGAGCCTTTTGCTTAGGGCTAACAAGCTTTCCACCCTAGGAGCTTTAATTTTGAAGGCGAGCGTATTTTTGTTCCCGGAATCCATATTTCTCTTTGCTAATATTTGGTTGTTCTTTTTAAACTCCTATAAAGCAAAACGATGCGAAAATTACTTTCATGAATGCAAATGATATGCAAGGGTATGGTTTATGAAGGTTCGGAACTTCCCCCCATCCTCACATGTAGGCTCTAAAAGGTGAAATTTCCTAAGAAGAGGTCCCTAGAGTCATAGATCTCACATGGAATTAGGGTTGTCTATGGACATACGTCGACATGACTTCAATTAATTCCACGTGAAAATCTCCTCTAAGCGGGGTTGGGCATCCTACCTCACGGACATACGTCAACGCGGGCTTCCGCACACAACCTCCTTCTAACTTAGTTTTTTTCTCAAGCTCGGGTAGAGAGCCTCACACGTCCGGCATTAACCCGAACAATGTGGAGTAACATCACTCAAGTAACCCCCGCATTTGATATGTATATGATATGAATATAAAGCAAAATAAAGCAAATATAAACATAAAGCATAGATATGACATGGATAAATAAAATAAAAGCATGGCGCGCAAAGATAATAAAAACAAATTGGCTTAAAAGCCAAATAGGTTAGGCTTGACTCGCTAGTGGGAAAATGGTCCCCAGTGAAGTCGCCAGCTGTGCGCACCTCGTTTAAAAAACGCGCAATCCTCCGAGGACGTTTGTGAACGCTCGGAGGGCCTTGTGAAGTCGCCACCAAAGTTTTTGTGTAAAGGGAACGTTGATAAACCCTTAAGTTTTTATTTAAAGGGAAACGATAATAAAACCCTTTGACGATGAGGAAAGGATGGTCATCGCAACCATTGTCGGGTTCGGGAGTCGGTTACGCAAGGGGAAGGTATTAGCACCGCTCACGTCCGTTGTACTCAACGGGAACCTTCTATTTGGCTGAAGCTTAAATTATTTTTAAATGTTTTGCGCGCATGCTTATCTATGTCAAAAGAAAATATAAAAAAAAGGGGGGAAAGAGATGAAAACAAACGAAAGGAAAAAAAAGTTTTTTATTATTGCGCTTGACAAGATGTCGATCTTGCTCCTACGTATCTCCCGGTAGTCGGAGAATTCAAAGCGTACGTAGTTCTTTGGTAGAAAAACGTACATGTGTTGGTTAATTTTAAATGGACGATGTTTTAACCGAATTCTTGCGATTCAACGTAGCTTGTATGCTCGCGCTCGGGAGACTTATTAAGCGTATAGCTTGTATGCTCGCGCTTGGGAGACTTATTAAGCGTTTGTTCACGAATCGCGTTAGAATTGTTAAAAGGTACATCCGTTGGGTAAAAGGGTTGAGTTGGTCGCTATGGGACCAAAAGAGGTGCAATGGACTCAAACGAGTCAATCATTGACCGAGGGGACTCCAACGAGTCGAGGGATTGTTCGATTGATCCACTGGGATCAAGAACGGGTACAATGGACTCGGGCGAGTCGAACATTGACCGAGTGACTCAAACGAGTCGAGGGATGGAATCTAGTGGCCACGGGGGACCAAAAGTTTTGGATTGACCACAAGGGGCCAAGATTTGGTTTGGTTAGGGTTGGATACGTTGAAAAAAGGAATGACGATTGTCCGAACGACGAGACATACGTCACGCATTCGTACAATCGGGGCAATGGAGAGACATACGTCACACCATCCCTTTTTCATTCAAGTTTTTGGGTAGAATTCTTTTAAAAATCCCAAAGTTAATAAAACATTTGGTTTGGAAACCAAAGTGGAAAGATTTTAGCAAATTGTTAGAAAACGCACAAGTTCGGCTCATTTTGCGAATTGTTTTGAAAAGCGAACAAATTCGACGTATGTTCACGCTTGAGTTTTGAAAATCATGAACAATGTTTTTTGTTCAAGTTTTAATTGAAAATGATGGACATAGCTGGTTTGTTCATGTTGTTTTGAAAGATTGGGAACATCACTTGTTTTGCAAGTTATCCACAAAATGTCACCCGAACTTGCGAATTTTCCAATATTATGCAAAATCCTTGAACTGGTTTGAAAAACATGGGTTTAAAACCTCTTAGGTTTTGAGCTCTTGGGCTAGAACCTCAAAAATTGGCCATTTGGGCACCTAAACTCAGATTCTGAGTTCCGTCATGGTCGCTCTGCGACCATGACTTCGCACTGCGAACAATGCGAATTTTTGAGTTCAGAAGCTGTTTCTGAACTTTTGTTCTGAAACAACTTCTGAACACACTCATGACCTTTTAGGAGAGTGAAAAGCTTTGAGTTTTTGGGATGAAAAAGGCTGGACAAACCAGTTTTGATGTTTTGAAAACCTTGGGATTTCTTTGAAATTCAAAGGGGGTTTTTTAGAACCAAAAGGTTTTGGACCAAAAATGCTATGTAAGCACAATTGAAAATGCAAAACAAAGGCTTAGAAACTTACAGAGATCCTTAGCAAAGCTCCAGCTGCAATGGATTTGAATTGGTTGAAGGTTCTTGCTAAAGGTTTTGAATGTTAGTAATGAGCAATGAACTTTGTGAGGCTTTGTGTTGGAATTGGTTTTGCTAGTGCTTTGCTGGTTTTCTGGTTGTTTGTAAGTGTTTCAAGTGTTTATGAGTAGTGTTTTTTGGTTAGAATAATGCTCTTCTATGTTGTTTTGAACTCTTGCCTTGCATCTCTATTTATAGGCCAAAACCAAATCAATTTCATCATTAGAAATCCCCAAAATCCAGCTGATTTGTGGGCTAGGATCAGGCTAAATCCCTTTGCATTTAATGCTAATGGATAGGGGTAACCTTGCCTTGTGCCAAGGGTCAAGACTCAGCCTGATTTCAGCCACAAATTCAAAGGTTTTTGGATAGAAATGATGATGAAATAGGGCTGGATTGCAATTGGCCAAGCTTGGGGATCATTCCTTGCAATCTCAATGGTTGATCAATAAAAACGTGCACTGTGATGTGCAGAGATTGGGGGATGAAAAAGGCTACAAATGGCTGGTGTGAGAGGGTGAAAAGCTGTTGCAAAACAGGGTAGGCACTCATGGCTTTTTCAAGTGAAAAATCCAGCTGGTTTGACTGGTTTTGGGGGGACAAGCAGGAGGAAAGTCATCAAGCAGGTGGCTGGCAACCTTGGGGTGGTTAACAGGTCACTTGGGAGGGACAAGAGCTGCCCAAGGGCAAGCCCACTTGCTTGTCACATGCTAGGTTGGAAGAAAAAGCTTCTAACCTTGGCATTAATGGCAAGTCTCTCATTTCTGGTTTTGCTTGGCCCAATTAGCCATGAATGCTGATTAAAATAAATATGGAAATGATATGCAACAAAATCTGGAATTAAATCAAAGACACCAAAAATCTGCAGAAAAATCGCAGACTTCGCAGTGCGAAGTCCTCATTTTTGAAATGTTGACTTTTCTGTTGACTTTTGTTGACTTTGACTTTTTCTCCCTCTTTGATTTCTTTTGATTTTTTTGTTTTAAAAGGCTTAGGACAAAATTGGGGTACTACACTATAGTCATAAGATACAGATCTTTGATTTCTGGGAGAGGGTGGAGGTGAACCACTAGTTGAGGTACCACTAGTTGAGGGTGGAGGTGAACACTTCATTCGTACCTAAAGGCTTAGAATGAATTACAACTCAATTAAACCTAAACCAACTCAGTTTGAGTGTTGTACAAATAAAACTCTAAAAAACAAAGACTCAATTCTCTGATTTCTAAACACTAAATTTCGTAAGTCTTGAACAATGTGAAGGTGAGAAAAACACACACACAAGAAGGGGGGGTTGAATTGTGTGACTCAAAAACTTGTTATCTTTTCTTTTCAAACTTAAGGTTAAGTTCAGAAGCTGATATGAATCAGTTCTGAACTGTTATCAAGAGTTATGCAGCGGATCAAATAAAGAAAAGAGATAGGGAAAGAGAGACACACAGAATTTATACTGGTTCCTTCTCAATGTGAGAAGTAGTCCAGTCCCCTTGTTTTCCAACAAGAGAGTTTCACTATAATCTGAAGATTACACTTTGCCCAACCACTAAGGAAGAGACTTCCAGTTGCTCAATCACAAAGAAAGAGGCTTCTATGCTCAACCACCAAGGAAGAGGCTTCCAATGCTCAAGTCACTAAGACAAGAGACTTCCAATGCTCAAGGCACTTAGACAAGAGACTTCTGACTCAGACCACAAAGGAATGAGGTTACAAATGCTCAGTATACAGACTGAGACTTTAGGGACCAAACTGGTTTACAAGTAAAGGAGTTTGGGATGAACACTTGATCAAATATCAGAGGTGTTCTCTTAATACAACACAGGTTAAGACTCTTAACCTTAAGAAATTCTAAGTTACAAAGATAAAAGAATTTCTAAGAGGTTGGGTAACTTGCGTATTTTTTACAGCAAAACAGAGCAAGAGTTCAGTTCTTTGTTTCAAGAGTCTTAGACATTTTCTTCTTCAAATCTTCTTCCTTTTATAGATGAAATATAGCTGTTGAAGATTTGCTTGATTTGAGGAAAGAGCCGTTGCAATTGAGCTAGGATTTCTGCAAAAGTGTGCTCCACTTTTTCAAACAAAACAGAGCAGCAGCCATTTTTGAAATGGCCTACCTTAAAAGCTGGAGAATGTTTGGGTCAGGGAGACAACTGTTCCATTGAGTTGTTCTAACACATCCAGGCATTAAATGCGCACAGTACTGGTCATTTTCCACGCCACATCAGCTTCAGAAGCATCTTTGTGAACAGTGCATCAGAAGCTGCTGCATCAGAAGCTGCCTTGTACGGATCAGAAGCTGGCTTCAGACGTTGAATCTGCGTTGACTTCTTCAGAAGCACCCAGACATCAGAAGCTGCCTTCAGACTCAGAAGCTGCACTTCAGGAGCACCATTTCAGGACCACTTCAGAAGCTCTCAGTTCAGTACCACTACTTCAGGAGCACTTCTTCAGACCCAGTTTCCTTCTAGCTTTGCAATATTGCTTCTTAGCTTTCCTTCCTTGCTATAAGCTTGTTCTTTCATAACCATTCTTAATAAATAACCATAAATCACATGGTTCTGAAAACACTTGAACAAAGCATTAGCAAATAACCAATTTTCTATTTAACACTTTGTTATCATCAAAACCATAAAGAGAGATATGTTTACACATAATATTTCAACAATCTCCCCCTTACTTTATAAGAGACTTGTTAAACACATTTTGTTCCAACACAATGGCAGAACATCTCCTTTTTATAAGCTTCAGCAATCAGCATTGATTTGAACCCAATCTTCTGAATTGATATGTTCCTGAATTATGCAAGGCTTAGAAAGGAAACAAATAAATCAGCATTGTATCTTCATAAGATTGCATCAGAAAATATGAGAAGCATAAACACGAGCCAAATCTTCATAAGATCTTCCACAATTCAATCAGCATTGATTTCTAAACACTTTCGTATCTAAAGGCTAAAACGAATTACAACTCAATTAAACCTAAACCAACTCAGTTTGAGTGGTGTACAAATAAAACTCTAAAAAACAAAGACTCAATTCTCTGATTTCTAAACACTAAATTCCGTAAGTCTTGAACAATGGCAGAACATCTCCTTTTTATAACCTTCAGCAATCAGCATTGATTTGAACCCAATCTTCTGAATTGATATGTTCCTGAATTATGCAAGGCTTAGAAAGGAAACAAATAAATCAGCATTGTATCTTCATAAGATTGCATCAGAAAATATGAGAAGCATAAACACGAGCCAAATCTTCATAAGATCTTCCACAATTCAATCAACATTCTAGAAGCATTAATCCATAATAAAACCTTGATAAATCTCGCAAAGATTCGCACAGAATTAACACTTGAAAGCGCAGCTTCTGAAGAAGTCAACAAAAGTCAACTGTGAATAGTGTGTCTGATGCACTGTTCCTGAGTCTGAAGGAATTTCTGCGTCTGAAGAGCTACAGTGCGTCTGAATGAATTTTTCAGCTTCTGAAGGCTTTTTCAGCGTCTGAAACACTTCAAAACCGATTTCTTGCAACTGAAGACTTGTTATACACATGGAGACGCTTCCATTGAACTCATTGCATTTGCCAAAACATGCAGCCAACATCAAAATATCAACATGGATAAAACTTAAAACAAATCTTCAAAAGATACTGAAAGAATTAATAGAAAGAACGCAGAAATTCAGCTTTTGAAATGCCGCTTCTGAAGGTCAACAGAAGTCAACGTCTAAAGGCAGCTTCTGAAGGTCAACAGAAGTCAGCGTCTGAAGGCAGCTTCTGAAGGTCAACAGAAGTCAATGTCTGAACAGTGTGTCTGATGACCAGTTCAGCTTCTGATGAACAGTACCAACATTTGAACACCTTCGCAGAGCACAGTGGCTTTGTAGAGCAAAGTTATCAGCTTCTGAAGTACTGTAGCTTCTGACCCAGCTTCTGAAGATGCACAAAATGAGATATTAATCTTCTGAAGACACATTGCTTGCACATTTTGATTTTACCAAACATGTAGCCAACCTTCAAATATCCAACACATTGTTACTGATTATCAATGGGATGATATATTCACAAAACCTCTATCAGAATAAAGATTTGATTTTATTAAAAAGAATGTGAACATGCATTTTATCTCTGAAAAACATGCTTGACTCTGAATGAGAAACTGAGAGTCTGAAGGACATCATAGTCTGAGTTCTATCAGAAGCTCATTACTGAGAGTCTGAAGAAAGTCAGCCTCTGAAGTCATCAGAGTCTGAGTTTCAGAATCTGAATTCTCGGCCTCTGACAAATTTCATTAGTAACGGACTCATTGACACGTGGTCTGTAACTGCTGAGTAAAAACTGTTGGGCAATGATGAATTAGTTTTGAAAGTTATAGTTTGCGCCCCAATGGTCATTAACGTACATGAACTTTTTCAATTACTACTTTGTCTGTTTCTGTATGATTCTGAATCGTTTTTACAAAAACACTTAATCATTCTCACACATTCACTTTTACATCATACACGTTCATCTTTAAGACCAAAAACTCTTCTCTTTCAAAAAAAACCCCCTTAGAACCCTAAAATCTCAATCCTCCATAGTCAATGGCAAGTTCTTCTTCTTCATCTCAGAAACTCGCCGTGGATGTACCATCTCAAGGACCTATCTACATCAAACCCAAAACCATGCATCTCAACAAGGAGGATTTACAACTGATCATTAAGAGTGCAGTGGATTCGGTTCATTGGCATTGAATGGCTGTGACATCTCAGAATACGTGGATTGTCAGCAATGGAAACTATTCTTCAACATGCTCAATGGACCCTCTTACACATAACTGGTAAAAGACTTCTGGGTCAGAAGCAAAGTCTTTGATAAAGAAGAAACCAGAAGGGAAGAAGCTCAGAAGATTGCAGAGAATCTTGGATTGAAAGGAAAATCCAGAACTGAAATGGGATTGAAGGAGTTCACTAGTATAAAAGTAAGGTCTGCTGTGATAGGAATACCAGTGACAATCATTGAAGAAATAATAGCAAAGGCTATTGGTGTAAAGAGAGGAGGTTTGTTTCAAACAAACACCAAGAAGACCAGCACTTGGGTTCCTCTGATCAGACAAACTCTGTTTCTAGGAAGATAGTTTGAGAAGACAGTTGATATGAGAGCAGCGCACAGAGTCATGAACAAGCTATTACTACAATGAATAGTTCCCAGATCAGGAGGATCAGACTACAAGTCCTGGGATCTAATGCACATTCTGACCTGGTGGTATTTGAAGAGACCAGTCAACTTGTCAGCAAACATCTTCAACCATCTCTGCACGTCCATCAGAGATAGCATTAAAGGAAAGGTTCAAGTTCCACACACCAGACTCTTGTCTGAAATCTTTCACCAAGGAAAGCTTGTTGAGAATCTGAAAGCACTTGGCGTTGGATCAGACTCAGAACTTGGAGTCTGAAGTGGTGCTATGATATATGGAACAACCTTGGGTCATATGAAGATCATTCCCAAGAAAGAGGTGATTACTTCTGAACAAGACTTGCAATTCAGAATGGGACATTCTGAGTATCAAGATGACTTCCCTCCCATCTCAAAGGAAGATACTCATAAGGTATTGGCACACTTTGTTGCACAGCACTTCAAGGAAACATGAGTAGCTATCACATGGGATATGATCCCAGACAGACCAAATGAACCTTGGAAGGTTGTGAAGAAGAGGCAACAATCTTCAGAACCTGAACAATCACAACAGTCTAAACCAGTGAAGAAGACTAAGGTTCAGAAGCTTGTTCATAAGCCAGCTGTCAAGACTAAGGTCTCTGAAGCTGTGGTAGAATCTGAAGATTTGGATCAAGTGGAGATCCTTCCCACAAGGACAAGGAGCAAAGTGGTAAGGAAAGCAAGGTCAGAAGCTAAGGGGGGTTCTGAACCAAAGAAAAGGAAGCTCAGGAAGATGTTAGTGGTGGAGGAAGAAGAAGAATCTGAGGAAGAGCCTCTGATTAGGAAGAAAAAGGGTGAAGTGAGTGCATCTGAAGCACAAGTGGCTAGTAGAATGAAGGAATACCTGGAGAAGGCTGTCAAGTTAGCTAAGGAATTGGAGCATTCAACAGTCTCAGGAGCTAGGGAAATTCTTTCTTCTCATTCGGAGATGAAGAGAGAAAATACCTCTGAAGCACATCATTCAGAACCTGCTTCAGAATCTGCTGAGAAAGTTAATACTGCAAACGTAGCCAGTTTAAATTTAAATTTTGATGATGTTCCTGACATAAACACTCAACCAAAAAAGGCCCCATCCAAACCTTCCTCACCCCCTACAAACTGCCCACAACAGGATTCAACCAATCCTGAACCCACCTCACCAAAGACTATACCTACACCTCAACCATCCAACATACCTGAACAACCATTAGACATACCTTCTCTTCAAACCTGCTTACCTGGTGAGACACCAGACCTTAAGAGAACTTTTCAACCACAGACTGAAGACTTTGTCATCAGAATCATAAAGAATAAAATTCTGAGTGCTTTTGGTGGTATACCTCAAACTTACATCCCACTTGTACCTTGCCTTTAGTTCTAGTTCCTCATCTTCCTTAGAAGAACTGGAAAAACACTTAGGTGGTGAGTTCCCAACTGAATCAACCTCAGTTGTTCCCTCTGAATTATCTACTCAAACCATCCCACCTGTTATCACTTTTGATGCTGATTGAGTATTAGAAGTTGAACCAATAAATGTCCAACCTATTCATTTTGCCAAACATGAAGCCTCAGATGTTCTTTTTCTATGTGGAGCATCAGAATCTGACCTACCAACATAAGACACCACACCTGCCTTTGATGTAGACCTAATCAGTGTTTTAGAACTTCATACTGAAACCTCTGATCAAATTTTATCAGACTCTGTTGGAACAAAATGTATGAACAACTCTCTTTTGGATAGGGGGAGATTGTTGAAACAAAATGTATAAACAACTCTCTTTGAGGTTTTGATGATAACAAAGTGTTAAAAAGAAAATTGGTATTGCTAATGCTTTGTTCTAAGTTGTGCAGAACCATGTTCTTAATGGTGGATAATTAATATTGGTTATGGAAGAACAAGCTAAGAGCAAGAAGGAAAGCATAGAAGCCTTGTTGCAAGTCTGAACCAAAACTGGGTCTGAAGGAAGGTTCTGAAGACTGAGTCTGAAGGGTGCTTCTGAAGGCAGAGTCTGAAGACTGCGTCTGAAGGCAGCGTCTGAAGGCTGAGTCTGAAGGTCAACAGAAGTCAACGTCTGAAGAGTGCTTCTGAAGGTCAACAAAAGTCAACGTCTGAAGTCTGCTTCTGAAGGTCAACAAAAGTCAACGTCTGAACAAGTGCGTCTGATGAACAGTGCTTCTGAAGACTAGCGTCTGAAGTGAGCTTCTGATGAACAGTAACCTGAACAAGCTTCTGAAGTCTGAATTCTTAAGGAAAAGCAACTGTCACCATCAGCATTTAATGCCTGCAGTGTTAGAACAACTCCAATGGAACAGTTGTCTCCTTGGCCAAAACATTCCCCAGCTTTTAAGGAAAGTAAATTCAAATATTGTGTGCTGCTCTGTTTTCTGCTGAGTTTTAGCTCACAATTTTAGCCTGACCTAGCTTGCTTTTCAACGGCTCTTTGCTACAAAACTGGGCAATCCTCAACAGCTCTATTCTCCTCTATATAAGGATGAAGATTTGAAGAAGGAAATTGCTAAGACTCTAAAAAACATAAGACTGATATCGTGCTCTGTTTTGCTGTCAAAGTTCATAAAGTCACCAAAACTTTTAGAAATTATTACAATCTTAGTATCTTAGAATTTCTTAAGTGTTGAGTCTTATACCTGAGTTGTATTAAGTGAACACCTCTGATATTTGATCAAGTGTTCAACTCAAACTTGTTTTATTTGTAAATCAGTTTGGTCAAGTCTCAGTCTGCGTGCTGAGCAAAACAGAAGTCTCTTTACTTTGTGTATTGAGCAATTAGAAGTCTCTTGACTGTGTGTGTTGAGCAAGGAAGTCTCTTAGCTTGTGTGCTTTGAGCAAGGAAGTCTCTCAGCTTGTGTGCTTTGAGCAGGGAAGTCTCTTAGCTATGTGCTTTGAGCAATTGTAATCAGTTTGATTATAGTTCAAATCTCTTGTTAGTAACAAGGGGACTAGACTATTTCCAACTTGTGGAAGGAACTAGTATAAAAACATTGTGTGTCTCTCTTTCCTTTTCTCTTTACTTTTATATCTGCTGCATAAACACTCTGAAAAAAGTTCAGAATTCAATTATGAATTTAACCAAAGTTTTGAGAAAGAAAAAGAATTTAAAACTGCCCACACACAATTCAATCCCCCCTTTCTTGTGTGTTTTTCTCACCTTCAGTTGGTATCAAAGCTCCGGTTCTGATATTAAATCACTTAACAGTGAGTCAGTAGGATCCTGAGAAAAACATGTCATCAAATAGTTCACCTCCACCCTCTCCTAGAAATCAAAGAGGTACTGGTACTTCTTATTCATATGACTATGGTACTGAGGAAAGAAAATCTAGGTCACACAATAAACCTCCAATGTTTACTGGTGACCCAGAAAAGTTCTCATGGTGGAAGAGTAAGATGTACAGCCACATCATTGGTATTGATGATTCATTATGGGATGTAGTAGAAGATGGAATCACTATTCCAGTTGATGAAGAAGGTGTAGCTGTCAACAGAAGAGGGTTGAGTGATGCTGAAAGGAAGATATACAGAAAGCATCATAATGTGAGAGGAATCATTGTGGATTCTCTACCTCACACTGAGTACCAGAAGTTGAATGACAAATCTACAGCCAAAACCATTTTCAAATCCCTCTGCTCTAACTATGAAGGTAACAAAAAAGTTAGAGAAGCAAAGGCTAATATTCTTGTTCAGCAATATGAGTTGTTCAGAATGAAAGAGGATGAAAATATTGAGACTATGTTCTCAAGATTTCAGACTCTGGTTTCTGGACTTCAGATTCTGAAGAAGAGTTATACCACTGCTGATCATATGAACAAAATTCTAAGAAGTCTTCCATCTAAATGGAGACCCAAAGTAACTGCTATTGAGGAAGCTAAGGATCTAAATACTCTAAGTATTGAAGATCTTATAAGCTCCCTCAAAGTGCATGAACTGGGACTTAATGAAGATGTTTCTTTTAGAGAGTCTAAATCAATAGCATTGAAATCCAAAAGAAGTCTGTAAAGGCTCTGAAAGCTATTGAATCTGAAGAAGAATTTTCTGAGGGAAATTCTGAAGAAGATTCAGATGCTGAAGAGCTTGCAATGCTTTCCAAAAGATTTCAATACTTAATGAATAGAAAGAAGAAATTCTCTAACATAAGCAGCCCCTCTAAAGGATTTGGTTCAAAAAGGGAAGATCAGAAGGGTTGCTTCAATTGCAAGAAGCCTGGTCATTTTGTTGCTGAGTGTCCTGAACTTCAAAAGGACAAGTCAAAGGAAAAATCAAAGACGACCAGTTCTAAAAGCAATTTCAGAAATAAACTCAAGAAGAGTCTTATGGCAACATGGGATGATCTTGACAATGATTCTGAGTCTGATGATGAAGAGGAAGCAAACCTGGCTTTAATGGCAATAGCTTTTTCTGATGCAGAATCATGTTCAGACTCAGATGAGGAAGATGAGGTATACTCTGAACATAGAAGATCTGAACTGAGTGAAACTGTTAAAGATCTTATGAACCATCTCAAAATCAAGTTAGGTGAACTAAAATCTTTGAAAAATAAACATAACTTGCTGACTAAGGAGAATCTCAATCTTCAAAATCAATTCAATGAGATTGATGAAGAAGTGAGAGAACTCAGGGATGTGGTTCATAAGAAATCTGAAGAAATTCCAAATGAACATGAAATTGCTCTTCAGGACTTTATTTTAACAGGAATCATTAGAAGTAAGGTTGCTTCTATGATTTACAATATTTACAGAAACAGAGGTGAAGGTCTTGGTTTTAAAAATGATTCATTCAATCTCTCAAATGAATTAAAAATATCATATTGTTCTGAAAATATTTTGAAAGGCACTGAGGTGTGCTTTGTGCCTGCTTCTGACAGTTCTGATAAACTGAATTTAGCAGAAACTGAGACTGAGTCTGAAGTTCTGAACTGCTCAGACTCTAAAGCTTCTGAACCTAAGGGTAAGATGAAGGCAGATGTTAAAACCTTCCCAAAATCTAAACCAAAAGGTCCTAAGCCTAAGAGTATGAGAAAATCAGACTCTAAACCTGAAAATGTTCAGAGTCTGAAGAACTCAAACTCAAATTTTACTAAGACTGGGTTTATGAAAACTTCAAAAACTACTAAACCAATCTATACAAAACATTTTCAATCTCAGAATGTCAGGCAAAGCAAGCAAAAGAAAGCCAAACTGTCATCTGTTTCTGATTGTTTTAAGAAAGGTCAAACTGAAGTTTGCCTTGTGTCAGGAGGTAACAAAACTAGAGTTCTGAAGAAATCAGAACCAAAGTGTTCAATGGTTCAGACTCTAAACAACTCAGAACCAAAGACTTTCAAGTCTCAGGTTCTCAAGAAATCTGAGTCAAAACCATTGAGAACTCAGGTTCTGAAGAACTCAGTTTCTGCAACTAAGACTTATTCAAGATTCAAGATCCATATCCAAGATATCTGAACAAGTCTGAGTTTTATAACTCCAGACATAAGGTGCAAAAGGCTAAACCTTTCAGGACTAACCATAAAGGACCCATGAAAATTTGGGTACCTAAGTCTGAGATAATTTCTATTGCAGATATGCTTGTCATCCAAAGAAAAGGAAAAATCTTGGTACTTGGACAGTGGTTGCTCGCGTCACATGACAGGAGACAAGTCTATGTTCCAAACCCTGACTCTGAAAGAGGGAGGAACTGTGGGGTTTGGAGGAAATCAGAAAGGAAGAATCATTGGTACTGGTAAGATAGGTAATTCTTCCCTGTCCATTGATGATGTTTGGCTGGTAGATGGACTTAGACAGAATTTACTTAGCATAAGCCAATAATGTGACAGTAATTATGAAGTCATGTTTAATAAGAACACATGCACTGTAATCAACAACAAAGATAAATATGTTGTGTCTAAAGGAAATAGGAAAAACAATGTTTACAAAATCAATTTTTCAGAACTGGTTTAGCAGAAGGTAGTTTGCCTTCTGTCTGTGAGTGATGAGAAATGGGTATGGCACAAAAGGTTGGGACATGCTAACTGGAGACTCATCTCTAAGCTTAGCAAATTGCAACTGGTCAGAGGCCTGCCAAACATTAACTATCAGTCAGATGCTCTGTGTGGAGCATGCCAAACAGGAAAATTTTCTAAAACATCTTTTAAATCCAAAAACATTGTTTCCACCTCAAGACCTTTAGAACTGCTTCACATTGATTTGTTTGGTCATGTTGGAACAGCTTCAATCAATGGGAAGAAGTATGGGCTTGTAATTGTTGATGATTATAGTAGGTGGACTTGGGTTAAATTCCTTAGAACTAAAAATGAAACATATGATGTATTTAACAAATTCTGCAAACAAGTACAAAATGAAACTGACTTGAAAATTTTAAAAGTCAGAAGTGATCATGGTGGGGAATTTGAAAATGAACCTTTTGAAAATTTTTGTGAAGATCATGGAATTCTCCATGAGTTCTCATCTCCTAGAACTCCACAACAAAATGGGGTTGTAGAGAGAAAGAACAGATCTTTGCAAGAAATGGCCAGAACCATGATCCATGAATCCAAAATTACAAAGTACTTTTGGGCAGAAGCTGTTAACACAGCATGTTATATTCAGAACAGGATCTATATCAGACCTTATTCTGAATAAAACAGCATATGAACTTTTTAAAGGAAGAAAACCAAGCATTTCTTATTTTCATCAGTTTGGTTGTACTTGTTACATTCTGAACAATAAGATCTACCTAAAGAAATTTGATGCTATGGCTCAAAAGGGTACCTTTTTAGGATACTCAGAGAGATCTAAAGCATACAGGGTGTATAATTCTGAAACACATGATGTTGAAGAATCAATACACATAAGATTTGATGATAAGAAGCCTGGTAATGAAATACCAGAGCTTGTTGAGAGTTTTGCAGACTTCAGACTCTCAGAAGAACCTTCAGAACCTAAACAGAGTTCAGAGTCTGAAGAAAGTACAGAAGCAGGAAATTCTGAGGAAATTGAGAAACTCTCAGATGCTGACGCTCCTCCTGAGGATAATCAAGAACAGCATATCTGCAATAGCTAGTTAATCCACCCAGAACTTCATTTAAATACAAGTCTTCACATCCTGAAAAGCTAATTATTGGGAACAAGAACAGTCCAAGGAAAACAAGATCAGCATTCTGTCAGAATGAGTCTATGATTGGACTACTTTCAATGATTGAACCCACAACAGCTGATGAAGCACTTGCAGATGATGGATGGATTATAGCTATGCAAGATGAACTGAACCAGTTTCAAAGGAATAATGTCTGGGATCTAGTTGCAAAACCTGATCGTAAGAACATTATTGGAACAAAATGGGTGTTCAGAAACAAGCTCAATGAACAAGGAGAAGTGATCAGAAACAAGGCAAGACTAGGTTGCTCAAGGCTACAGCCAGCAGGAAATAATAGACTACACTGAGACATTTGCTCCAGTTGCAAGACTGGAAGCAATCAGGTTACTTCTTTCCTATGTTGTTAATCATGATATCATCTTATATCAAATGGATGTTAAGAGTGCTTTTTTAAATGGAGTTATTTCTGAAGAAGTTTATGTTAAAAGCCTCCTGGTTTTGAAGATGTAAAACATCCAGATTTTGTTTTAAAACTTAAGAAATCTCTATATGGTCTGAAACAAGCTCCTAGAGCTTGGTATGAAAGACTAAGTAATTTCTTACTTAAAAATGATTTTGTAAGAGGTCAAGTTGACAATACACTCTTTAGAAAAACTCTTAAGAAAGACATCTTAATTGTGCAAATATATGTTGATGATATCATATTTGGTTCTACTAATGCTTCTCTTTTCAAAGTTAATGCAGGATGAATTTGAAATGAGCATGATGGGAGAATTGAAGTTCTTTCTTGGAATTCAAATCAACCAATGCAAAGATGGTGTGTATGTTCATCAGTCCAAATACACAAAGGAGCTTCTGAAGAAGTTCCAGCTTGATGATTGCAAACTGATGACAACACCAATGCATCCTACCTGCACCTTAAGCAAAGAGGACAATGGCTCAAAAGTAAATCAGAAGCTCTATAGAGGTATGATAGGTTCTCTGTTATACTTAACTGCTTCTAGGCCATATATTTTGTTTAGTGTATGTATGTGTGCTGGATTCCAATCAGATCCTAGAGAATCTCATATGACTGCTGTCAAGAGAATCTTCAGGTATCTGAAAGGAACAACTAATCTGGGACTTCTGTATAAGAAATCCTTAGATTATAAGCTAGTTGGATTCTGTGATGCTAATTATGCTGGGGACAGGATTGAAAGAAAATCCACCAGTGGAAATTGTCAGTTTCTTGGTGAGAATCTGATATCCTGGGTCAGCAAAAGACAAGCAACTATTGCTTTGTCAACAGCAGAAGCAGAATACATCTCAGCTGCAAGTTGTTGCACACAACTACTCTGGATGAAACATCAGTCGGAAGACTATCAGATTCATGCAGATAGCATTCCTATTTATTGTGATAATACTGCTGCAATATGTCTGTCTAAAAATACAATTCTGCATTCTAGAGCCAAGCATATATAAATTAAACATCATTTTATAAGAGATTATGTTCAGAAGGGTGTTTTGGATATTCAGTTCATTGATACTGATCATCAATGGGCTGACATATTTACAAAACCCCTGACAGAAGACAGATTTAACTTTATTAAAAAGAATCTGAACATGCATTTTATCTCTTGAAAATATGCTTGAATCTGAATGAAAACTGAGATCCTGAATTTATCAGAAGCTAAGACTTATCAGTCACTCATTTTGAGAGTCTGAAGAAAGTTAAGCATCTGAAAAACTTCAGAGTCTGAGGTTCAGAATCTGGATTTTCTGACCTCTGAATCTGTATAGTTATCTAATTTTTGGTCAGAATCTGATAAGTATAACCCTGGGCAATGATGATTTAAAGCTTTGAAAGTTATACTTTGTCCCTCCCAAAGTCATCAGTATGAAAATGAGTTTTTTTGTTTTCAATTCTGAAATGTTTAACAAACACACACATTTTTTTTTAAAATGCTCAAATTAGTTTCAGACATGTTCATTCTTTCAGAACTTATTTAAAAATTGGTATCAGTTTTATCTGAAAGAATTCAGCAGCACTGAACCAAATGCTATACTTTTTCAGTTTTCTGAAATGAGTTCAGTAGTGCTAAAACCCTCAGTTGGTATATGATCTGAACAATTTTGTCAAAAATAGTTCAGTGATACTGAACAGATTACACTGAACAACTGTGTCTGAACAAGAATGCTCTGATCAGAATGCTCTGAACAATCCTTTTATGCTTCTGAACATCATTCTATTTTTAAAATGCAATGTCATATACTCATGTATGATCAAGTCTGCTCTGATGTTCATCTTTGCTGCTTGATTACCTATATGATTGCATAATTATCTCACATGTTTTCAAACTCTCTTAAAATTCTGGAAATTTTTCTTTTCTGAAATTTTCTTTTTGTTGATGACAAAAGGGGGAGTAAAAGTAAACAAGTATTAAGGCACCTGAGCTAAGAACAATAAGTTAATGTCTGTCAGTTAATTAACTTATGGGGAGTAAAAGAGTATTAAGGCTCCTGAGCTCAGAACTATAAGTTAATGTCTGACAGTTAATTAACTTATGAGAACTGTTTTTAATCTCTAGCCTTTGAATTGAATTTCTGTGAGATACATTACTCTTAGTGAGTTGAAATGAATTTAAAATAACAAGGATAAGACTCAGGGAGCTTACAAAACTCATCCTGTGGATTATCAGACTTAGGGGGAGAGCTTACAAACCTCATAACCTGAAGTCAGCTTGTTATTTATAATTCTGAGTGTTAATTTCACTTTATTGTTTTAAGTTGAATTTAATTAACGTGGATAAGAATCAAGGGGAGCTTGCAAACCTCACCTTGAGGATTATCAGACCTAGGGGGAGCTTGCAAACCTCTCCTGAAGTCAGCCTGTTAATTAAACTTAACAACAATTCTAAAATTTTCACCTGTTTTGATCTGAACTGAATTTAAATAACCTGGATCAGACTCAGGGGGAGCTTACAAATCTCATACCCTGCAGTCAACTTGTTAATTAAATTAACAACAATTTTCTATTAATACTTATGTTTGTCATCATCAAAAAGGGGGAGATTGTTGGAACAAAATGTATGAACAACTCTCTTTTGGATAGGGGGAGATTGTTGAAACAAAATGTATGAACAACTCTCTTTGAGGTTTTGATGATAACAAAGTGTTAAAAAGAAAATTGGTATTGCTAATGCTTTGTTCTAATGTTGTGCAAAACCATGTTCTTAATGGTTGATAATTAATATTGGTTATGGAAGAACAAGCTAAGAGCAAGAAGGAAAGCATAGAAGCTTTGTTGCAAGTCTGAAGCAAAACTGGGTCTGAAGGAAGGTTCTGAAGACTGAGTCTGAAGGGTGCTTCTGAAGGCAGAGTCTGAAGACTTGCGTCTGAAGGCAGCGTCTGAAGGCTGAGTCTGAAGGTCAACAGAAGTCAACGTCTGAAGAGTGCTTCTGAAGGTCAACAAAAGTCAACGTCTGAAGTCTGCTTCTGAAGGTCAACAAAAGTTAACGTCTGAAGAAGTGTGTCTGATGAACAGTGCTTCTAAAGTCTGAGTCTGAAGACCTGCGTCTGAAGTGAGCTTCTGATGAACAGTAACCTGAAGAAGCTTCTGAAGTCTGAATTCTTAAGGAAAAGCAACTGTCACCATCAGCATTTAATGCCTGCAAGTGTCAGAACAACTCCAATGGAACTAGTCGTCTCCTTAGCCAAAACATTCCCCAGCTTTTAAGGAAAGCAAATTCAAATATTGCGTGCTACTCTGTTTTCTGCTGAGTTTTAGCTCACAATTTCAGCCTGACCTAGCTTGCTTTTCAACGGCTCTTTGCTACAAAACTGGGCAATCCTCAACAGCTTTATTCTCCTCTATATAAGGATGAAGATTTGAAGAAGGAAATAGCTAAGACTCTGAAAAACATAAGACTAATATCGTGCTCTGTTTTGCTGTCAAAGTTCATAAAGTCACCAAAACTCTTAGAAATTATTACAATCATTAGTATCTTAGAATTTCTTAAGTGTTGAGTCTTATACCTGAGTTGTATTAAGTGAACACCTCTGATATTTGATCAAGTGTTCAACTCAAACTTGTTTTATTTGTAAATCAGTTTGGTCAAGTCTCAGTCTGCGTGCTGAGCAAAACAGAAGTCTCTTTACTTTGTGTATTGAGCAATTTGAAGTCTCTTGACTGTGTGTCTTGAGCAAGGAAGTCTCTTAGCTTGTGTGCTTTGAGCAAGGAAGTCTCTCAGCTTGTGTGCTTTGAGCAGGGAAGTCTCTTAGCTGTGTGCTTTGAGCAATTGTAATCAGTTTGATTATAGTTCAAATCTCTTGTTAGTAACAAGGGGACTAGACTACTTCCAACTTGTGGAAGGAACTAGCTATAAAAACATTGTGTGTCTCTCTTTCCTTTTCTCTTTACTTTTATATCCGCTGCATAAACACTCTGAAAAAGGTTCAGAATTCAATTCTGAACTTAACCAAAGTTTTGAGAAAGAAAAAGAATTTAAAACTACCCACACACAATTCAACCCCCCCCCCCCCTTCTTATGTGTTTTTCTCACCTTCAGACTCAACCCAAACACCTAACCATGAACAAGTTATACTCCCAAACCCATCCATCAAAATATTCTCCAAACACCAAACCCTTCATCAGATTTGGATTTAAAAATGGTTTGCAAGCAATATTTTTAGAAGCTTAGAAGAGCTGGTGCTTGCTAGACAGCATCCCATCCATGAAGTTAGCTATATGGAGAAGTGGAATAAGCTGAGATCCCTAGTACAACAGTACCCTGGACACTCTACAGTTTGTCTCTGTAGTGTCTCAGTATGAGGCACTTCAGACATGGTTATCTGAAGTAGTCAGGAGTATGGAGGTTGTGGAACTCAGAAGGAATACTTCAAGACTAATTGGATGTGGAACTTCTTCAGCAGTTGAAAATGTTGAGAACAATGATTTAATTGAAATTCCTGAGATTCTGAAGTATGGTCTTCATAACTCACTCTTGGGAAAATTTGTTTAGCAACCACTAGATCCTGATAACATGAAGCTGGATTTAGAAGAGTCTATCATGAAGCATATGTTTGAACAAGTTCAAGTGGAACTGTTAGCACAGAAAGAAAGACAGGATGCTTTGGAAAGCAAGATTCAGAAACTGAGTGCAAAACAAGACATTATGACTACTCAACAAACTCAGATCCTGACTAGTCAAGATGAAATGAAGACTGGAATTAGTCCTATCTTGGAGTTTCTGAAGAAACCTCCCCAACCTTAGAATGCACACATAGTTTTCATTATGTTTTGTTTATTGTCCTGAATATTATCTTGCTTATTTGTCTTAAACTCTGAATGCTTATTTATAATATCTTATATTTGCTTCTGATTGCTTGTCTGGTTGTTAATTCTTGAAAATTTTATCTCACATCTGAACTCTCTTTTGTTTTAAATTCTACATTTTTTTGTTGATGACAAAAGGGGGAGTAAGTTACAAGTATTTCAGGCTCTAAGCCAAGTCAGAATAAGTTAATTTTTGAAAATTAATTAACTTAGGAGAACAACTTCTCATCTCTTAGCTTCTGATTAAATTTCTGTGAGATAATTCTGAGTGATTTTTCACCTTTTTTATTTAAATTGAATTTAATTAATCTGGATAAGACTCAGGGGGAGCTTACAAACCTCACCTTGTGGATTATCAGACTCAAGGGGAGCTTACAAACCTCAGACCCTGAAGTCAACTTGTTAATTAAGTTAACAACAATTTTCTATTAATACTTGTGATTGTCATCATCAAAAAGGGGGAGATTGTTGGAACAAAATGTATGAACAAGCCTCTTTTGAGTTTTGATGATAACAAGATATTAAAAAGAAAATTGGATATGCTAATGTTTGTTCTAAGTGTGCAGGACCATATACTTAAATCATGTATCTAATAGTGGTTCTGAAAGATCAATGTTGTACCCTAATTTTGTCCAAGCTTTTTCAAAAAAAGTCAACAAAAATAAAGAAGAAAGTCAAAGTCAACACAAAAAAATCAACTTATATTTTTCTTTTAAATAAATAATAAATAATAATATAAAGTTTTATTATTATTTATTTATCTTTCTTTTTATTTTATTATTTCATTATTACTATTATTTATTATTATTATTATTACTTTTATTATTATTTAAGTTTGTTTCAAAAAAAAGAAAGAAGAGAAAAAAGAAAGAAAGAGCACGTGCCATGCCAAAGCCAATGGGAAGTTCAGAAGCAAGTGGCTGCCCAGGGGCAGCACTTCTTCCCTTCCATTTGTCTCTGCTTCTGACCCTGCTTTCCAGCATCCACCTTGCCATTTCTTCCCATCTCCTTTATCAAAACCAGTCAAGGTAAGCTGCAAAACTGCTTGCCCTGTTTCTGAAATTGCTGCCCTGTTCCAGCATTTCTTCCTTCCCCTGTGTGCAGCACCTTTTTCCATTATTTCTCCCAAGCTCTGCACAAACAGCACCATGTTTTCCCATGTTTCCAGCAATTCCTGTCAAACTCAGCCCCAACTGGTTCTGAAATTAGCAAAAGTCTTCACCATGATCACAAGGCAAGGTCACTTCCTTCCTTTTGCATTAAATGCTAACCAAAGTCTTCAGCCCTGTTTTAAGGGATTTTTCATGATTAGAAATGATCACATTTTGCCTATATAAGGAACAAGGAAATCAGATAATAGGGACTGGATCTTTTGAGCAATTTTTGAGAGAAACAGAGAGCAATTTAAACAGGTTTTTGTTTAACAAATTAAGAGGTTTTTTCAAACACAACTCAGAAGAAAAACACACAGTTTTAACACATAGTTTTAACAGATTTTTTAACACAATTCAAATCTGATCTTAGAGCAATTCAAACAGTTTTTTTAGAGAAATTTAGAGCAAAACAGAACTAGAAGGAATAGCCAAAATTCACAACAACCTTTGAAGGCCAGAAGCTCTGTTTTCTGTTTCTTTCTTTACAAACAATCATAAACAAATCAAGCAATCAAAACAGCCACTAAACATCATACAAAGAGTGAAGAACAATAGAAAAATACCATTGTTGTTGCTGTTTGTATTCTTCAACATTTCCAGCTTTGCAAAAACTACAATCATCCAAGGGCCCTTTCATTTTCTTGCATCAAAAGCTTTGGGCTAGGAGTTTGTAAGCATTCTAAACCTTTTTATCTTTCATTTGCATTTCTGTTTGCATTTGTTCTGCTGTGCCTGTTGATTCAGCATCATTTTTCTGCATTCTTAGTGTTTGTTTAACTCATTTTGAACTAAAAACATCTTTTGAAACTCCAAAGAAATCACAGAGTTTACAAAACACCAAAACAGAAGTGGTTTACTTCTTTTTCTTACTGATTTCGAAAGTTTTTTCACCCCTTTGAGGTTCTGAAATCAGAAGCTTCTGAACTGTAGTTCAGAAGCAGCTTCATGAACAGTGCTTCTGAAGTTCAGAGTCTGAACAGTGCTTCTGAAGTTCAGAGTCTGAGGGTCAACAAAAAGTCAACGTCTGAACAATGCGTCTGATGGTCAACCAAAGTCAACGTCTGAACAGTGCGTCTGATGGTCAACCAAAAGTCAACGTCTGAACAGTGCGTCTGATGGTCAACCAAAAGTCAACGTCTGAACAGTGCGTCTGATGGCCAACCAAAAAGTCAACATCTGAACAGTGCTTCTGAAGTCCAGAGTCTGAACAGTGCTTCTGAACCTCAGAGTCTGAACAGTGCTTCTGAAGTTCAGCTTCTGAAGCAACTTCTGGGAATTTTTTAACAAGTTCAGAACCTGTTTTTTTGAACTTTTTTTGAAAGGGTTAAAACTCATTTTTTCAAAGTATAACAAAGTGTTTTGGCTCTTATTTGGAATTTCATAAGTTTCAACAACAAACTTGAATAAAAAAGGAGTGGTTTGACGTATGTCTTTTCATTCCCCGGTTGCACGGGCACTTGACGTATGTCTCGTTGTTTGGACAATCGTCATTCTTTTCAAACTTCACCAAAAAAAATACATTTTACCTTCAACAATAAACTTGAATGAAAAAGGAGTGGTTTGACGTATGTCTTTCTATTCCCCGGTTGCATGGGCACTTGACGTATGTCTCGTTGTTCGGGCAATCGTCATTCTATTTTCAAAAATACAAAACATAAACAAATCCAACACACCAAAACTAATTTTTGGCCCCCCGTGGTCAATTAAGCTAATTCTTGGCCCCCTGTGGTCAATTAAGCTAATTCTTGGCCCCCCCGTGGTCAATTGAACTAATTTTTTGGCCCCCCGTGGTCAATTCAAACCTTTTTTCACAAACGGACATGTTTTATCAATTCTAACGCGATACAAACGAACGCTTAAGTCTCCCACGCGCGAGCATACAAGCTACGTTTAATCGCAAGAATACGATCAAAAACATCGTTCTTTAAAATCAACCAACAAACAAACGTGTTCTACCAAAGAACTACGTAGCTTTGAATTCTCCATCGCACCAGGAGATACGTAGGAGCAAGATCCCACTCTTGTCAAGCACACTAATAAAAAATCCTTTTATTCCCCTTTTTCTTTTTCCCCTTTTTATATTAAAACATAGCAAGCAAACCTTTAAAAACACTTTTAGCCTTAACTAACTAGGAGGTTTCCGTTGAGTACAACGGATATGAGGGGTGCTAATACCTTCCCCTTGCATAATTGACTCCCGAACCCGTTAATGGTTGCGAAGACCATCCTTTCCACATCGTCAAGGGTTTTATCAACATTTCCCTTTAAAAATAAAACTTTGGTGGCGATTCCGCAGTCTTTCCGAGCGTCATTACGCTCGAGCGTTTTTTTAGAGAGCGCACAATCAAGTTAAGAGCAAAGGAACATATTGAAGCTTGAGTTTCAAGTCAGAATCTGAAGACAGTCAGGATCCGAAAGCATCAGAAGCTGGAAGATCAGAAGCCAACTCTCAGAGTCTGAAGTCTGAAAGTTAAGTCTGAAGGAGAATCAGAAGTTAACTGCTGTCACTGTCAAAATGACATAGTACAACCACGACCTCTGCAACAACCTCAGAGTCAGAACGTGCTCTGAAACATTGTCTCCTTGGACAAAACATTCAACCCATATTCAGCAAAGGATTCAAATGTTATTCTTCATGGTACGCATACCAAATCAAGGAACAAATCAACGTTGGATCAAGCTTCAGCTTAAACGACTCTCTTGATGATATGACATTCATTTTGGCATCTTCTCAACGTCTCTCTATCCCTCTATAAAAGGACTGAAGATTTAAAGAATTATATACAAGACTCTACAATTTTGAAAGTGTCAATACTCTGCCAAATTCACTACGCATCAAACACTTAGAAATTCTTACAAACTTTCATATCTTAGAATTTCTTAAGACTAGAGTCTAAACACTGTGTTGTATTTTGTAAACACCTCTGATAGTATATCAAGTGTTCATTCAAACTATATTCTTGTAATCTTAGTTTTTGAGAAGTCTCTTGCTTGTGCTTGAGCAATTAGGAAGTCTCTTGAAGTTGTTCTTGAGCATTGTGAAGTATCTTGCTTTTGTGCTTGAGCATTTGTAATTTGTGTGATTATAGTGAAAAATCTCTTGTAAGTGACAAGGGGACTGGACCACTTCCGGGTTGTGGAAGGAACCAGGATAATTGCTTGTGTCCTCTCTTTCTCTCATTTTATACTTTATCCGTAGCGTCTGAACTCTGAACATAGTTTCAGACTCTGAACTATTTATTAGTTTGAGAAAGAAAAGGCCAACACAATTCAACCCCCCTTCTTGTGTTTTTCTCACCTTCATCACTTGCCTCTCAAAATTTTGTGTTATAATGTTTAACCTAATTCAACACCACTCACTACTAGTGTATTTATAATATGGTTTTAGGGTTACTCCCACTAATGGGCTTAGTCACAATTAACTCACAATTATTTTATCTACATTTTTACTTCACTTAAATCCTCCATATTAATTATACACCATTATTCTCTAGAATTCAAATTACTAGTTCTAGCATAATTACAAAAATGCCACTCATACCAAAATGACTAAAATACCCTCAATTACTTAATAATCCTCTAACCAACCAATCACACATAAAATAATCATTAATTAAATAAAATAAACAATTAACAAATATCGCAACACTAAAATAATTCTAATTCTAAAACTCGGGTTGTTACATAGTGTGGGAGATTTGGCATCATGTTGGGATGAAATAGCAAAATGTTGGTTTTGTCTGAGATACAAGCAAGTTTTAGGAGGAGCTGTACTATCTTAGAACACAAATACAAATGCAACTTTTTGTACACTGAGTTGGAGGGTTGTGTATCTAGAACCGCATTGTGTTTTATCTTTGAGGAAGCAAAACGCTCCAAGACATTCAGCTTTGCTAAGAAAATTGTGGTTGTGTGCATAAGACATCGTACAGGTTTCCTTGTGCATGTATTTTTGCCATGAAGATCAAAAACAAATTGCCTATTCGATTGGATGACATATATCCTCATTGGCAAAGGTTTCGTGTATGTGAAGAAGAGGTTGATGATGATTTTTCTGTGATGGAAAAGTGGAATGGCATTCAAGAACGTCTCAAAAAAGTCCCTTACAAAATGAAAATCCACATCAAAGAGGTGATGCGTCAACTAGCATTTCCATAAGACACAATGTTGTCTCTACCTCCAAGAAAAGTGGTAACAATGGGAGCATCTAAAAGGGTGAGGTCTACACCGAAAAAGTCATCCACGGGTCGAATTCGCTCTACGTGGGAGCGTGTTGATTCTCAATTTCCCAATAGCCAATAGTCACAAAATGCATGTATTGGCAACTACTCGCGCTCACAAGCTTCAACGCATACTACACAACCGTTTTGGGATTTACCATCCATTATACAATTGCCAAAGATCATGAGACCTTACATTGAAAATATTGTGAATGTTAAAGGGGATGGTAATTGTGGATTTCAGGTCATAGCTAAACACATGGGCATGGATGAGGAAAATCATATATTGGGTTGCAGTGCACTTATTCATGAGTTGAAAACTAATAAGCGAGACTATTTGCCGATATTTGGTTCGGAGGAGCGTTTTCAATATATCATGAATGGTTTACACCCTCCAACAAATAGTGGTGCCATTGAATACATAGATAAGTGGTTGACATTACCGGATATGGGTCACATTGTTGCAACTTGTTACAATATAGTTGTTGTTCAATTGGTTTCGCCCGAAAAGGTATATGTGAGACTTTTTTCCCAAACTGAGGTGCTCCACCACTTAACCTACATGCCCACATAATGTGTCTTGGCTTAATTCTCGGCCACTTTCTTCATGTTTATTTGAAAGACGATTGTCCATTACCACCGTCTTGCACGAACTGGAAGAATCACAAGATTGGCGAGGTTGAGCAATAAGAGTTTGCATTTATGGATAGACAAGCTTTGTTCAAAGACCTCATGTCTAAGGAGCCGAAACGGCCGAAAAAACCAACAAATCATCTCAATTCAATTTATTGCGACACTCTCACTCCAGAAAAATCAAAAGGAGAATTTGAAGTAATTAAAAAAGATGAAGATGATTCCCTATCACTAGCTAATTAGTTAGGCTACGACACTTTTTTGTCTGTGTTCGTCCTTTTTTTAATCGATATTACACCGATATATTTTTTGGTGGTCGGTTATGTAACGCCGATATTTGTGGGCAATATGTAACTAACATTATATAGATTATATAAATATATGAAGTGAAATATTTTTTAGTGGTCGGTTATGTAACATCAATTATTGCTTGCATTTTTTGGTCTCTAATTATTCAACTATTTATTTTATCTTTCATTTGGTTTTATTCTCATACTTGTTATTCCATAAACTTTTGTGAAGTGAAACATGTCTGAAGATGCACAGGTTGAAGTTGAAGCTCATGTCCGATATTCCGCCACGAAGAAGACGATTAAGGTCTTTTTAACCCCCACCAACAAGTTGGAGGAGTTGAAGGCACAACTTAACAGATACTTTGTCCATATTGGTGAAAATCAAAGAACATCTCATGTATTTGTACAGGCACCATGCGTGAACTTGGGGGCGGATAAAGATGAAGACAGTCGGAAGACCGTGTATTTTCCACAAGTTATCCATGATGATGGCGACATAGATTACATGTTTAGGTTAAGTATTTAAAACAAAATTTTACATCTTTGTGTCTGATCCATTGAAGTGTAATGTTTATTAACGTGTAATAGTGTAATATGTTCGAATTTGTGTCTGTAATGTTGCATTTTAATGAATTTGCGTCGAATTTGTGGATTGTGTATTTAACAACGAATTTGTGTAATTTTTATCGATTATGTGTGGTTATGTGATTATGTGTGATTAACGACGAATTTGTGTAATTTGTATCAATTATGTGTGATTATGTGATTATGTGTGATTTACGAAGAATTTGTGTAATTTGGATCGATTATGTGCGATTATGTGATTATGTGTGATTATGTTGTTGAAATGTGTAATTTGGATCAATTATAAGTGTGTATTGCTTACGGGTCATTAATGGCTTGATTGCTTGCATTCAATGTTGTTCTGCAGCAATACCAGAAGTTAGCGTGACTTAACTCACGTATACTGGGACAACGTGACTTTACTCACGTTGGTATAAGGCGAACGTGACTTAAGTCACGTTGAAGGTATTTTTATCAGTTTGTTTGGAAGTGAACAATTTTGTACGAGAGAAGATCAATTTTCATTTATTATTTTGATCACGACTCACGATGTAAAACTATTTTTTTCATTATCAATGATACCAATTAAACTTATAGTTTATTTTATTATGGTATGGCAACAAAACAATTTAGGTTATGTCATCGTCTGCTATGATTTTGGTCCACATATCCTCCACAGGGCAGAGCCATGTGTTAGCTAGGCTGCATGGCCCCAAATATATATTTAAAAATTAGTGTAATGATTAATCATAATAATCTTTTAATGTATCAATATTTTAAAATAGTCTTTGATTGTACACTATGTTAGTCAAAATAGTCTCTGACGCTAAAATAATCTCTCAATGCTCACACTAACTCTTTTCATTTAAGGACTAAAATGACAATAAGTAAATACTTATAAGGGCTGATATAACAATAAGTAAGTATATTGAAGAACTAATATGACAATATTAATGAAGCATTTTAACATCAGACTATTTTAACTAACAAATTGCACAATCAGGGACTATTTTAAAATTTTTATATATTAAAAGACTGTTGTAACTACTTATTACACATTTAGAGACCAATATGACTATTACTCCTTTATAAAAAGTAGAAAAAGAAAATAATTAAATTATATATATATATATATATATATATATTAAAAACAATTACATTAATATTTAGTTTATGTATGTTTTTAAACAATGTGTTTAAATTAAATACTTATGATTATGGAAGACTATTTTTAAAAACTTTAAAAAACCGAACAAAATTTGTCTTCTTTTGCAACCACCGCTTGTGTCGCCGTTCCTTTTTCATCCGTTATTTGAAAGTAAAGAACGCACATTCTAGGCTCTATAAATTCCTCAATAAAGATCATTCACTATTAATACCTCTTAACTTTCTTTCTTTTATCCCTCCGGTTTTTAACCGAAATGAACCCTACTAATCTGAAGTTAAATCGAAAAATAAATAAGTTCTTATTAAGAATTATTCAACTAAAGAATCAAACTCGAATTTTTTTAATAATTATTTGTCTTTTGATAGAGTTGCCAATTATTTAATTATTATAGCTCTTAACTTGTTGCCAATATTATTAACACCAATTTTTCTCCTCATCAGAAGTGTGAACACCATATGGCCCCTTGTTGCTTCCTAATTAGTGCTTGTACTACTCAAGTCAACTTGTTATTATTTCAACAAGTGCAACCCACTTCCATTATCTTGTAGTGCTATTATTGTCACTTGATGCATTCTATGATTTGGTCGGTTATTATTATATAATAATAAATACTAGTATGTTGGAATTGTCTTGATTTATTTACCCAAAAAATAAATCTTAATTTATTTTATATTGTATTGTTAACTATGTACACTCTTCAAACTGTGATTGAGCCCTCCGGTGACTTTGAGCACGGATGAGATAAGCCACACCACCCTATACTCTATTGTTTGGCACCAAAATATATTTACAAGTGGCAGTAATATAAATATTTTTTTTGTTAAGGAGGCTAGTAGCTAGAACTCACACATTTTAAATGTGGAGAAGTTGGATGTCCGAGATTCAAACTCTGGTCCCTACATATAATATGCAATATCTCTATCAACTAAGTTAAGCTCAAGGGGACACATTAATATAAATTTTAAAATCAATAATTAAACGATTTGACTTAAATAAATTAATGCACTCGATCAAATGATAAATAATAGAGTATTAATTGTATTTAAGTAAGTTAATTTCTTAATGAAACAAATTTTTATCATACTTTACTTATCTCTTCGTCTAAATTCAAATTATTGGGACTCCCTTTTTCTATTAACACCAACAAAAGGGTATCTTTTGTTTTTTTCATACAAGATAAAGGGTATCGATCATCTCTTTCCTTGGCGTAGGCAATTATAAAAATGCAAAATAGAGTTAAAGAAAAGAAATTGAACTGGATTGGTGTTAGATAGTTCCAATAATCCCTTAAAAGATATCTCATATTTTGCTTTCATTATGAAAGATCCTATTTGTTTTATAAATGTTAGTTATTTTATGAATGCTACTTGTCTAAAAAATATTGATACTATTATAATTTTCTTCTTTAGCGACCAAAATTTCGGTTGTGAAAATATAAATTAAAATCAGTTGTTAATTTGTTTAACGATGAAAATAGTGATCAATATTTTGGTCGCTAATTATTTATTCTTGTTTTTTTTTGACAAGGCTACTTATTTATTCTTATTGAAATATAGAATCAAATATTTTGGGGTTGTGTAGAACTAAATATTTCTTGTTGTATGATTGTAATGAAGAAGCCTTTGCTAATGATATGACATAAGCCTCGTCAAGCCTTATACTATAATTTGTTTTAATATATTGGGCGTTATTGATAAAAAAATGTAGAATCTCTTGCCTTTAAATCTATTAATTATAAGGTGATTAAAAAATAAAATACTATTATGTCATAAAACAAAAGCAGACACACATATTTTTATCAGAAACAAATTCAGATAAAAGATACGACATATGAACCATGAACATCAATTTTCATGACATAAAAAAGATACTACTAATTTTAATTCACATCTCAATATATTACACATATTTGTAATTTTTTTATTGGCATGGACACACTTTTCGAATTTTATTCCCTCCAAAGATCTATTTCTAATTTTCAACGAAGAAGGAAAGGGGAATTTGGTGATAAACTATTCCAAGAAGCATGCTCCCTCCATGAATCTCCCAACTTCTTCAAATCAACAAGAGAAGATCCACCTCCTCCTCTTGCCTCCTTGGCACTTATTTTCATTTTCAAAATCCTCTCTTTGATCTCCTTTCCACGGTCAGATTCCATCAACTCCTTAACTCTCTCACCCAACTCCTTGCCACTCACAAATCTATTTTCTGATTGGTTCAATTTCAAAGCCACCTTCATTTCCTCCACTAAAACCAATCTATTTAGCCTTTGTTCTGCGAACAAAGGCCATGCAATCATTGGAACTCCTTCACAAATAGCTTCCAATATCGAGTTCCATCCACAATGAGTCACAAACCCACCCACGGAGTTGTGACTAAGTATCGCAACTTGTGGGGCCCAGTTCCTCAGAACCATTCCCTTTTCCTTTGTCCTCTCCAAAAACCCTTTTGGCAATAACTCGTCCAAACTCAACTCTTCTGAGTCTGGTTCACTCCTAACAACCCACAAGAATCTTTGCTCACTTTTCTCCAATCCAATAGCTATCTCATTCAATTGAGCCCTAGAAAATCTTCCCATGCTTCCAAAACTCAACAACACGACACTTTGACTAGGTTGCGAGTCGAGCCAACTCAAACACGAACTCCCTCTTTCATCTTCACCCTTACAAGGAGGTGAAATCATTGGTCCAATACAAAACAATGGAGGTGTTGTTCCCTCTGGAAGACACAACCCTGCTTTTAGAGCTTTTGCAGCTCTTCCTTCAATGGCATCGAAAGTGTTTATGATAACTCCATCACTTTCCTTCATACTTGTTGCCATATCTAAGAAAACCTTGTAACTTTTACTCTCACGATCCTTCACTTCATCTGGCAAATCAACTATAGGAACCAATGGTAGCCCAGGGACTCTAGGATACATGTGAAACTCTTTAAGTGATTTTGTGGTATTTTGATGAATGGTTGGAAGTTGAAGAAAAACAGCAAGAGTTGAAGCTCCTGAAGTGTAGAAAAAGTAAGTTGGTATATCAAGAGTTGAAGTGATTTGGTTTGTGCTATAGTTCATGAAATCCAAAATAACACCTTTAAGGTTTGAGGTTTTTGAAATGGATTGAAGAATATGGTTAACATGGTGGTTACTACGACCACAAACTTCAAGTGGGACTATGTGAGGTGGGAGTGTAACTGGGAATGAAATAGGAGGAATGTGATGGAAACTAATAGATGGAAAAGATTCACAACCAAAGGTTGTTGTGAGTTTTTGGATCTCTTGTGGTGGTTGCAAGGTGGTGTTTGGTGGGGTGAGGATGAGAATTGTGAGGGATATGAAGGGTTGTGTGTTATTATGAGTTTACCTAACTCAATCATAGAGTTTAGGTGTCCTTTTCCAAGAGCTGGGTAAAGAACTAAAGTATCCTTCATTTTGATGACTATGAGAAATTGGAAATGAAGTGAAGGTTAGAGTACAAAGTAGGTTGCTATGTTTTTGAGAATTTCTTCTTTACTTGTTCTATTTAAGGGCAGTGTCATGCAGTATTGTCCAAATAATTGATAATTACGTGATGGCTTTTAATATTGGGAAATGTTAACCCGGGGCACCGGATAAGGAATTATAAAAGGAAATATTTTCTTAAAAATTGTATATTCTACTACCTCCGTTCCTTTTTAATTGTCACTTTTTGACATTTTACACAAACCAAGACAATTAATAAATGTCACTACTTTTGATACAATAATTTATACTTTTACTATAATAACCTTATTCATTTAATATATCATCTCTTATATTTCTCTCTCCGTAATAAATAACTAAGGATTGGCACCGGGTTAAGGAATTATCAAAGGGAAATATTTTCTTGAAAATTGTATATTCTATTTTTTAAAAATTGAAAATTACTATTTTTAATGCAAATCATGTCTTTTCTTACTATTTTTAGTTTTTTAACAAGTGTCTCGGGAGCACAGGTTAACAAGACCCTCTAATATTTAATATTGAGATATTTGATATGAATCACGTACACACTCGTCTCTCTTTTTGATATAAATGGGCATATCTCTAACAACAAAATGATTTTTACAACCCTTATTTTATTTGAACAACGATTTTTTCACAATTTATGGAACGATGAAAAATATAAAAAATAACACGGATATTGACATGAGAACTAGAACAAACAAAAAATCATTAAAAAATTGAAATGACCTTGTATAAAAGGTTGTTCATTAGGTTGTCTCAAAATGGTTGTCGATATATCATTGTTTTACACATTTTTACACTCATTCAACATTTCACTTTCTTTCTATCTCTTTTTTTATCACATTATCAATTTATCATGTAAAAAGAGTAGCATCTCAACTATGTTGTCATCTATCCATTCCACATACAAAAATTGTCTTTTCTTGGTAATTACTTCTTAAAAGCTTCAAACTAGGAAGAATTTGTCTGCTAAAAAAGAACAGTTTTTGTTGCCAACTTATTAATATAAATATTATTTTTCTGCTAAAAAAAAAAAGAACAGTTTTTATGAAAATAAAAAATAATGTTTAACTTAAAAAATATCGACGTATCTTATTTGACACTGTCATTGTGTTTGTATGAAAGTCGATCGGTGCTGCATAACGACAGTATATAGCATCATTCATGTTCCTGGCACTTGGATCTAAACATTTATTTTATATTATCATGTTTTGTCATATTATGCTGTCAAAAAAAATATTTTCTGCGATATTATGGATTTCTACACTTCATGTGCAAAAAATCTAGCTGTTTTGCTATCGTTGCTCTTTGAACCAATATTTATTATTTAATAAAAATAATCCAATATCTTTTAAAAATTTGTAATAACTACAAAACAACTAATATTTCTTACAAAGGGAGAATGGAGGGTTGGGGATGAAGAGACCGAAGGAGTTTAATGTTTCTTTACTTGGGAAGTGGGGAGTTTGTAGTCAGTGGCGTTGCCAGGACCTTGGGTCAGGGGATTCAGCAACATCCCTACCCCATTTTATTGTGTACTAATTTTTTTTATACATACTCCACCGTTACCCTCTAATCGATTTCATGTTCTAAAATAGTTG
This sequence comes from Medicago ruthenica, assembly GCA_018208015.1. Lineage (NCBI taxonomy): Eukaryota > Viridiplantae > Streptophyta > Magnoliopsida > Fabales > Fabaceae > Medicago > Medicago ruthenica. Next base: position 37,597,293 of record CM031376.1, read on the forward strand.
AATAGTCAACTCATTATCAATAATGTCGAACATATATTTTTCAATGTCACGAGACAATAGATTGTACATTCATCTCTCTTTTAATTACGCAAAAAACTATACTCCTTTAATAGAAAAAAATACATCTAAATTAACACAAACTCCACCATTGAAGATTGCAATAATTAAATAAAGACGAAAAAAATGTGTATGCAACAATAAAAAAATGTGAGTCTTGTTTTATTTAGTTATGTATATAATAAGAGGACTATCTAAGAGAATTCAGATGAGATGATAAATGATTTAATTTATCTTTATCAAATGTTTTGAGTATGAATCCAACTCTTAAAATGTAACATGTTAAATTTTTTAGGGAGAGCTTTGTATTGCAATTCTATCTAACTCGAATGATTTGTCAACGTAATTAAGCAAGATAATGTTAAGTTCATTAAAAAAAGGAAATGTTAACGAGTGTCTCCGGGCACTCTTTAGGACCTTTAAATGATAACTTTTTATTGAAATATGTATAATCAATGCATTAAAAATCAAAATATTTAACTTTTGTATAAAATAATTTCTTCTTTTAGAATCCTTAAAGAGTGCCACGGGAGCATTCTTTAACAAAACCCTTAAAAAAATTATTTTTTTGTTGTTGAATAAATGTGTGAACCAAGATTGTGCGTAAATGCGTATAATGAATAAAGGGATGGAATGTGAAGTGGAACTTTGACTCGAAATTGTACTTTTTTAAGTGGTTCTATTTTTATTTATTTTTTGCATTTTTATTTGAAGTATGTGAAGAGTGTTAGTAGTATTTAGTGTGACTTTGAGTTCGCGGAAAATAAGCTAGTCACGGTGGAGGATATGTTTTTGTCAGGGTGGGAGCTTGATGGAGAGGCGTGGAAGTGGCGGCGGAGGTTATTTGCGTGGAAGGAAGGATTGGTTGGAGAGTGTGTGGATCATTTGTCTTCTATTATTTTGCAGGTTGGTGTGGATGATAGGTGGGTGTGGAAGCTTCATTCTTCACACAATTATACGATTAAATCAGCTTATAATTACTTAACAGCGGTTGACATTGTTCCCAATGAAGGTTTTAATCATTTGTTGTGGCTCAAGGCGGTTCCGTTGAAGGTGAATATTTTTGTTTGACGCCTTTTTCTGAATAGATTACCTACGAAGGACAATTTGTGTAGGAGACGGGTTCTTGACGTTTCACAAGCTTCTTGTTCGGCTTTGTGTGGGGGGATAGAGGACAAGGATCATTTATTCTTCAGGTGTGACTTTTACAGTCACCTTTGGCTTCGATATCTGGTTGGTTATGCATCTCTACAGTAACCCATGGGAATATCCTATCTCATGCAACTCAGTTTGGAAACCTCAGTGGTTTTTCAAAGAATTCTAGGACGGCTTTTACCATTATTTGGATTTCGGTTCTCTTTGTTATATGGAAAGATTGCAACATAAGGATTTTTCACTATAAGATGGATCAGCTCGTGTCCCTAGCAGAAAAGGTGAAGCTCCAAACTTATTGGTGGTTGAAAGTGTACTTTATTCTGTTCGATTTTGACTATCTCTCTTGGATGTTCAACTATGTGTGTTGCTTACAGACTGTTGTGTAATTTTTTTCTGTTGTTTTTCTTTTGGCTAGTCTTATAGCCTATCTGTTGTCTAATTGACCACTTTTCAGTCTCCTCCAGCACTTCTTGTGTTTGAGGGATTGCTTTGGTTTTTAATATAATTTCGCTTAGCTTCTTAAAAAAAAACTAATATTATTTATCAAAAATTTCTGAAAAGTATATATTTAAAAAGGAGGCAAGAGCATAGGAAGGTTAACCCAAAAGTTGTGAATATTGTTGCAACAAATAGCAACAAAGCATCTAATGTGGAGATAACTTTGAATGAAGTTAATGTCATCCAGGTTATTCAGACAGATACTAATTGAAACTGGGCTCAAAATATAAAGATTTCAACTCAACCATAAAATATGATGTTGGAGATGCCCAAGATCCAATCAATTATGTAACCAATTTTAGACTTAATAAATATTCATTATCTTGTTTACTGTTTAGTAAAATAGTTAATTGATAATGTCCTTGATTAAAATTATAGACTTGTTATCATGATAGAGATTATGATAATGAGAAACAATCCTTTTATTATTTTTGATCTAAATTGTTCTTGATCGTATGATTATTGTGAGTAGGACATCAATAATTCGGATAGATCTATATATATGTGATAGTCTTTATTGGATAAAGATTAATAAGTCTCATTTATAAATTACATATATAGATGATGCATATAGTGATATGATCATTGAACTGACTCAACTGAGAATTTCTAATGGTCGATATTACCTTAAAAATGTCAATAGAAAATTCTCAAGAAAGAATATAATGTTTTTCTTTGACCTGAGATTGTAATGGTAATTAACATGTTATTTATTGTATTTTGATTCTGAACACCTAATACCTTAGGGTGCTAGTTGAAAGGATATTGGATACGATTAAATACTTGTATAATTAATGACTAATCAAGACTGGATTCGTCATTTCTTGGTAATGAGTTTGAACTCTATGATAAAATTAAAAACCCTGGCCAAGGAAATTGAATGAAAGAAGAAATGAGTTTGTTAAGTCATATATGTTAACTTATTAGAGTTTGACAAATGTACCATGCTCTAGAGTTAACAAGAGGTGTAACGACGGAAGAAAAATATTATATTATTCTAAATGGTTCTTGAAAGTAAAATAATATTTCATACTACATGGACGTTAATGAGTGTTACTATACACCTACCTTGATTAATATATTAATTTGATTAATCTATTGCCGGTTTGTATTGAACCAAAATGGTCACACACAAACGAGTGTTCTAGTTCTTGCTAAAGAATTATTTTATTATTTGATGATTAAATTGAAGAATTTAATTAATCAAAATAAAAAAAATTTAAGTGGAATATTATTGTATTTTTGCTAGTACAAAATATATGAATAATTGAGCAAATTATTTTTATTTTCGAAATAAAAATAAATAAATAAATAAAAGGAGTTGCACGTACATATATATATATATGGTATTAGACAATGGTCAATGGTTGATCATATATAATTATTTGACATCATATATATAAGGGTCTTGTTAACGAGTGCCTCCGGGGCACTCTTTAAGCATTCTAAAAGAAGAAATTATTCTATAAAAAAAGTCAAATATTTCAATTTACAATGCATTGATTACATAAATTTTAAAAAAAAAGTTACCATTTAAATGTCTTAAAGAGTGCCCTGGGGGCACTCGTTAACATTTCCCTATATATAATTATATGTAATTATGTGGAATCAAATTGGTCAATGATCATCTTAGTAGAAAATGGTTTTTCAAATAAATTAGCATTAACAAGTGTTAATTGATTTGTACAATGATCGACCATATGAAATTAAAATATCATTAAGATGAGTCAACACCTTCTATTTGATAGTAATGTGTGTGACTTATAAATAGACTTTAAGTGATTTGATCACAACACATACAACAACAACAAAATACAACATACAAATATGTTCTAGTTTTATTGTTCCATTACTCAAAGGTTGAGGATAAGAATTGGTCTCGGTGTGGATACACGTAGAGTCTTCACATCTTTGAAGAATTTTTCATGCTTCAAGAATTGATACAAAGGTAAACTTTTTGTAATATCCCGCTCATGACTCGAATATTTATCAATGTTAAAAGATCGATAAGCAAGCAATGGCATTTCCGTAAATTGGTAGTTTTGGGGGGAAGGTTATAAAAGGGAAAACTATGATATTTTCTTTACTTTCCTCCTACCTTTCTCTCTCTAACAAGTCTGAATTCTATCCCTCCCTCTCTCTACAACTCGACCTCCTCTCCCTCTCCATCAACCCATCAATTCTTCATCCGATTCTTGCGGAAAAATTCTTGCTAGCAAGCTGGTTTTGGGAAGTTTAGAACAAGAGAAGAAAAGGGGAAATAAGGAAGATCAAAGCTAGGGTTAGAGAAGGAAGCAAGGGAAGGAATCAAGCTATGATTTGAAGGGAAAACTTGGCAAGGAAGCAAGCAATGATGGAGGTGAGCTCCCTAGGGTTTTATAACCCGCTTGTGTAAGTTTGAGTATATTTAGTGATATGAGCAAAGTTTATAATTAGTGTCCTAAATCATTATGCTTGCCAATTCCTTGGTTAATCTTGTTATAAGCTGTCAATATGCCTTAGAAACACACCCCTTAAGCTGTTATGATGTTTGATTATGCCTGGAATAGCCAAGAATTGTGAAAATTCACGTTTTGAACAGTGCAATTCGGCCACCGAATGCTCCAATTCGGCCACCGAATTTGACAGCAAAAATCAGCATTTTTGACTCGCTAAAAATCGGCCACCGAATTGGCCAATTCGGCCACCGAATTGCAAGTTATTTTAGAGGATGTTTAGACCAATGTAGGATGAGGAAAGGTACAATAATTGAGAGATGGATACCTTAATCCATAAGTTGATATAGAGAGGTTATTAAGCTATGGAATGTTGCTAATAATCAAGCAAAGGCTTAAGAGAATAATAAGCCTAAGACCATAAGTTTACAAGTTATGTTTTGGGAGTTTGATTCCCACTAAGGAATGCATGAATATGCAAAAGTTTATAGTAAATTATTAGGCGTACTTTCAAGTACATGAGTTAAGAATTAATGAGAACAAGAATAAATCTATGTTCATAGTTAGGAACCTTTAATAGGTTAAGCATTAAAGAATGCTTTAGAGATGCACAAGAATATGAATGAATAAGATATACATACGAACTTAAGTAAGAATTTAACGATAAAGAATATGATAACGTGTTCATCAGACTCCGGATTATGCCGGATGGGATTTCTCCGAAAGGGCTATCCACACGTAAGTTATAAGACTATGTTAAACGTGTTCATCAGACTCCGGGATTCGCCGGATGGGACTCTTCCGAGAGGATTGTCCACACGTATGTTAAAAGATTAAGCATGTCCAGCAGGCTCCGGGATACGCCGGATGGGACTTCTCCGAGAGGGTTGTCTACATGCAAAGTTAAGTTGTGTCCAGCAGGCTCCGGATTATGCCGGATGGGGCTTCACCGAGAGGGTTGCCTACACAAAGATAAGAGGAGTCCGGTGTTAGCCTGATATGATAGGAATTTCACCGGTATGATGGGAGATGTACTTCGGGGTTACTCCACCCGGATGCACTCCGTAAAATGAACCAAGATAATGAATGTTTGTTCAACGCTAACTTCTAACCTTATGTTATGAAAAGATGATTATGAATACGAATACGAATATGTATATGTGTACGAAATATGTACTAAGAGTTAAGGCAAAGTAGTCATTAGACATCAACAAGTGATCATAGACTCCCCTCGATCACTAAGCATAAGATAAGACAAAGTCAAGTAGCGATCCTAAGTTTCCCCTTGATCGCGAATTAAGTAGAGTTAAAGATTGGCGATCATAGGTATCCCCAAGATTGCCAAAGTAGGCACGGCGACCCTAGGTTTCCCCCGTGGTTGCCAACAGTAGGTTGGGCTGGAGCTCACTGAGACATTATGTCTCATCCCAATCCTTCTGGTGCAGGTTTTTAGGTACGCAAGAGGATCGTAACGAAGATGATGACTTGCAAGGGAGGCGCTGAATGGAGTGAAGATGCTCGTTTGGTACCAGCTCAGGAGGTCGACAAATGATTTATGTATATTAAAGTATATTGTATGGTACTTATATGGTTGTATATACGAGCATGTTCGTATTCATTCAGTTATATGTATTTTTATTATTGAAAATTTTAATGTATCCGATATCAGATTAATACGCATGCTAAATATTCTAGATAATTTAGTATGGGTGTTACACTTTTAGTATCTAAATATATCTGTTATAATTTAAGCGCAAAATTGATTCAAACTTTATTCTGTTGCATGTGTTATGAACACTATTTTTACTACATATGAATGGTTCTAATGCAGAAATAAAAACCTCATTTGAGTAAGAAAAAATTGATAAGAATCGTGATGATGTATATTATATAAAAGCCAGGTCACTGTATGTTAATGGCATAAGGAATTTTGCTTCTTAGTCAAAAATCAATGCTACCAAAAACAGAGTTTACACTTTTATATAAAAGAACCAAAACTTTTTCGTTTTATCAAATTAAAACTTCTTTTATTTTAAAGAAATTAAAATTGATACTTTGACATTTTGGAGAGATTTTTTTGAAATGGACATTTTGGAGGGATACAATTTGTTTTCTTTAATCACATTTATTTCTCTTGTATGCATGTGGCGGCGGCGACTCTAGAAGATTAGGTACTTTAATTTATAATATTATCAGTTCTAAAAAATCTTTTGTCGTTCACAAAAAAGAAAAAGTGTAATTATTTTGTAGTAATTTTTTTTGACAACTCTCTTATACTCATATTATTTTCATATTCTCTCTTCTTTTTTCTTTCTATTGTTTTTTACCATTAATAAGAGAGAAAATGTAGGTTATCATAAAAGTTGTCACAAATGGTTGTTCAAATAACACTACTATAGTAATATTGAGTCTGACACCTTCTCTATCTTTTACCTCTTTATTTTTCCTTATCAAATGTTTTCGACCGGTGCAATATCAATCATCTAAATAGTAACACATTTATATGCATCTGGAGACTACATGCACCGGTGAAGAACCACAATGCATTAGACAATACGCTCATAGTATCTTTGAGCTCTCCACTTGATCTAACGGTTGTCTGGCCAACGAGTCATAAGAGTAAAATCATCTTATTTGTGTATGGGTCTTTAAATAGAATATGCCACCTCAAAAATAAGGTTCACACTCTCATTTTGAGAAATCTCTTCAAAGTTCATTGAAACTTCACTTACATAACTGTTAAACTCTCTTTGTAGGTACAACCTCACACATTGGTGAAGGATCAACTTCAACCATCGTGACCCACAACAACGGTAGCTTCACATCACCTTCTACCAAACTTCTTTTGAATGGTAAGAACAGTAACGTCGTCTATCGGAACAAAGTTCTAAGAACCTCATTCCTAAAAACCTATCTACCTTTTGACTACAAAAACGATTGACGAAATCCGCACCAAGAGATAACTAATCACTTGTTTGCAAACATTGGAAAGCATCGCGGTTAGAGAATCTTCTCCACCGCACAACACACCTATGACAGTCATTTCTCCGTCGTCGGTGATCATTACTGTAGCGAATCGACCGCCACCATCCAAGCATTTGGAAGAACATGAAGAAAGACCAGCCTATAGGGTTAGACATTAGATGAGGCTAACAACTCCATGTGAGCCCACATCAAAGAATGTTTAGAGGAACTCTACCAAATGATTCAACAACAATCACAGATGCTCGAAGAGCAAACTTAACAATTGACCGAAGTAGAGAATCTACAGATCCAGTTGGTCATCATAACACCTAACACACCTTTCAAATCTGCACATCAGAAGCACCTTTCACCGAAAGTGGTAGAGTAATTTGTCCATGACAAAAATGCCTAAAAGAATTGGAGACGTTGTGATTAGTCTCAGCATGACGATCTCCATTTATGAAAGAATAATTGGGTACTCTAATGTTCTTTCATAAGTTGGCCTAATTAGGTTTTATTGTTGAAATGTGCAGGACCAAAGAATAAAATTCTGACTTTGAAGTCAATAATTTTGGTTATGATGGAACACACTTTAAACACAGAAGAGTAACTTTGATACTTATTGACTTCAAAGTCAAAATTTTATTATATTGTCTTGTAGACTGTAACAAACGTTAGAGTACCCAAATTTTTTGATGACAAGACTCTCATGGTCAACGAAAAGTAAAAGCTCTGATCTGAAGGCAAACTCTAAAGGATGAAGTCAACGGTCAACGCTCTGAAGATCATCTTACCAATTTTGTCTTCTTCTGATGGAACGTTGCTTTCCAAGTTTTGATAGTATGTTTTGTCTCCTTGAATTTTAGCATTAAAATAAATTAATATCTTTATCAAATTTAGATTTCCCTTGTTCATTGAAAGAATGTTTTGTTTTATTATGAATCACTTTAGATCTATTCGGTGATTTGTGTGCACCCTCATATTTTACTTAAAATTGAGTGTCAGCAATCATATATAACTAGGTCTATTTAGCATGAATGATGCTAGTAATTGAAGTGTATAAAGTAATGGAAATGTTGAAGATCATGTTTCTATTTTAAGTGATAACTACCTGGCCAAATAAACCCTACCTTATAAGATAGTGATCAACTGCTATCCCTTTGTGCCTAAAATTGAAATATATTTTTTTTTTTTAAAGTTATTACCCTTAGCCAAATTAAAGAAAAACAATTGCATATCCTCTTGTCTTAGGATATACGAGTAGTTATTTTGATTAGGGTTACATACAAGTTGGGAAAGGTAGGTACTTCAAAAAGAAAAATAATTTGGAAAACCAATTATTTTGAAAGTTGGTAATAGAAATGAAAATAAAGATAAAAGCATTGAAGTTATCTTGACAACACAATTGATTATCAAAGGAAAATACAAAAGAAAGAAACAGAAAAGTTGTCAAATATAACAAAGAAAAAGAATCAGCAAAATGAAGTTGTGAGTGATAACAAAAGAAAGCGTTTGGTATAAATAGTTATATATAGGAAATAAATGTTCTCTTTTTCTTAAGGCCATTTGAATCCAAAGAAAAACAAAGATATTTTTTTTAATAGCCTCCATGTTACAAACCTGATAAAGACCTTAGTGATACATGATTGATTGCATGTTATTTGATATTTATTAGATGTATTTTAAAATTGATTAGTTGTGTATGCATACACAATTAATCAATTTTGAGAAAAACAACACATACTTCAGTGATACAAAATGTAAGGATTCTGATTCTAATTAATTGAATGTTGATTTGAAAATTTGAAATCATACTTTGAATAAGAAATCAATTCATGTTCATGCTTTGATTCAGTATTATTCATAATTTGATATTGAAGGACATTTATTTGAGGACAAACAAAATTCTAAGTTGGGGAGAGTTGATAAGGGACAAATCTACTTGATTTCACATTATATGTTTAGGGCATTTTATTACTTGATTTACAAGTAATCTACTAAAGAATCCTCATTTCGTTCTCAATATTATATATTTAGGTTTCAAGTATATAAATCATTACTATGACCTATTTTGCTTGATTTTGTATCTATTAATGGTCGATGGATGCTTGGACTAATAGATCAAGGATTTGAAGCATGCATAATTCTCCTAATGAGCATATGGTGAAGGAAGCAAACAAGTCAGAGTTTAGAAGGCCGAACATGGAATAACTTCATAGAAATTGCCTTCATTAGCTTCTGATCTATCAACCGAATCTGCACTCAAATATTCTCTTTCCTCCCCTAGAACAATGATAATTATTTTAATCAATTTTTTGTTTAATCTAATTCATAAATTTCACCATTTTCATGGTGAAAACAGAAAAAGTGCAGAAGCTAAAAGGATCTCCTACAGCTAGTACATGGTAAGAAAACTTGAGATGAAAGCTAAGACTCTGACTCAGAACCTAACAGCTTTAGAAGCTGAACCTCAGACTCTAGTTCAGAAGCTGAACCTCAGACTCTGGTTCAGAAGCTGAACCTCAGATTCTGCTTCAGAAGCTGAACCTCAGACTCTGGTTCAGAAGCTCAACCTCAGACTCTGGTTCAGAAGCTGAACCTCAGACTCTGCTTCAGAAGATGAACCTCAGACTCTGGTTCAGAAGCTGAACCTCAAACTCTGCTTCAGAAGCTGAACCTTAGACTCTGGTTCAGAAGCTGAACCTCAGACTCTGCTTCAGAAGCTGAACCTCATACTCTGCTTCAAAAGCTGAGCTGAACCTCAGACTCTGGTTCAGAAGCTGAACCTCAAACTCTGGTTCAGTTGTTGAACATCAGACTCTGGTTCAGTTGCTGAACCTCAGACTCTGGTTCAGAAGCTGAACCACAGACTTTGCTTTAGAAGCTGAACCTCAGACTATGCTTCAGAAGCTGAACCTCAGACTCTGGTTCAGAAGCTGAACCTCAGACTATGGTTCAGAAGCTGAACCTCAGACTCTGGTTCAGGTGCTGAACCTCAGACTTCTTCAGAAGCTGAACCTCAGACTCTGCTTCAGAAGCTGAACCTCAGACTCTGGTTCAGAAGCTGAACCTCAGACTTTGGTTCAGTTGCTGAACCTCAGGCTCTGGTTTAGTTACTGAACTTCAGACTGCTTCAGAAGCTGAACCTCAGACTATGCTTCAGAAGCTGAACCTCAGACTCTGCTTCAGAAGCAGAACCTCAGACTCTGCTTTAGAAGCTGAACCTCATATTGTGCTTCAGAAGCTCAACCTCAGACTCTGCTTCAGAAGCAGAACCTCAGACTCTACTTCAGAAGCTGAACCTCAGACTCTGGTTAGAAAGCTCAACCTCAGACTCTGGTTCAGAAGCATATAGTTTAACACTAATTGACAATGTTATAATAAAAAAAATGTAAAATATACCTGGTATTAGTCCAAGCACATATTCATTGATTTGTTCCACAACTTCAATTGTTGATGCTAAAATTGCTCGACTACTCAAGAAGTCGTAATTTTGGTAATGATCCAATAAATTTGGGTATGTACTGTTAACAATTGAAGTAATTGGAACATCAAACTCTTTTATCAACAAATCATCCGGAATTTCAATTTCAGCAATACCATCATTAGGATCACCTAGTTTTCCTTCCCCTACTTTTAAAATCAATTTGGAGAATTCAGCCGTTTCCTCCTTCTCCAACTCAGTTGATCCACATTGCAAACACATGTTTTTGGTTAAAGTGAATACTTGACAATGATCCCATATGTATGAAGCATTAATGGAAGCATGAACAATTTCAGATCGTTTTCCTCTTGGAATGACAGGTAAAATTTGATGGAAGTCGCCTCCAAAGACAATTACTTTGCCACCAAATATCTTATCTGAGTTGCTATAATTACTCATAACATCCTTGAAAGTTCTGTCCAAAGCTTCAAAGCAAAATTTGTGAGCCATTGGAGCTTCATCCCATATAACCAATTTTGTTTGTTGAAGTAACTCAGAATGATCGCTATCAAATTCTATATTGCAAGTTGAATTGTCCTCTGCTAGTACATGAATTTTAAACTTTGAATGGGCGGTTCTACCTCCTGGGATTAGAAGTGATGCTATTCCGCTCGATGCCACTGTTAAAACAATTTTTAGTTTGCATCTCAATGCACTTGCGAGAGTTTTCCACATGAACGTCTTTCCTGTTCCACCATAACCATGAAGAAAGAATACTCCACCTTTCTGGTCTGATACAGCTTTCATTATCTTCTCAAATATAACTTTTTTGTTCATCAAATTCCATAAAATTATTATTAGAGATATGCAACATGTGACAGTTTAATAAAACAATGTATGCACTAAAAGTGTAATGAAAATATATTTATAAAGTAACATGTCAAAGACTTCAACAAATTTTCAAATTCTTGTTTCAGACATTGAACATTATAGTTTCTCTCATCATATATAAGTCTGTTGCCTAATTGAGCTGCTACATAATCTTTTGGATAAGGCATAGGTTTGAATTATGTTAAGCTCCTTCTGTTTAACTCCAAAATCTTTTCAATTTCAAGAAGAGTCAAGTTCATTAACTCTTCCTTAGTTAACTGCAAATCTGTATTGTAATATTCATTATATGGCATTATTAACGGTTAAATTTAATCAATATAGTATCAAATGTTAAGTAATAAAACTTACTTGGATTATTCGCTATCCTTCTTTGAATATACAGTATTCCATCTGCCAACCAATGCCATGTTTGCTGCAAAACGTATAATGGTCTATCCATTATATCAGACAATAACAACACCACAAATAACATTCGCAAAGTATAACCTAACCCCCAATCTTTAGCCTCTCTAATAGCTGATATGAATTCTTGATCATCTCCTAAAAATCCAAGTGCAAAGCAAGCTTCTCTAAAAGTCTTTAACTATATACCAGCAACATTTTTTATAAGGTCGTAGCTGAGTGGACCCTTGACAACGGTGAGCATCATTCTTAAATAGTACAACTCTCCGGTACATGGAGGAACCCAAATTAATCTGCCAATTGTAAAACATCTTTTTCTTGGAGACCAACATCTGTTTTTCTTGTGATACACAAATTTAGAAACAAATTGGCCATACGTTAGTTTCCTTGGTTCAGAGTAGTTAGCATTTACCTTAAACCATGTTGTGAACATTGATTCCGTAACACTTGGCTTTTCAAGAACATCTTCAATTCTCTGATTATCTGTGAAGACAACCGGATTTTCACCAATAAGATGAAAGAACATGCGTTCCACAGCTGGTTTTCTACCATGAATTGGAAAAGAAAACATTCTCCAACATGCTTCACTTGGTGATATATATCTACAATCTAAATATTGCTTGATCTCATCAATTTCAACATCTTGTGATTGTTGGTTATCATTGCATGGAACAACCATGACAGTTATTCGATCATAACCTTTATGGATATACTTAAATAAGTATTTTATTGATGTACGCTGGTTACACCACTCCATATTGATATGAGCTTGGTACTTGAGCAACAACATTGGATTGTAAGGTACGACATGTCTGTTGTCCAGAGTAATTCCATTTTTTATAACAGTGTAACCATTTGCACTTCTTCTTCTATAAACAGCGAAACCTTCATGATCAACAATTGTATCTTCTTGCCATTTCTTTGGAAAATATTTAGAACATTTTCCGTTCTTCATGCAAGGGGACGACAGCTTAGATAATCCACACAGACCATTCATCATATGATTTTTCACCAAATCATACAACTCTTTATCAGTTTCTGGATTTGGTATTTCAGCTGATATGATACGGTTAATATCTTGAGGGTTTGGATACTTGCTAGATGGATGTAAAAATATAAGAATGTGAGCATGTGGCAAACCTCTCTTCTGAAATTCAATAGTATACAAATCTGGAAAGAAATACAATAAATGAACTTAATCAAAATTTATGGAATATGGGAAAGATATAAACATAATCAGATTTTGTGAGATGTGACATTGAAGTTAGGTAGAGAGAATCATGTATTTATCGTATATAAAACTTACATGCCAATACTTTGCCAAGAATTTGTTTCTTTGTTAAGTCCTTCATAAGAGCATCAAATTTCATCTTGAAAACTCTAGTTATGATATCAGGTCTATCCTGAGGTTTCAGATTATCATTGATAAGACACCTTTTAATTTCTGGCCATTTTGGATTACAAGTGAATGTTATAAATATATCAGGAAAACCAACATTGCTGGATATAGGCATACCATCAAAATACAACTGATCCAAATATCTTCGACTACCAACAAAGGTAGCTGGAAGAACAATTCGTTTACCTCTTTTTGTTTGAGATGTTTGTCCATTCTTGTCAGTTTGATTAGTTAACCGATGATATTTGGACACTCTGAGTTTTGATTGGTTTTTCCTCAACCATGTTAGCCTTTCTGATTCCATCATTGTGAAACCATCAACCAAGAATTGTTCTAGCAATCTCCTACTACACAACAAAGTTCGAGCCTCTCCTTTCCTGCTTTGGATCCTGAATGAGAACCAATCTTTGATTGTAAGACGATTTCTACCTGTGATACCGCTTCAGCTCTGTATCTATGCAATATACCTTCCCTGTAACCATCTTCACCATATGGAAATATTAGGGGATATTGGTAACTCAAATAAGCAGCATGGAATTCATCAATCCTCTGTAGATGACCATTCCACTGATGTAAAATGATGTCTCTTTTATCTGCTGTATCCACATCACCTACTATCAAAGCGGCAACTTCTGATACGGTAGGCTGATTGTAAATTTTGCCGTCAGTGGATCTTTCTGAAATAAGTTTTAACTTCAAATCATTAACTTCTCCTCCCTTTAAGATATCACGCGTCATTCTGAAAGATTTTGCATGAACGTTATGTTCATCTAACATTTTGCATAATCGTGCAACAATCTCTTCTGAAATATCTTTGGCTATCCGGTATGTACGTAAAAATAATATTCATTATGATATGAAATGGCAAGTATCTTTTTTTAAAGATTATACATTATAATATAACCAAGAAATATTAAAAGAAACATGTACCTGAATCCTTGAATTCCATTTTGTATTTCATTTTCAGTATCATATATGTAAAGTTGGGCATACTTTGGTAGTTCTCCTTCTGGTGGTAACATGCTACCCATTCTATGACATGTTTGTCCTTATATCCTCATAGTTGGTGGACCTCTACCTGGAATGATATTATTGTCAAATTTCATTCGAGGAGAACTGAATGCAAACATTGCATTGTACAATCTAGTATTTTGTTGAAAATGTTTGCTATCTGCAGCCTGAGAATTAAATAGTAAATGTTGAAGAACATGAGGAGGTGGTTTCAATAGAGGAAGTTGCACTTTTCCATTCCCACAACACAATTGAAATAAGGGTGTTGCATCATGCTTGGACTTATGTTTCCTCTCCAGATACCACATTGCTGCTCCACATTGTTGGCACATAAATTCAGGATCTCCAATATCAAATACTCTACAATTGAAAAACAACATCAGTATTTGAAATAAATTCAATGTTAACAATGTGTGTAAACAATCAACACTGCTATTACCTTATAATATTACTTGTCCTGTTTGACTGCTTGTGGGATTTCTATCTTCTTGCAATCTCTCATCTTCAGAATCAGTTTCAGAATCTAATTGTTGATGATTTTCATCGTCGTCATCTGTAGCTGAGTCAATATCAGAATCTTCAAATGATTCATTTTCAGAGGTTCTTTCTGACGAAGTTGATTCACTATTGGTTGCTTGAGTTTCATCCTTGTAATTAATATTGGTAGTGTCAGATGTGGTTGAAATAGGTTGAATTGTTGCTGAAAATTTGGTGAGAAGGTTAATGTCAGTCTTAAGTTGTCGAGAACTGGTAAAATGATTATTTTCATTGGGCTGAGTATATTGTTTGACTTGTAAATGATTGCTAACATGATGATGTTTAGGCAAAATTGTGTCTATAGTGTTAGTAATATCAGAAAATGGTGTAGTGTAGACATTGGTAAGTTTGGATGAATTGGGAGTAATGGATGTGGAATTCGATTTCGAAGCTCTCTTTTCAATAATAACTCTTCTTCTATTCTCTCTTGATGTTGATGCATTTTCTTTTTTAACTTCTGGTACTTTGGACTGCAATGGTGTGAAAGTTTTAGAGGAAGATACAACACAAGTGGATAATGGTCCAATCAACTTATTGGTTCCAACAATTGTTCTTCTTTTTTCTCTACATCCAGCTGCAATAGCTTGTTTATCCTTTGAGATGTTGTTTGGTAATGGAATAATTTTTTTTGGAGAAGGAACACAACTTCTTTTGCAGGTTGGTGGTAAATTCTTTTGGTCAAGAATCCTTTTCATGTACTCTCTTTGTGTTGCTGCATTTGCTTGTTCATTACTTGGCAAAGATCTCGCAAGAGTTGGAATGATTTTGGGATTCACTATTTGAGAAGAAGCAACTCTACAACCCTTAGATGTTGTTCCAACCTTTTTTTCTTGTAATAATTTTTTCCTTTTTTCTCTTGATCTTGCAGCATTTTCATGTTGAGTAGGTTGAAGATCCTCCATTAGTAAATTGGTAATGAATTAGGGTGGAGATAGGATGAAGAGATAAAGTTTTAAGGTGGAGTGTATGTTTTTTGTGTATTTTTTAGCTTTCCCATCTTTTTTATGATTGGAAATCGAATTTGAAAATAAGATTAATATATTTTCACATAACTAATATAATAATACAACTAATGGTACTATATTTGAGTATTAAAAATAAAATAAAATAGAAGTTGTAGACTATAATTAGATTAGGTAGTATAGGAGAGCATTGGATTAGACACTACTATTCAAGTTGGTGATTTGATAAGGATATGTACTATTATTTTAATACCTATAAATCTCAATGATTTGATATGTTGGAAGTGAGATTTATTACACTATCTAATGTCATAATTTGTCTAAAACATGTTACCAAGAATCTGCAAGTCCTAATGTTATAACACAACTAATATAGTTGGAATAGTTAGGATGAAGTTTGAATAAATATTTCATGATAAAAAAAAACCAATGATTATTAATTCCACCAAAACTTGAGCCTGATAACCATGAAAGTAGTAATAACATATAACTATTGTCATTATACATGCAATTTATCTATAACTTAATGCGTAAATTTTTTTTTAGTGGTGTGTATCAAGAGTATTACTTTGAATATTTATTTGGTATGATTAATTTCATCAACATATAAATCAAGTAACATAAATAAAATAATTCCATAAATAAACAATGTTGGACATATTTTGACTGTATCCAACTTGTAAATTGTAATTTTCATATTTATCTTATTTGAAATTGCATATATTAAATCTGACTATTATCAAAGCAATTTGGCTTGCTAATAAGCATAAATATATTGACCGATATAAAATAAGTAATAAATTAAGAATAAGCTTAGATTTTAAACTATTAACATATATCTTATAGATAAGTTGTTCAGATGTAACTTGAAACCAAAAGCAACATAGTTTGGGGTTGCTACATAGCATATTAATTGAGACAAAAAGATATCACTAATTAGCGCTACATCCGGCCATTAATCCATGACACATCAGTATCATACCCAAAAAATTCATAGATCAACTACTTAGCATATTCAATCTTTCTTTTCTCTCTTTATATTTCTCCTTAATTTTGTTGAAGATTGTTTAGTTGAGCACATATCTGGGCTTTCAACATCTTTAGCAGGATGACAATCTGCGACTCTTTTCCCTGGTGTAAACGAAGATTGGATATCAGGCTCATTCTCACAGAAAGCAGACACGTCCATCTGTAACAAAATACTTCATTCAATTACTATAGGCCATAGAAATGTATATAATACAGAAATTACTAAAGACGATGTTATTCAATAAAATTACCGTTGGGAAGGATGATAGATTTGGAATTTCAGAGTCATTCTGGCAGAAAGTAGACACCTCCGGCTGTAGTAAAATAAGTTATGATATTAGTATAGAGATTGAAATGTTTATAAAATATAACTTGACCAATGTTGAAGTTAGTTAAATTAATTACAGTCAAGCGGGATGATAGACCGGCAATTTCAAAGTCATTAACTTTGTCGGCCATCTGTGATATTAAAGAATGAACACAGTTGAGGTTAAAAAATCTAAATTTTGAGGTTAGCTAATTGTTTTAGACACAACTTATGTAGAATTTAAATATACCTCGTCATTTTCAACACCTTCAATTGCCAAAAGATTTTCCACCTATACACATCAAAAAGGTTAATATCAGACATTTATCACACAATGGTATTCATATACTTGAAAAAATTGTCATCTTATTTTGACGGTAACATCTTACCTCATCCTTTGGGAACAAATCTTTTATCTTTTCAACCAAACCATCATCCTCTTTAACCGCTTGAACTGAACAGCTATCCCAAGTTGGCTGCCATTTAACTTTACAAACAACCACTCTTCCAGATAGTTGGTCAAGCAGCATTGGATATTCCAAAGGATTTGTGACACCAGCCTAACAACATTTTTGTAGTTAGATCGTCTGATAATAATTATGTATAATTGTACATAATAACTCATATATAAACAACCTCAGTCATGACCCTGTGAAGGTCAGCAGCAGTAGTTCCAAGCAATTCATTACATTCACGATCCCACAAAAAAAAACTTGGTTGTGACTCTATTGTATTCAACTTCGACCTCCAACTTAAACCTACATTACATAATTTATGAATAAATGAAAAGGATAACATAGATGTAATTAGTTCAGCCAGTCTTGCAAATATGTTACTAAATACCTGAGATTGATAGCATTTGTTTCATGTTTTTCAGAACACAAAAGAGGAAAAGTATCACCCTTTGCTACCCTTGAACACCTGCTGCATGCTTTGTAGTACCAACCATTCTTCGATGGTTTAACTTGATTGATTTTCACAACAATGACACATAGAGTTGTCTAAATTATAAAAAAAAAATGATATTTCAACATTCATAATAAAGCGTTAAAGACATTATTATTTTTACAATATACCTCCCTAAGTTGCAGAATCTCATGTAGTGGCATAACAACAACACTACCAATGAATCTTTCAATATATGAATTTTGCGACATATATGAAGATTGGGTGAACGCTTGAGAATGAACACTCATTGAAAGACTCCGTGAATCAGTTGCTTCTACAACACTTAATCTAAACACATTTAATAGAAAATCTTTTCAATCAATGATAAATAATATTCAATTCAGAATTTCGGATCAGACATATTAAATAGCAGTTACCCATTTTTGAATTCAAGAACTTCTGGAATTTCAGCATTTATGAACAACTTGGTAGCATTCCATGCATTAGAGACACCAAGTTCATACTTTTCTATAAAATGGATGTACAATACCATAGTTAGAGAAAAATAATTAATTACTACATGCAGATTGAAATAATACTTAGGTCATTGAAACCTGTGGCTTCCTTAATCTTAGCATTGTGCAGAAGAATGATAGTAGGTCCAGAATCAGTTTTGCTGTTGCTGTAGTTTAGAAACTGAACACCAAAGTCTTCCCACAATGTACAACTTAGTAATGTTCCCCTGTACACACATAAAAACTGAATAAGATGATAGAAATCAACACATAATTTACAACATTTTGATTAGTATTGGAACATTTACGTAAGGTCTTTCTTCCAGAAGTTGATTTGTATTTTTCTACTCCCAGGCACAGTTTGAGTGTATCCTAGCTCATGAAAAGCACCAATAACATCTGTCCAACAAAAAACATGTAATCAATCAATAAAATATTCATACATGACTAAAATTGAAATTTATATAATGAAATAAACGTTTCATTTTAAGAAATTATGACTACTAACCTATTAGGACATCTGCCCTGACATCTCCCTTCTTGATATCATCAAACTCCTTAAAGTTGAAGGTAGGCTTCGGAATCTCATGTTTGTCAATATCATCAATAATTGTTCCACAAACACTAACCTAAACCTATGATCAGTTGCTTTGATGGTCATCTCATTCTTCTCTACTTCAAAGTTTTGCAGATTAAAAGTAGTGTTCTCAGCAATTCTACCCTTAAAGTGATCCTTCAATTCAGTTGGCACAATCACTTGAATACGATCACCCTATAAAATACATGATTGATTACATTAGTCAATGAACTGTGTTTTGATATGCAAGGAATAAATAAAAGGGAAATCATAAAAAAATTCGAATGGTACGAACTAAACACAAATATTATGAAAAGTTATATTAGCAACACCTCTTTGTCACACAACACCATCTCAAGATGTTGTTTGTTCTTGGAATTTACAACAGTCCATAAATCAACAACTCTAACACCAATTTTCCACAAAGATTTCGAGTCATTGAGGTTCTTGATTTGTTCCAAAGGCCTTGCCATTGTTGCTGAAAAGAACATATTGAGAAAGTCATTGACAATCAATTTATTATTGATCCAAATAAAAGGAACATATTTAAAAAATAAAGGTTGAATATGGTAAAAACACAAACATAATAAAAATGAATAAACAGAAACATATAAGGTGTTATTGCAGAAAAAATAATAAAAATGAAAAAACAATAAACAACACAATAATAATCCACATTAAAAAAATGAACTTTAATGAACAATAGTTTCATGGAAATTTTCAAGCAATATATAAAAATAAAAACAACAATAAATAATACAATAATAATCCACATTATTAAAAAATGAACTTTAATGAACATTGTATTGATGGAAATTTTGAAAGATGAAATATTTGTAAAACCGAAAATTACAAAGTCATTCATGCAAGCAGAAAAAACATTCATGCAAGCAGAAATAAAACGAACCATAATCTGAGAAAAAAACGAAACTTTTGGTAATTCATGCAAGCAGAAATAAAACGAAACTTAAAAATAAAAGATAAACCATTCATGCAGTCAGAACTTATGAAAACAAAAGTGAAAAGAAAATCTAACACTAACCCACTTTACATAATCTGAGAAAAAACACACATTCATGGAAGCAAAACTAACAGGGAAAACCGAATATTGAAAAAGAAGCCAAACAGTCCCAAAAAGCACAAAAAAAAACGGCTTAAACTGGGAAGCAAAACCAACATTGAAGTAGTGGAAAAAACTGGAAAAGAATCGAACAACTCACCATAAAAACAGATGAAAAAACACAAATGAACAAAGTACCTGAAAGAGGGAAAAAATGGAAGATGAATCTCAAACTGTGCCGAAAAAAAAGAAATAAAGGAAGAATAAAAGAGGAAAGTAATAAGAGACTCTTGCTTTGGTAGTGTTTGGAAGCCTAACCAATATTGTAACTATGGGTTCAATGTTTGAGAAGATGGAAGAAAAACTTTTACTGAAATGAAGTGACAACTTGGGGGGAAGAGTGTCTTGGTTGTATTTCGGCAATGACAATACTGCCCTTGTTAACTTGAGCAAGTAGTGTTTCAGCTTGGTTTTCAAATTGCAAACAACACTTTGGACACTTGTCCATCATAGAACTGGCCAAATGTCAAAGATATAGAAAGCCAATTGTCCTCCATTCAAGCAGCCAAGTGTCACGCTCTCAGCCAGCGTGCACTTCTTTCTTATATTATAGTAGGATTTAAGTTATTTTATTTTAATTCTTAAACTTGTTTTCAATTGTTTAAATAAATGTAAATCAAAATAAAAGCCAAGTGGAATAAAATTTAAGGTGACAACTTTGATACCCATCAATAAAAGGTTAGTGACACAATCCATGCTGAATTGGCACCAAACAAAGTTATTTATTTGTTTTTTTATTATTTTTAATGTTATATAAATACAATATTTTGATTGCGCCAACTCAGCATGGGTAATATTACGCACCTTTTATTGATGGGTAAACAAGAATTTGCCAAAATTTAATGATAAAAGTAAAAAAAATTACACAGTCAGCTTGCCACGTTTGCAGATTCTGCTGACATATTTAAATGAGGGACCAAAAGCGGAAGAATATAAAATGATAGAGACAAAATCTAAACTTTTTTTAATAAGGACTAAAACTGAAATTCGCAAATATTACAAGGATCAAAAGCGGTATTAACCCTTGTTGGATATCTATATGTTGACTACATGTTTGGTAAAATCAAAGTGTGCAAGCAATGCGTCTCCTGAAGCATATGTGTCTTCAGAAGCTGAAAATTTCATTTTGTGCATCTTCAGAAGCTGGGTCAGAAGCTACAGTACTTCAGAAGCTGATAGCTTTGCTCTGCGAAGCCACTGCGCTCTGCGAAGGTCTTCAGACGCTGAACTGTTCATCAGACGCAGAACTGGTCATCAGACGCACTGTTCAGACGTTGACTTCTGTTGACATTCAGAAGCTGCCATCAGACGTTGACTTCTGTTGACCTTCAGAAGCTGCCTTTCAGAAGCTGAATTTCTGAGTTCTTTCTGATTAATTCTTTCTGTATCTTTTGAAGATTTGTTTGAAGTTTTATCCAGGCTAATGGTTCTAGAAGGCTGAGTAATTTTAAGTGAACATCTTGTTAAAGATTGGCTTTGTTTATTTATGAATATATTTTCAAAGGAATCTTTGCAAAATATATTTCAGAAATATGTTTCCTCTATGAGCTTCGAAAGTATTTCAGAATTGTATCTTTGAAGAATATATGGTTCAGAATTATGTGAGCTGCTGAAGACTATATAAGGAGGACGTGCTGCTATTGAAGATTGAGTTGATTGATCAAAAACCAGAAATTAGAATTAAGAGTCTTAGTGTTTTTGAGTCTGTAAGCTTGAAGCTTTGTTTTGTACCACTCATCTGTTAGAGTAGGTTGTTTAGTTTAGAGTTGTTTTTCACTTAAAGCTTTTAAGCACAAGTGATGTTTTTGCTGTTTTGAAGAGTGTCTTCATCATACTTGTTTTGTTCAGAAGTTGATAATCACTGGGCTGTGATTACTTGGTTAGGAAGTAAGTAGGGTTCTTATATCTAGGGGTTTCCTATGTAGAAGTCTATACGGGTGGAGATTAAGTGATAAGGCTGGGAACAGGGGTTGTGTCTTGAGTCTTTGAATTAATTCCTCTTAATGGATTTCCTTCCTGGATTGGTATCCTCCAAACGTAGGTGTTGTTTATCACCGAACATGGTTGACAAATACTCTGTGTTCTTTATTTTCTGTCCTTTAAATTTCTGTTTCTGAACCTGTGTTTAAGTACTCTGTTTTGTGCGTTTTGTACTCTGTTTTACGGTTATGATTCAGTACCTGCCATAATTGGGTGAGCTCCAGGGAAGGTTTTTCTGGCAAGAATGGACAAGGAAGGAGGATTTGTTAACAGGCCACCTCTATTGGATGGTTCCGACTATGAATACTGGAAGTCTCGTATGTGTGCTTTCCTGAAATCCATAGACAGCAGGACCTGGAAAGCAGTGCTGAATGGTTGGGAACATCCAGTTGTTCTGGACAAAGATGGAAAGAAGACTGATGTGCTGAGACCAGAGGAAGAATGGTCAAAGGATGAAGATGAATTGGCTCTTGGAAACTCCAAAGCCTTGAATGCACTATTCAATGGAGTGGACAAGAACATGTTCAGACTTATCAAGCAGTGTACTATAGCCAAGGATGCCTGGGAGATACTCAAGACCACTCATGAAGGTACTTCAAAGGTTAAGCTGTCTAGACTTCAACTACTCACCACAAAATTTGAAAATTTGAAGATGTTGGAGGAGGAGAACATACATGAGTTTTATATGAATGTTCTGGATATGGCTAGTTCTTTTGATTCTCTTAGAGTGAAGATGTCTGATGAGAAGATTGTTAGAAAAATACTCAGGTCACTTCCTAAAAGATTTGACATGAAAATGACAGCTATTGAGGAAGCTCATGACATCTCTAATATGAAGGTTGAGGAGTTAATAGGATCCTTGCTGAATTTTGAAACAGCTTTTAGTAACCGTACTGAGAAGAAAGGGAAATGAGTTACATTTGCAGTTAATTTTGAAGCTGAGGATCAACAAGAGATTGATGAGGATGATGAAGGCTTATCAGAAGCTGTTGTGTTGCTAGGGAGACTGTTCAATAAAATTCTGAAACATGTTGATAGGAGATCCAAAACAAAAGGACAAAACAGCAGATTCAACTTCAGCAAGCAACAAAGTGATGTGAAGAAGACCAAGACTGATGAGAAGAGCAATCAATCAAAGGGTGTTCAGTTCTTTGAGTGTGAAGGATATGGGCATATCAAGTCAGAATGTCCTACTTATCTTAAGAAGCAGAAGAAGAGCTTGGTTGTTTCCTGGTCTGATGAAGACTCATAAGAAGATGTAGAGAGTGAATCTGCTAAGTATGTTGTTGCCCTAACTGGAAGATACAAGTCTGATGTTAAGGTTAAGCCCTCAGAAGCTCTTTCAAAGACTGAAGCATTTTTAGAGTCTGAGACATTATCAGAGTCTGAAACTCTATCAGAGTCTGAAGCAGAGTCTGAAGTTCCATCAGAGTCTGAAGCCGGAATTGAAAATCATCTTATGAAGAACTGGCTGACAATTACAAAAACCTATACATCAGAAGTGTAGAAGTTTGCAAGCAACTAATGGATCAAAAGAAGACAATCTGCCAACTGCAGGATGAGAAAAGTGAACTCTTAGTGCAAAATTCTGATCTCAAAGATGAAGTGAGCCAATTGAATTCTCAGCTTGAAAACATGAAAAAGCAAGTCAGAATGATGAATACTGCTACTGATGTGCTGGAGGAGATATTGGAGAATCAGAAACAAGGGAAACAAAATGGCATAGGATTTGTTGATAAGGCTTTGAACCTCAAACAGAAAAATCCAGCTAAAAGGTTTGTTCCAGCTGTTGAAACTTATGATCCCATGATAGGCACATCTAAGATGAAACCTCAGAAGCAGCCTCATAAGTCCAAGAGAAACAGGAGAAATCATCCATGGGTTTGTCATCACTGTGGAAAGAAGGGGCACATTAAACCATTCTGTTTCAAGCTATATGGTTATCCTGAGCACTTTCAGTAGAGAAAAGTAGAACCTGCTGCAAACAGAATTAATGTTCAGAAGGTATGGAAACCCAAAGATAATACTGTTGGTCTCATAGCTCATACATCTTTGAGGGCCACCTCTAGGGAAGATTGGTATTTTGATAGTGGTTGTTCCAGACACATGACTGGTGTGAAGAAGCTTTTGAGGAATTTAAAGCCATATTCCAGCAGCTATGTAACTTTTGGTGATGGAGCTAAAGGAGAGATTCTTGGAATAGGAGACTTGATCAGTGATGGATTACCAAGACTAGATAATGTGTTATTAGTGAAAGGGCTAACTTCAAATCTTATCAGCGTAAGCCAACTGTGTGATCAAGAGTTGAAAGTGAATTTTAACAAGGAAGAATGTCTGGTAACTAATACAGAAGGTGAAGTACTGATGAGGGGCTGCAGATCAAAGGACAACTGCTATTTGTGGATGTTTGAAGAAGAAACTAGCTTGTCCACTTGTCTCATAAGTTCAGAAGAAGAAGTCAGACTCTGGCACCAGAAACTGGGTCACTTGAATCTGAAGGGCATGAAGAAAGTCATGAATACTGAAGCTGTCAGAGGTCTACCCAAACTGAAGATTAATGAAGACAGTGTTTGTGGTGAATGTCAGATTGGTAAACAAACAAGAAAGTCTCATCCCAGGTTGGATCACCAAGTAACAACTAAAGTTCTTGAATTGTTACATATGGATTTAATGGGACCTATGCAAGTTGAGAGCATTGGAGGAAAGAAGTATGCCTTTGTGGTTGTTGATGATTATTCAAGATTCACTTGGGTAAGTTTTATTAGAGAAAAATCATACTCTTTTGATGTGTTTAAAGATCTGTGCACTCAGTTACAAAGAGAGAAGGATAGTGTCATTGTCAGAATCAGAAGTGATCATAGGAAGGAGTTTGAAAATAAGAAGTTTTCTGAGTTCTGTGCTTATGAAGGGATCAAGCATGAGTTTTCAGCACCTATAACACCTCAACAAAATGGTGTAGTTAAGAGGAAGAACAGAACCTTAGCAGAATCAGCTAGAGTTATGTTACATGCTAAGAATTTACCTTATCTGTTCTGGGCAGAAGCAATGAATACAACTTGCTATATACACAATAGGGTGACTCTGAAGAAGGGAACTACCTCTACTCTGTATGAGTTGTGGAAAGGAAGAAAGCCTACTGTCAAGTATTTTCAAGTTTTGGGTAGCAAGTGTTACATTTTGGCTGATGGAGAAAACAGAAGAAAGATGGATCCTAAGTCTGATGAAGGAATTTTTCTGGGTTACTCAGTAAACATCAGAGCTTATAGAGTATTTAATTCCAGAACCAAGGTTGTAATGGAGTCTATCAATGTTGTGATAGATGATTTATCTGCTGAAAAAGAAAGAGTTGAGTCTGAAGTGGTACCAAATGATGTAACATTAGAAGAACAACTGTCAGAAGCACCAGTTGCAGAAAATGAAGTAGAGTCTGAAGAAGAAGAGATTAATCTAGATCGTGTATCTACTGGTAAAGGACCCTTAATTATAGTTCAGAAGGATCACCCTAGAGATTTAATCATTGGGAGTCTTGATCAAGGAGTCAGAACCAGAAGATCAGATGCAGTAACTACTGATTCATGTTTTGTGTCCAAATTTGAACCCAAAAATATTAAAGAAGCTCTTACTGATGAATTCTGGATTGAAGCTATGCAAGAGGAATTGAATTAGTTTAAAAGAAGTGAAGTGTGGGACCTTGTTCCAAGACCTGAAGGTATGAATGTCATTGGCACTAAGTGGATTTACAAGAACAAATCAGATGAACATGGAACTGTGACCAGAAACAAGGCAAGGTTAGTTGCTCAAGGATACACTCAGGTGGAGGGACTTGATTTTGATGAAACCTTTGCACCTGTGGCCAGATTAGAATCCATAAGATTGCTTTTGGGAGTAGCATGTATTCTTAAGTTCAAACTGTTTCAGATGGATGTGAAGAGTGATTTCCTAAATGGATATTTACAAGAGGAGGTTTATGTTGAACAGCCAAAAGTATTTGTGGATCCTAATTTTCCAAATCATGTTTACAAGTTGAAGAACGCTTTGTATGGATTGAAACAAGCACCTAGAGCATGGTATGAGAGACTCACACAGTTTCTTGTTACTCAAGGCTACAGAAAAGGAGGAACTGACAGGACTTTGTTTGTGAAAGAAGAAGATGGAAGTCTGATGATAGCACAAATCTATGTAGATGATATAGTTTTTGGTGGGATGTCAAACCAGATGGTTTAACTATTTGTTCAGCAGATGCAATCTGAGTTTGAGATGAGTCTTGTGAGTGAATTAACATATTTTCTTGGTCTTCAAGGCAAGCAGATGGAAGACACTATATTCATTTCACAAAGTAAATATGCAAAGAATATAGTCAAGAAGTTTGGGATGGAGAATGCTAGCCATAAGAGAACAACTACAGCTACTCACTTGAAGTTAACTAAAGATGAACAAGGTGTTGCTGTTGATCAAAGTATGTACATGAGTATGATTGGAAGTCTATTATATCTAACTGCAAGCAGACCAGACATAACCTTTGCTGTTGGAGTCTGTGCTAGATATCAGGCTGAGCCAAAAATGAGTCACTTGACTCAGCTGAAAAGGATTCTGAAGTATGTCAACAGTACAAGTGATTATGGTATTATGTACTCACACAGTGCAAGTTCTGAGTTAGTTGGGTATTGTGATGCTGACTGGGCAGGAAGTGCAGATGACAGAAAGAGTACTTCTGGTGGATGTTTCTTTCTGGGTAACAATTTGATTTCATGGTTCAGTAAGAAGCAGAATTGTGTATCATTGTCTACAGCTGAAGCTGAGTATGTAGCAGCTGGAAGTAGTTGTTCTCATTTGGTGTGGATGAAGCAGATTCTGAAGGAATACAATCTTGAACAGGATGTTATGACTCTGTACTGTGATAATCTGAGTGCTATCAACATCTCAAAGAACCCCATACAGCATAGCAGGACTAAGCACATTGATATAAGACATCATTTCAACAGAAACCTTGTGGAGGAGAAGATTGTGCAGCTTGAACATGTTGATACTGACAAACAGATTGCTGATATTTTTACAAAAGCTTTGGATGCCAAGCAATTTAAAAATCCGAGAAGCAAGCTGGGAGTTTGTCTGCATGAGGAATTATAGCAATTACATATTGATGAGGGTGAGCAAGCTGGAAGTGAGGAAGATGAAGATGATGCTGATACTGAGTCTGATACAATCTGTGTTAAACATTCAGTTTTTGTTCTCTATGTGAAGACTGTGTTTTGTCAAGATTATTTGGCTAAAAAGGGGGAGAAAAACTTGTGTTTGGTTTCAGCATGTAGCTGTTCAGAATGTACTAAGTTTCAGAGTTCAGAGTTTGTTTTGTTCAGAATTCAGGTTTTTCAGAAGCTGACAGTTTTATTCAGAATTCAGAAGCAATACAACAAGAGCTATGAAGATATGTTTGAGCGGGAGTCTTTGTCTCAGGAGGAGTGTTTCAGCTTACTGTCCCTAGTGTCCCTGAGGAGTTGTGTGCTGTTTAAGTTTCAGAAGCTGATATGTTCAGGGGGAGTGTTGTTGGATGTTGTGCTTCAGGGGGAGAGTTGGTTGTGTCTGAGTAAGTGTTGACGGGGAGTGTTTTTGTACCAGAAGAGTTGTGTCCTTCATGTGCTTCAGAAACTGGTTGTTGTTTGTGTGTTGTCAGAAGCTGGTGTGTTGTGGTTCTTGTGTACTTTAGAAGTTGAAGTTGTTTGTGTAAACATAGTTTTTTATCCGCTGCTGACTCTGGTGCTATGTTTATTTGTGTAGTTCTTCATGGTTGAATTTATTTGTTGAGTGAAGAACTTGTTTTTGTGGTCCATTTGATTTTAGCCAAAAATTTGCCAAAGGTGGAGATTGTTGGATATCTATATGTTGGCTACATGTTTGGTAAAATCAAAGTGTGCAAACAATGCGTCTCCAGAAGCATATGCGTCTTCAGAAGCTGAAAATTTCATTTTTTGCATCTTCAAAAGCTGGGTCAGAAGCTACAGTACTTCAGAAGCTGATAACTTTGCTCTGCGAAGCCACTACGCTCTGCGAAGGTCTTCAGACGCTGAACTGTTCATCAGACGCAGAACTGGTCATCAGATGCACTGTTCAGACGTTGACTTCTGTTGACCTTCAGAAGCTGCCTTCAGACGTTGACTTCTGTTGACCTTCAGAAGCTGCCTTTCAGAAGCTGAATTTCTGAGTTCTTTCTGATTAATTCTTTCTGTATCTTTTGAAGATTTGTTTGAAGTTTTATCCAGGCTAATGGTTCTAGAAGGCTGAGTAATTTTACGTGAAGATCTTGCTGAAGATTGGCTTTGTTTATTTATGAATATATTTTCAAAGGAATCTTTGCAAAATATATTTCAGAATATGTTTCCTCTATGAGCTTTGTTGAGTATTTTGAAGTTGGCTGCTTGTTTTGGCAAATCCAATGTGTTGAATAGAAGCATCTCCATGTTTAAAACAATCTTCAGTTGCAAGAAACTTGATTTGAAGCCTTTCAGACACTGAAAAATCCTTCAGAAGCTGAAAGTGTTCTTCAGACGCAGGAATAGTGAGTCTGAAGCTTCAGACGCTGGTTATGCCTTCAGACGCACTGTTGCAACGTTGACTTTTGTTGACTTCTTCAGAAGCTGCATATTTTCAAGTTATTTTTGCGCGAATCTTTGCAAGATTTAACAAGGATTTATCCACGCATATGTCTTCTAGAATGATGATTGAATTGGTGAAGATTCAATGAAGATTTGGCACGTTTTTATGAATGCTCGTATTTTTTTAATGAATCTTTTCAAAGATACAATGCAGATTTATTTGGCTATTCTTAATTCAGAAACAAATCATATTCAGAAGATTTGTTTCAGATTAATGTTGGTTGCTGAAGATTATAAAAGGAGAGTTGCTGCCATTATTCAAGACATAAGAAGAGAATAGAAAAATTCAGAGAATTTGAGCCTTAGAGTTTTTAAGCTTTTAGCTTTGTTTGTGCACCACTCTATTGAGTTGGTTTAAGTTTAATTGAGTTGTAATCACTCTAAGCCTGTAGGTACGAGTGCCGTTTATGTATTGAAGTATTTCTTCAAAAACAGGGTAGTTTTGGTTAAGTTGTTCAGTAACAGGGTTATTACTTGAATAGGAAGTTAGTGGTGTCTAATACTCAACGTGTTGGGTAGAATTCAGACTAGGAGGAAGTTAATTGCTTAGGCTGGGAACTGGGTGTTCAGTGTCTTGGGTCATAAGGATTAATTCCTATAGTGGAATTCCTTCCTGGATTGGTATCCCCCAGAGTAGGAGGTGTTTACTCCGAACTGGATTAGCAAACCTTGTGCCTTTTACCTTTCCTGCACTTTTATTTTCTTGCTTTTCCATTGTGTTTGTGTGTGCTCTGTTTTAGCAAGCTATTGTGCCCTCCTTTGTGTTTTTAATCTGTCCAGCTAGAATTTCAATTGGCATCAGAGCAGACACCCTGCCTGTGTTTTGGGTGAGTTCCAGGGGTATTAATTTCTGGCTAGTATGGATAGAGAAGGAGGCTATGTCAATAGACCACCCCTACTAGATGGCACAAACTATGAATATTGGAAGTCTAGGATGTGTGCCTTCCTAAAATCTATTGACAACAGGACTTGGAAAGCTGTGATTAAAGGCTGGGATCATCCTGTGGTTTTAGACAAAGATGGTAACAAAACTGAGGTTCTGAAGCCTGAAGAAGAATGGACCAAAGCTGAAGATGATTTGTCACTGGGAAATTCAAAAGCTTTGAATGGAATTTTTAATGGTGTGGACCAGAATATGTTCAGACTCATCAAGCAATGTACAGTTGCAAAGGAGGCCTGGGAAATTTTAAAAACAACTCATGAAGGAACTTCTAAGGTGAAGATGTCCAGATTGCAGTTGCTGACCACCAAGTTTGAGAACCTGAAGATGAAGGAGGATGAAACCATACAAGATTTCTACATGGATGTACTGGACATGGTAAATTCCTTTGATTCTCTTGGGGAAAAGATGTCTGATGAAAAGATAGTAAGAAAAATCCTCAGGTCCCTGCCCAGAAGATTTGATATGAAGGTTACAGCCATAGAAGAAGCTCATGACATCACCACCATGAAGGTTGAGGAGCTGATTGGGTCTTTGCTAAATTTTGAGACTGCATTCTGCAAACAGCCTGATAAGAAAGGGAAAGGAGTAGCATTTGTAGTTAATTCAGGAGCTGATGATCAACAAGAGTCTGATGAGGAGGATAGTGATTTATCAGAAGCTCTAGTGTTGCTGGGAAAACAATTCAACAAAATTCTGAAGAAGGTTGACAGAAAATCTAAAACCAAAGGTCAGAATTTCAGATTCAACAACAAGAAGCAACAAACTGATGAGAAGAAGACCAAGTCTGAGGAGAAAAGTAATCAAGCTAAAGGTATGCAGTGCTTTGAGTGTGAAGGGTATGGACACATCAAGTCTGAATGTCCCACTTTTCTCAAGAAGCAGAAGAAAAGCCTAGCTGTTTCATGGTCTGATGAAGATTCAGAAGAAGATTTTGAGAATGAATCTGCTAAGGGTGACACAAGTCTGATGGTTAAGCTATAGTCTCAGAAGTCAGAAGCTTTCTTTAAGAATGAAGCAGTTTTAGAGTCTAAGACTTTTTCTGCGTCTGACTCAGAGTCTGAAGCTTCATCTGTGTCTGAAGTTGCAAAGTCCTCATATGATGAACTAGCTGACAACTACAGGAAGCTATATACCAGAAGTGCTGAAGTTTGCAAAGAAGTTCTGGATCAGAAGGAGACCATATGTCAACTGGAGGCTGAGAAAGGTGAACTTCTAGTGTAGAATTCAGAATTGAAAGAAGAAGTGAACCAACTAAATTCCCAACTTGAGCATATGAAAAAGCAGGTCAGAATGATGAATACTGCTACTGATGTGTTGGAGGAAATTTTGGATGCTCAGAAACAAGGAAAAACTAGTTTAGGATTTGTGAATGAGAGTCTGAACCTCAAGCAGAAAAATCCAGTTAAACAGTTTGTTCCTGCTACTCAGAGTCATAATCTTATGATTGGAACATCTAAGATGAGACCTCATAAACAAGCCCAGATGCAAGGTCAGAAGCATGTTCAGATGCAATCCCAGAAGCATGTTTAGATGCATCCCCAGAAGGTCAACAGAAGAAGGCGGAATCATACCTGGATCTGTCATCATTGTGGTAAGAAGGGGCATATTAAACCTTTTTGCTTTAAACTGTATGGTTATCCTGAACACTTTCAATATAGAAGAGTGCAACCAGCTGCACCCAGACACAATGTTCAGAAGGTGTGGAAACCTAAGGTTCAGAATGTAGGCCTTATTGCTCATACCTCATTGAGAGCCACTTCTAGAGAGGACTGGTACTTTGATAGTGGTTGTTCTAGGCACATGACTGGTGTTAAGAAGCTGCTGAGTAATATAAGACCTTATTCCAAAAGCTATGTGACATTTGGAGATGGAGCAAAAGGTGAGATTCTGGGTATTGGTGATTTAGTCAGTGAAGGTTTGCCTAGACTGAATGATGTGCTATTGGTGAAAGGTTTAACCTCTAATCTGATCAGTATTAGCCAGCTATGTGATCAAGATTTAAAAGTGAATTTCAACAAGCAAGAGTGTTTTGTAACTGATCAAGAAGGTAAGGTTCAGATGAGAGGCTGCAGATCCAAAGATAATTGTTATTTATGGGTGTCTGAAGGAGAAAGAAGCCTGACTTCTTGTCTCATGAGCTCAGAAGAGGAAGTCAGACTCTGGCACCAGAAACTGGGACATCTGCACTGAAACTGGGGCATCAGAGGTGCACTGTTGCAACGTTGACTTTTGTTGACTTCTTCAGAAGCTGCATATTTTCAAGTTATTTTTGCACGAATCTTTGCAAGATTTAACAAGGATTTATCCACGCATATGTCTTCTAGAATGATGATTGAATTGGTGAAGATTCAATGAAGATTTGGCACGTTTTTATGAATGCTCGTATTTTTTTAATGAATCTTTTCAAAGATACAATGCAGATTTATTTGGCTATTCTTAATTCAGAAACATATAATATTCAGAAGATTTGTTTCAGATTAATGTTGGTTGCTGGAGATTATAAAAGGAGAGTTGCTGCCATTATTCAAGACACACGAAGAGAATAGAAAAATTCAGAGAATTTGAGCCTTAGAGTTTTTAAGCTTTTAGCTTTGTTTGTGCACCACTCTATTGAGTTGGTTTAGATTTAATTGAGTTGTAATCACTCTAAGCCTATAGGTACGAGTGCAGTTTATGTATTGAAGTATTTCTTCAAAAACAGGGTAGTTTTGGTTAAGTTGTTCAGTAACAGGGTTGTTACTTGAATAGGAAGTTAGTGGTGTCTAATACTCAACGTGTTGGGTAGAATTCAGACTAGGAGGAAGTTAATTGCTTAGGCTGGGAACTGGGTGTTCAGTGTCTTGGGTCATAAGGATTAATTCCTATAGTGGAATTCCTTCCTGGATTGGTATCCCCCAGAGTAGGAGGTGTTTACTCCGAACTGGGTTAACAAACCTTGTGCCTTTTACCTTTCCTGCACTTTTATTTTCTTGCTTTTGCATTGTGTTTGTGTGTGCTCTGTTTTAGCAAGCTATTGTGCCCTGCTTTGTGTTTTTAATCTGTCCAGCTAGAATTTCAAGCTTCGAAAGTATTTCAGAATTGTATCTTTGAAGAATATATGGTTCAGAATTATGTGAGCTGCTGAAGACTATATAAGGAGGACGTGCTGCTTTTGAAGATTGAGTTGATTGATCAAAATCCAGAAATTAGAATTAAGAGTCTTAGTGTTTTTGAGTCTGTAAGCTTGAAGCTTTGTTTTGTACCACTCATCTGTTAGAGTTGGTTGTTTAGTTTAGAGTTGTTTTTCACTTAAAGCTTTTAAGCACAAGTGATGTTTTTGATGTTTTGAAGAGTGTCTTCATCATACTTGTTTTGTTCAGAAGTTGATAATCACTGGGCTGTGATTACTTGGTTAGGAAGTAAGTAGGGTTCTTCTATCTAAGGGTTTCCTAGGTAGAAGTCTATATGGGTGGCGATTAAGTGATAAGGCTGGGAACAAGGGTTGTGTCTTGAGTCTTTTAATTAATTCCTCTTAGTGGATTACCTTCCTGGATTGGTATCCTCCAGACGTAGGTGTTGTTTATCACCGAACTGGGTTAACAAATACTCTGTGTTCTTTATTTTCTGTCCTTTAAATTTCTGTTTCTGAACCTGTGTTTAAGTACTCTGTTTTGTGCGTTTTGTACTCTGTTTTACGGTTCTGATTCAGTACCTGCCAGAATTTCAATTGGTATTAGAGCAGGCACCCTGCCTGTTATTGGGTGAGCTCCTGGGAAGGTTTTTCTGGCAAGAATGGACAAGGAAGGAGGATTTGTTAACAGGCCACCTCTGTTGGATGGTTCCAACTATGAATATTGGAAGTCTCGTATGTGTGCTTTCCTGAAATCCATAGACAGCAGGACCTGGAAAGACGTGCTGAAGAGTTGGGAACATCCAGTTGTTCTGGACAAAGATGGAAAGAAGACTGATGTGCTGAAACCAGAGGAAGAATGGTCAAAGGATGAAGATGAATTGGCTCTTGGAAACTCCAAAGCCTTGAATGCACTATTCAATGGAGTGGACAAGAACATGTTCAGACTTATCAAGCAGTGTACCATAGCCAAGGATGCCTGGGAGATACTCAAGACCACTCATGAAGGTACTTCAAAGGTTAAGCTGTCCAGACTTCAACTACTCGCCACAAAATTTGAAAATTTGAAGATGTTGGAGGAGGAGAACATACATGACTTTTATATGAATGTTCTGGATATGGCTAATTCTTTTGATTCTCTTGGAGAGAAGATGTGATGAGAAGATTGTTAGAAAAATACTCAGGTCACTTCCTAAAAGATTTGACATGAAAATGACAGCTATTGAGGAAGCTCATGACATCTCTAATATGAAGGTTGAGGAGTTAATAGGATCCTTGCTGAATTTTGAAACAACTTTTAGTAACCGTACTGAGAAGAAAGGGAAAGGAGTTGCATTTGCAATTAATTCTGAAGCTGAGGATCAACAAGAGATTGATGAGGATGATGAAGGCTTATCAGAAGCTCTTGTGTTGCTAGGGAGACAGTTCCACAAAATTCTGAAACATGTTGATAGGAGATCCAAAACAAAAGGAAAAAACAACAGATTCAACTTCAGCAAGCAACAAAGTGATGTGAAGAAGACCAAGACTGATGAGAAAAGCAATCAATCAAAGGGTGTTCAATGCTTTGACTGTGAAGGATATGGGCATATCAAGTCAGAATGTCCTACTTATCTTAAGAAGCAGAAGAAGAGCTTGGCTGTTTCCTGGTCTGATGAAGACTCATAAGAAAATGTAGAGAGTGAATCTGCTAAGTATGTTGTTGCCCTAACTGGAAGATACAAGTCTGATGTTAAGGTTAAGCCCTCAGAAGCTCTTTCAAAGACTGAAGTATTTTTAGAGTCTGAGACATTATCAGAGTCTGAAACTCTATCAGAGTCTGAAGCAGAGTCTGAAGTTCCATCAGAGTCTGAAGCCAGAATTGAAAAATCATCTTATGAAGAACTGGCTGACAATTACAAAAACCTATACATCAGAAGTGTAGAAGTTTGCAAGCAACTAGTGGATCAGAAGAAGACAATCTGCCAACTGCAGGATGAGAAAAGTGAACTCTTAGTGCAAAATTCTGATCTCAAAGATGAAGTGAGCCAACTGAATTCTCAGCTTGAAAACATGAAAAAGCAAGTCAGAATGATGAATACTGCTACTGATGTGCTGGAGGAGATATTGGAGAATCAGAAACAAGGGAAACAAAATGGCATATGATTTGTTGATAAGGCTTTGAACCTCAAACAGAAAAATCCAGCTAAAAGGTTTGTTCCACCTGTTGAAACTTATGATCCCATGATAGGCACATCTAAGATGAAACCTCAGAAGTAACCTCAGAAGTCCAAGAGAAACAGGAGAAATCATCCATGGGTTTGTCGTCACTATGGAAAGAAGGGGCACATTAAACCATTTTGTTTCAAGCTATATGGTTATCCTGAGCATTTTCAGTACAGAAAAGTAGAGCCTGCTGCAAACAGAATTAATGTTCAGAAGGTATGGAAACCCAAAGGTAATACTGTTGGCCTCATAGCTCATACATCTTTGAGAGCCACCACTAGGGAAGATTGGTATTTTGATAGTGGTTGTTCCAGACACATGACTGGTGTGAAGAAGCTTTTGAGTAATTTAAAGCCATATTCCAGCAGCTATGTAACTTTTGGTGATGGAGCTAAAGGAGAGATTCTTGGAATAGGAGACTTGATCAGTGATGGATTACCAAGACTAGATAATGTGTTATTAGGGAAAGGGCTAACTTCAAATCTGATCAGCGTAAGCCAGCTGTGTGATCAAGAGTTGAAAGTGAATTTTAACAAGGAAGAGTGTCTAGTAACTGATAAAGAAGGTGAAGTACAGATGAGGGGCTGCAGATCAAAGTACAACTGCTATTTGTGGATGTCTGAAGAAGAAACTAGCCTGTCCACTTGTCTCATAATTTCAGAAGAAGAAGTCAGACTCTGGCACCAGAAACTGGGTCACTTGAATCTGAAGGGCATGAAGAAAGTCATGAATACTGAAGCTATCAGAGGTCTACCCAAACTGAAGATTAATGAAGACAGTGTTTGTGGTTAATGTCAGATTGGTAAACAAACAAGAAAGTCTCATCCCAGGTTGGATCACCAGGTAACAACTAAAGTTCTTGAATTGTTACATATGGATTTAATGGGACCTATGCAAGTTGAGATCATTGGAGGAAAGAAGTATGCCTTTGTGGTTGTTGATGATTATTCAAGATTCACTTGGGTAAGCTTCATTAGAGAAAAATCAGATACTTTTGATGTGTTTAAAGATCTGTGCACTCAGTTACAAAGAGAGAAGGATAATGTCATTGTCAGAATCAGAAGTGATCATGGGAAGGAGTTTGAAAATAAGAAGTTTTCTGAGTTCTGTGCTTCTGAAGGGATCAAGCATGAGTTTTCAGCACCTATAACACCTCAACAAAATGGTGTAGTTGAGAGGAAGAACAGAACCTTAGCAGAATCAGCTAGAGTTATGTTACATGCGAAGAATTTACCTTATCTGTACTGGGCAGAAGCAATGAATACAGCTTGCTATATACACAATAGGGTGACTCTGAAGAAGTGAACTACCTCTACTCTGTATGAGTTGTGGAAAGGAAGAAAGCCTACTGTCAAGTATTTTCATGTTTTGGGTAGCAAGTGTTACATTTTGGCTGATACAGAAAACATAAGAAAGATGGATCCTAAGTCTGATGAAGGAATTTTTCTAGGTTACTCAGTAAACAACAGAGCTTATAGAGTATTTAATTCCCAAACCAAGGTTGTAATGGAGTCTATCAATGTTGTGATAGATGATTTATCTGCTGAAAAAGAAAGAGTTGAGTCTGAAGTGGTACCAGATGATGTAACATCAGAAGAACAACTGTCAGAAGCACCAGTTGCAGAAAATGAAGTAGAGTCTAAAGAAGAAAAGATTAATCCAGATCATGTATCTACTGGTAAAGGACCCTCAATTAGAGTTCAGAAGGATCACCCCAGAGATTTAATCATTGGGAGTCTTGATCAAGGAGTCAGAACCAGAAGATCAGATGCAGTAACTACTGATTCATGTTTTGTGTCCAAATTTGAACCCAAAAATATTAAAGAAGCTCTTACTGATGAATTCTGGATTGAAGCTATGCTAGAGGAATTGAATCAGTTCAAAATAAGTGAAGTGTGGGACCTTGTTCCAAGACCTGAAGGTATGAATGTCATTGGCACTAAGTGGATTTACAAGAACAAATCAGATGAACATGGAACTGTGACCAGAAACAAGGCAAGGTTAGTTGCTCAAGGATACACTCAAGTGGAGTACTTGATTTTGATGAAACCTTTGCACCTGTGGCCAGATTAGAATCCATAAGATTGCTTTTGGGAGTAGCATGTATTCTTAAGTTCAAACTGTTTCAGATGGATGTGAAGAGTGATTTCCTAAATGGATATTTACAAGAGGAGGTTTATGTTGAACAGCCAAAAGGATTTGTGGATCCTAATTTTCCAAGTCATGTTTACAAGTTGAAGAAAGCTTTGTATGGATTGAAACAAGCACCTAGAGCATGGTATGAGAGACTCATACAGTTTCTTGTTACTCAAGGCTACAGAAAAGGAGGAACTGACAAGACTTTGTTTGTGAAAGAAGAAGATGGAAGTCTAATGATAGCACAAATCTATGTATATGATATAGTTTTTGGTGGGAACTCAAACCAGATGGTTCAAATATTTGTTCAGCAGATGTAATTTGAGTTTGAGATGAGTCTTGTGGGTGAACTAACATATTTTCTTGGTCTTCAAGTCAAGCAGATGGAAGACACTATATTCATTTCACAAAGTAAATATGCAAAGAATATAGTCAAGAAGTTTGGGATGGAGAATGCTAGCCATAAGAGAACACCTGCAGCTACTCACTTGAAGTTAACTAAAGATGAACAAGGTGTTGATGTTGATCAAAGTATGTACAGGAGTATGGTTGGAAGTCTGTTATATCTAACTGCAAGCAGACCAGACATAACCTTTGTTGTTGGAGTCTGTGCTAGATATCAGGCTGAGCCAAAAATGAGTCACTTGACTCAGGTGAAGAGGATTCTGAAGTATGTCAACAGTACAAATGATTATGGTATTATGTACTCACACATAGCAAGTTCTGATGTAGTTGGGTATTGTGATGCTGACTGGGCAGGAAGTGCAGATGACAGAAAGAGTACTTCTGGTGGATGTTTCTTTTTGGGTAACAATTTGATTTCATGGTTCAGTAAGAAGCAGAATTGTGTATCATTGTCTACAGCTGAAGCTGAGTATGTAGCAGCTGGAAGTAGTTGTTCTCAGTTGGTGTGGATGAAGCAGATGTTGAAGGAATACAATCTTGAACAGGATGTTATGACTCTGTACTGTGATAATATGAGTGCTATCAACATCTCAAAGAACCCCATACAACATAGCAGGACTAAGCACATTGATATAAGACATCATTTCATCAGAAACCTTGTGGAGGAGAAGATTGTGCAGCTTGAACATGTTGATAGTGACAAACAGATTGCTGATATTTTTATAAAAGCTTTGGATGCCAAACAATTTGAAAATCAGAGAAGCAAGCTGGGAGTTTGTCTGCATGAGGAATTATAGCAATTACAGATTGATGAGGGTGAGCAAGCTGGAAGTGAGGAAGATGAAGATGATGCTGATACTGAGTCTGATACAATCTGTGTTAAACATTCAGTTTTTGTTCTCTATGTGAAGACTGTGTTTTGTCAAGATTATTTGGCTAAAAAGGGGGAGAAAAACTTGTGTTTGGTTTCAGAATGTAGCTTTTCAGAATGTACTAAGTTTCAGAGTTCAGAGTTTGTTTTGTTCAGAATTCAGGTTTTTCAGAAGCTGACAGTTTTATTCAGAATTCAGAAGCAATACAACAAGAGCTGTGAAGATATGTTTGAGGGGGAGTCTTTGTCTCAGGAGTAGTGTTTCAGTTTACTGTCCCTAGTGACCCTGAGGAGTTGTGTGCTGTTTAAGTTTCAAAAGCTGATATGTTCAGGGGGATTGTTGTTGGATGTTGTGCTTCAGGGGGAGAGTTGGTTGTGTCTGAGTAAGTGTTGAGGGGGAGTGTTTTTGTACTAGAAGAGTTGTGTGCTTCATGTGCTTCAGAAACTGGTTGTTGTTTGTGTGCTTTCAGAAGCTGGTGTGTTGTGGTTCTTGTGTACTTCAGAAGTTGAAGTTGTTTGTGTAAACATAGCTTTTTATCCGTTGCTGACTCTGGTGCTATGTTTATTTGTGTAGTTCTTCATGGTTGAATTTATTTGTTGAGTGAAGAACTTGTTTTTGTGGTTCATTTGATTTTAGGCAAAAATTTGCCAAAGGGGGAGATTGTTGGATATCTATAGGTTGGCTACATGTTTGGTAAAATCAAAGTATGCAAGCAATGCGTCTCCAGAAGCATATGTGTCTTCAGAAGCTGAAAATTTCATTTTGTGCATCTCAGAAGCTGGGTCAGAAGCTACAGTACTTCAGAAGCTGATAACTTGCTCTGCGAAGCCACTGCGCTCTGCGAAGGTCTTCAGACGCTGAACTGTTCATCAGACGCAGAACTGGTCATCAGATGCACTGTTCAGACGTTGACTTCTGTTGACCTTCAGAAGCTGCCTTCAGACGTTGACTTCTGTTGACCTTCAGAAGCTACCTTTCAGAAGCTGAATTTCTGAGTTCTTTCTGATTAATTCTTTCTGTATCTTTTGAAGATTTGTTTGAAGTTTTATCCAGGCTAATGGTTCTAGAAGGCTGAGTAATTTTACGTGAAGATCTTGTTGAAGATTGGCTTTGTTTATTTATGAATATATTTTCAAAGAATCTTTGCAAAATATATTTCAGAAATATGTTTCCTCTATGAGCTTCGAAAGTATTTCAGAATTGTATCTTTGAAGAATATATGGTTCAGAATTATGTGAGCTGCTGAAGACTATATAAGGAGGACGTGCTGCTATTGAAGATTGAGTTGATTGATCAAAAACCAGAAATTAGAATTAAGAGTCTTAGTGTTTTTGAGTCTGTAAGCTTGAAGCTTTGTTTTGTACCACTCATCTGTTAGAGTTGGTTGTTTAGGTTAGAGTTGTTTTTCACTTAAAGCTTTTAAGCACAAGTGATGTTTTTGCTGTTTTGAAGAGTGTCTTCATCATACTTGTTTTGTTCAAAAGTTGATAATCACTGGGCTGTGATTACTTGGTTAGGAAGTAAGTAGGGTTCTTATATCTAGGGGTTTCCTAGGTAGAAGTCTATACGGGTGGAGATTAAGTGATAAGGCTGGGAACATGGGTTGTGTCTTGAGTCTTTGAATTAATTCCTCTTAGTGGATTTCCTTCCTGGATTGGTATCCTCCAGACGTAGGTGTTGTTTATCACCGAACCGGGTTAACAAATACTCTGTGTTCTTAATTTTCTGTCCTTTAAATTGCTATTTCTGAACCTGTGTTTAAGTACTCTGTTTTGTGCGTTTTGTACTCTGTT
This sequence comes from Medicago ruthenica, assembly GCA_018208015.1. Taxonomy (NCBI): domain Eukaryota; kingdom Viridiplantae; phylum Streptophyta; class Magnoliopsida; order Fabales; family Fabaceae; genus Medicago; species Medicago ruthenica. The sequence goes on from CM031376.1 coordinate 37,637,557, forward strand.
TTACGGTTCTGATTCAGTACCTGCCAGAATTTCAACCCTCAAGAAAATGTCGAAAAAATTAAAACGAACGGGTTGCCTTACATTCAACGTTCGTTTGACGTCAAAAGATTGATGGATGAGTCTACGTTGGGCCGTTGGGCCCTTAAGCCTCTTTGTGATCTTCTACTAGCTTCAACTTTGACTTATTAACCTTAGTGAACCACGAAAATTGCTTTATACACATCAAGCAAAGCTAAAACACACCAGAAAATTACATCTTTACCCCGGCGGCAGTTAACTGCCGCCGGATCATGCCATCGGCAGTTAACTGCCGCCGCGTTTGAATCCATCGGCAGTTAACTGTCGTTGTGTTCTTGATGTTGCTGATTACAGCAACCTACTCTATATTGTTACATCAAATCTTTTCCATATTTCCTCTTACATCTAAATCCTCAAATCCAAATTTTCTACCCAAATCTTGTCCAAAATCATTGAAGCAACAATACTAGAAGGATTCAACACACATTTGACGTGAAGAAACAGGTAATGCATCATTTAATCTGTTTATTTTGCTGATTTTTCTGTAAATATTCGTGAAAACCTAACATGGGGCTAGCGGCAGTTAAGTACCGCTGTATGGGGACATCAGCAACTAACTGCCGATGCAGCGACAGCTAGGTGCCGATGGGAAACTTCAAAAAACAGGCTTACTGCCTAATATTTTGATTTTTTTTGGTTTTTTTTTTAACTTTTTTTAGGTTTAATTAATTTTGATATTGATGTTATTGCAATTGTAAGTTATTTATTCATAGTTATTTGTTGTTTATTTATAGTTATGGGTGAAAATGCGGATGATGATCCGGTCGAGACAAAACCTATTTTTGTCGATAATTCCGGAAATGTCATACCGCCTAAGGTTGAAGCTTCTGTCCATGTTGAAGCTTCATTATATGTTGACTCCGGTGTTGTCCCTCTTGAGGCCAATGAGTTGACACAGCTCATTTTTTTAAAGCGAAATTAAATGGAAAGATAGAGATGCCTTGCTTAATTGGGTACGTCGTCAAGCAAATAAGGCGGGATTTACAATTGTTATACGTAGATCCAATTTAATCAATCCAATGTTGCAACTAATTTGTGAAAGGAGTGGCGACCACAAAGTGCCGAAAAAAAGATTGAAGCATGAGGCAACGGGTTCAAGAAAATGTGGGTGTAAGTTCATGGTTCGTTGATATCTTAGTAGGGAAACAAATGATTTGAGATTGAACATTCTTAACGGAGTTCACAACCATTAGATGGAGCCAAGTTTAGTAGGACACATGCTTGCGGGTAGATTAAGGGAGGATGACAAGAAGATTGTACGTGACTTGACCAAGAGTTTGGTGCTACCAAAAAATATTTTGATAAATTTGAAGACAAAAAGACAAGATTGCATGACAAATATCAAGCAAGTCTACAATGAACGTCAAAAAATATTCAAGTCAAACAGAGGTAACAAGACTGATATGCAATATCTAATCTCAAAGTTGGAGGAGCACAACTTTGTCTATTTCACCAGAACACAAAGTGAGAGTACTACTATTCAAGACATATTTTGGGCTCATCCAACATCGGTTAAGTTGTTTAACAATTTTCCAACAGTTTTGGTTATCGACTCCACCTATAAAACCAACATGTACAGAATGCCATTGTTTGAGATAGTTGGGGTCACCTCGACCGATTTGACGTATTCTGTTGGTTTGGATTTTTGACATCTGAGAAAGAGGTTAATTTAGTTGGATTTTACAGATGTTGGTCAAACTTCTTAACTCAAAGATTAATATGCCTTCAGTGATTGTGACTGACAAAGATACGACTTTGATGAATGCGGTAGCAACTGTTCTCCCTGAAACTAGTGCAATACTTTGTTATTTTCATGTTGGTAAAAATGTTAGAGCAAAGTGCATCATTGATTGTAGAGTGAAACCGAAGGATGGGAAAGAGGTGAAACCAAGTGACATAGTTAACAAGGTAATGAGAGCTTGGGATGTTGTTGTTGAATCACCTACGCAAGAATTAAATGCAAGTGCGTTAATGGAATTCAAAAATGTTTGTAAAGATTTTCCAAAGTTTCTTACTTATGTCGAGAGCACCGTATTGGATGTTGTGAAGGAGAAAATAGTGAGGGCATGGACAGACCGTGTCTTGCATCTTGGTTGCAGAACCACCAACCGAGTTGAGGGGGCTCATGGTAAACTGAAGAAATATTTGAGCAATAGTGTAGGTGATTTTGGTACTTGTTGGGAGAAAATACATGATATGTTGGTGATCCAGTTAACTGAGCTACAAACATCATTTGGGAGGAGTTGTACTGTATTAGAACATAGATACAAAGACGTCATTTGGTACTCTGGGTTGGCTGGTTATGTGTCTATGACTGCTTTGAGCTTTATTTTTGATGAAGAAAGACGTTCCAAGGAAACCTTGTGCATGGACAAAGATATTATTCACGGAGTTGCGAGTGAGGATATTATTCGTAGATATCTTATTCAAGAGTTGAAAGATCATAGAAATGATTATGTGCGGGTATTTGTGAGTGATGATCGTTTTAACTACATCTTAAATGGCTTGCATCCTCCCTCAAATAGTGGTGGTATTGCACTTGTAGATAAGTGGTTGACTTTTCCCGACATGGGTCACATCGTTGCAACTTATTACAATAGAGTTGTAGTGGAGTTGACAAGTCACGAAATCGGAAATTCGGAATCCTTTTTCCCACTTAGAGGGGTGCCACCGCTTAAGCAAAAAAACCCCATCATGTGCCTAGGATTAATTCCCAATCATTTTGTTCTTGTTTTTTTGAAAGATGGTTGTCCACTACCTCCATCATCTACGGAGTGGAACATACACAGAAGTGAAGAGGCATCGGCTTGGGAATTTGAGTTTTTGGATCAACAAGCTAGGTTCCGAGACCTTATGAACATTGAGAAAAGAGAGAATCCGCTCCCACCAAAAAAGTCAAACCAAGCCAATCCAATTGTGTGTGACACTCCTGAAAAAGCAAAGCAAGAATTTCAAGTTATTGCGGAAGATGAAGATGGTTCAAATTGACTTGATGCGATATGACTGATTTTTTGTTTTTGTCGATGTTCATCCTTTTTTTGGTCGATATTACACCGACATATTTTTTGTGGTCGATATTGTAACGCCAATTTTTTGTGGCCAATATATAACTAACATATTAATATATATATATATATATATATATATATATATATATATATATATATATAAATATATAACTTTTATGTGGTCGAATATGCACCTACTTTGTTATTGGTTATAATGTTTCCGCATTTGATATATATATATATATATATATTGGTTATTACGTTTAATTTAATATTATTCTGATGTTTGATATTTCATAAACTTTTGTGAAGTTAAACATGTCTGAGGTTGCACAAATTGAAGCTCATGTCCGGTACTCTGCTTTCAAAAAGACAATTAAGGTTTTTCTACCTCCGACCGACACTATGGATGAGTTGAAGGCACAACTTAACAATTATTTTCTCCATGTTGGTGAAAATCATCATACATGTCATGTATTTGCTCAGATGCTAATTTATGACCTGGGGGCAGATAAAGATGAAGACATGTGGAAAACGGTCTATTGGCCCCGGCTTATTTGTGACGATAGTGACGTTGGATTTATGTTTAGGCATATGGTTGAAAATAATGTATTATATCTTTGTGTTCGTTCCAACTGTATGTACAACGAATGTCGATAGAGATTTATTGTAATATTATGTAATGTGTTGTTGAATGTCAAACACTATTTATGTTTTTGGTGAATTTCAAACATTCGTGTAATTTTAACGAAATGTCGAATTGATTTTATTTTGGTCAATTGTGAAAGATTATATAATGTTTTTGCTTATGAATGATTATAATTGATGTATGATTTGTACTGCCTTTGGAATTGTTGTTTTGGATTACAGGTAATAAATCGGCCGAAAAATAGCTTGCTTGCAAAAATAGCATGTTATGTTCTGCATAATTGCTTACAGCGGCAGTTAACTGCCGATGGTAGCTGGCGGCAGTTGCCGTCGGGGTAAAAATGTCATTTCCTGGTGTGTTTCAGCTTTGTTCAATGTGGAAAAAACAATTTTCGTGAACCACACCACATCGTCCCATATTACAACTTGTCCACTTTTTCACAGTGAATGGTCCATACCATTTCTTCTTAGAATGTGTATGATGGTGGAAAATGTTTGGAGCTCTAAGCATTACCGTATGTTCAATTTCAAATTTTGGACTTTCTTCAAACTTTTCCATTATTCCTGCCACGTATTCACCTAGGCCTGTGTTGTCACCTAACTCTTCATCCGACGCTCTGGTAAATCCATTGCCCTTGACCTTACCAAAGGAAGGATCCCACTCACCTTGAACTAAGTCAATCATTTATGGGTTCTCAACGGAACCAACATCACTAGGAGTTAATTCAATCACTAGGAGTGAGACCATGAATCCATTATGTGTTGGTATCAATAGTGTCTTGTGGGAGATTTGTCTAGAGATTGGTTGACCGAGGGGTTCTTCTCATAGTTTTCCTCTTGTTCGGTTGTCGTTTAGGTGTTCCTGTTAGAAGTTTTGTTTTTATGTTGTGGTTTTAGTTTTTGCTCTTGTTTTTATGTGGGAGGGATCTCTTGTGCGCTTCACCACACAAGTGCGCCACATTTGTGTTGGACCGTTGGATCAATCTTTAACTACCTTATGCATATCACGCCGGATGAACTAGAGACGGTGTCAGCGACACCAACTGTATGAGCGTGACCAATTACAATCACATATTCTACACACTTTTTATTCACTTTCTCCATCTCATTCATAAACTGACTTGAGCATCATAGTACTAATCTTTTTAACAGATACCTTCCTCTTCATTGGAGAACAACCTCCACCGCACCAGAGTCTTCCTTCCACCGCGCCTAAATCTTTGTATTGCGAGCTTCGTCACTGAGCCATCCTAGTTATGATCCACCATCAGGATAAATCAAAACTTTACATTAGAAAAAAGAATTTTTTTTAATTGTCATTATATAATTATTAAACTGATCTTTCACTTTATCACGATAATTACATAACAAAATAATAATATGATAATGATTTATGATATAGTAAATAAATCGTTATCAACACGAATACGCACAAAAGCTAACAAGACATTCTCAAATCAAATGGCCAAGCATCTAGAAGGGTGACGGCGGTTGGGAAGGGTGATAGTGACCCAAATGTGTACTCATCAGTCAACATCTCACTCGAGCATCTAGATGTAGCTCTTTTAATCATGTTATTATTATGAATTATTAATTAATAACCTCTAGAAGAGCTAAATAAATTATTCATATAAAGATTTAGTTTTCTTTTTCTTTTTCCTTTAGTGTTTTGTTGTGATACTTTTGTTTAAATAGGTGTTATTTTGTTCGTCGTCTTAATGAACAATGTTTGGTTTTCCGTGTTGTAATATGTTCGTTTGATTTGGATTGTTAAATAAACTACGATCCACTACAAATTCAAATTATGATTTGAGCATCAATGTTATACAAATCTAAAGGCATAAACATTTCATTCACTTTAGTTTTGTCACATTTATAAATATTTTACTGTTTTATGCTATTAACTTAAATGTTGAGTTTCTTAGAAGATTCATCCTTTTTAGCTTTAGCAAATTTGAATTTATATTGTTTTTTTATCTTTTCTACCAATTTAAATGAATGAAAATCTTTTTGCATAGGAAAAACTGAAAAAAAAATGTCTCGCATTTAATTTGGTTAACAACGATGTAACACATTTAGTTGGAGCAAAATGAAATAATGTTCAATGGAAAAGTTGTTAACTTCTTAAAGGTGGTTGATCACATTGAACAATATTGTCTTGATCTTTGTTTATTTGTAGGATGGGTGGATTTGGATTGTCTACTTCCCTTCATTCTCTCCTTACCGTTCTTTACCAAATTGTATTTATCTCTCTCTAAATTTTAAAGAAAACATCAAGAGAGAGATATTCTTAGTCTTCATAAAACTACGGTAATTTAAGTTTTGGCATTACTTAAATTTTATTTCCTTGTTTTTACTTAAAAATTGGTATTTAAGTCCCTTTAGAGATAAATCAACAACATCTATACATATAAAATAGAAATTTAAATTAAATAAAATGTTTTTTTTGAATAAAAATTAAATAAAATGTTTGTAGTACCTAAATTTAAAAATTCTAATTTTTTTAATTTATGACAAAAGCCATATTGCGGTGAAACAAACTGGCGCATGAACCTATCAAATGTCTTGTAACTTTATATCGTTTAAGTAGTATTTAAAAGATTAAAATTTGCTTTTTTAGTAAAAATAAAATAATATAATTACCCAAAAATTACTAATTTCCACCAATACGAAGAAAAGCATCGGAGAACCATCAACTGCAAGAAGAATTCCTCTATAATCACAACCATAAATAAATATTATTTGGACACACACATATAAAGTTTTTTCTAATAATTGTAAAGAAATTGATAGTACAATGATTTGATGTTTTGAGGAAAAACTTTTTTTTTTATTGTGTCACCAAACATTATTTCATTTTTTATCTTTGTGCGACTATAATTGAATGTCTCCAACTGCAGATCTTCTTAGATGTAACAAAAGAAAAGATCTTCTTAGAGGCATTGACGTGTGGCAATTCGTCACACGATATGATAATGTTCAAATTTTCATGAAGGACAACTAAAAAGTTAAATGATGGGCTCCTCATTGACTATACAACTAAATATGTATATCCTTAGGAAAAAAAAACTAAATATGTATATTTCACCGGTACAAGTTTAGACCGGCATTCTGTATTTGGTGTCTGCTCTTTTTATTGTATTAATATGTATAAATTATGAACCGTAATTTTTATAAAATTTTGATTAAAATTAATTTGATTTTGATTAAAATTATAGGTATAAATAATATATATTTTACACTTAAATATTATAACAAACTATTTGTAAAAAAATAATAATATTGTAACAAACTAAACAATCATCTTTTTCAAGATATCAACAATATAACAAATATAATATCATTGAAAAAAATATAACAAATATAATATAAATTCTTATCTTTTTGAATGATACCAAGAAAATATCGTTCTTATCGTCAAATCAGTACCATCTAATTTCTTTATATATAGTATAGAAAAAATATTTTTTTATACGCATTATTACTAACAAGGAATTCAACTGAAATCTCAGCAAAATATTATACGAACTAGCTCAACATGAAATTTGTTATCATTATGAGATTTAAAACCGAGAACATTAATAAGTTTCAAACCTTACACCACCACCTTTAATGGTTATCATATATGTTGGTTTTAGATTTTTAAATTATTTTTGGATTTCTAAAGTCTATTTTGAAAAAGAATTTTTATTCACTAGAGTTGTTGTTAGGTTGAGTCACGACAATATCGTTCTCTTTAAGACGTTTCATGACACTGTCTAAAATTGTGCAATGCACTATCAACACGCCGCTTCCAGGATAAAACAAATTCAACTACAACTGTGTGATTAACTACTGCTCTGTGGAAAACCTTTCAAGAATTACACTTCAAATATGGTACTAGGACCACTCATTTAATACTAAAATCAATCAATTATGGTACTATGATCACTCTACGTATTGTGACCACTTAATATGGTGTTGCCACCATTCTATCTTTTAACATCTCCAAATGATCTATATGGTATTATGACCATACAAATATGGTGTTACCACCGGTCTAGCCTCTAACTTCTCCAAAGTCAAAAAATATCCAAAGGATATATACATATACTCTTAAGATCATTCTTAATTTGGAAGAGACATTATTAATTTAAAACGAGACTATGATCTTAAAAGTACTCTTTTATTCTGAAGGAACAAAAATTATCGAATGGACATTATAGCGAGAAAGGGACTATGGTCTGAAGAACACTCTTCATTCCGAAGGGACAGAAAAAATGAGATGAAGAAAAGAAAGACTTGTTAACACAAATCAAAAGAGGGAGAGAGAAGAAAAGGATTCGAAGTTTCAGAATACTTTTCGATGTGTCGAATGAACTAGGCAAGTTCTCCTTTTATAAGGAGAGTTCTTAACTAATATGTAGAAACTTATGAATTAAGTAAACTTAGAAATTAAGCAACCCGCGGATCAACTCAAGTAACAAACGGATTGGATAAACCCAAAATGAAACAAACCCACAAAAGTGGAGGAAACAAATTGGATATGAATGAAGGAAAATAGGAAACTCAGTTGGATTCACAATCTTATCACAACCAACACAAGCTAAAACTATGTGAAGTGATATAAATGAATATAAATTAATAATTACTATTATTTTTATCATTATCAGATATTTAAAAATTAAATACCACAATTTAAACCCTATTAATGTGCTTGTTCTATTTTTTGTGAGATCCCCACACTATTTTTTCAATTCACACAACATTAGATCAAAATCTAATTACTTAGTGTTTAATCTTCCAACCTTCCAATTTTCTTCCAACTTGTTTCAACAATATATATACACACACATACTCAAATTATAAAAATGTAGAACATGAGTAATGTTATGACGACGATATTTTTTTATTTTTTATTTTATCAAGTAGTCTAATAGTTAAAAATTCATTTATATCTAGAGTTCGAACCCCGACCCATACATATTACGATGTCCCTGCCAACTGAACTATGTTCAAGGGACATAACCAATAATGTTTTATTGGTTTCAAGTTTTACAAAGCCTTCTACTCAATACACATTTCTCTTTTATGACTAATTTGTTATTTTATAGATTTAAAAAACAAATTGTTTTCTCTTATCATTTTGATGACCAAATGGTGATTTTGGCATTTTCTTCTTTGGACATTGTTCTTTTACAATTTCATATTCGACTGAAGAATTGTCTCCATCTCAAAAGAAAAAAAAAGATAGGAATTGTTTTCATGTGTGATTTCTCATATAACATTGGTGTGTATTCTCAAGACTTTACTTGGTGGGATTATCCCACTGGGATACATTCCTTAGCTTTTTTTTTTTTATAGGTTGGATCTTTCTAACTTTATATTTATGTAATTTTATGGATTTTTTTATGCCCTTAGTTTTTTTTTCCTTATTTTTTTTATAAGCATTTGGGGTGCTAGATTCACGAATAGTTGGACAAATGTTGGTAAAAATAACAATGCATATGTTTAATTTTTGTTAGTAAAAAAACATGGGCTCAAAAGTCGGAACAAAATTATTTCCAATCAACTGCCACATGCAACACAAACACTGATTGCTGCCAAAATACATATGCAACACCACATGCTAAAATCAGCCATGCATGCATATCCAAATTTTCCAACTCTTTACAACCCCTCATTACTGGAAGCCACAGGCTGAATTATTATTAAATCGATAAAACAGATACACCAACATTACGTGACAAATATGGAACCATGTCAACTTGCCCTTTCTTATATAGTTTTAAATCATGCCCCACACCGTACTTCAAAAGTCATAATCACACCATGCTAGCTCAATATTGATTGTTAATTAAAGGTTTTAAAAAATCAATACCGTGTTAGAATCTTTCAATAATTCATGATAGGAATTAGACCCTCTTACAATTTGTCGAATCAAAGTTCGAACTCCAACAAAGAAATACATCTGTAATATGGATTCTATATTTAGTGTCTACGCGCCTTCAATAGGATTACATCATCAGTGGAGACAAATTTATAAAAAATATCTATTAGTAATAATTCATGTTAACTATAATTAATTGTGACCTTTAGTTTTAGAGAACAAATATAAACCGTTCAGTTTAATTAAAGATACTCTAAAGTCAATTAACTTTAGTTGACTCATGCATATGACACACCTATAATAATATGTTATTCGAGATATTGTATAATGACACAGCAGATAATGTGATAATTGGCAAAACGACAATTGTGGGGTTTCCTTTTTATTTTTTATGGTAATTGTGCTATGTTTGGTACTACTCCGTCCTAAAATATAAGCAAAAATAAGTCAACATAAGTTGATGTATCTGGTACAAATTTTGAACCAAATACATTAACTTTTGTTGACCAATTTTTGCTTATATTTTGGGACGTAGGGAGTATATGTATGGCTGGTCTCCTTTAAAGTCAATAATTTAATTTGCTTTTAAATTTTAGTTTTTTGTAGTAAAAATTAGAGTGCAAAGACACATAATATCTCAACTATGTTGGCACATCAAGACCATGACTTATCACTTAATGATACGTGTGAAAAATATAAGTGTAAGTATACACTATCTCAAATTATTGTATTAAAAAATCATAATTACAAGGATTTTGGCGTTGTTAGTTTCAACATCTTTTCAAACAAAACACATGCTTGTGTGAAAAATATAACTCATTTATGGTTCAGAAATAAAAGTGAAGTTCAATAAGTAAAAAAAAATGTTGGTTTAAGATCTCTGTGGTAAAAGAGTAGTTTAATATACAACTTAGTTAAAATAGAAGTTTGCAAGTAATAGAATGTTACAACTTTGAACAACTTTCTTAAGACCAAGTAATGTAAGGTGTTTCTGATAATATGTGTATATAAGAAAATAATTGAATAATTTTCATTGATTATTTGTGTGTATTATATACAACAATTTGCTATCATAATCATAATGACAAATGAATACAAATACAACTGACTAATGAATACAAATATAAAGACATATTATTGTTTTCTAAATATATATATGTAGATTCTATCACACCCCTGCAATTGAAGCGGGAGGTTGTCAAACGCTGGGATTGTCCCTAAAATCTTGAAATAAAACTAATGGAAGACCCCTTGGTAAATATATCTTTAATTTGATAGCGCGTTGGGACATGTAGGACGCGTATCTGTCCACGAGCTACTTTTTCACGAACATAATGAATGTCCATTTTGATATGCTTCATGCGCTAGTATTGAACTGGATTCTAATAAAGATATATGACACTAACATAATCACAATAAACCAAGGTAGCCTTAGAATAGGGAAACGTAACTCCAAAAGATGATGTTGTAATCAACAAGACTCAGACTCCAAGTAGGTTTGCGTTTGGAGGAGTATGAGATCAAGTAAGTTGTAGCCCATAATAATGTGTGCCCTGAATATAACGCAGGATATCATGCATGTGATTATCCATCGGATTGTGCATAAATAAACATATTTGTTGTACCATATAAGAAATGACAAGCCTTGTGAGGTGAGGTACTGGAGGGCCTCAACAAGACTGTGGTATAGAGAGGGATCTTCATATGGGATGCTACATTTGTCGCTCAGCAAGGGTTAAGTATCTTCGGCATACTTTCTTTTGCATACTTTTTCGGAACTTCATCTGACTGCGTTATTCTTTCTGTTCGCCCAGGTCCCTTCTGTAGGAGAGGAATTTGTTACATGGCATCCTCTAGTGGATCAGAGCAAGAGAACTTCGCCGACGAAGTGCTTCGTTTGGAGTCCATGTATATGGATCCCCAGGGAGTGGCGTTCTTTCGGAGCAAGCTGCACGTGTCCTCTATGGGATTTGAAGAGGACGTGGTCTTAGAGCATTGTTGCCCAGGCGAGAAGGTGTGCTTACGAAGGCCAAAGGGGGTGAAGAATGAGATGTTTCACATGTATACGGATGTCTTTGAAGACCTGGGCGTGAAGTATCCCTTCACGCCCTTTGAGGTAGACGTTCTTAATTGTCTGAATGTGGAGCCATCTAAGTTGCAGCCCAACAGTTGGGCATTTATACGCGCTTTTGAAATTGTATGTGAGGGGCTAGGTTTCCAACCCCTGGTTGTGTCCTTCTTTACGTTCTATGGCATGAAGGGGGTAGACAAGCTGTCTTGGGTGTCCGTTAGTGCGCACCCTGGCAAGAGGTTATTCCCGCCCTACGCCTCTCATTATAAGAACTGGATGAAGGTGAGAAAAACACACAAGAAGGGGGGGTTGAATTGTGTGGGTAAATTCTTTTCTTTCTCAAAACTTATGTTAAGTTTAGATTCTGATATAGATCAGTTCTGAACCTATTTTCAGAGTTTGTTTCGCAGTGGGTAAGAGTAAAGAGAGAGGGAAAGAAAGACACAAGAGTTTTTATACTAGTTCCTTCCACAAACCGGAAGTAGTCTAGTCCCCCTGTCACTTACAAGGGATTTTAACTATAATCAACTGATTACAATTGCTCAAAGCACACAACTAAGAGACTTCCAATGCTCAAGCACCTAGCAAGAGACTTCTATGCTCAAAACACAAAGTTAAGAGACTTCTTTGCTCAAAACACAAAGTTAAGAGACTTCTAGTTGCTCAAACACTTAGTAAGAGACTTCCCAGCTTAGACACACAGTCTAAGACTTTCTATGCTCAATACACAAAGTTATGAGACTTCTGGTTGCTCAAGCACGCAGGCTAGAGACTTTGGGTTCAAACAGATTTTACAACATAAAACAGTTTGAGTTGAACACTTGATATACAATCAGTGGTGTTCACAAAATACAACTCAGGTTTAAGACTCTACACTTAAGGAATTCTAAGATAAAAAGGTTTGTAAGAATTCCTAAGTTATTTGATGACTGATCACGTAAAACAGAGTATTGCAGTTCTGGTTTTCTGGGACAGAGTCTTGGCTTTCTTCTTCAAATCTTCAATCCTTTATAGAGGAATTAAGAGCTGTTGTAGAAGATGCCATGTCATCAAATAGAGCCGTTGCAAATGAAGCTTTGTCCAACATACATTCTTTCTGGTGTGTGCACAGAAAACAGAGCATACCATTTTTCAAATTGTTTCCTTAAAAGCTGGAGAATGTTTCTTTGAAGGAGGTAATTGTTCCATTGAGCTGTTCTGACTGTTCAGGCTTTACTGTTGACAGTGACAGTTGCTTTTCCTTAAAAAATCAGACTTCAGAAGCTTCTTCAGGAACTGTTCATCAGAATCTCTCTTCAGAAGCAGGTCTTCAGACGCACCCTTCAGAAGCACTGTTCATCAGACGCACTTCTTCAGACGTTGACTTTCGTTGACCTTTAGACGCAGTCTTCAGACGTTGACTTTCGTTGACCTTCAGACTCAGTCTTTAGACGCTGCCTTCAGAAGCTGCTTTCAAACGCACCTACAGAAGCTGCCTTCAGTAGCTGCCTTCAGACACAGAATTGCTTCATACTTGCAACATAAGCTTCTATGCTTTCCTTCTTTCTCTTAGCTTGTTCTTCCATAACCAATGTTAAATACCAAACTTTAAGTACATGGTTCTGCACACTTAGAATCAAGTATTAGCAATTCCAATTTTCTTTTTAACACTTTGTTATCATCAAAACCCAAAAGAGAGTTGTTCATACATTTGATTCCAACAATCTCCCCCTTTTTGATGATGACAAACACAAGTATTAATAGAAAATTGTTGTTAATTTAATTAACAAGTTGACTGCAGGGTATGAGGTTTGCAAGCTCCCCCTGAGTATGATCCAGGTTAATTAAATTTAGTTTAAATCAAAAAGGTGATTATTTCAGAATTGTTGTTAACTTTAATTAACAAGTTGACTTCAGGATGAGGTTTGCAAGCTCCCCTTAAGTCTGATAATCCATATCCATGTTAATTAAATTCAACTTAAAACAATAAGATGAAATTATCACTCAGAATTATAAATAACAAGCTGACTTCAGGGTATGAGTTTTGTAAGCTCTCCCCCTAAGTCTGATAATCCACAGGATGAGGTTTGTAAGCCCACTGAGTCTTATCCAAGTTATTTAAATTCATTTCAACTCAATAAAGAGTAATTTATCTCACATAATTTAATTCAGAGGCTAAGATATTAAAAACAGTTCTCAGAAGTTAATTAACTGACAGAAATTAACTTATATTCTGACTGGCTCAGAGCCTGAAATACTTGTACACTTGCTCCCCCTTTTGTCATCAACAAAAAGAAAATTTAAGAATTTTAACACAGAAAGAGTTCAGAAGTGAGATAATCATGCAATCATATAGGTAATCAAGCAGCAAAGATAAGCATCAGAGCAAGCTTGATCATACATGAAGTATATAACATTGCATTGAAAAATAAAGAATGATGTTCAGAAACATAAAAGATTGTTCAGAGCATTCTGTTCAGACACAATCTGTCCAGTATCACTGAACTATTTCAGGAACAATTTTTCAGAACATTTTGTTCAGTACTGCTGAACTGTTTCAGACAAAAATGAGAGTTTAAAACTGGGTCTGAAAACTGAACATAAAGGAGGAGAACTGAAAACTGTGTTTTGAGTGTGTTTGATTAAAATTTTTCAGAACCAGAAAAACATTTAAACACACTGCACATTGATGACTTTAGGAGGGTGCAAAGTACAGTTTTCAAGGCTTAATTCATCATAGCCCTTCTGTTATTACTTATCAGATTCTGACCAAAAGTTTTAAAAAACAGTTCAGATTCACTCTCATTAGTGGGCCATGTGTAAAATGTCCACTTATGATGAGTTTTATCAGAAGTTTAAAAATTCAGATTCTGATGTTTTTCAGAAGCTGAGCTTTCTTCAGATTCTCAAACTGAGTGTCTGCTAAGTCTTAGCTTCTGATGAACTTCAGGTTCTCAGATTCTGTTCAGAGTCAAGCAATTTTTCAAGAGATTAAATGCAAGTTCAGATTCTTTTTAATAAAATAAAATCTGTCTAAAATGAGGAGTTTTGTAAATATGTCAGCCCATTGATGATTGATAATCAGAATCAATGAAATGAAAATTCAAAACACCCTTCTGAACATAATCTCTAATAAAATGAAGTTTAAGTTCAAAAATGCTTGGCTCTTGAATGTAGAATTGGAATTTTTAGAGAAACAAATTACAGCAGTTTTATCACAAAGAAGGTTATGCTGTTTTCATGAATCTAATAGTTTTCCAACTGATGTAGAATCTATTAAGTATAACAGAGGACAATCATACCTCTGTAGAGCTTCTGATTTACCTCTCCTTGTTCATTTAGTTTGTTGCTGAACACCCATTTTTGTTCCAACAATGTTCTTGATTGGCTTTAGGAGAAGTATTAGCTTCTGCAGAGCTCTTAATGATTCAGTCTCTGTGGTTTCCTCCAGATTCCACAGTTCCTCCCTCTTTCATGATCAGGGTTTGGAACATAGACTTGTCTTCTGTCATGCAATGCCAACAGCCATTGTCCAGGTACCAGGACTTCACCTTTTCTTTGACATTTAATCATATCTACAACAGAAATGATTTCTGACTTGGGTACCCATATGGGTCCTCTAGGGTTAGTCTTGAAAGGTTTAGTCTTTTGTTGCACCTTATGTCTGGAGTTATAACACTCAGAATTTTTCAGATACTTTGGATATGAATCCTTTAATCTAGAATAAGTCTTAGTTTTAGAAACTGAGTTCTTCAGAACCTGAGTTCTCAATGGTCTTGACCCAGATTTATTCAGAACCTGAGACTTAAGAGTCTTTGATTCTGATTTGTTCAGAATCTTGGATTCAGAAGTAAAAAGTTCTGATTTGTTAAGAACTTCAGTTTTGCTAGCTCCTGACACAAGGCAAACTTCAGTTTGACCTTTCTTAATAAAATCAGAAACAGATGACAGATTGGCTTTCTTTTGTTTGCTTTGCCTGACATTCTAGTTTTGAAAAGGTTTTGTATAAACTGGTTTATTAAACACAGCCTTTTGAAAATTTGAGTCTGAATTTTTCAGATTCTGAGACTTGCTTGTCTTAGGTTCTGAACTCTTTAGACTTTGAACCTTTTCAAATTGAAAGTCTGTTTTCCTCAAAGTCTTAAACTTAGAACCTTTTGGTTTAGACTTTGGCAGAGTTTTAGATTCTGCCTTCATCTTTCCCTTAGGTTCAGAAGTTTTAGATTCTGAGCAGTTCAGAACTTCAGACTTAGCAGTCTCAGTCTCTGCTAAATTCTGTTTCTCAGAATTGTCAGATGCAGGTACAAAGTATACCTTAGTGCCTTTTATACTATCTTCAGAACAGGATGGAAGGTTTGTTTCATTTGAAAAATTAAATGAATCATTTTTGAAATTCTGGCTTGGTACTGATCAGGACAATAAAACAGGGCACGGTTTGCAAAAACAGAGTACAATTAAAATCAATCAGATGCAGCAAATAAAATGTGCAGAAAAGTAAAAAGGCACAGGTATTTGTTAACCCAGTTCGGTGCAAAAGCCACCTACGTCTGGAGGATACCAATCCAGGAAGGAAATCCACTATAGGAATTAATCCTTAAGACTCAGACACTGACTCCCAGTTCCCAGCCTAAGCAATCAACCTCCTCCTAGTCAGACTTCTACCCAACTCCTTGAGTATTAGAAACCACTAACTTCCTAAACAAGCTACTATCCTGTTACTTGAACAACTTCTGAAAAACCCAGTTATGAAGAACACACTTCAATACACTAACACTTCATTCGTACCTAAAGGCTTAGAATGAATTACAACTCAATTAAACCTAAACCAACTCAGTTTGAGTGGTGTACAAAATAAAAATCTAAGTTTTTAAAACACAAAAGACTCAATTCTGATTTCTGCAATATCACTCGTAAGTCTTGAACAATGGCAGAACATCTCCTTTAAATAAGCTTCAGTCAAGCAGCATTAATCTGACTTCAATCTTCTGAATTGATATGTTTCTGAATTATGCAAGGCTTAGAAAGGAAACAAATAAATCAGCATTGTATCTTCATAAGATTGCAGCAGAAAATATGATCATCATAAAACACGAGCCAAATCTTCAAGAATCTTCACCAAATCAATCAGCATTCTAGAAGCATTCATCCATAATTAATCCTTGATAAATCTTGCAAAGATTCGCACGGAAATATCATAAGAAAGCGTAGCTTCTGAAGAAGTCAACGAAAGTCAACTCTTGAATAGTGCGTCTGATGCACTGTTCCTGCGTCTGAAGCATTTCAGCGTCTGATATACTGTAGCTGCGTCTGAAGAAGCATTCAGCTTCTAAAGGTCCAAATAGCTTCTGAACAGCTTCAAATGCAAATTCTTGCAACTGAAGACTTGTTATACACATGGAGACGCTTCCATTGAACACATTACATTTGCCAAAACATGTAGCCAACATCAAAATATCAACAATCTCCCCCTTTGGCAAATTTTTGGCTAAAATCAATGTTTCACAAAACCAGTTTCTTCAATTCACCATAAGACACTCTCAGCAATGAAGAACTCCACAAAATTAATCATAACATAGAGATAAGCAGTGGATTCAACTATGATTATCCATGATCAAACAAACAGCTTCAGCTTCTGAACAACATATGAGCTTCTGAAGTACACATAACAACTACTGATCAATTCTGATAGAACTATAGCTACTGATCATCACATGACACTCCCCCTGAAGCTTTATAAACACAAACTACTCTCCCCCTGCAACTCAGCATACATCCATACTCCCCTTTATTTCTGAACTGCAGTAACTTCTGAGACAAGTAACTTCTGAAACTGAAACCTTCAGGATGTTATCAAGTAAAACACTCAGGAATTTAACATAATTGTACTCCCCCTGAGACACACACTCCCCCTCAATCATATCTAGACATTTCTTGTTGCAATGGTTCTGAACTCTGAACATAATGCTTAGCTTCTGAACTAAACTATTCAGCTTCTGAAACATCTGAGTTCTAAACAAATATTTCTAAATACATTCTGAATACCAACATAGGTTTTTCTCCCCCTTTTTAGCCACAAAATTATGACAAATCATAAACTTCAAATGAGGAACAAAAATCATATAGGAACAAAAATCATCAGAATCAGTCCCAGCATCAGACTCAGACTCAGGTTCAGGATCACACTTAGCCTTAGCAAATTTGGCAGGTACTCTAACTTCCTCACATCCAGTTTGCATTAATTGCTATAATTCTTCATGAAGACACACACCCAACTTGCTTCTCAGATTCTCAAACTGTTTAGCATCCAAAGACTTTGTGAAAATATCAGCAATTTGGTTCTCAGTATCTACATGTTCTAGCTGAATAATCTTTTCTTCCACCAGATTTCTGATAAAATGGTGTCTGATATCTATGTGTTTAGTTCTGCTGTGCTGTATGGGGTTCTTAGAAATGTTAATTGCACTTAGGTTATCACAATAAAGTGTCATAGTTCCTTGTTCAATGTTATACTCTTCCAGCATCTGCTTCATCCATACCAACTGTGAACAACTACTCCCAACAGCTATGTATTTAGCTTCAGCTGTAGACAGTGACACATAATTTTGTTTCTTGCTGAACCATGAAGTTAAATTATTTCCTAGAAAGAAACATAATTATTTCCTGAAGTGCTTTTCCTGTCATCTGCACTTCCAGCCCAGTCAGCATCACAAAATCCCATCAATTCAGAACTTGAACTGTGTGAGTACATGATTCCATAATCACTTGTGTTGTTCACATACTTCAGAATTCTCTTCACCTGAGTCAGATGACTCATCTTAGGATCAGCTTGATATCTGGCACATACTCCAACAGCAAAGGTGATATCATGTCTGCTTGCAGTTAAGTACAATAAGCTCCCTATCATACTTCTGTACTGGCTTTGGTCTACTGAAACTCCATGTTCATCCTTAGTTAATTTCAGATAAGTAGCAGCAGGTGTCCTCTTATGACTAGCAGTTTCCATTCCAAATTTCTTCACAATGTTCTTGGCATATTTACTCTGAGAAATGAAAATTGTGTCATCCATTTGCTTGACTTGCAGTCCAAGAAAGTATGTCAGTTCACCAACTAAGCTCATTTCAAATTCAGATTGCATCTGCTGAACAAACAATTGAACCATCTTTTGTGACATCCCACCAAACACTATGTCATCAACATAGATTTGAGCAATCATCAGACTTCCATGTTCATTCTTCACAAATAATGTTTTATCAGAACCTCCTTTTCTGTATCCTTGAGTCACAAGAAACTGAGTAAGCCTTTCATACCAAGCTCTTGGAGCTTGCTTCAATCTATACAAAGCCTTCTTTAACTTGTTGTACTGGTTGTGAGTACAATGTCTAGAAACTAGGGTTTCTGAGTTCTGTTTAGGTCATGCCCTGGGAATGATCCCAAGGTTACCATTTGTAGCCTTCACTTGGGCCTATCCGGTCATAGTTTTGGCCCTTTACAATTTGGGCCCAAAACTATGATTAGGGCGCCCTCGTAAGCTGATGAGGGCGCCCCAAGAGGGTGCCCTTTAGGAAGGTCACCTAGGGTTATTTATGATTGTCAAGTGGGCCTTGCGCCCTTCTGGAGGGCGCCCAGCCTTATTCCAAGGGTTCACACCCTTGTCTTTAGGATCTCAAGTCCTAAATGGTGGGATCTACGGTCCACAGCCCAACAAGCACGAGTCTTGGTACAAGGCGAAGTGATTAAACTGTTTATGGGGGGATTTGCCTATGACCTTTTGCCCAGCAAGTGGGGCTTCCTAGTCACGAATATATATGAAAATTTTTTACGAGTACTAGCCCAACATGGATGCTTGCCCAATCATGGGCGCTCGCCCACGATGGGTGCTAGCCCAACATGGATGTTTAACCCTGCATGGGTACTAGCCCAACATGGATACTAGCCCGACATGGGTACTAGCCCAACACGGGGACTAGCCCAATATGGGTACTAGCTCCATGTCCCTGTTTTGAGTGCCTTAATGGGCGCTAGCCCATCGAGAGTATTCATAGCCCAACAAGCACGAGTCTTGGTACAAGGCGAAGTGATTAAACTGTGTGTAGAAACGGCTCCTTTGAGTAGATTAGATCGCCGCGCCGGGACTGGCCCATTGTGGGCGTGATCCCTTTGAATGTTCAGGTTGAGGACGAGCCTTAGTGGGATCCGACGGCTGACGTGAGGTGACCGTTCGCTCTCGCTGACGTGCTCGCATCGCAACGGTTCTTGGAAATCGTGCCAACTTAAGTGACGTCATCTGCCCGTTGTCCCAGGCTTTGTACTTTGAACTGTTTCTCAGATCTACTTTCCCTGTCCCCTGTTCAGTCTTTGCCTTTTCACTTTCTCCTCTTTTCTCACTCGAAAGCGTATATCCTTCACAAACCGTAAATAATTTCGAGAATCATCGCGCTCTCCTTTTCTCGAATTCGTCCTCTGTTCGTTAGATTTTCTCCTTGCCGCTTTCTTTCATACAAAAACAGGTAATCCTTTTCTCGAATTCGTCCTCTGTTCGTTAGATTTTCGTTTTTGTATTTCGGGTTAGGATATGGCAGTTATCAGAGAGTGTGATAGGGAGGGCAACGTAATATCTCCGGCCAATTCGGAGGAGAGGGATATGTTATTGAGAGAGGCGGTTAGGCTTGCGAAGCGATCGGATGGAACCACCGATTGGGTTGCTTTTGAAAATGCCTATTATGGCCACTCTGTTTTAGGAGAATTTTCAAGCGATTCGAGCGATAGTGAGGGGAAAGATGATAGTGGGAATTCGTCTGATTGCATTATTCTTTCTGTTCGTCCAGGTCCCTCCTGTTGTACCCTAATTTTGTCCCAAGCCTTTTTTCAAAACAAATTTCAAAAAAATCAAAAAAAAGAAAAAAGTCAAAGTCAACAAAAAGTCAACAAAAAAGTCAACATTTCAGAAATGAGGACTTCGCAGAGCAAAGTCCCCTTCGCTCTGCGAAGTCTGCAAATTTTTTGCAGATATTTTAATCTCTTTGATTTATTTCATTTTTGTAATTATTATTATTACATATCATTTTTATTATTGTTTTTATCATCATTCATGGCTATTTGAGCTCAGCAAAGCAAGGATTTGAGCATTTGCCATTAAAGCCAAGGAAAGAAGCTTTTTCTTCCAACCTAGCATGTGCCAAGCAAGTTGGCTTTCCCTTGGGCAGCTCTTGTCCCTCCCAGTGGACCTGCTACTGACCCTAAGGTTGCCAGCCACCAGCTTGTTGATTTTCTTCCTGCTTCCTCCCCCAAAACCAGTCAAACCCAGCTGGTTTTCACTTGCCCAAAGCCATGAGTGCTGCCCTGTTTTTCAGCAGCTTTTCTTCCTCCTCACACCAGCCCATATGTTGCCTTTTGTTTCCCCCAACCTCTGCACATCACAGTGCACGTTTTTATTGTTTAACCCTCAAGATTGCAAGGACCAATCCCAAGGGACAACCAATTGCAAACCAGCCCTGTTTTCATCATCATTTCTATCCAAAATCCATTGCATTAATGGCTGGATTTGGCTAAGTCTTGACCATTGCAGCAAGGCAAGGTCACCTCTTCACTTTTGCATTAAATGCAAAGTGATTTAGCCTGATCCTAGCCCACAAATCAGCTGGATTTTGGGGATTTCTCATGATGAAAATTGATTTGGTTTTGGCCTATAAATAGGAAGCAATGCATATACTTACCAACACATACTTACACTTAAAAACAAGCAGAAAAAACCAGCAGTTGCACACAAGTGAAAACACTAGAAATAGCACTAAACACATAGCAAAAACCAGTTCCAAAACAAAGCATTACACAAGTTCATTGCTCTTGTTCAACAACATTCAAGCCTTGCAAAAACTTCAAACATTCAAGGTCCCTTTCATTTCCTTGCAGCAGGAGCTTTGCTAGAATCTCTGTAAGTGTTCTAAGTCCTTATCTTTCATTTAGAGTTGTGCTTGCATCTTTAATTTTGTTCAAATCCATTTTGCTCTAACAAACCCCTTTTGAATTTCAAAAGATATCCCAAGGTTTGCAAAACATTTAAACTGGTTTGTCCAGCTCTTTTTATTGCTAAATCTCAAAGCTTTTCACTCCCCTAAAGGTTCTGAGTTTGTTCAGAAGTTGCTTCTGAACAACAGTTCAGAAGCAGCTTCTGAACTCAAAATTTCGCATTGTTCGCAGTGCGAAGCTCTGGTCGCAGTGCGACCATGACAGAACTCAGAATCTGAGTTTAGGCTCCCAAACAGCCAATTTTTGAGGTTCTAGCCCAGGAACTCAGAACCTAAGAGGTTTGAAACTCATTTTATCCAAACCATATCAAGGATTTTGCATAATGTTGAGGGATTCACAAGTTCGAGCAACACTTTTTTTGGATAACTTGCGAAGCAAGTTACGTTCACAAACTTTCAAAACAAACTTGAGCAATAAGCTAGGTTCATCATTTTCAAAGCCAAACTTGAACAAAAACCTTGTTCATGATTTTCAAATCAAACGTGGACTTAAGCCGAACTTGTTCACTTTTCAAAACCCTTTTTAAACTTGAGCCGAACTTGTGCGTTTTTTCACAAATTTGTTAAAACCTTTTCATTTTGGGTTCTAAACCAAGTGTTTTTGATAAACTTTGGGATTTCTAAAAATTCGAACAAAACTTGAATGAAAAAGGGATGGTTTGACGTATGTCTCTCCATTGCCCCGATTGAACGAATGCGTGACGTATGTCTCGTCGTTCGGACAATCGTCATTCCATTTTCAACGCACCCGACCACACCAAACCAATTCTTGTCCCTTTGTGGTCAATTTGAACCTTTTGGTCCCCCGTGGCCATTTGATTCAATTTCTCGACTCGTTTGAGTCACTTTGGTCAATGTTCGACTCATTTGAGTCCATTTTACCTCTTCTTGATCCCGTTGGATCAATCGAACCCCCCCTCGACTCGTTTGAGTCACTTTGGTCAATGATTGACTCGGTTGAGTCCATTGCACCCTTTCTTGATCCCGTCGGATCAATCGAACCTTTTTTCCCCAGCGGACATGTTTTTATCAATTCTAGCGCGATTTCAAACAAACGCTTAAGCCTCACATGCGCGAGCATACAAGCTATACCCTTAAGCCTCCCATGCGCTAGCATACGAGCTACGTTTAATCGCAAGAATTCGGTCAAAACATCGTTCATTAAAAAAAACCAACATATACGTTTTTCTACCAAAGAACTACGTACGCTTTGAATTCTCCGTCTACCGGGAGATACGTAGGAGCAAGATCGTCATCTTTTCAAGCACAATAATAAAAAACAACTTTTTCCCCTTTCATCATATTTTCATTTTCCCTTTTATATATTCAAGCATGCACGCAAAACATTTAAAAACATTTTAAGCTTTAGCTAAATAGGAGGTTCCCGTTGAGTACAACGGATGTGAGGGGTGCTAATACCTTCCCCTTGCGTAATCGACTCCCGAACCCGACAATGGTTGCGATGACCAATCCTGTTGAGTCTTTTGTGTTGGCTGCATGTTTTGGCAAAACCAAAGTATTGAATAGAAGCATCTCCATATTTGAAACATTTCTTCAGTTGCAAGTTTTGTCTTTTGAAGCCAGTCAGAAGCTGAAAATGTCATCAGAAGCTGAATGCACTGTAGCAGTTCAGAAGCTGATTTCAGGTTCTGAAGCCAGCGTTGACTTTTGTTGACCACATCAGAAGCTGGGTTTTCATATTAGTTTTTGCGCGTATCTTGGGAGATTTAGCAAGGAATTATCTTTGTATAATTGCTTCTAGAATGCTGATTAAATTGGAGAAGATATCATTGAAGATTTGGTTCAGTTTCATGATCTTCGTATTTTCTGTTTTAAATCTTTCAAAGATTGGATGCAGTTTTATTTGTTACTTTATTGGATCATTCTTATTCCAGTAACAAATCAAATTCAGAAGATTAGTTTGTTATTTATGCTGCAAGACTGAAGGCTATAAAAAGAGAAGGGCTGCTGCTATTCAAGACATACGAATTGATAGAGTTTAAGATCAGAGAATTGAGTCTTAGTATTTTAAGCTTTTAGCTTTATTGTGCACCACTCTGTTAGAGTTGGTTTAGGTGTTTGATTGAGTTGTAATTCATTCTAAGCCTCTAGGTACGAATGAAGTTTTGTCTTTGAAGTTTTATTCAAAAATAGAGTATTGTTAAGGGTTGTTCAAGTAGCTGGGTTTAGTTGCTTGAATAGGAAGTTAGAGGATTCTAATACTCAGAGTTGGGTAGAAGTCTGACTAGGAGGAGTTTAATTGCTAAGGCTGGGAACTGGGAGTCAGTGTCTTGAGTCTTTGGGTTAAATCCTATAGTGGATTTCCTTCCTGGATTGGTATCCCCCAGAGTAGGAGGTGTTTACTCCGAACTGGGTTAACAAACCTCTGTGTTTTTAGCTTTCCTGCACTTTACTTTTCTGCTGTTTATCTGCTTTTATATTGTGCTAAGTTCTGTTCAGAACCTGTTGGTTCAGAACCTGCTAGTATCTCTTAAGTATTGCCTGGCCAGAATTTCAATTGGCATCAGAGCAGGCACCCTGCCTGTATTTTGGGTGAGATCTAGAGGCTTTAATTACTGGCAAGCATGGATAGAGAAGGAGGATATGTCAATAGACCACCCCTACTAGATGGCACAAACTATGAGTATTAGAAGTCTAGGATGTGTGCTTTTCTAAAGTCTATTGACAGCAGGACTTGGAAAGCTGTGATAAAAGGCTGGGAACATCCTGAGGTTTTGGACAAAGATGGTAACAAAACTGGAGTTTTGAAGCCTGAAGAGGAGTGGACCAGAGCTGAAGATGACTTGTCTCTGGGAAATTCAAAAGCCTTGAATGCAATCTTTAATGGTGTGGACCAGAACATGTTCAGACTTATCAAACAATGTACTGTTGCAAAGGAGGCCTGGGAAATTTTAAAGATAACTCATGAAGGAACTTCTAAAGTGAAGATGTCCAGATTGCAGCTGCTGACCACCAAATTTGAGAACCTGAAGATGAAGGAAGATGAATCTATTCAGGATTTTTACATGAATGTGCTGGACATGGCAAATTCTTTTGATTCACTTGGAGAAAAGATGACTGATGAAAAGATAGTAAGGAAAATCCTCAGGTCCCTGCCCAGAAGATTTGACATGAAGGTTACAGCAATTGAGGAGGCTCATGATATTTCTGCTATGAAGGTTGAAGAGCTCATTGGTTCTTTGTTAAATTTTGAGACTGCATTCTGCAAACAGCCTGATAAGAAAGGGAAAGGTATAGCTTTTACTGTGAATGCTGAAGCTGATGATCAACAAGAGTCTGATGAGGATGACTTATCAGAAGCTCTAGTGTTGTTGGGAAAACAGTTCAAGAAGATTCTGAAGAATGTTGACAGAAGAGCCAAAGCCAAAGGACAGAACTTCAGATTCAACAACAAAAAGCAACAAACTGATATGAAAAAGACCAAGTCTGAGGAGAAAAGTAACCAAGCTAAAGGTGTGCAGTGCTATGAGTGTGAGGGTTATGGACATATCAAAACTGAGTGTCCCACTTTTCTTAAGAAGCAGAAGAAAAGCCTAGCTGTGTCATGGTCTGATGATGGTTCTGAAGAAGATGATGTTAGTGAATCTGAAATGTGTGATACTGGTTTGGTAGTAAGGTCAGGAGCTATCTTGAAGAAGGAAGCTGTTTTAGGGTCTGAGACTTTTTCAGAGTCTGACTCAGAGTCTGAAGCCTCATCTGTGTCTGAAGCTGCTAAAACCTCCTATGATGAACTAGCTGATAACTACAAAAAGCTGTATACCAGAAGTGCTGAGGTTTGCAAACAAGTTTTGGATCAGAAGGAGACTATTTTTCAACTAGAGGCTGAAAAAGGAGAACTTCTAGTGCAGAATGCAGATTTAAAAGAAGAAGTGAACCAGTTAAATTCCCAACTTGAACATATGAAAAAGCAGGTTAGAATGATGAATACTGCTACTAATGTGTTGGATGAAATTTTGGGTGCTCAGCAACAAGGAAAAACTGGTTTAGGCTTTGTTGATCAGACTTAGAACCCCAAACAGGAGATTCTTGTTAAAAAGTTTGTTCCTGGCACTAAAACTGGTAATCCTATGATTGGAACATCTCAGATGAAACGTCAAAAGGTAGGACAGAATCAAACTCAGAAGAGACCTCAGATGCAAGGTCAGAAGCATGTTCAAATGCAAGGTCAGAAGCATGGTCAGATGCTACCTCAGAAGCAACCCCAGAAATCTGTCAGAAACAAAAGGAAGAGGAATCATCCATGGGTCTGTCATCATTGTGGAAAGAAAGGGCATATCAAACCATTCTGTTTCAAACTTTATGGCTATCCTGAACATTTTCAGTATAGAAGAGTTGAACCAGCTGCTCTCAGACACAATGTTCAGAAGGTGTGGAAGCCCAAAGTTCAGAATGTTGGCCTGATTGCTCATACTTCATTAAGAGCCACCTCAAAAGAAGACTGGTATTTTGATAGTGGGTGTTCAAGGCACATGACTGGTGTAAAGAAGCTGCTGAGTAATATCAGATCATACTCCAGAAGCTATGTAACATTTGGAGATGGTGTAAAAGGTCAGATTCTGGGTATTGGTGATTTGATCTGTGAAGGTTTGCCCAGACTTAATGATGTGCTACTGGTGGAAGGATTAACCTCTAATCTGATCAGTATTAGCCAACTTTGTGATCAAGATTTGAAGGTTAATTTCAACAAACTAGAGTGTATTGTTACTAATCAGGAAGATAAGATTCAGATGAGAGGCTGCAAATCCAAAGACAATTTTTACTTGTGGGTGTCTGAAGAAGAAAGAAGTCTGACTTCTTGTCTTATGAGCTCAGAAGAGGAAGTCAAACTCTGGCACCAGAAACTGGGACATCTGCATCTGAAAGGCATGAAAAAAATCCTAAGTACTGAAGCTATCAGAGGTGTTCCTAATCTGAAGATCAATGAGGACAATGTTTGTGGTGATTGTCAAATTGGGAAACAAACAAGAAAGTCTCATCCCAGATTAGTTCACCAGGTAACTACTAAAGTACTAGAACTTGTTCATATGGATTTAATGGGGCCTATGCAAGTTGAGAGTATTGGAGGGAAGAGGTATGCATTTGTAATGGTAGATGACTACTCAAGATTTACATGGATCAGTTTTGTTAGAGAAAAGTCTGATACTTTTGAAGTATTTAAAGACCTGTGCATTCAATTACAAAGAGAAAAAGACTGTGGTATTGTCAGAATCAGAAGTGACCATGGCAAAGAATTTGAAAACAAGAGTTTTTCAGAATTCTGTGCTTCTGAAGGTATAAAGCATGAGTTTTCTGCACCTATTACTCCTCAGCAAAATGGTGTAGTTGAGAGGAAGAATAGGACTTTAGCAGAATGTGCAAGAGTAATGCTGCATGCTAAGAAACTTCCATATATGTTCTGGGCTGAAGCAATGAACACAACATGTTACATACACAACAGAGTCACTTTAAAGAAGGGTACTGCATCAACTCTTTATGAATTGTGGAAAGGGAGAAAGCCTACAGTCAAATATTTCCATGTTTTTGGGAGCAGATGCTATATTTTGGCTGATAGAGAAAATAGAAGAAAACTGGATCCTAAGTCTGATGAGGGCATATTCCTGGGTTATTCAGTGAACAGCAGAGCTTATAGGGTGTTTAATTCCAGAACCAAGGTTGTGATGGAGTCCATAAATGTGGTTATTGATGATTTGTCTGCTGAGAATGAAAAGAATGAACCTGAAGTTGTTCCAGAGTCTGAAGTATCAGAAGAACAAACCTCAGAAGCAGAAAAGCATTCAAAGTCTGAAGAAGCAGAAGATCAACCAGATCAAGTTCCTAATGGTAAAGGGCCATCAATTAGAGTTCAGAAGGATCATCCTAAAGACTTAATCATTGGAAGCTTAGATCAAGGTGTCAGAACCAGGAGATCAGATGCTGCTGCTACTGATTCATGTTTTGTGTCTAAGTTTGAACCCAAAAATGTGAAGGAAGCCCTGACTGATGAATTTTGGATTGAAGCAATGCAAGATGAGTTGAATCAATTCAAAAGGAGTGAAGTGTGGGATCTGGTTCCAAGACCTGAAGGGTTGAATGTGATTGGCACTAAGTGGATATTCAAGAATAAAACAGATGAAAGTGGTACTGTAGTCAGAAACAAGGCAAGGTTGGTTGCTCAGGGCTATACTCAAGTTGAGGGACTTGATTTTGATGAGTCCTTTGCTCCTGTGGCCAGACTAGAGTCCATAAGACTACTGTTGGTGTATCCTGCATTCTCAAGTTCAAGCTATTTCAGATGGATGTGAAGAGTGCATTTCTGAATGGATATTTGCAAGAAGAAGTGTATGTTGAACAGCCTAAGGGTTTTGTGGATCCCAAGTTTCCAAAACATGTGTACAAGTTAAAGAAGGCTTTATATGGATTGAAGCAAGCACCAAGAGCATGGTATGACAGGCTGACTCAATTTCTTGTGGCTCAAGGTTACAGAAAAGGAGGTTCTGATAAAACTTTGTTTGTGAAAAATGAAAATGGGAGTCTGATGATTGCTCAGATTTATGTGGATGATATAGTGTTTGGAGGGATGTCTCAGAAGATGGTCAAACTGTTTGTTCAGCAAATGCAGTCAGAGTTTGAAATGAGCTTAGTTGGTGAACTTACTTATTTTCTTGGATTACAAGTCAAGCAAATGGAAGATACAATCTTCATTTCTCAGAGTAAATATGCCAAGAACATAGTAAAGAAGTTTGGTATGGAATCTGCTGCTCATAAGAAGACACCAGCTGCTACTCATCTGAAGCTAACCAAAGATGAACATGGAGTTTCAGTTGATCAAAGTCAGTACAGAAGCATGATAGGGAGCTTATTATACTTGACTGCAAGCAGGCCTGATATCACTTATGCTGTTGGAGTGTGTGCAAGATACCAAGCTGATCCTAAGATGAGTCATCTGACACAAGTAAAGAGAATTCTGAAGTATGTGAACAGCACAAGTGACTATGGAA
Organism: Medicago ruthenica; assembly: GCA_018208015.1. NCBI lineage: Eukaryota > Viridiplantae > Streptophyta > Magnoliopsida > Fabales > Fabaceae > Medicago > Medicago ruthenica. Next base: position 37,666,233 of record CM031376.1, read on the forward strand.
TCATGTATTCACACAGTTCAAGTTCTGAACTGATGGGATATTGTGATGCTGACTGGGCTGGAAGTGCTGATGACAGGAAGAGCACCTCAGGAGGTTATTTCTTTTTGGGAAATAATCTAATTTCTTGGTTCAGCAAGAAGCAAAACTGTGTTTCATTGTCAACTGCTGAAGCTGAGTACATTGCTGCTGGGAGTAGTTGCTCACAATTGGTGTGGATGAAACAAATGCTGGAGGAATACAACATTGAACAGGGAACCATGACCTTATTTTGTGACAATCTGAGTGCTATTAATATCTCTAAAAACCCAATACAGCACAGCAGAACTAAACACATAGACATCAGGCACCATTTTATCAAAAACCTTGTGGAGGACAAGATTGTTCAGCTGGAACATGTAGCTACTGAAGAACAAGTTGCTGACATTTTCACAAAGGCCTTGGATGCTAAACAGTTTGAAAACTTAAGGAGCAAGTTAGGTGTGTGTTTGCATGAGGAGTTATAGCAATTACTGCAAGCTTGTTGTGAGGAAGATAGAGTACCTGCCAGTTGTGCCTGTGCTAAGTGTGATCCTGAACCTGAGTCTGAGTCTGATATGGTTTCAAGGATCTGTGTTACTTGTTTTAATCCCTACTTGAAATCTGAGTTTTGTCAGAATTTTGTGGCTAAAAAGGGGGAGAAAATCGTATGTAATGTGTTGGCTCTGATACCAAAATCAGCTTTCAGTGTTGTTCAGAAGTTATGTGCTTCAGTAGCTCAGTATTCAGAACCAGTGCAACAAGAGCTGTCAAGATGTTATTGAGGGGGAGTTTGTGTCTCAGGGGGAGTACATGCTTGTTATATACCTGAGTGATGATGTGGTCCTGAAGTGTAGAAGTGTAGTGGTCCTGAAGTGTAGTGGTTCTGAAGAACAATTGTACTTTGGTTTGTGCTCTGATACCTTTTATCACTGCAGTTCAGTAGTAAGGGGGAGTTTGTATGAGAAGCTGAGTTGCAGGGGGAGTGTTGTGATGATCAGGAGTTGATCAGTAGCTCTGATACCATGTTTGTGATGATCAGGAGTTGATCAGTATCTTATGTGTGCTTCAGTAGCTGTTATGTTGTGTAGAACTGAAGCTGGTATGGTTTAATCATAGCTGTGTCCGCTGCTTATGTCTATGTTATGATTAATAATCGTGGAGTTCTTCATTGCTGAGTTGACTATAAGGGAGATTGAAGAACTTGGATGGTTTTAGCCAAAAATTTGCCAAAGGGGGAGATTGTTGAGTCTTTTGTGTTGGCTGCTTGTTTTGGCAAAACCAAAGTATTGAATAGAAGCATCTCCATATTTGAAACATTTCTTCAGTTGCAAGTTTTGTCTTTTGAAGCCAGTCAGAAGCTGAAAATGTCATCAGAAGCTGAATGCACTGTAGCAGTTCAGAAGCTGATTTCAGGTTCTAAAGCCAGCGTTGACTTTTGTTGACCACATTAGAAGCTGGGTTTTCAGATTAGTTTTTGCGCGTATCTTGGGAGATTTAGCAAGGAATTATCTTTGTATAATTGCTTCTAGAATGCTGATTAAATTGGAGAAGATATCATTGAAGATTTGGTTCAGTTTCATGATCTTCGTATTTTCTGTTTTAAATCTTTCAAAGATTGGATGCAGTTTTATTTGTTACTTTATTGGATCATTCTTATTCCAGTAACAAATCAAATTCAGAAGATTAGTTTGTTATTTATGCTGCAAGACTGAAGGCTATAAAAAGAGAAGGGCTGCTGCTATTCAAGACATACGAATTGATAGAGTTTAAGATCAGAGAATTGAGTCTTAGTATTTTAAGCTTTTAGCTTTATTGTGCACCACTCTGTTAGAGTTGGTTTAGGTGTTTGATTGAGTTGTAATTCATTCTAAGCCTCTAGGTACGAATGAAGTTTTGTCTTTGAAGTTTTATTCAAAAACAGAGTATTGTTAAGGGTTGTTCAAGTAGCTGGGTTTAGTTGCTTAAATAGGAAGTTAGAGGATTCTAATACTCAGAGTTGGGTAGAAGTCTGACTAGGAGGAGTTTAATTGCTAAGGCTGGGAACTGGGAGTCAGTGTCTTGAGTCTTTGGGTTAAATCCTATAGTGGATTTCCTTCCTGGATTGGTATCCCCCAGAGTAGGAGGTGTTTACTCCGAACTGGGTTAACAAACCTCTGTGTTTTTAGCTTTCCTGCACTTTACTTTTCTGTTGTTTATCTGCTTTTATATTGTGCTAAGTTCGGTTCAGAACCTGTTGGTTCAGAACCTGCTAGTATCTCTTAAGTATTGCCTGGCCAGAATTTCAAATCCTTTCCTCATCGTCAAGGGTTTTATTATCGTTTCCCTTCAAATAAAAAACTTAAGGGTTTATCAACGTTCCCTTTAAACAAAAACTTTGGTGGCGACTTCACAACAGCCTTTCGAGCGTTCGTACACGTCTCGGAAGATTGCGCGTTTTTAACGAGAGCGCACAGTTGGCGACTTCACTGAGTTTGTTCAGAAGTTGCTTCTAAACAACAGTTCAGAAGCAGCTTCTGAACTCAAAATTTCGCATTGTTCGCAGTGCGAAGCTCTGGTCGCAGTGCGACCATGACAAAACTCAGAATCTGAGTTTAGGCTCCCAAACAGCCAATTTTTGAGGTTCTAGCCCAGGAACTCAGAACCTAAGAGGTTTGAAACTCATTTTATCCAAACCATATCAAGGATTTTGCATAATGTTGAGGGATTCACAAGTTCGAGCAACACTTTTTTTGGATAACTTGCGAAGCAAGTTACGTTCACAAACTTTCAAAACAAACTTGAGCAATAAGCTATGTTTATCATTTTCAAAGCCAAACTTGAACAAAAACCTTGTTCATGATTTTCAAATCAAACGTGGACTTAAGCCGAACTTGTTCACTTTTCAAAACCCTTTTTAAACTTGAGCCGAACTTGTGCGTTTTTTCACAAATTTGTTAAAACCTTTTCATTTTGGGTTCTAAACCAAGTGTTTTTGATAAACTTTGGGATTTCTAAAAATTCGAACAAAACTTGAATGAAAAAGGGATGGTTTGACGTATGTCTCTCCATTGCCCCGATTGAACGAATGCGTGACGTATGTCTCGTCGTTCGGACAATCGTCATTCCATTTTCAACGCACCCGACCACACCAAACCAATTCTTGGCCCTTTGTGGTCAATTTGAACCTTTTGGTCCCCTGTGGCCATTTGATTCAATTTCTCGACTCTTTTGAGTCACTTTGGTCAATGTTCGACTCATTTGAGTCCATTGTACCTCTTCTTGATCCCGTTGGATCAATCGAACTCCCCCTCGACTCATTTGAGTCACTTTGGTCAATGATTGACTCGGTTGAGTCCATTGCATCCTTTCTTGATTCCGTCGGATCAATCGAACCTTTTTTCCCCAGCGGACATGTTTTTATCAATTCTAGCGCGATTTCAAACAAACGCTTAAGCCTCACATGCGCGAGCATACAAGCTATACGCTTAAGCCTCCCATGCGCTAGCATACGAGCTACGTTTAATCGCAAGAATTCGGTCAAAACATCGTTCATTAAAAAAAACCAACATATACGTTTTTCTACCAAAGAACTACGTACGCTTTGAATTCTCCGTCTACCGGGAGATACGTAGGAGCAAGATCGTCATCTTTTCAAGCACAATAATAAAAAACAACTTTTTCCCCTTTCATCATATTTTCTTTTTCCCTTTTATATATTCAAGCATGCACGCAAAACATTTAAAAACATTTTAAGCTTTAGCTAAATAGGAGGTTCCCGTTGAGTACAACGGACGTGAGGGGTGCTAATACCTTCCCCTTGCGTAATCGACTCCCGAACCCGACAATGGTTGCGATGACCAATCCTTTCCTCATCGTCAAGGGTTTTATTATCGTTTCCCTTCAAATAAAAAACTTAAGGGTTTATCAACGTTCCCTTTAAACAAAAACTTTGGTGGCGACTTCACAACAGCCTTTCGAGCGTTCGTACACGTCTCGGAAGATTGCGCGTTTTTAACGAGAGCGCACAGCTGGCGACTTCACTGGGGACCCTTTTCCCTCTAGCGAGTCAAGCCTATCCTATTTAGCTTTAAGCTAAAATGTTTTATCTTTTTTGCTTGCATGCTCTTATTTCATTATCTATGTCCTTCTCTTGCTTTATGTTTATATATGCTTTATATTGCTTTATATTCATATTATATATCAATTGCGGGGATGTTACTTGAGCGATGTTACTCCACATTGTTCGGGTTAATGCCGGACGTGTGAGGCTCTCTACCCGAGCTTGAGAAAAAATTAAGTTAGGATGGGGTTGTGAGCGGAAGCCCGCGTTGACGTATGTCCGTGTGGTAGGATGCCAAACCCCGCCTAGAGGAGATTTTCACTTGGAATGAATTGAAGTCTTGCGAAGTTCGCAAACGACGACCTTAATTCCATGTGGGATCCGTGAATCTAGGGACGTTTTTAGAAAATCTCATCTCTAGAGCCTACACGTGAGGATGGGGGGAAGTTTCGAACCTTCATATACCAAACCCCTGCATATCATAAACATTTGCATTCATGAAATTTTTTTTGCATAAACAAAAAAAATGGGAATATTTTTGCATACTCATCGCATACATACATTCACATGCATCTTCATGCATTCATAAAAAAAAAACACTTATTCATTTCCCTAGAAAAACAGTTTGAAGCAATCATAGCCAGAAAACCCAAAAAACCATCGGTCCAAGAGCCAGATCTCCAACACTCGTACGGAACACGAGCCAACAAGCAAAGGATCATGGATAATTTGGAACAAAATCAAGCGGCTTTGAGAGGAGAAGTTGATGAGATGAAAGGGAAGATGGACCAAATGTTAGAGTTAATGCAAACTCTATCGGCCCGAGAGAGCAACCCTCGTCCAATGGTGGATGCAGCCAATGTGCAATGGCCTCCTTATGGTTTACCTCTAGGATATACCCCACCACTTGAAAATGAGGGCCATGGACCACCTCCACCACCACCGCTTACAATCCCCGTTAGGAACGAAGAGCGTCGTCCTCAAGGAAATTCCACTGCTCAGCATGAGGTTATTTCTCATAATGTGGAAGACAATCAACCAAGACATTCTGCTCCCGACACCACCCACCAAGACAACGATACCGCCCAAAGGTATCGAGTTTTGGAAGAAAGGTTGAAAGCTGTCGAAGGATCCAGCTCATACGGTGCCCACAATGCTTTGGACATGTGCTTAGTGCCCGATGTGGTAATCCCTCCAAAATTCAAAGTACCGGACTTCGAGAGGTACAAGGGAATTCAATGCCCTCGGAACCATCTACGGATGTTCTGTAGGAAGATGGCGGCCTACGCAACGAACGAGAAGCTCATGGTTCATGTGTTTCAAGATAGTTTGAGCGGAGCGTCATTGGATTGGTACATGCAACTTGAGCGTACCCACGTCCAAACTTGGAAGGACTTAGCCGATGCTTTCTTAAAGCAATACAAATACAATTTGGACATGGCTCCAAATAGGATGCAGTTGCAGAACCTCGTACAAAGAAGCAACAAGTCCTTCAAGGAGTATGCTCAAAGGTGGAGGGAACTAGCTTCTCGCGTACAGCCACCATTGTTGGAAAGGGAGCTCGTCGATACCTTTATGGGCACACTACAAGGCCCATATTATGACAAAATGATTGGAAGCACATCTTCCGGCTTTTCCGATTTAGTCATAATTGGTGAAAGAATAGAGGACGGAGTAAAGAGGGGAAAGATCCAAGGCCCTCTAGAAACTCAAAGTGGAGCTAGGAGACCCCCCAGCAATTTTCATAAAAAGAAAGAGGGGGAGACGAACGCTGTTCTAGTGGGACCAGTAGTACCCCAATTTTGTCCTAAGCCTTTTAAAACAAAAATCAAAAAAATCAAAGAGATGGAAAAAGTCAAAGTAAACAAAAGTCAACAAAAAGTCAACATTTCAAAAATGATGACTTCGCACTGCGAAGTTCACTTCGCACTGCGAAGTCTGCGATTTTTCTGCAGATTTTTGGTTTCTTTGATTTAATTCCAGAATTTGTTGCATATCATTTGCATATTTATTTTAATCAGCATTCATGGCTATTTGGGCCAAGCAAAACCAGAATTGAGAGACTTGCCATTAATGCCAAGGTAAGAAGCTTTTTCTTCCAACATAGCATGTGACAAGCAAGTGGGCTTGCCCTTGGGCAGCTCTTGTCCCTCCCAAGTGACCTGTTAACCACCCCAAGGTTGCCAACCACCTGCTTGAAGACTTTCTTCCTGCTTGCTCCCCCAAAACCAGTCAAACCCAGCTGGTTTTTCACTTGAAAAAGTCATGATTGCCTACCCTGTTTTGCAGCAGCTTTTCACCTCTCACACCAGCCACATATAGCCTTTTGCATCCCCCAATCTCTGCACATCACAGTGCACGTTTTTATTGTTCAACCATTGAGATTGCAAGGATCAATCCCCAAGCTTAGCCAATTGCAATCCAGCCATGTTCATCATCATTTCTATCCAAAGACCATTGAATTTGTGGCTGAAATCACTCAAGCCTTTAACCCTTGGCACAAGGCAGTGTTGCCTCTATCCATTAGCATTAAATGCAAAGCCTAATAGCCTGAATTTAGCCCACAAATCAGCTAGGTCCTATGGATTTTTCATCATTACTTAGATTGCATTTTGGCCTATAAATAGAGATGCAAGGCAAGAGCAAAAAAAGAGCAGTTAAGACAGCATAAAATAGAGCATTCAAAGAGCAATACACACAAAGAAACACTACTCAAACAACCAGAGAAAAACCAATACAAAGCACTAGCAAAAACCAATCAAACACAAAGCTTTGCACAAGTTCAAAGTTCATATCCAACATCCAAAACCTTTGCAATAACCTTCAACCAATCCAAGTTCATTGCAGCTGGAGCTTTGCTAAGGATCTCTGTAAGTTTCTAAGTCTTTGTCTTGCATTTTCAATTGTGCTTGCATAGCAATTTTGGTCCAAAACCTTTTTGTTCTAAAAACCCCTTTTGAATTTCAAAAGAAATCCCAAGGTTTTCAAAACATCAAAACTGGTTTGTCCAGCTCTTTTCATTGCAAAAACTCAAAGCTTTTCACTCTCCTAAAAGGTCCTGAGTGTGTTCAGAAGTTGTTTCTGAACAACAGTTCAGAAACAGCTTCTGAACTGAAAAATTCGCATTGTTCGCAGTGCGAAGTCATGGTCGCAGAGCGACCATGACAGAACTCAGAATCTGAGTTTAGGCTCCCAAATGGCCAATTTTTGAGGTTCTAGCCCAAGAGCTCAGAACCTAGGAGTTTTAAAACCCATGTTATTCAAACCAGTTCAAGGATTTTGCATAATTTTGGAAAATTCGCAAGTTCGGGTAACATTTTGAGGATAACTTGCAAAACAAGTTATGTCCCCAAACTCTCAAAACAACTTGAACAAACCAGCTATGTTCGTCATTTTCAAATCCAAACTTGAACAATAAACATTGTTCATGATTTTCAAAACTCAAAACGTGAACATACGCCGAATTTGTTCGATTTTCAAAACCGTTCGCAAAATGAGCCGAACTTGTGCGTTTTCTAGCAAAATTGCTAAAACCTCTTTATCTTGGGTATCAAACCAAATGTTTTGATAAACTTTGGGATTTCTAAGAGATTCAACCAAAAACTTGAATGAAAAAGGGATGGTGTGACATATGTCTCTCCATTGCCTCGATTGTACGAATGCGTGACGTATGTCTCGTCGTTCGGACAATCCTCATTCCATTTTCAACGTATCCAACCATACCAAACCAAATCTTGGCCCCTTGCGGTCAATCCGAACCTTTTGGCCCCCGTGGCCATTAGATTCAATCCCTCGACTCGTTTGAGTCACCTCGGTCAATGATCGACTCGTTTGAGTCCATTGCACCCGTTTTGGTCCCAACGCGACCAAATCGAACCCTTTTACCCAACGGACATGTTTTACCTATTCTAAGCGCGATTCGTAGACAAACGCTTAAGCCTCCCATGCGCGAGCATACAAGCTATACGCTTAAGTCTCCCATACGCGAGCATACAAGCTACGTTTAATCGCAAGAATACGGCTAAAACATCGTCCATTTAAAATTAACCAACATATGTACGTTTTTCTACCAAAGAACTACATACGCTTTGAATTCTCCGACTACCGGGAGATACGTAGGAGCAAGATCGACATCTTGTCAAGCGCAATAATAAAAACTTTCTTTTTTCCTTTCGTTTGTTTTCATCTCTTTTCCCCCCCCTTTTTTTAGTATATTTTCTTTTGACATAGATAAGCATGCGCGCAAAACATTTAAAAACATTTTAGCTTTAGCCAAATAGAAGGTTCCCGTTGAGTACAACGGACGTGAGGGGTGCTAATACCTTCCCCTTGCGTAACCGACTCCCGAACCCGACAATGGTTGCGATGACCAGTCCTTTTCCTCATCGTCAAGGGTTTTATTATCGTTTCCCTTTAAACAAAAAAACTTAAGGGTTTATCAACGTTCCCTTTACACAAAAACTTTGGTGGCAACTTCACAAAGGCCCTCCGAGCGTTCGCGGACGTCCTCGGAGGATTGCGCGTTTTTTAAACGAGGTGCGCACAGCTGGCGACTTCACTGGGGACTCTTTTCCCACTAGCGAGTCAACCCTATCCTATTTGGCTTTTAAGCCAATTGTTTTTATTTTATTTGCGCGCCATGCTTTTATTTTATTCATTTACGTCATATCTATGCTTTATGTTTATAAATGTTTTATTTTGCTTTATATTCATATCATATATATCAAATGCGGGGGTTACTTGAGGGATGTTACTCCACATTGTTCGGGTTAATGCCGGACGTGTGAGGCTCTCTACCCGAGCTCGAGAAAAAACTAAGTTAGAATGGTGGTTGTGAGCGGAAGCCCGCGTTGACGTATGTCCGTGAGGTAGGATGCCCAACCCCGCTTAGAGGAGATTTTCACGTGGAATTAATTGAAGTCATGTCGACGTATGTCCATAGACAACCCTAATTCCATGTGAGATCTATGACTCTAGGGACCTCTTCTTAGGAAATTTCACCTTTTAGAGCCTACATGTGAGGATGGGGGGAAGTTCCGAACCTTCATAAACCATACCCTTGCATATCATTTGCATTCATGAAAGTAATTTTCGCATCATTTTGCTTTATAGGAATTTAAAAAGAACAACCAAATATTAGCAAAAAGAAATATGGATTCCGGGAATAAAAATACGCTCGCCTTCAAGATTAAAGCTCCTAAGGTGGAAAGTTTATTAGCTCTAAGTAAAAGGCTCTCTTCGGTCAACAAGAGTATTTTTGAAGCAAGCTATGGGTTAATCCTTGATCTCCTACCTGTGAGAATAGATTCAACGGCCTTAACAACTTTGGCGCAATTCTTCGACCCACCTCTACGGTGCTTTACATTTCAAGACTTCCAACTAGCGCCGACATTGGAAGAATTTGAGAAGATTTTGGGTTGTAGCATTAAGAACCATGAACTCTATCTCGGTCCGGGAAAAGACCCCACATTAGAAGCCATCGCCGAATCCCTATACCTTGATGTCCAAGAAGTAACATCTAACTTGGAAGTTAGAGGAAACCTTAAGGGATTCGCAAGAAAGTTTTTGGAGGCCAAAGCTCGGGAGATGTTAGCCAACAAAGAGGGAAGAGCATTCAACGCCATCCTAGCCCTCTTAGTCTACGGGATTGTCTTATTCCCCAACATGGACGATTTCATAGACTTTCCGGCTTTAGAGGTATTCATGACTAAAAATCCGGTTCCCACAATTTTGGCGGATTTTTATCATACCCTCTACTCTAGGCATGAACAAGCAAGGGGACGCAAAATTTCTTGTTGTACTCCTGTGGTGCAAATTTGGATGATGTCCCACATGCCAAGAAACCGAGACTTTGTGGAAAACCGGGCCAAGCTCAAATGGTCACAACGGATGACAACCCTCGCCGAGAAGGACATCCATTGGTTTTCTCCAAATTTAGAGGACCCGGAAATCATCCTCAGTTGCGGGGACTTCCCTAATGTACCCCTCATTGGTACTAAGGGATGTATCAACTACAATCCGGTCCTCTCTCTCCGACAACTAGGTTTTTCAATGGAAGACAAACCTAATGACCTTTTGTTGGAAGCTTTCTTCTTAAGGGAAGTCGATCAAGACCCGGCATTGCTAGAGAGAATCCGGGGAGCATGGAACCAAGTGCACAAAGGAAGGGTTGGCAAGAGAAACTGTGTCGCCAAACCCCTTTATACTCAATGGGTGAAGGAGAGGGTCAAAGTAATCAAGTTACCCTTTGTGGTCATGAACGCTCCAAAACCTCCTACACCTAAACCTATTGCAACCATTCCCAACAAAGAAGTGGAGGAACTCAAAGCTAAAATTCAAGAACTCCAAAACAAAAATGGAGATTTAGAATTGAAACACCTCCAAGCTTTAGGAGAAATCACTAGGACGAAGAGAGATCGAGATGAAGTGACAAATTCTCTCCTAGTGTGCCAAAAGCGGCTAAGAATCTCCGAAGGGAAGAGAGATTGGATAGGAGGCGGCTTGGTTAGTGCGGATGCCAACCTTGTGGCCAAGGACGAAGAGTTGGAAAGAATCTTGCATTCCAACCAAGAGCTCAAGAAATTCGGCGAACTAGCCATCGAAGCTCAACGGAAATGGAGGTTGAAATTTCAAGAGAAAAATCAACAGCTCCAAGAAGTAGTTAAAGACTACAAAGAGCAGCTTCAAGCCGAACGCGTCCAACGGCAAAGACATGAGAGTCTTTCTCATCAAGGGAGGCTAAAATGCAATCATCTCGAAGCGGACATCAAGAAATTCGAAGAATACTTCGACAAGATTGCAAGAGCTCACGGGGACCATATTGCACAACTACATGATGAAATTAGAAGTGCAAGAGTCAAGCTAGACCAGCACAAGGAAGTGATTGAGTGTGTATGGCAAGACGCCACCCGATTAAGTGAGGATTTCACTAAATTGGTTGCATTCTCGAACTTGGTAATCACCCAACTTCCAAAGAGGCTAGCGGAGGCCGAGATGGTCATGCCCTACTTTGTCATCCCTACGGAGATCCAGAAGTATATGAAGTTCTGCAAGGACACCATAGATTTCTATAGGGAGGAGATGAGCAAAGCCGAGAAGCGAGCGGCTATTTGATTTGTAATAACATTAGTTACACTTTGTAAACAAATGTTATCTAATCAAATATAATATTTTGAAGCATAATCAATTTCCCGGTCTTTAATATTTCAAATTGCTAATATTAATTGTGCACCTTTAAATTCCTTCATAAAGCAAAATAAAAAAAGAACGCATATTTTGCATACTCATCGCATACATACATCCACATGCATCTTCATGCATTTTTTTCAAAAAAAAAACTCATTCATTTCCCTAAAAACAGTTCAAAGCAATCATAGCCCGAAAACCCCGAAAGCCCTCGGTCCAAGTGTGCGCACCTCGTTTTTTTCCTCGGGAAAAAGACGCGCAAATCCTCCGAGGACGTCCTCGAACGCTCGGAGGGCCTTTGTGAAGCCGCCACCAAAGTTTTTGTGTAAAGGGAACGTTGATAAACCCTTAAGTTTTTTTTTGTTGTAAAGGGAAACGATAATAAAACCCTTTTGACGATGAGGATAAGGATTTGGTCATCGCAACCATTGTCGGGTTCGGGAGTCGGTTACGCAAGGGGAAGGTATTAGCACCCCTCACGTCCGTTGTACTCAACGGGAACCTTCTATTTGGTTAAAGCTTGAATTGTTTTTTTAATAATTTGCGTGCATGTTCATTTATGTTAAAAACATAATAAAGGGGGGGGGGAAAGAGATAAAAACAAACGGAAGAAAGAAAAAGTTTTTTATTATTGTGCTTGACAAGATGTCGATCTTGCTCCTACGTATCTCCCGGTAGTCGGAGAATTCAAAGCATACGTAGTTCTTTGATAGAAAAACGTATATGTGTTGGTTGTTTTTAATTGGACGATGTTTTAACCAAATTCTTGCGATTAAACGTAGCTTGTATGCTCGCGCTTGGAGACTTATTAAGCGTTCGTTCGCGAATCGTATTAGAATTGTTAAAAGGTACGTCCGTTAGGGTAGAGGGTTGAAATTGGTTGCTATGGGACCAAGAGAGGTACAATGGACTCATATAAGTCAAACATTGACCGAGTGGACTCAAACGAGTCGAGGAGTTGAGTCTAATGGCCAACGGGGGACCAAAAGGCTTGGATTGACCACAAGGGGCCAAGATTTGGTTTGGTCGGGGTTGTACATATTGAAAAAAGGGAATGACGATTGTCCGAGCGACGAGACATACGTCACGCATTCGTACAATCGGGGCGATGGAGAGACATACGTCACACCATCCCTTTTTCATTCATGTTTTCGGGTTGAATCCTTTAGAAATCCCAAGGTGTTACAAAACATATGGTTTGAAAACCCAAAATGGAAGGTTTAGCAAATTTGCTAGAAAACGCGCAAGTTCGTCTCATTTTGCGAAAATGCGAACGTAAACGGTGTATGTTCATCTTTGAGTTTTGAACATCATGAACAATATTTATTGTTCAAGTTTAGATTGAAAAGATGAACATAGCTTGTTTGTTCATGTGGTTTTGAAAGTTTGGGAACATAACTTGCTTTGCAAGTTACCCACAAAATGGTCATACGAACTTGTGATTTTGCCAAAATTATGCAAAAACCTTGTTATGGTTTGAAGAACATGGGTTTAAAAACTCTTAGGTTCTGAGCTCTGGGGCTAGAACCTCAAAAATTGGTTGTTTTGACACAAAAACTCAGGTTCTGAGTTCTGTCATGGTCGCACTGCGACCATGACTTCGCACTGCGAAGCATGCGAAATTTTGGGTTCAGAAGCTGTTTCTGAACTTTTGTTCAGAAACAACTTCTGAACACACTCAAGACCTTATAGGGGGGTGAAAAACTTTGAGTTTTTGGGGTGAAAAAGGCTGGACAAACCAGTTTTGATGTTTTGAAAACCTTGGGATTTCTTTGGAATTCAAAAGGGGTTTTTTAGGACAAAGAGGTTTTGAGCCAAATAGCTATGCAAACACAATTATAAATGCAAGATAAGTGCTTAGAAACTTACAGAACTCCGTAGCAAAGCTCCAGCTGCACTTGGTTTGATTTGGTTGAAGGCTTTCACAAAGGTTTTGAAGATTTGTGATGAACTTGAACTTTTGTAAGCTTTGTGTTGGATTGATTGTTTCTGGTTATTTTGTGGAGTTTTGTAGGCTAAAATGAGTAGAGTTTCTGCTCTTGAAATGCTGTTGTTAACTGTTTTTGAACAAGTTGCTTGTAACCTTGGGCATTGCCTCCTATTTATAGGCCAAAACCAAATCTATTTCATCATTACTAAATCCTAAAATTCAGCTGATTTTGTGGCTAAGATCAAGCTGAATCCCTTTGCATTAAATGCTAATGGATAGAGGCAACCTTGCCTTGTACCAAGGGGCAAGATCCAGCCTGATTTCAGCCACAAATTCAACTAATTCTAGAAGGTAATGATGAAAAACAAAGCTGATTTGCAATTGGCTAATGCTTGGGGATCAATCCTTGCAATCTCAATGGTTGGTCAATGAAAACGTGCACTGTAATGTGCAGAGATTGAAGGATGAAAAAGGCTATAATTGGCTGGTGTGAGAGGGTGAAAAGCTGCTGCAAAACAGAGTAGGCAATCATGGTTTTTTCAAGTGAAAAATCCAGCTGGTTTGACTGGTTTTGGGGGGAGCAAGCAGGAGGAAAGTCCTCAAGCAGGTGGCTGGCAACCTTGTGGTGGTTAGCAGGTCACCTGGGAGGGACTAGAGCTGCCCAAGGGCAAGCCCACTTGCTTGTCACATGCTAGGTTGGAAGAAAAAGCTTCCAACCTTGGCATTAATGGCAAGTCCTTCAACTCTGGCTTTGCTTGGCCCAATTAGCCATGAATGCTACTTAAAATAATTATGGAAATGATATGCAACAAATTCTGGAATTAAATCCAAGAAACCAAAAATCTGCAGAAAAATCGCAGACTTCGCAGTGCGAAGTGAGCTTCGCAGTGCGAAGTCCTCAATTTTGAAAAGTTGACTTTTCTGTTGACTTTTGTTGACTTTTGACTTTTTCCCCTCTTTGATTTTTTTTTTTGATTTTGTTTTAAAATGCGTAGGACAAAATTAGGGTACTACACCAAGAACCCGATCTCCAACACTCGTACGGAACACGAGCCAACAAACAAAGGATCATGGACAATTTGGAACAAACTCAAGCGGCTTTGAGAGATGAGGTTGATGAAATGAAGGGGAAGATGGATCAGATGCTAGAGTTAATGCAAGCTCTATCGGCCCGAGAGAGTAACCCTCACCCAGCAACGGATGCAGCCAATGTGCAATGGCCTCCTTATGGTTTACCTGTGGGTTATACCCCACCATTTGAAAATGAGGGCCATGGACCACCTCCACCACCGCTCACGATCCCCGTAAGGAACGAAGAGCGTCGTCCTCAAGCAACTTCCACTACTCAGCATGAGGTGATTTCTCATAATGTGGAAAATAATCAACCAAGGCAGTCTGCTCCCGACACCACCCACCAAGACAATGATACCACTTAAATGTATCGAGTTTTGGAAGAAAGGTTGAAAGCTGTTGAAGGGTTTAGTTCATACGGTGCCCACAACGCTTTGGACATGTGCCTAGTGCCCGACGTGGTAATCCCTCCGAAGTTCAAAGCACCGGATTTCGAAAAGTACAAGGGAATACAATGCCCTCGGAATCATCTACGGATGTTCTGTAGGAAGATGGCAGCTTACGCAATGAACGAGAAACTCATGGTGCATGTGTTTCAAGATAGTTTAAGCGGAGCATCATTGGATTGGTACATGCAACTTGAGCGTACCCACGTCCAAACTTGGAAGGATCTAGCCGATGCTTTCCTAAAGCAATACAAATATAATTTGGACATGGCTCCGAATAGGATGCAGCTGCAAAACCTCCTGCAAAGAAGCAATGAGTCCTTCAAGGAGTACGCTCAATGGTGGAGAGAACTAGCTTCTCGTGTACAACCACCATTATTGGAAAGGGAGCTTGTCGACACCTTTATGGGCACACTTCAAGGCCCATATTATGACAAAATGATTGGAAGCACGTCTTCCGGCTTTTCCGATCTAGTCATGATTGGTGAAAGAATAGAGGACGGAGTAAAGAGGGGAAGGATCCAAGGCCCTCTAGAAGCTCAAAGCGGAGCTAGGAGACCCCCCCAGCAACTTTCACAAAAAGAAAGAGGGGGAGACAAATGCTGTTCTAGTGGGACCATCTTGCCCACCATCAAATCAAATGCCTCACTACCACTATCCTTATGTGGCAGCAGCAACGGCTCAAGGGCGTTACTCACCTCAAGTAATTCCCACAACTCCACCTCGACAACCAGCAGTGTTGCCTCAACAAAATCAACAGCAGCAACAACAAGGCGGGTACCCACCAAGGAACCAAATGGGCCCGAGGAACAACTACAACAATAGACAGTTTGATCCCGTACCCATGCCATATGGTCAGATTTTGCCATATTTAATTCAAAAGGGCATGGTCGAGATAAAACCATTACCAGCTTTGGTGCCACCATATCCACCTTGGTATAATCCCAATGCAAAATGTGATTACCATGCGGGATCCCCGGGGCACAATATTGAAGGATGTAAAGCACTCAAATACAAGGTCCAGAGTCTCATTGACAAGAAGCTATCATCCTTCAAAGAGGAGAACCCCAATGTAAAAAATAACCCATTGCCGGGGCATGCGGGTCCCTCTATAAATGCGGTGGAAGAACAAGAGGACTTTGGTCCAATCAAGAAGGTAGCCAATGTTAAGACTCCCCTGTCAATCATAAGGGAGCGTTTAACCGGCTTTGGTTTGTTCGAGGAGATGCACGCCAACTGCGAAGCGTGCAAAATCAACCCGGACAAGTGCGGAGAGTTGAAGAGCTGTCTTCAAGAGCTAATGGACCAAGGTTGGATCCAAATGGGCTATATAAAGGACGGCATGGACGTTGCTACCTTGGAGTCTCACGACCCAAAACCTCTCGAAATCCCATACCAAAGGAGAGAGTTACCAATGCCTATACAGCCGATAACATTCCACGTACCTGCACCCTACTCTTTTGAAAGCATGAAAAAGGTACCTTGGAATTACCAACCTGTGGCCTATGTGGAAGGAAAACCACTAGCAAAAATTGATCCCAGCATCACTAACATTACCGGTGTTGGAGGAATAACCAGAAGTGTTAGAGTCTTCACTCCGAAAGAACTCGGGAAGACGCCAGCCGTACTACCAAGAGAGCCGCTCAAAGAAAAGAGCGTGGAGGAAAAGGAGAACCAAGCGGGGCCTTCTCAAAAGACAACCCCACAAAAAGAGGCCGAAGAGTTCCTAAGAATAATCCAAAAGAGCGAGTATAAAATCATTGACCAGTTAGGTCAAACTCCCTCCAAGATCTCCATGCTATCCCTACTACTAAGCTCGGAAGCACACCGAGAAGCGTTGCTGCGGATCCTCAGTGAGGCACATGTCACCAAGGACATTCCTGTGGACCAATTCGACGGGATAGTCGGAAATATTACCTCAAGTAGGTACTTGGGTTTCAGTGGCGATGAGCTACCCGACGAGGGGCGTATCCATAACCGCGCCTTACATATCTCCGTGAAATGCATGGACCATATCCTCTCTCGAGTGTTAGTGGACACGGGGTCATCTTTGAATGTCATGCCCAAGACTACCCTCCTAAAGCTATCTTGTGAAGGGACAGTAATGAAGCCCAGCGCCTTGGTCGTAAAAGCTTTCGATGGGTCAAGAAGAGCCGTTGTAGGGGAGATCGACTTACCAGTCCAAATCGGGCCTAAGGTTTTCACCATAACCTTCCAAGTCATGGATATTAATCCAACTTACAGTTGTCTTCTCGGACGACCATGGATTCATGCGGCCGGAGCCATCACCTCTACCCTACACCAGAAACTTAAGTTCATCATTGATAACCAAATGATTGTAGTTTCCGGGCAAGAGGATATGATGGTAAGCCATCTCTCGTCATTCCGTTATATAGAAACGGACGAAGAAGCTGTGGATGTCCCCTTCCGGTCTTTGGAAGTGGCGAATGTCGTGACTTTGAGCTCAAAGCCCAAGAAAGAGGCTAGGACAGCCATGTCATCATGGAGGGCAATAAGAGAGGCGCTAGAAGAAAGCCGACCTGCCGGATGGGGCAAATTAGTGGACATACCGGAGAAAAAGAATCGCTTCGGGTTGGGATATCATCCATCAGTCGAAACTTTCTCAAAGCCTCCAAAGCAAGGGATCCTCCCCATTTTGGAAACATTCATCAGTGCGGGATTTATCAATGAAGATCAAGTGGCTCTACTAGAAGACGTAGATGAAGACGTGCCTGATTTGGTATACCGTTGTGCTTCAGATGAAGCTTTGAACAATTGGAGGGCTATCGCAATTCCCGAGATCATTACTGTAGGGTTTTTGTAGATTGGCTACATTTTGCAAAAACATCTACTAGCCAGATGCTGGGACAGATGTGGTAGCATATGGAACAGCATTACGTGAGTTGTGTTTTCGCGCCAGCTAGCGCTTTATATTTGTGTACGCAATCTTCCAAAGATTTGCCTGAAGATTTATTTTCCTCTAGCTTGCTGATCAAGGCGCGTGTATCTGATTGAAGATTTGTTTGAAGTTTTATTTGCCTTGCCATTTGTTCTCCAAGATATTGTTCTATATTTGGAAGCTTTTTATTATTTCTAGAAGATGGTTTTCAGCTGGACCGGACAATGTCCATGCTCTATTTTGAAGCCCAGACCCGTGGTATCTGAGTACTATATATTCATGAAGGCAAACCCTAGTTGGGTAACTAAAAACCGTGTGTGTTAGCAAAGCGTGTGTTTTAAGGTTTTTAGGGTTTTGTTTGTTAATTGTGAGCCTTGCTTGTATCATCCTGATTCAAGCTAAGGACTGAGTTTGTTTTGAGTTGTAATTTGTAAGCTGCTCCTAAGCTTTTAAGTACGGAGTGAGTATGTGTTATTAGCGTGTGTTTCTCTTGGTTGTGTTTTATGTTTTGTGTGTTTGATAACAATACTGAGTGTGTTGTTCGTAGGAATTGAGACGGGGTCTCATATCTAGGAGTTCCTAGATAGAGTTGCCACTGGTAGGGTCTAGGTGCAAAGTCAAGTAGTGAGTCTGCGTTGGTCTTTTCACTAGAACTATAATAGTGGAATCATTCCTGGATTGGTATCCCCCAGAGTAGGAGAGTTGCTCCGAACTGGGTTAACAAACTCACTGTGTACTTTATATTTCCGCTGTGCTCCTTTTAATTTGTGTTTTGTTACGTTGTGCTATTTTAATTATTGTTCTGAGTAGACACGCGCTCGGACAGTTGTGCCATCATTGTGCACAGCATATTTCAGTCAGGTTGCCAGGAATTTCAATTGGCATCAGAGCAGGCACCCTGTTCTGTGTGGGTGAGCTCCAGGGAAAGAAGTTTCTGGCTCAATGGATAAAGAAGGAGGACTGGTGAACAGACCACCCTTGTTGGATGGGTCGAACTATGACATTTGGAAATCACGCATGACAGCATTCTTGAAATCTCTAGACAGCAGAGCTTGGAAGGCTGTGATCAAGGCATGGGTCCCTCCTAAAATAAAAGATGCGAATAATGTTGATACTGATGAGTTAAAACCAGAAGAGGAGTGGTCTACAGAAGAAGACACTGCAGCTATTGGAAACTCTAAAGCCCTGAATGCTTTGTTTAATGGTGTTGACAAGAACATGTTCAGGTTGATTAAACAATGTACTATTGCCAAGGAAGCTTGGGATATCCTAAGAACAGCTCATGAAGGTACTCAAAAGGTCAAGAAGTCAAGGCTACAACTGCTAACAACACAGTTCGAAAATTTGAGAATGAAGGAAGGAGAGAGTGTTCATGACTTTCACATGAATGTGCTAGAATATGCTAACACATTTGAATCCTTGGGGGAAAAGATATCCGATGAAAAACTGGTAAGCAAAATTCTCAGGTCCTTGCCTAAGAAATTTGATATGAAAGTATGTGCTATTGAAGAGGCCCAAGATATTGGAAATATGAAAGTTGATGAGTTGATTGGATCTCTTCAAACTTTTGAATTAAAGGCTAATGAAAGATCTGAAAAGAAAGACAAGAACATTGCTTTCATCTCCAACACTGATGAAGATGATGTGGAGAGTAATTTAGATACTGATGAGAGCATCTCTGAAGCTATTGTGTTGTTGGGCAAACAATTGAATGAAGTTGTGAAGAGGATGGACAGACGCCCTAGGACAAATGCTCCGGACAACAGTCGCAGCATCTATAAAAATGTCAACAATCAGAGGAAACCTAGAACTGATGACAAAATCAATCAAAGCAAAGGGGTGCAATGTCATGAATGCGAAGGATTTGGTCACATCAGAACTGAGTGTGCAACTTATCTGAAGAAACAAAAGAAGGTGATGACTGTGTCTTGGACTGATGAGGATGAATCAGAAGAAGAACCTGAAACTGCAAAACGTGTGAATGCCTTGACTGGAGTGTGCACATCTGACAATGAATCTAGTGATGAAGAGGTAACATATGATGAATTGGCTGATTCTTACAAGGAGCTATATCTCAAAAGTGAGGAAGTTTGTAGAACTTTAGAAAAACAAAAGAGGACCATTGCTCTCTTGCAAGCTGAGAAAGACAAACTTCTGAAAATAAACTCAGACCTCAATGATGAGGTTATCTTACTTACTTCCAAGATTGACAATATGAACAAGCAACTGCGGATGATGAAGAAAGGTACTGATGCTTTAGACGAAATTCTGGAAATAGGACAGAAACCTGGAGATTCTAAAGGTATTGGGTTTGACTACAGTTCCTTGCCTCAGCAGAAACAACTACCAGTGAGACAGTTTGTGGCACCTGTTAGTACTCATGATCATACTATGTCAAGACAGATGCCCCAGCATCAGGTGAGACAACAGGCATCAGGATATAGGACCAGATCTAAAGGAAGGAATTATGCTTGGGTATGTCATTACTGTGGAAGAAAAGGACATATCAGACCTTTCTGTTTTAAATTACATGGTTACCCAGACAGGACCTATTCACCAAGACCTGATCCCACAGTAAAGATCACCAAAAAGCAGTGGAAGCAGAAAAATGATAATTTCACAAGCAACACTATGGATCCTAGAAAAATAGAACCAGAAGCTGATGAGATTGCTCAAATTGCTCATACATCTCTGAGAGTGTCATCCAGAAATGATTGGTACTTTGACAGTGGATGTTCCAGACATATGACTGGTGATAAAAATTATTTGACTGATGTTAAGCCTTATGCTACAAGTTTTGTGACTTTTGGGGATGGAGCCAAAGGAGAAATAAAGGGTGTAGGAAATCTTGTGGAAGAGGGTCTACCCAAACTTGATAAGGTGCTTCTTGTGAAAGGATTAACTGCCAACTTAATAAGTATTAGTCAACTGTGCGATCAAGGAATGAAGGTCAACTTTACTAAGAGTGAATGCTTAGTTGCTAACAGTGAAGGGGACATCCTGATGAAAGGTATTAGATCAAAGGACAATTGCTACTTGTGGGTCTCTCAAGAAAAACCAAAGTTATCTACTTGTCTAATAACCAAAGAAGATGAAGTTAAGCTATGGCACCAAAGGCTTGGACATCTGAATCTCAGAAGCATGAAGAAAGCTATTGCTGAAGGAGCCATCAGAGGTTTACCAAAACTCCAAATTCAGGAAGGAAGCATATGTGGAGAATGCCAGATAGGAAAACAGACCAAGATGCCTCACCAGAAGCTGCAACATCTGTCCACATCCAGAGTTCTTGAGCTATTGCACATGGACTTAATGGGACCTATGCAAGTCGAAAGCTTAGGTGGTAAGAAGTATGCTTTTGTTGTTGTTGATGATTTTTCTAGATATACTTGGATAAATTTCATTAAGGAGAAATCAGACACGTTTGAAAAATTCAAGGATCTTTGCTTACAACTTCAGAGAGAAAAGGATTGTGGAATTGTTAGAATCAGAAGTGACCATGGGAAGGAGTTTGAGAATGGTAAGTTCTCTGATTTCTGTATTTCTGAAGGAATATTTCATGAGTTCTCCGCACCCATTACTCCTCAACAAAATGAGATAGTTGAAAGAAAGAACAGGACTTTGCAAGAATCTGCTAGGGTTATGCTACATGCAAAGAAGCTGCCATTTTTCTTTTGGGCTGAAGCCATGAACACAGCCTGCTATATTCATAATAGAGTGACTTTGAGAAAAGGTACATCTACAACTTTGTACGAGCTATGGAAGGACAGGAAGCCAACAGTGAAGCATTTTCATGTGTTTGGTAGTAAGTGTTATATTCTAGCTGACAGGGAACCAAGAAGAAAGATGGACGCTAAAAGGGAAGAGGGAATCTTTCTAGGCTATTCTACAAACAGCAGAGCCTATAGAGTATACAACTCCAGAACCAAGACAGTGATGGAATCCATAAATGTTGTTGTAGATGATGAAGGTAATAATGTTGTGACAGATGATGCGACATTTGACTTAGCATCTGACCTACAGGAGGAGAAGAAAGAAGATGAAGCAAGTGATAAGCAAGATTCTGAAGTAACTGGCCCAGAGAAGACTGCTCCCAACAAAGGACCATCTATCAGAGTTCAGAAAAATCATCCCATAGATCAAGTCATTGGCGATCCTAACAAAGGGATCACAACTAGAAGGAACCATGATGAGGTATCAAATTCTTGCTTTATATCTAAACTTGAACCAAAGAATGTTAAGGAAGCTCTAACTGATGAGTTCTGGATAAATGCTATGCAAGAAGAATTAACTCAGTTCAAGAGAAGTAATGTGTGGGACCTAGTTCCTAGACCAGATAATGTGAATGTTATAGGTACCAAGTGGGTTTATAAAAACAAGTCTGATGAAAATGGTACTATCACTAGAAACAAAGCCAGACTGGTTGCACAAGGATATTCTCAAATTGAAGGTGTAGACTTTGATGAGACTTTTGCTCCTGTAGCTAGGTTGGAATCTATTAGATTGTTACTTGGGATTGCATGCATACTAAAATTCAAGTTGTATCAGATGGATGTCAAGAGTGCCTTTCTCAATGGGTACTTAAATGAAGAGGTTTATGTGGAACAGCCTAAAGGCTTCATTGATCCTAGTTTTCCAAACCATGTGTACAAATTGAAGAAAGCTCTATATGGCCTGAAGCAAGCTCCTAGAGCTTGGTATGAGAGACTTGCTGAGTTTCTAATCAACCATGGCTATAGGAAGGGAGGAAATGACAAGACCCTGTTTGTGAAAGATGAAAATGGACAGCTGATGATTGCTCAAATATATGTAGATGACATAGTCTTTGGAGGAATGTCTGACCAGATGATAGAGCATTTTGTTCAGCAAATGCAATCTGAATTTGAGATGAGTCTTGTAGGTGAGCTAAAGTTCTTTCTTGGTCTTCAGGTGAAACAAATGGAAGATACTATATTTATCTCTCAAAGTAAGTATGCTAAAAATATAGTCAAGAAATTTGGGATGGAAAATGCTGCTCATAAAAGAACTCCTGCTCCCACACATGTAAAATTATCAAAGGATGAGAAAGGTGTGGATGTTGACCAAAGCATGTATAGGAGTATGATAGGAAGTCTTCTATATCTCACAGCAAGTAGGCCAGATATTACATTTGCAGTTGGAGTGTGTGCCAGGTACCAAGCTGAACCAAAAATAAGTCACCTGACTCAGGTAAAGAGAATTCTGAAGTATGTGAATGGTACTAGTGATTATGGTATGTTGTATTCTCATGGGGAAAGCACTGTGTTGTTTGGATATTGTGATGCTGACTGGGCTGGAAGTGCAGATGATAGAAAGAGTACCTCTGGTGGATGTTTCTTTCTAGGCAACAACCTTATATCCTGGTTCAGTAAGATGCAAAATTGCATTTCTTTGTCTACAGCTGAAGCTGAGTACATAGCAGCTGGTAGTAGTTGTTCTCAATTGTTGTGGATGAGACAGATGCTGAGTGAATACAATGTCAAGACAGATGCTATGACATTATATTGTGACAATCTGAGTGCAATTAATATCTCCAAGAATCCTATTCAACATAGCAGGACCAAACACATTGACATTAGACATCATTTTATAAGGGATCTTGTTGAAGACAAAATTGTTACTCTTGAACATGTTCCAACTGAAGAGCAATTAGCAGATATTTTTACCAAAGCCCTTGATGCTAATCAATTTGAAAAATTAAGACGGAAGTTGGGGATATGCTTAGTTGAAGAATTGTAGCAATTAATGTGCAAGGGGCGTGCAGCTATTATTTTTTCCCTTGACAACCGCTTATTGCACGTCACTCAAGGAGGTTATTGCACACTTGCCTTTTTCAACACTCCTGCACGTTATCATCATTACCTTTGTCTTAACTTCTCTCAACCTCTCATTGCCTCTCTTACCGCGCACACCTTCATTCAAAATTCATTCACTTCTCCTACCCTCACATTCCAAATCATCGCCATGGCTGATTCTTCTTCTCACCAAACTACACATGATCAAGCTGCTGAAGCCGTCATCACTGATGCGCAACCTCTCACCACTATCCCTAGCGCTCCTACAAAGAAGCGTCGCACTAGGGCATCTGCACCTCGAAGAAAGACACCTGCCAAATCTAGCAAGGCTGCCTCCTCCACCGCTGTGAACACAAGATCAAAATCAAAAGGTAAATCTTCTACCACTCCTGCTGCTCCAAGAGTAGGTCTTAGTATGGATGATCTGTACCTTAAGGACAACCCTTTTGTATCGACTGTTGTTGAACCACATGCTGAACCTTCTGTCACTGAATCTGAGAATGTCGCTGTTGCGAGTACTGTAGCCATGACCGAAACCCTAGGTTCTGATAATCCTAAGGTAGATGAAAAATTAGTTGATGATTCTTCGAATTCTCCTATCGAGAAAGATGTTACTGCTGGTTCTGGTGAAAAGAATGATGTTGATGAGGCCGTGTCTGAGACACCTGCTGATTCCCCTGCCTCAGCAAAGAATGCTGTGACAGATGCTCCCGCATCTTTGTCACAAGCTAGAGAGGAGCCTGATGTGGTGGTTCCTAATATTTCTGGTTCTGTGAGTATTGCTGAGAGTGAGTCCTCAGAGTCTGAAGATGAAGGGACTGAGACTCAAGATGTTATAGATACTACTGAGACTGCTATTTTAGACTGTGCTGACCCTATTGTTGTTGAGGAAGCTGTGCCTGAAGAAAGACCTCAGGCAGAAACTGGTGCTATTGGTGTTGCTCGCAGGACAAGGAGCAAATCTGAAAAATTTGCTACTGTTGTTAGTGAAGGAGAAAAGGATAGGAAGAAGAAAACTGTAAAGGCTGGGAAGAGACCTGTGTATGGTCCCCCCAAGGCTGGAAGTAAGAAGGTGGCTCAAAGTGGTCACAAGAAGAAGAGCTTAAAAAGAAAAGACCCTCCCTCTAGTGACTCTGAGTTTGAGGTTGCTGAGCCTGAAGCTGCCACATCTGGTGGGGCTTCCAGAAAAACAATGAAGGGTATGAAGATACCTCTGACTATTCCTCCTGCCCCTCTTGATAATGTTTCCTTTCACTTGGAAAATGGTTCTTCTAGGTGGAAGTTTATTTACCACAGAAGACTGGGTCTTGAAAGAAATCTTAAAGAAGATGTGTTCAAGTGTCAAAAGCTTGTTGATTTGTTGGAGTTTGCTGGTCTTATGAAGACTGTGAGAAACTTGGGTCCTTGTTATGATAAGCTGGTCAGGGAGTTTTTGGTGAATGTTTCTGATGAGTGTGATGACACAAGAAACCCTGAGTATAGGAAGGTTTTTGTTCGTGGTAAGTGTGTGAATTTTTCTCCAATGGTGATCAATGCATACCTTGAGAGGTCTACTGAAGAGCCCCCTGAGCTTGAGGTCACTGAGGACACAATCTGCAGGACAATTACTGCTAACAAGATTAGACATTGGCCAAAGCATTTGTCTTCTGCTCAATTGTCTCCTATGTATGCTGCCTTGAATAGGATCTGTGCTCAAAATTGGACTCCCACCACTCACTCAAATTCTGTTGCATCTGGGTTGGCCAAGTTCATTTATGCTGTGGGAACCAAGTCTCCCTTTGATTATGGAGCCTATATCTTTTATCAAGTTTTGGAACATGCCAAGTCTTTTGCTATTAAGTTCCCAATTGCTTTTCCTACCCTCCTGTGTGGTATTATTCTTCAGCAACACCCTGATATTTTGATCAGTAGTGATGAGCCCTGCAAGAGGCCTGGTCCTATGGCTTTGGATTGCAGTTTGCTGTCTGAGACACATGATGCTGATGTAGCTGGTACTTCTGTCCGGACATCTGGTGTGCTCTCCAGAAAGCAGATGATAGCTGACCTTACTGAGACAAGTGCAGCTCTTGGAGCTAGAAAGGTGAAGATTGACAAGATTATTGCAGCTTTGAAGGCTGAAGCTGATGATGAGGGTGAGCAGGATGAGGAAGAAGGAGGAAATGTGCCTGTTGCTTCTGCTGATGCTACTGAAGATGCCTCTGATGATTCTGAGGATTTCTGATTTTCTTGTTTTGTTCTGAACCCTTTTGATGTACTCTTTTACTTTTGTTGGTGACTGGGCTATGCCCTGAATTCTTATGCACCTTGTGTGCTTATGGTCTGTAATATGCATCCTATGTGATTTCTCTGCACACTTTATGGTTCTATGCCCTGTCTATGAATATGCCCTATCTGTTGGTTGTCAGAATTTTTGGCTAAAAAGGGGGAGTAGAATGTATGTGGTTTTATGTCATTGATTTCTGACCTATCTGTTTTGAAGCTTATATTATGTATGGTTACATGTTGAGGGGGAGTGTAGTATATGTTGAGGGGGAGTTCTGGTACATGCATGTTTTGAGGGGGAGCTGAGCTCTTGAGTTTTTATTCTTGGTGTGTGGAAATTTATTTTTTCCCTTCTCTATGTGATTCCACTGTATGAGAGTTTATTTCTCTCTGGTTGTTCCTATGAGGCTAGATGATTGTGTTATCTGGTGCATGCCTCTGATTCTACTTGCAAGGCATCTTTGACTAATTCTCGCTTTGAAGTAATCTCACTTTATGCTACGATTCTTTCTTTCCTTGTTGTGTGCCTATGCTGATGTGAAGGAATCTTATCTGTGTGTTTTCCAAAGTACTGGCTCTAGAGTGTTTTAGCCAAAATTTGCCAAAGGGGGAGATTGTAGGGTTTTTGTAGATTGGCTACATTTTGCAAAAACATCTACTAGCCAGATGCTGGGACAGATGTGGTAGCATATGGAACAGCATTACGTGAGTTGTGTTTTCGCGCCAGCTAGCGCTTTATATTTGTGTACGCAATCTTCCAAAGATTTGCCTGAAGATTTATTTTCCTCTAGCTTGCTGATCAAGGCGCGTGTATCTGATTGAAGATTTGTTTGAAGTTTTATTTGCCTTGCCATTTGTTCTCCAAGATATTGTTCTATATTTGGAAGCTTTTTATTATTTCTAGAAGATGGTTTTCAGCTGGACCGGACAATGTCCATGCTCTATTTTGAAGCCCAGACCCGTGGTATCTGAGTACTATATATTCATGAAGGCAAACCCTAGTTGGGTAACTAAAAACCGTGTGTGTTAGCAAAGCGTGTGTTTTAAGGTTTTTAGGGTTTTGTTTGTTAATTGTGAGCCTTGCTTGTATCATCCTGATTCAAGCTAAGGACTGAGTTTGTTTTGAGTTGTAATTTGTAAGCTGCTCCTAAGCTTTTAAGTACGGAGTGAGTATGTGTTATTAGCGTGTGTTTCTCTTGGTTGTGTTTTATGTTTTGTGTGTTTGATAACAATACTGAGTGTGTTGTTCGTAGGAATTGAGACGGGGTCTCATATCTAGGAGTTCTTAGATAGAGTTGCCACTGGTAGGGTCTAGGTGCAAAGTCAAGTAGTGAGTCTGCGTTGGTCTTTTCACTAGAACTATAATAGTGGAATCATTCCTGGATTGGTATCCCCCAGAGTAGGAGAGTTGCTCCGAACTGGGTTAACAAACTCACTGTGTACTTTATATTTCCGCTGTGCTCCTTTTAATTTGTGTTTTGTTACGTTGTGCTATTTTAATTATTGTTCTGAGTAGACACGCGCTCGGACAGTTGTGCCATCATTGTGCACAGCATATTTCAGTCAGGTTGCCAGGAATTTCAATTACCAAGATCAAGTAATAAACTATGTTTGTTTTACTTTTTTAAAAAAAAATCATTTAGCTCTGCCCAAGGCAAATGATTAGTCGTGTGGGGCCCCATTGTTTTAAAGTTATTTTCAATCATGAATAAAATCACTCTTTTATGTTCATTTGAGTCTTTTTCTTTTTTGCTTTTGTTTTAAAAAGAATTTTTTTACAAAAAGCCTGAAAAAAATCATACTCATGCAGATCTACAAATCCACCCTCCAAAAACAACACTGCCTTAATCCCTTATGACTTCGATTTCCCGATTAATCAAACGGAAGATGATGAAGAGGACGATTATGAACCGCCTGAAGAATTGTCTAGACTTGCAAATCAAGGGGATAAGGTAATACAACCTCACCAAGAATCAGTTGAAAAGGTCAACTTGGGGACCGAAGAGGATAAGAAAGAGGTCAAGATAGGAGCCTCCCTACATGAGGATGTAAAAGGAAAGTTGATTAAGCTTCTGCAAGAGTACGTGGATGTATTTGCTTGGTCGTATCAAGACATGCTGGGTTTAGACCCTAACATCGTTGTACATAAGCTGCCACTCAAGCCGGAATGCCCGCCAGTGAAGCAGAAATTGAGAAGAACTCGACCCGATATGGCTCTCAAGATCAGAGAGGAGGTCAAAAAGCAATTCGATGCCAGCTTCTTAGCCGTAACCAAGTATCCAACATGGGTTGCCAACATCGTGCCAGTTCCAAAGAAGGACAGCAAAGTTAGAATGTGTGTGGATTATCGGGACTTGAATAAAGCAAGCCCAAAGGATGATTTCCCGCTACCACATATCGACATATTGGTGGACAACACAGCCCAATTCTCAGTCTTCTCCTTTATGGATGGCTTCTCGGGATATAACCAAATCAGGATGGCTCCAGAGGACATGGAGAAAACCACATTCATCACCCCATGGGGGACATTCTGCTATAAGGTATTGCCTTTCGGATTAACAAATGCCGGGGCAACATACCAAAGAGTGATGGTAACTCTTTTCCATGACATGATCCATGAGGAAATTGAGGTCTACGTCGACGACATGATTGCCAAATCCCAAACGGAGGAGGATCATCTAGTCCATCTACAAAAGCTTTTCGAACGCCTAAGAAAATTCAAGCTACGCTTAAATCCTAACAAGTGCACATTTGGCGTTAGATCCGGAAAGTTATTGGGTTTCATCGACAGCCAAAGGGGTATCGAAGTGGATCCCGACAAGGTAAAGGCTATCCAAGAAATGCCAGCACCAAATACCGAGAAAGAAGTCCGGGGTTTCTTAGGAAGATTGAACTACATTGCTAGGTTCATCTCACACATGACGGCTACCTGCGAACCAATCTTCAAACTGCTAAGGAAAAACCAAGCCGTTCATTGGAATGAGAATTGCCAAGAGGCGTTTGACAAGATCAAACAATACCTGCAAGAACCACCAATTTTAATACCCTCGGTTCCGGGTAAACCCCTCATCTTATACCTAACCGTACTTGAAGGATCAATGGGTTGTGTGTTAGGACAACAAGATGAAACGGGAAGAAAAGAGCACGCAATCTACTACCTAAGCAAGAAGTTTACCGACTGTGAAACAAGGTATACTTCACTTGAAAAGACTTGCTGCGCTTTAGCATGGGCTGCTCGACGCCTAAGGCAATACATGTTGACCCATACAACTTGGTTGATATCAAAGATGGATCCCATCAAGTACATCTTCGAAAAGCCTGCCCTCACAGGAAAGATAGCCCGTTGGCAAATGCTCTGTCTGAGTACGACATCCAATACGTTGCTCAAAAAGCCATCAAAGGAAGTGTTTTATCCGAGCACCTTGCTGACCAACCATTGGAGGATTATCAGCCCATACAATTCGACTTCCCGGATGTCGCGGTGATTTTCGGAGATCAAGCTATTGATTAGCGTTGACTCACTAATTTTATTTCACGACTGAACTTTTAATTTTTAAATGAAAGGTGGAAAAAAGTTCTAAATTACCACAATTTTAAAGATTTTGGGTTCGGGGGTTAGTTACGTTTAGGGAAGGTGTTAGCACCCTAAACGTTCGTAGTACTCTACGAGAACCTCTTGATTTTATTTATTTATTTTGGCTATAACTTGCTTATTTGTTTTAAGAGAAAGAATGAATTAGAGTAGTGAGGAAGGAAAAGGAAAAGTTTTTTGTATTTTTTATGATTTGGAAGGACAAAGTCCTCTGCCTACGTACCCGTGAGGGATCAAAACCTCGTAGTTCGGGGTAAAAAATGACGTTTGATTTGTTTTGTGTTTTTTATTAGTTTTAAAAAAGGTTTTAAAAATAAAAGCCAAGTGGCAAAATGGGATTGGTTTGAGTTTTTTTATTTTTTTGAAAATGGTTAAAGTGTGATTAAAATGGATTAATGGTTATTTAAGGAAAATAAAAGAGAAAAACGGACACTTGATTGAAAATCAAGGTTTATTAAGAAAATGATTTTTGATTTTTTGATTATTTGAATGTTTTTGTTATTTTTGAATATGGACTAAAACTAAAAAGTGTAAACGCGAGGAAATTCCGTGGTGACGTTGGATCACCACGAAATCCCTTTGAAATTAAACTAAACTAATATTTTTGTATTTTTTTTTATAAAGCGAAATAAATAAAGATAAATAAAGACATAAAGCAGAATAAATAAAGTGAGTGTCAGTGCGAATTCTCATTAATATTTACATTGTGCCTAAATACATTCTAAGAAATGGCAAAATAATAAATAAAAATAAAAATTGCAAATGCACTAAGAATTAAATAAATATGCTAAGAATAAAAAAATAAAATGAAAATAAAAGGAAAATAAAAAAATAAAAATGCATGATGTACTATAAGATAAATTCAATGAAATAAGATGCATGAAAATAAATAAGGAACTAACAAATTAAAATGCAAAAAAAAAAATAAAAAGAATAAAGAGAAATAAAAAAAAGGACAGGGGGTGCTGAAGCAGAAAGAGGGGTACGAAAAGCATTCAGAAGGGATGAGGGAAAGATCAGGGAATTGGGCCGCATGGATAAGGCTGAAGGAGGGGGAGAAAAACCAGACCGGTTCGGTTCAAGAGAACCGAACCGGTTCAGTGCCTATAAATACCAAAGGTTCGGTTTTTTAATCATTTTCTAAAAAATTTCTCTTTCTTCTCTTCCCTTCCTTCTCTCTTCTCTCAAAAGCTTTCTCTTCCTCTCCATTTTTATGAACCTAGACCCATTCCTACTTTATGCTTTCAATTTCGTTTTAACCCTAAAAAAAACAACACACATCAAACCTGTAGAACGACGCTGGTCTAGGAATGGTGGAAAGTGGTGGATGGAGGCAAGTTCGAAAACGGAAGTGGGTTTTTGAGGTGCGGCTAAACAACTGAGTCAAGGTACAGTTTTGGTTGTGGAATTCGGACTTGGGTCTATGTGCGATTTTGGGTTTGATTGTATGTGTGATAAGTGGCCGTACGGATTTGAGGTGAGAAAGTGGTCGAACTGTTAATGGGTGTTTTACGGTTGTGGTATGGTTTGGAGGAGGAGGGTCGTCAGTGTGGTTGTGGGTGAGGGCTGGGTCGGTTTTGACGTTTTTGCGGCTAGGGGGTGTGTGCGTCTGGGTTTTGGCTGGTGGTGTGGTGTGGGATGCGTGAGTGGTGGTATGTGAGGGTGGTGGTGAACGTGTGGCTGAGTTAGGGGTGAGGAGGAGGACGGTTTGATTGTGGTTTCTGTGTGTTTTCTGTGTTTTGGCTGGTGGTGTGGTGTGGGATGCGTGAGTGGTGGTATGTGAGGGTGGTGGTGAACGTGTGGCTGAGTTAGGTGTGAGGAGGAGGACGGTTCGATTGTGGTTTCTGTGTTTTTGTGTGAGCGTGTTTCCTGATTGAATTTTCTGATGAGTTTATTCTGTTGGTAAAATTGGCTCCCCCCATTTGACTGATTCTGACTGACTCTATATACATCAAAATGTCATCACTGTCCATAAAGGACAATGAATGACCACTTAAGTGACAAATTAAGACGAAATAAATGCTAAGAAAGTCTCCTGTACAAAAGGGTCAGATGTTTAAAAAGAGTAAGTAAATAAAAAAGGAAGAAAAATAAATAAAAAAAAGCTAAATAAAATAACAATAAAAATATTTAAAAGAGTAAAAAATAAAGATAGAAATAATAATAAATAAAAAAAACCAAAAACCGAAAGACGGACTCGAATGAAATAAAAAAAATGAGGTATTTTAAAATACCTCTCTGTCGAAATTTCGTCTGAGACGACGGAAAAATTCCGAACTAAAAAGACGAGTAAAAAATAAATTTTAGGTCAAAAATTGGGGTATGACACCGGATGAAGATGTCGTAGCTTTGAATGACGAAAAGGTCACAAGCGATGATGAAGGGCCAGAACCGAGAGCTCGATGGAAGCTCGCTTTCGACGGCGCCTCAAATGCCATGGGGCACGGGATCGGAGCAGTCTTAATCTCCCCAAGAAATGGATATCAACCCTTCACAGCAAGGTTATGCTTTGACTGCACCAATAATATGAAGCATGTATCCTAGGCCTCGAAGCAGCAATTGATCTAAGGATCAAAAACCTTGAAGTATACGGTGACTCAGCCTTAGTCATCTATCAAGTCAAAGGAGAATGGGAAGCAAAACATCCCAATTTAATTCCCTACCGAGCCCGGGTTGTAGAATTGATTGAGCATTTTGATGAAATCAACTTCCATCACATACCTCGAGAAAAAAATCAGGTGGCAGATGCTTTGGCTACATTATCATCAATGTACCAAGTAAATTTTCACAATGAAGCACCAATCATAAAGATGGATCGTAGAGACAAACCGGTTGTATGTGCAGCAGTCGAAGAAGGACTTGACAACAAACCCTGGTTCTACGACATCAAGCGATACCTTGAAGAGCAAGAGTATCCAGAAAATGTCTCACGCACCGACAAGAGAACCCTCAGGAGATTGGCATCCCAGTTCTTCCTCAGTGGAAATACCCTCTACAAAAGAAATTACGACATGGTCTTGCTCAAATGTGTGGATAAACATGAAGCGGACATGCTCATCAAAGAAATCCACGAGGGATCTTTTGGAACCCATGCCAATGGGCACGCAATGGCAAAGAAAATCCTAAGGGCGGGCTATTATTGGCTAACCATGGAAGCTGACTGTTTCCGCTATGCCAAGACTTGTCATAAATGCCAAATTTACGCCGACAAGGTGCATGTACCACCAACTCCACTGAACGTCATGACCTCACCTTGGCCATTCTCTATGTGGGGCATAGACATGATTGGAATGATCGAGCCCAAAGCGTCAAATGGACATCGCTTCATCCTCGTTGCCATCGACTACTTCACCAAATGGGTAGAAGCAACTTCGTATGCGAACGTAACCAAACAAGTGGTAGCCCGATTCATCAAGAAGGAAATCATTTGCCGTTACGGCACTCCCCACAAAATCATCACTGATAATGGGGCAAACCTGAACAACAAGACAATGAAGGAGTTGTGCAAAGATTTCAAGATTGAGCACCATAATTCCTCCCCTTACCGACCAAAGATGAACGGTGCGGTAGAAGCAGCCAATAAGAACATAAAGAAGATCATCCAAAAGATGGTAACAACATATAAGGATTGGCACGAGATGCTTCCCTTTGCGCTACATGGCTACAGAACAGCCATTCGCACTTCAACTGGGGCAACCCCTTTCTCCTTAGTATACGGTATGGAAGTGGTACTTCCCGTAGAGGTTGAAATCCCTTCGTTAAGGGTCTTGATGGAGACCAAGCTAGAAGAAGCTGAATGAGTCCAAACAAGGTTCGACCAACTGAATCTCATAGAGGAAAAGCGTCTGACGGCAATATGTCATGGACAACTCTGTCAAAGGAGACTCAAGAGAGCATTCGACAAGAAGGTCCGTCTTCGAGAATTCAAAGAAGGAGACCTAGTGCTCAAGAAGATATTACCTATCCACAAAGATCCCCGAAGGAAATGGACTCCCAGCTATGATGGACCGTACGTGGTAAAGAAAGCCTTCTCTGGCGGAGCCTTGATCATCACCACTATGGACGGAGAAGAGTTCCCACTCTCAATAAACTCTGATGCAGTCAAGAAGTATTATGCCTAAGAAAAAAAAAAGAAAAAAAGCTCGCTAAATCGAAAACCTGAAAGGGCGGTTTAGGCAATAGAGAGCGTCCTGCTAGATCGAAAACCTGAAAAGGCGGTCTAGGCAAAAATAAAGGACATCAAAAAAGGAAATACACCCCGGTGGACTGAAAACTCGAAAGAGCGGTCCAGGCAAAAATTAGGGGTTAACAAAAGAAGAAAGGCAATGACTGCAGCATCCAAGCTCCGGACAAGATTCAAGAGGAGAGGAATCGGTCTCGTCAGCCTCTTTCAAAATGTCGAAGTCATAAGGAAAATAGCATGTGTTGTGCCAAAACCAACAAATTTCTGTTTGCCTTTTTCTTGTTTTTCTCTATCTTTTTCCTCAGAGAAGTAATCACTTCTCACTTCATGTATTTTTTACTCATTCAAGAAGTCAAATCTACATTGAATAAAATTCCTTTTATTATTTTGTGTCCTCATTAGCGCATAAAATTTTGTTTTATTCATGATAAAAATGCATTGAAACGTGGGAAATAAACAAAGGAAACTTCTTCCAAAAAAAAAAACAAACAAACAAACGTTGTTTTTATTTGAATTTTCGTAAATTTCGAAAGAATTGCGGTAATCCCCCCAAAATATTGCACCAAAGGACTTATGCTCTTCTGCAAAGGCAAGTGCATAGCTCACGGCACGTGGAGCGCAAAGACCCTGAGGGTCGGAGGAACAGATTTCCCCAGTCAAAACACCCCAAACATCCTTTCCATCAAACAAGGCTGGATATCGATCATGCTTCCAAAATGATCCTTATATCCCCGTGAAGCCAAACCTTATTGACATTCCCCAGGGAGTCTCAACCCAAAAGAAAAATTCCAATCATCATTGGCAGACCAACACAAATCCCCAGGAAAGGCCCGACCTTGCTCGGCATCCAATCATAACTCCCAGCATTCAACATGCATCCCACATATCATGCATAACATAATACATGAATCATGTCAATTTCATTCATGCATGCATATCCAAATCATTCATACACATGCATTTCATAATCATGTCATGCATCCTCAACAAGGATTCTCTAGTGAATATCACATATTCACCAGCATCCATCAACAGTTAAGCAAGTGTTCCCCAGTGAACCTCCTTCACAAACTGTCCCCATTTCCCCAGCTGATTTTCCCCAGCGGAAATTCTGGATTGAGTCTATCTCATATCGTTTTACATTGCATATCATACTGCATAAGGTAACATGAAGCATATCATGCATCATACAATCATGTTTTCCGCTTTCAACAATCTAAGTACTAGCCATACCTAGAGACGATTACACTATCCCCACAGTGGTAGATCCTCTTTCCCCAGTTAAGTCTAAGTACCTATTTAGGCGACGACTTTTTCAGATCTAATCACCTAATTAGGTGATGATCATTCTAGATTAAGGCCACCTGTTTAGGTGACGATCTTTTATCTTTTCCAGATTAAGGCCACCTGTTTAGGTGACGATCCTTTATCTCTGTCCGATCAGATCACCTGTTTAGGTGGCGATCCTTTTCACCTTTCGAGCGTTCATACACGTCTCGTAGGCTTTTCAACCTTTCGAGCGTTCATACACGTCTCGTAGGCTTTTCACCTTTCGAGCGTTCATACACGTCTCGTAGGCTTTTCACCTTTCGAGCGTTCATACACGTCTCGTAGGCTTTTCACCTTTCGAGCGTTCATACACGTCTCGTAGGCTTTTCACCTTTCGAGCGTTCATACACGTCTCGTAGGCTTTTCACCTTTCGAGCGTTCATACACGTCTCGTAGGCTTTTCACCTTTCGAGCGTTCATACACGTCTCGTAGGCTTTTCAACCTTTCGAGCGTTCATACACATCTCGTAGGCTTTTCACTTTTCGAGCGTTCATACACGTCTCGTAGGCTTTTCACCTTTCAAGCGTTCATACACGTCTCGTAGGCTTTTCACCTTTCGAGTGTTCATACACGTCTCGTAGGCTTTTCAACCTTTCGAGCGTTCATACACGTCTCGTAGGCTTTTCAACCTTTCGAGCGTTCATACACGTCTCGTAAGTTTTTTTTCCCTTTCGAGCGCTCATACACGTCTCGCAAAGTTTTTTCCTTTTCGAGCGTTCATACACGTCTCGCAGATTGAAATCACCTGATTAGGTGACAGTCTTTTTCTCTTCAGATCTAATCGCCTAACCTTTTGAGCGTTCGTACACGTCTCAGATGTTTAAGTGACGATCTTTTACCTTGCTTTTGTACCGCGAAGGACAAAATTCGGGTCCTTCTTTTACTTAATTGATCTTTGCAAAGAGTTCATGAGATGCCCTCGGCACTCACACCTCTATGCAAAGACACAATTAAGTAGGGGCAGCTGTAGTACCCCAATTTTATCCTAAGCCTTTTAAAACAAAAATAAAAAAAAAATCAAAGAGGGGGAAAAAGTCAAAGTCAACAAAAGTCAACAAAAAAGTCAACATTTCAAAAATGATGACTTCGCAGTGCGAAGTTCATCTCGCATTGCGAAGTCTGCGATTTTTCTGCAGATTTTTGGTTTCTTTGATTTAATTCCAGTTTTTGATATACATCATTTGCATATTTATTTTAATCAGCATTCATGGCTAATTGGGCCAAGCAAAACCAGAATTGAGAGACTTGCCATTAATGCCAAGGTAAGAAGCTTTTTCTTCCAACCTAGCATGTGACAAGCAAGTGGGCTTGCCCTTGGGCAGCTCTTGTCCCTCCCAAGTGACCTGTTAACCACCCCAAGGTTGCCAGCCACCTGCTTGAAGACTTTCTTCCTGCTTGCTCCCCCAAAACCAGTCAAACCCAGCTGGTTTTTCACTTGCAAAAGCCATGATTGCCTACCCTGTTTTGCAGCAGCTTTTCACCTCTCACACCAGCCACATATAGCCTTTTGCATCCCCCAATCTCTGCACATCACAGTGCACGTTTTTATTGTTCAACCATTGAGATTGCAAGGATCAATCCCCAAGCATAGCCAATTGCAATCCAGCCATGTTCATCATCATTTCTATCCAAAGACCATTGAATTTGTGGCTGAAATCAGTCAAGGATTTAACCCTTGGCACAAGGCAGGGTTGCCTCTATCCATTAGCATTAAATGCAAAGCCAAATAGCCTGAATTTAGCCCACAAATCAGCTAGGTCCTATGGATTTTCCATCATTACATGAGATTGCATTTTGGCCTATAAATAGAGATGCAAGGCAAGAGGAAATGAGCATAAGATAGAGCATTCAAAGAGCAATTATTCACAAAGAAACACTACTTATAAACACTTGCCAATAACAAGAGAAAAACCAATACAAAGCACTAGCAAAAACCATCCAAACACAAAGCTTTGCCAAAGTTCAAAGTTCATATCCAACATCCAAAACCTTTGCAAGAACCTTCAACCAATTCAAGTTCATTGCAGCTGGACATTTGCTAAGGATCTCTGTAAGTTTCTAAGCCTTTGTCTTGCATCTAATATTGTGCTTGCATATCAATTTTGGTCCAAAACCTTTTTGTTCTAAAAACCCGTTTTGAATTTCA
The DNA here is from genome assembly GCA_018208015.1 of Medicago ruthenica. Taxonomy (NCBI): domain Eukaryota; kingdom Viridiplantae; phylum Streptophyta; class Magnoliopsida; order Fabales; family Fabaceae; genus Medicago; species Medicago ruthenica. Next base: position 37,703,144 of record CM031376.1, read on the forward strand.
AAAGAAATCCCAAGGTTTGCAAAACATCAAAACTGGTTTGTCCAGCTCTTTTCATTGCAAAAACTCAAAGCTTTTCACTCTCCTAAAAGGTCCTGAGTGTGTTCAGAAGTTGTTTCTGAACAACAGTTCAGAAACAGCTTCTGAACTCAAAAATTCGCATTGTTCGCAGTGCGAAGTCATGGTCGCAGAGCGACCATGACAGAACTCAGAATCTGAGTTTAGGCTCCCAAATGGGCAATTTTTGAGGTTCTAGCCCAAGAGCTCAGAACCTAGGAGTTTTAAAACCCATGTTATTCAAACCAGTTCAAGGATTTTGCATAATTTTGGAAAATTCGCAAGTTCGGGTAACATTTTGAGGATAACTTGCAAAACAAGTTATGTCCCCAAACTTTCAAAACAACTTGAACAAACCAGCTATGTTCATCATTTTCAAATCCAAACTTGAACAATAAACATTGTTCACGAATTTGTTCGCTTTTCAAAACCGTTCGCAAAATGAGCCGAACTTGTGCGTTTTCTAGCAAATTGCTAAAACCGCTTCATCTTGGGTTTTAAACCAAATGTTTTGATAAGCTTTGGGATTTCTAAAGAAATTCAACCAAAAACTTGAATGAAAAAGGGATGGTGTGACGTATGTCTCTCCATTGCCCCGATTGTACGAATGCGTGACGTATGTCTCGTCGTTCGGACAATCGTCATTCCATTTTTCAACGTATCCGACCATACCAAACCAAATCTTGGCCCCTTGTGGTCAATCCGAACCTTTTGGTCCCCCGTGGCCACTAGATTCCATCCCTCGACTCGTTTGAGTCACCTCGGTCAATGTTCGACTCGTCCGAGTCCATTGTACCCGTTCTTGATCCCATTGGATCAATCGAACCTTTCCCCGACTCGGTGGAGTCACTTCGGTCAATGATCGACTCGTTTGAGTCCATTGCACCCATTTTGGTCCCAAAGAGACCAACTCGAACCCATTTACCCAACGGACATGTTTTACCTATTCTAAGCGCGATTCGTAAACAAACGCTTAAGCCTCCCATGCGCGAGCATACAAGCTATACGCTTAAGTCTCCCATACGCGAGCATACAAGCTTCGTTTAATCGCAAGAATACGGCTAAAACATCGTTCATTTAAAACTAACATATGTACGTTTTTCTACCAAAGAACTACGTACGCTTTGAATTCTCCGACTACCGGGAGATACGTAGGAGCAAGATCAACATCTTGTCAAGCGCAATAATAAAAAACTTTCTTTTTCCCTTTCGTTTGTTCTCATCTCTTTCTTCCCCCCTTTTATTATATTTTCTTTTGACATAGATAAGCATGCGCGCAAAACATTTAAAAACAATTTAAGCTTTAGCCAAATAGAAGGTTCCCGTTGAGTACAACGGACGTGAGGGGTGCTAATACCTTCCCCTTGCGTAATCGACTCCCGAACCCGACAATGGTTGCGATGACCAGTCCTTTTCCTCATCGTCAAGGGTTTTATTATCGTTTCCCTGTCATACCCCATTTTTTGACTTATATTTTTTATGTGTTTTATCTTTTATTATTTCATTACTTATTATTACTTTTTATCATTTCCTTCTCGTCATAGTATTTTATTTGCATTTTATCATTTACTAGCCTTACTATTACTATTATTATCATTAATATTATTAGTATTAATTTTATTCTATTTTTCATTAATAATATCATTATTATCTATTATTATTATTAAGGTTTTACTAATTAATAATATTAAGTTCTTTCATCCTTTTATTATTATCACCCTTTTCATTCTCATTGCATTTCATTTTATTTACATTTTTATTATCATTATTATTATTATTATTTATTATTATTCATTTTCCACCTTTTTATTTTAAATACAAAAAAATCAAAAAAAAAGGGGAGTTCGCAGTGCGAAATCACCTTCGCACTGCGACCTCTGCGAATTTTTCTGCAGAATTTTATATGTTGAGTTATCCTTTTTGCTTTCAATTACAATTGTTATTATTAGTATTATTACTATTATTATTGCTATTTTGTGACTGATTTGGTGCAGCAAGGCAATAATTAATGTGTGACATTAAAGGTAAAAGGAAAGAAGGATTTTCTTCCAACCTATCATGTGATCAAACAAATTGGCTGCCCTTGGTCAGCTCTTGTCCCTCCAAATTGACCCATCACCCAACCTGAGCTTGCCAGCCAGCTGCTTGATCCCTTTCCTTCCCTTTTTCTCTGCCAAAACCAGCCAAACACAAGTGGTTTTTACTTGCAAAAAGCTGTTTGTGCTGCCCTGTTTTGAGCTGGATTTCTCCTCCCACACACCAGCCCACATGCTCATTTTGCTTCCCCCAATCTCCCTGTACATGGCAGTACACGTTTTCATTGCTTGACCTTCCAAGATTGCAAGGATTGATCCCAAGAATCACCCCTTTTGCAGCTGCCCTGTTTTGCAGTTTTTCTCATCATTACCTTCTAGAATTAATGGCATTTGTGGCTGAGATCAGTCAAGATCTTGCCCCTTGGCACAAGGCAAAGCAACCTCTATCCATTAGCATTAAATGCAAAGTGTTCTAGCCTGAATTTAGCCCAAATCAGCTAGTGTTCTAGGATTTTGTTCATCATTACATGGATTGCATTTTTTGCCTATAAAAGGGAATGCAAGGCACTAGGATTACACACCATCAAGACATTGAAAAACCAGAGTCACACACACAGCCAATACACACGAAATCCACACAAAAAACCACCACATTGCAGCACCAAGTCAGTTCATACACAAAGCCAAAACCAATTAGAAAATTTGTTCTTAACCACCAATCAAGCAAGCAAGCCACTTCCAAACTATTGCTAAAGCATTGCTAGGAGTTCTGTAAGTCTCCTTTAATCTTTATTTTGCATTGTGTTTGCTGTTTTCATCCTTTGTTTTGTTCAAATTTGCTTTGTGCACAAAAAACCCCTTTTGAAACTCAAAAGGGACCTCAAAGGGGCCAAGCCTTGAAACTGAGTTTTTACCCTCCTTTTTCTTCAATTTTGCAAAGTTTTTTAAACCCCTTTAGGTTCTGAAGCTTGCTTAGAAGCAGTTTCTGAACTTCTGTTCAGAAACAGCTTCTGAGTTTGAAATTTCGCATACTTCGCAGAGCAAAGTATTGCTCGCACTACGAACACACCCGAACCTGACTTCGCAGAGCCAAGTTCTGGTTGCTCTGCGAAGTATGTGAAACTCAGAACATGAATCAGGCATTTAAATGTCAAATTTTTGGGATTCCAGCCCTTGATTCAGAACCTAAAGAAGGTTAAAACCATTTTGGTCCAAACCGAATTCATAATCATGCACAACTTTGAAGATTTTACAAGTTCGTGCGATAAATTTTGAGTAACTTGTGAAACAAGTTATGTTCTTTAATATTTTCAAAACCAAGTTTGAGCAGCAAGCTAAGTTCGTCTATTTCAAAACAAACTTGAACAACCATGTTGTTCATGATTTTCAATCCAAACGCGAATTTAAGCCGAGCTTGCTCACTCTTTTAAAACCAAGCTCGAATTGAGCCGAACTTGTGAACTTTCCAATTTTGTGCATGTCTTATGAATTTGTTTCTCACTCAAACTTGAACTACACTCGTTCTTGAGTTTCGATAGCTTAAGTAACGAGCAATGTTCATGATTTTAATAAACTCGAACAACAAACTTGTTCGTGATTCCTTTTTTTTCTAACTTTCCCTTTAAAGCATTTTTTTCCCTTTGAGATTCCTATGAGTCCCGACCAAACCAAACTTGAATGAAACGGGAATGGCTTGACGTATGTCTCCCCAAACCTCGGTTGCACGAATGCGTGACGTATGTCTCGTCGCTCGGGCAACCGTCATTCCACCCTTGACGCGTCTAGCACGCTCAACCTTCCCTTGGCCCCCTTGTGGCCATTTTTACCCTTTTCTTGGCCCTCGTGGTCAATCTGAACCTTTCGCGCCTTTGCGCATTTATTTTAACCATTTTTTACGCCTTGCGCGAATTTATCGCCTCCGCGCGTTTGTCGTTTATTTTCAAGCTTTTTACGCCCCTGTGCGTTTGTCTTTTTATTTATTTTTCAAAACATTCGCGCCTTGCGCGAGTTTATCGCCTTAGCGTCCACCTTTCATCATGTTAAAACTTTGTACGTCTTCGTACGTTTTAAAACCTTTGTTCAAGTCCGAGTGCAAAATCTTTTTATCAAATCATTTACTTTTATGCATTGTCGTCAATGGCCAGTTCGGCAACAACCCGAACAGTTGACATTTACTTTCATTACTTTCTCTTTTTTCAAACTTTTTTCGCTCGGACGCGATCAAATCTTTTTTAAACTAAAACGAACCAACATACAAACTTTTTCTACCAAAGAACTACGTACGCTTTGAATTCTCCGACTACCGGGAGATACGTAGGAGCAAGATCGACATCTTGTCAAGCCCATTAATAAAAAACCTGTTTTTCCCTTTCGTTCGTTTTTATCTTTTTCTTCGTCTCGCATTATGTTTTTATATCTCCTTTTATATATGTTTAAACACGCAAGTAAAACATCGAAGCATTTTAAGCCTAAGCCGACTAAGAGGTTCCCGTTGAGTACAACGGATGTGAGGGGTGCTAATACCTTCCCCTCGCATAATAGACTTTCGAACCTAAAATCTTTTTCAAAGGGTAATTTCGAACCTTTTTAATTTTTCTCCCCGAAAAATTAAAAGTTCAGTCGTGATTTAAATTTAGTGATTCAAAGCTTCCCAATAGCTTGACATCCGAAATTCGACGCGACAGAAATGGCGACTTCACTGGGGAATTGTGCATAAAACATTTTGTTTGTGCATAAACGAGTCAAGCCTATCTCAGTCGGCTTTTAGGCTAATTTGTTTCATTTTACTTGCGTGTTTATATTTTCTTGTCATTTGTTTGTTTATTTCTTTTGCTCTACATTTATATATATATATATATATATATATATATATCATTTTGCTTCATATTCATATATATATCAATTGTGGGGGTCACTTGAGCGATGTTACTCCACATTGTTCGGGTTAATGCCGGACGTGTGAGGCTCTCTACCCGAGCTCGAGAAAAAACTAAGTTAGAATGGTGGTTGTGAGCGGAAGCCCGCGTTGACGTATGTCCGTGAGGTAGGATGCCCAACCCCGCTTAGAGGAGATTTTCATGTGGAATTAATTGAAGTCATGTCGACGTATGTCCATAGACAACCCTAATTCCATATGAGATCGATGACTCTAGGGACCTCTTCTTAGGAAATCTTACCTATAGAGCCTACACGTGAGGATGGGGGAAATTTTGAACATACATATCACACCCATGCATATCATACATTTACATTCATGGAAAATAATTTTCGCATATCACTTTGCTTTATAGGAATTTAAAAAGGGAACAATCAAATATTAGCGAAAAGAAATATGGATTCCGGAAATAAAAGTACGCTCGCTTTCAAGATTAAAGCTCCTAGGGTGGAAAGTTTGTTAGCCTTAAGTAAGAAGCTCTCCCCGATCAACAAGAGTATTTTTGAAGCAAGCTATGGGTTAATACTTGATCTCCTACCCGTGAGGATAGATTCAACGGCCTTAACCACTTTGGCACAATTCTTCGACCCACCGCTCCGGTGCTTTACATTTCAAGATTTCCAACTAGCTCCAACATTGGAAGAATTCGAGAAGATCTTGGGTTGTAGCATGAAAGGTCATGAACTATATCTCGGTCCCGGGAAAGACCCCACATTAGAGACCATCGCCGAATCCTTACACCTTGATGTCCAAGAAGTAGCATCTAACTTGGAAATTAGAGGAAATGCTAGGGGATTCACAAGAAAGTTTTTGGAAGCCAAAGCTCGGGATTTACTAGCCAACAAAGAGGGAAGGGCATTCAACGCCATCTTAGCCCTCTTAGTCTACGGGATTGTTTTATTCCCCAACATGGATGATTTCGTAGACTTTCCGGCTTTAGAGGTATTCATGATTAAAAATCCGGTTCCCACAATTTTGGCGGATTTTTATCATTCCCTCTACTCTAGGCATGAACAAGCAAGGGGACGCAAGATTTCTTGTTGCACTCCTTTAGTGCAAATTTGGATGATGTCCCACATGCCGAGAAACCGAGACTTTGTGGAAAACCGGGCCAAGCTCAAATGGTCACAACGGATGACGACCCTCGTCGCAAAGGACATCCATTGGTTTTCTCCAAATTTAGAGGACCCGGAAATCATCCTCAGTTGCGGGGACTTCCCTAATGTACCCCTCATTGGTACTAAGGGATGTATTAACTACAATCCGGTCCTCTCTCTCCGACAACTAGGTTTTTCCATGGAAGACAAACCTAATGACCTTTTGTTGGAAGCTTTCTTTTTAAGGGAAGGCGATCAAGACCCGGCATTGCTAGAAAGAATCCGAGGAGCGTGGGACCAAGTGCGCAAAGGAAGGGTCGGCAAGAGGAATTGTGTCGCCAAACCCCTTTATACTCAATGGGTGAAGGAGAGGGTTAAAACAATCAAATTACCCTTTGTGGTCATATGCCCTCCAAAACCTCCTACACCTAAACCTATCACAATCATTCCCAACCAAGAAGCGGAGGAACTCAAAGCTAAGATTCGAGAGCTCCAAAACAAAAACGGAGACTTAGAATTGAAGCACCTCCAAGCTTTGGGAGAAATCACTAGGATGAAGAGAGATCGTGATGAAATGACAAACTCTCTCCTAGTATGCCAAAAGCGGCTAAAGATCTCCGAAGGGAAGAGAAATTGGATAGGAGGCGGCTTGGTTAGTGCGGATGCCAACCTTGCGGCCAAGGACGAAGAGTTGGAAAGAATCTTGCATTCCAACCAAGAGCTCAAGAAGTTCGGCGAGCTAGCTATCGAAGCTCAACGGAAATGGAGGTTGAAGTTTCAAGAGAAAAATCAACAGCTCCAAGAAGTAGTCAAAGACTACAAAGAGCAGCTTCAAGCCGAACGCGTCCAACGACAAAGACATGAGAGCCTTTCTCATCAAGGGAAGCTACATTGCAATCGCCTCGAAGCGGACATCAAGAAATTCGAAGAATACTTCGATAAGATTGCAAGAGAGCATGGAAACCACATTGCACGACTCCTTGATGAGATTAGAAGTGCAAATATCCAGCTAGCCCAACGCAAGGAAGTGATTGAGTTTGTATGGCAAGATGCCACCCGACTAAGTGAGGACTTCACTAGATTAGTCGCATTCTCAAACTTAGTCATCGCCGAGCTTCCGAAGAAACTAGCAAAGGCCGAGATGGTCATGCCGTACTTTGTCATCCCTACGGAAATCCAGAAATTTATGAAGTTCTGCAAGGACACAGTAGATTTCTATAGGGAGGAAATAGGCAAGGCCGAAAGGCGAGCGGCTATTTGATTTGTATTAGCATTAGTTACATTTTGTAATCTCAATGTTATTCAATCAAATACTTTTAACAATGTTAATTTTCTGGCTTCTAATACTTTTAATTGCTAATATTAATTGCATACTTTTTAATTTCCTTATAAAGCAAAACAAACAAAATTTTTTCATGCATACATCATTCATTATCATGCATACGGTCATCCTCGAGTCCAAACTCATTTCCCTTTTCTTATCCTCAGGATTTCTTATAATCCAAATTGAGTCTTCAGTGTTCGCATTCTCTCCGCAACACTACGTGTCTTCTCGTAAGGAAAAGTGGCTCATCGTCCCGAGGCAACCCACTCCTACAATACCCGAGCGACCATAAAGAGAAAAATGGAGAACCTAGAACAAGAGAATCAAGATCTTCGTGAAGAAGTAACATCTATGAGAACGGAAATGGAAAAGCTAGCGGAGTTAGTGAAACTACTAGCAGCCGCACAAATCCCGGCACCTCCTCCTCCCTCTAGCTCTCAAGCTCCAGCACTAGCTTCTACTTCAACTCCGACCCTACATGATGGAACTCAGCACTACACTAAACCCCCCGGTTGCATATGGGGTATGCCATTTGATTTTGGTGAAGAGTCCGTCCCTATTCCTACTACCCTTCAAGAAACCCCGGTCACTCAACCCGAGGTTACCTTTACCCAGGCTGCTGCGGCCTTCACTACACCAGTGGTTCATACCACTCAAGGTGATTACGGGCCTATTTTTCATGCCGAAAGTTTAGGCGCCCAGGATAGGATGGCTGATTTCCTTGAAAAATTTGATGAGATGCAAAAGGAGATTAAAGCCCTCCGAGGGAAAGATTTATTCGGGAAGGACGCCCATGATCTCTGCCTTGTACCCAATGTCAAGATTCCTCCTAAATTCAAGGTCCCGGATTTTGAAAAGTACAAAGGGAATACTTGCCCGCAAAGTCACTTGGTAATGTACGCAAGGAAGATGTCGACACAAACCGACAACCATCAACTGCTCATCCACTACTTCCAAGATAGCTTAACCGGTGCCGCTTTAAAGTGGTACATGGGTTTGGATAGTACCAAAATCCAAACCTTCAATGACTTGGGAGAGGCGTTTGTCCGCCAGTACAAATATAATTTGGACATGGCCCCGGACCGAGACCAACTCCAGGCCATGGCCCAAAAAGACAAAGAGACCTTTAAGGAGTACGCACAAAGGTGGAGAGAGGTAGCAGCTCAGATTAGCCCATCTCTAGAAGAAAAGGAAATGACCAAGATCTTTTTAAATACCCTTGGTTCCTTTTACTATGAACGAATGGTTGACAGTGCGCCAAGTGACTTCACCGAAATGGTAGGCATGGGCGTACGTTTGGATGATGCGGTCCGAGAAGGACGCTTAGTAAAGGAAAGTGCTCCGTCTAGTAGCACAAAGAGATTCGGGGGTAGCTACCCAAGGAAGAAAGAGCAAGATATCGGCATGATTGGCCACGGAGGACCTCATCAAGGGTACTCGGCATATCCGCATGTCTCTGCTATCTCACCTTCCATCTCTACACCTCCAAACTACCAGGTTCAAGTCCCGCAAAGATCTCTCCCTCAATATCAACAGTCCTATCAACAACAACATCTACAAAATCCACAACAATCATATCAACAGCCCCGCCCACAAGGTCAGCAGCAATTCCGACCTCAAGCACCTCAACAGCCCTTCAACCATCAGAATCGCCCAAGAGCGGCATTTGATCCGATACCCATGAAGTACGCGGACCTGCTCCCGGCGTTACTTGCGAGAAATCTCGTACAAACAAGAGCACCACCTCCCATACCAAGTGTATTACCTCCATGGTATCGCCATGACCTTACGTGCGCATACCATCAAGGGGCACCAGGCCATGATGTTGAACGTTGCCTTGCTCTAAAGAATGAGGTCCAGAAGCTAGTCCGTACCAAAGTATTGACCTTCAAGGACTCAAACCCAAATGTCCAAACTAACCCGCTGCCGAACCATGGTTCCTCAATCAACAAGGTTCAAGAACACCAAGGAACCAGTCCTATTTTGAAAGTTCAAAAGATCAGGACGCCTTTGGTTCCACTACACATCAAAATGTGTAAAGCAGCTATGTTCGAGCACGATCATGCTAGTTGTGAAGAGTGTTCAGTAAGTCCCCAAGGATGTATGCAAATCCAAAATGACATACAAGGACTAATGGACAAAAAGGAGCTCGTTGTCACCAAAAAGGACGAAAGTGTATGTGTCATAATTCCGGAGTTTGATATCCCGGAACACTTGGAGATAGCTTTCAGCAGCCAAGAGCCTGCCACTACTCCACTTGTGATATGTTTACCAGGGCCTGCCCCGTACACTTCCAACAAAGCGGTTCCTTATAAGTACCTTGCGACCATGATGAACAACGACCAAGAGTCGCCTATTCCCCCCTTAGCCCCTGTCGATAATATCACGGACAGCAGTAAAGTGCTAAGGAGCGGACGTGTTCTTCCCACAACAGTCCAAGGGAAGGTCAGTACCCCGGTATTTAAACCAAAACCAACCCAAGACCCCTGCACGAGCAAAGAAATGGGTCAATCCAGTGGGGCAAATGCCGATTCGGATCTCGATGAAGTATTGAAGCTAATCAAGAAGAGCGAATACAAGGTCGTGGATCAGTTGTTGCAAACGCCTTCCGAGATCTCTATGCTATCCTTATTGTTGAACTCCGACGCACATAGAGAATCATTGATGAGGGTCTTGGACCAAGCTTTTGTGGCGCACGACATAACCCTCGGCCAATTCGGAGGCATTGTCGGAAACATCACTGTTTGCAATAGCTTAAGCTTCAGTGATGAGGAACTCCCGGAGCAAGGAAGACACCGTAATTTGGCATTACATATATCGGTAAACTACAAGTCGGATGCTTTATCAAATGTACTTGTAGACACCGGCTCTTCATTGAACGTAATGGCCAAAACAACCCTTGACCAGCTTTCCTACCAGGGGACCCCCATAAGGCAAAGTGGGGTAGTTGTTAAAGCCTTTGATGGCTCGAAGAAATCAGTGATCGGGGAGGTGGATTTACCTATTACCATCGGACCATCCGTCTTCCAAATAACCTTCCAAATAATGGATATACAAGCAGCGTATAGTTGTTTGTTAGGTCGACCATGGATCCACGAGGCCGGAGCAGTGACATCCACACTACATCAAAAACTGAAATTTGTGAAGAATGGGAAGCTAGTTACTGTGGGAGGAGAGGAAGCTCTGTTAATCAGCCATCTGTAGGCTTTCTCGTTCATCGGTGCTGATATCGTTAATGGGACATCATTCCAAGGTCTTTCCTTAGAAGATGAGAGTGCCACAAAGAATGAAGTGTTCATGTCTTCTTTCAAGAGCGCACAAAGAGCAGTGCAAGGTGACTTACTCCCGGATTGGGGAAAGACAATAAGTCTGCCGGAGCGTAAGCATAGAGAAGGTTTAGGTTTCACTCCAACTACAAGAGTTGCCGAGCCAAGCTCTAACATTGAACCGCTCGAGAACATCTTTCGTAGCGCCAGCTTCATTCACTCCACAAGGGAAACCAACGCCATCACTGAAGATGGGCCGGAAAAAACAGCACATGTCCATGTAACGCCCGGAGGAGCTTGTCGCAATTGGGTTGCTATCGATGTTCCCTCTGTTATCCAGTCTTCAAAGTAATGTGTTTGTTTATTTTATCTTTTTCAAAAAAACCCTTCGCCTCGCCCGAAGCGAAAGGAGACTCATGTAGGGCTTGTCTAATATACTATCATCAATTAATAAAAATCGTTGTTTCTATCACAACTTCCACGTATTTATACGTTGTCTTTTTTTTTTTATTTTTTTATTTCTCAATAAAAAAAAACATTTTTCTATTTCAAAGAGTCTGCATTTTTCATCTTTTACTAAAATCAATCATCCATCACATGCAGACTAAGCACCCATAAACCTGTCGAACACCTTAGCCCTAGGCTCCCTCCCAACTTTGAATTCCCGGTTTACGAAGCGGAAGAGGAAGAGGATGAAGAGATCCTGGATGAGATCAAGCGCCTACTAGAGCAAGAGAGGAAGACCATTCAGCCTCACGAGGAAACGATAGAGGTCATCAACTTGGGTTCCGAAGAAGAAAAGAAAGAAGTTAAGATTGGAGCATTATTGGATGCGCCCGTCAAAGAAAAGGTAGTCAAGCTTCTTGAAGAGTATGTGGATATCTTTGCATGGTCATACCAAGATATGCCAGGATTGGATCCTGAGATTGTAGAGCACCACTTACCTCTGAAACCTGAATGTTCGCCAGTCAAGAAGAAGTTGAGAAGAACTCGCCCTAACATGGCTCTTAAGATCAAAGAGGAAGTACAAAAGCAAATTAATGCTGGATTTCTCGTTACCTCAGAATATCCTCAATGGTTGGCCAACATAGTGCCAGTTCCCAAGAAGGATGGTAAAGTCAGAATGTGTGTCGACTATCGAGATTTAAACAAGGCTAGTCCAAAGGACGACTTTCCCTTTACCTCACATTGACATATTGGTCGACAATACTGCTAAATCCAAGGTTTTCTCCTTCATGGATGGCTTCTCGGGATATAATCAGATTAAAATGGTTGTCGAGGATAGAGAAAAAACGTCTTTCATTACACCTTGGGGCACCTTCTGCTATCAAGTGATGCCTTTTGGCCTAACGAATGCGGGTGCTACCTACCAAAGGGGCATGACTACTCTCTTCCACGACATGATACACAAAGAAATCGAAGTGTATGTCGACGACATGATTGTCAAATCAGGAACGGAAGAAGAGCATGTCGAGTATTTGTCAAAGATGTTTCAACGCCTGAGAAAATATCGGCTTTGCCTGAACCCCAACAAATGTACATTCGGCGTGAGATCAGGAAAACTCCTAGGTTTCATTGTCAGTCAAAAGGGTATCGAGGTAGATCCCGATAAGGTCAAAGCTATCAGAGAAATGCCTGCTCCTCAAACTGAGAAGCAAGTAAGTGGATTTCTAGGACGTTTAAACTACATCTCTAGATTCATATCCCATATGACAGCCACTTGTGGGCCTATCTTCAAGCTGCTCCGCAAAAATCAAGAAGTGGTATGGACAGAAAATTGCCAAAAAGCTTTTGACAGCATCAAGGAGTACCTGCTAGAACCTCCAATACTTATTCCTCCAGTCGAAGGAAGACCTTTGATCATGTACTTAACCGTATTGGAGGACTCCATGGGTTGTGTACTCGGACAACAAGATGAGACCGGTAGAAAAGAGCACGCCGTCTACTACCTAAGCAAGAAGTTTACGGACTGCGAGTCCCGATACTCTCTACTCGAAAAGACTTGTTGTGCATTAGCCTGGGCTGCTAGGCGTCTTCGCCACTACATGCTTAATCATACTACTTGGTTGATATCCAAGATGGATCCAATCAAGTACATCTTTGAAAAACCCGCCTTAACCGGAAGGATCGCCCGTTGGCAGATGTTGTTGGCAGAATACGACATCGAATACCACACTCAGAAAGCCATCAAGGCCAGCATTCTCGCTGACCATTTGGCTCATCAACCAATTGAGGATTATCAACCAATCAAGTTTGACTTCCCCGATGAAGAAATCATGTATCTAAAGATGAAGGATTGTGACGAACCACTACCCGGCGAAGGTCCAGATCCCGAATCTAAATGGAAGTTAATCTTTGATGGAGCAGTAAATGTCTATGGCAACGGAATTGGAGCAGTCGTCGTCACCCCTGAGGGCAAGCATCTCCCTTTTGCTGCAAGACTATCATTCGACTGTACAAACAATATGGCAGAGTATGAAGCTTGTATCTTAGGAATTGAGGAGGCCATCGACCTAAGGATCAAGAACCTCGACATTTACGGAGACTCAGCTCTTGTGATTAATCAAATCAATGGAGATTGGGAAACTCGCCACACCGGCTTGATCCCTTACAAAGATTATGCAAGACGCTTGCTAACCTTTTTCAACAAAGTCAAGCTGCATCACATTCCTCGAGACGAGAATCAAATGGCAGACGCTTTAGCAACCTTGTCTTCTATGTATGAGGTCAGTCGCCGGAACGAAATTCCAACAATCAAGGTTCAGCACCTAGAAAGGCCTGCACATGTATTTGCAGCCGAAGCAGTCATAGATGACAAACCATGGTTCCATGACATCAAATGTTTCCTCCAAAAGCAAGAGTACCCGCATGGGGCATCCAACAAGGATAAGAAAACTCTGCGAAGATTAGCCCGCAACTTCTTTCTAAATGGAGAAGTTTTATACAAGAGGAATTTTGATATGGTGCTGCTCAGATGTGTTGATGAGCAGGAAGCGGACCTCATAATGCATGAAATACATGAAGGCTCCTTTGGAACTCATTCCAGTGGGCACACAATGGCTAGGAAAATCTTAAGAGCCGGATATTACTGGATGACCTTGGAAAGCGATTGCTACAAGCATGCCAGGAAATGCCACAAATGTCAAATCTATGCGGACAAGATCCACATGCCACCAACGGCTCTGAATGTCCTCTCATCACCATGGCCTTTCTCCATGTGGGGCATTGACATGATTGGTAGGATCGAACCCAAAGCTTCAAATGGACATCGCTTCATCTTAGTAGCAATCGACTACTTCACCAAATGGGTTGAGGCTGCATCATATGCTAACGTCACCAAACAAGTGGTGGTCCGATTTATTAAGAATCATATCATCTGTCGATATGGTATTCCCAACAAGATCATCACGGACAATGGGACCAACCTGAATAACAAAATGATGAAGGAGCTATGCAAAGAGTTCAAGATCGAGCATCATAACTCTTCTCCTTATAGACCTCAGATGAATGGTGCGGTTGAAGCTGCAAACAAAAACATCAAGAAAATAGTGCAAAAGATGGTAGTCACATATAAGGATTGGCATGAGATGCTACCATATGCCTTGTACGGGTATCGTACTTCAGTACGTACGTCGACAGGGGCAACCCCTGTCTCTTTAGTATACGGCATGGAAGCGGTGCTCCCCGTAGAAGTCGAAATCCCGTCATTGAGAATCTTGATGGAAGCTAAGTTGTCAGAGGCTGAATGGTGTCGAAACAGATACGATCAGTTGAATTTAATCGAGGAGAAACGCATGACAGCCTTATGTCATGGACAACTGTACCAACAAAGGATGAAACAAGCTTTTGACAAGAAAGTTCGTCCTCGGGAAATCCAAGAAAGAGACCTCGTGCTCAAAAGGATCCTATCCTTTCAACCCGACTCTAGGGGCAAATGGACGCCTAACTATGAAGGCCCTTATGTCGTCAAGAGAGTATTCTCCGGAGGAGCCTTGATTCTCACGACAATGGACGGCGAGGATTTTCCGCGTCCTGTGAACTCCGATGTAGTCAAGAAATACTTTGTCTAAAAACAAAAGAATAGCTCGGTAAGTCGAAAACCTGAAAGGGCGGCTTAAGCAAAAAAAGAGCGTCTCGGTGGACTGAAAACCTGAAAGGGCGGTCCAGGCAAAAATTAGAGACAAAAACAGAAAATAATCATCCTGATAGGTCAACCATCTGAAAGGACGACCTATGCAAAAATTAAGGATCAAAAGACAAAGTAACTACATCGGATTGGTCGTGATCCACTCGGGGCACATCAATTGTCTGAAGACTCCGAATCGGAAGCATCCAAACAAGGAATTCAAAGTTGTTAGGGATACTAGTGGCCATCGCGTTCAATGTACCCTTCCCTTTTATATTTACCCTTTTTTTTAAAACTTTGTAAGATTCGAGGAGCCACGCCTTTGGCAGGCTGCCACCCCTTTAATGAATTTCACTTCCCAACATTCTTTACCTTTTGTCAAATTCCTTTCATTCATTTTTTTTATTATTCTTGATGATAGTACTTTCAAAAAACAAAAAAAACTTTTTCAAATTTTATTTCATGAGTCTTTTTATTTTTTAACAAACACATTCCTTTCGAACTCGTGAATATTCGGAGTGTACATCGATATCTGTCCTTAAAGCAGATAAAGCTTCGCAGGCCGAGCATGGTCAATCGCAAAAAGGAATTCCCCAACAAAATCCTCGGTGAATTAATCGGAAATTCCCCAGTGAGTTAAGAGCCCGAAAGGACAATTCAGGCAAAGACTTGCCAACCAAAGCGTAAGCATTCCCAGCGGAATCGCCAGTTCTTTTCCCCAGCGGATTAGCACAATCCCCAGTGGATTGGCAAGCTCCCCAGGAAGTCAATCTTTGTCCTATTCTCAAAAGCCCAATTACCATTGGCATCGAAGGCTGGATATCGATCATGCTCCCAAAATGATCCTTATATCCCCAGCGAAGTCACAAGCGAAGCCCAATTTTATTGGCATATCCCCCCAGTGGAGTCTTACATCATCCAAGCCCGACTTTACTCGGCATTCAAATCATAATCCCCAGCGTCCCACGTGACGTCTGTCATTCCCCCAGGTCAGCATAATTCATGCATCATATCATAGTCATTCATTAACATGCATCTCATATTCATATCATGCATTTCCCACAACAAATAGTCGAATGTCATCCCCAGTCTATCTGGTCTAGGGATGTCATCCTCATTTTCACCAAGCGATAGTTCTTTAACGAACAGCTTGTGCGAGTTTTTCATCTTATCAAGGGGCAATTCCTTAACAAACAAGTTGGGTATCCCCAGTACTAGTCCATCTCTCACACGACGTCCCCAGTGACAGTCATGCATTCATACATATGTACATTTATACATGCAGCATACTACATATCATACATGGTAATTTCTAACCATCATGAGTCTCACCAATCAATCGCGAGCAATTCGTGAATTCTTTTTCCCCAAGTGTCATCCCCGGTCTGTCTGGTTCAGAGATGTCACCCTTTTACGCCAAGTGGCAGTTCAAACGAACAACTTGCGTGTCTTTTTATCATGTCCTTACGCCAAGTGGCAGTTCTTTAATGAGCAGCTTGTGCGTACTCCCCAGTGTTGTGCCAAGTGACAAGTTCTTCAATGAACAGCTTGTGCATTCTTTCTCCCCGATTGAAGGGGCAATTCTGTAAGGAACGGCTTGTCAGCCGCATCCCCAGTATCGTCAGTGGCAAGTTCGGTAACCATCCGAACAGCTGACATCTTTCATTTTATTTTCCTGTCATCAATGGCAAGTTCGGCAACAATCCGAACAGTTGACATTTTATTTTCCTGTCGTCAATGGCAAGTTCGGCAACAACCCGAACAGTTGACATTTTATTTTCCTGTCGTCAATGGCAAGTTCGGCAACAATCCGAACAGTTGACATTTTATTTTCCTGTCGTCAATGGCAAGTTCGGCAACAACCCGGACAGTTGACATTTTATTTTCCTGTCGTCAATGGCAAGTTCGGCAACAACCCGAACAGTTGACATTCTTTTCATTCTTTTGTCGTCAGTGGCCAGTTCGGCAACAACCCGAACAGCTGGCATTTACCTTTTCATTCTTTGTTGTCAGTGGCAGTTCGGCGACAACCCGAACAGCTGACACCTATCCCCAGTGTGGTCTTCCTTTTTATCGTCTTTGCATCCATGTTTGCATACAAGCATTCATAACATTTGCATACATGCATTTATAGCATTTATAATTCAGAAAAAATATTTAGTCAAAAAATGGCGTACTCTATATTTAAGTCTCTTCGGCATCTGTCACACTTTCAAATCACACTTTCAATCTCCGGGACGAAGAAACTTAAATAGGGGCATCTGTCATACCCCATTTTTTGACTTATATTTTTTATGTGTTTTATCTTTTATTATTTCATTACTTATTATTACTTTTTATCATTTCCTTCTCGTCATAGTATTTTATTTGCATTTTATCATTTACTAGCCTTACTATTACTATTATTATCATTAATATTATTAGTATTAATATTATTCTATTTTTCATTAATAATATCATTATTATCTATTATTATTATTAAGGTTTTACTAATTAATAATATTAAGTTCTTTCATCCTTTTATTATTATCACCCTTTTCATTCTCATTGCATTTCATTTTATTTACATTTTTATTATCATTATTATTATTATTTATTATTATTCATTTTCCACCTTTTTATTTTAAATACAAAAAAATCAAAAAAAAGGGGAGTTCGCAGTGCGAAATCACCTTCGCACTGCGACCTTTGCGAATTTTTCTGCAGAATTTTATATGTTGAGTTATCCTTTTTGCTTTCAATTACAATTGTTATTATTAGTATTATTACTATTATTATTGCTATTTTGTGACTGATTTGGTGCAGCAAGGCAAGAATTAATGTGTGACATTAAAGGTAAAAGGAAAGAAGGATTTTCTTCCAACCTATCATGTGATCAAACAAATTGGCTGCCCTTGGTCAGCTCTTGTCCCTCCAAATTGACCCATCACCCAACCTGAGCTTGCCAGCCAGCTGCTTGATCCCTTTCCTTCCCTTTTTCTCTGCCAAAACCAGCCAAACACAAGTGGTTTTTACTTGCAAAAAGCTGTTTGTGCTGCCCTGTTTTGAGCTGGATTTCTCCTCCCACACACCAGCCCACATGCTCATTTTGCTTCCCCCAATCTCCCTGTACATGGCAGTACACGTTTTCATTGCTTGACCTTCCAAGATTGCTAGGATTGATCCCAAGAATCACCCCTTTTGCAGCTGCCCTGTTTTGCAGTTTTTCTCATCATTACATTCTAGAATTAATGGCATTTGTGGCTGAGATCAGTCAAGATCTTGCCCCTTGGCACAAGGCAAAGCAACCTCTATCCATTAGCATTAAATGCAAAGTGTTCTAGCCTGAATTTAGCCCAAATCAGCTAGTGTTCTAGGATTTTGTTCATCATTACATGGATTGCATTTTTTGCCTATAAAAGGGAATGCAAGGCACTAGGATTACACACCATCAAGACATTGAAAAACCAGAGTCACACACACAGCCAATACACACGAAATCCACACAAAAAACCACCACATTGCAGCACCAAGTCAGTTCATACACAAAGCCAAAACCAATTAGAACATTGTTCTTAACCACCAATCAAGCAAGCAAGCCACTTCCAAACTATTGCTAAAGCATTGCTAGGAGTTCTGTAAGTCTCCTTTAATCTTTATTTTGCATTGTGTTTGCTGTTTTCATCCTTTGTTTTGTTCAAATTTGCTTTGTGCACAAAAAACCCCTTTTGAAACTCAAAAGGGACCTCAAAGGGGCCAAGCCTTGAAACTGAGTTTTTACCCTCCTTTTTCTTCAATTTTGCAAAGTTTTTTAACCCCTTTTAGGTTCTGAAGCTTGCTTAGAAGCAGTTTCTGAACTTCTGTTCAGAAACAGCTTCTGAGTTTGAAATTTCGCATACTTCGCAGAGCAAAGTATTGCTCGCACTGCGAACACACCAGAACCTGACTTCGAAGAGCCAAGTTCTGGTTGCTCTGCGAAGTATGTGAAACTCAGAACATGAATCAGGCATTTAAATGTCAAATTTTTGGGATTCCAGCCCTTGATTCAGAACCTAAAGAAGGTTAAAACCATTTTGGTCCAAACCCAATTCATAATCATGCACAACTTTGAAGATTTTACAAGTTCGTGCGATAAATTTTGAGTAACTTGTGAAACAAGTTATGTTCTTTAATATTTTCAAAACCAAGTTTGAGCAGCAAGCTAAGTTCGTCTATTTCAAAACAAACTTGAACAACCATGTTGTTCATGATTTTCAATCCAAACGCGAATTTAAGCCGAGCTTGCTCACTCTTTTAAAACCAAGCTCGAATTGAGTCGAACTTGTGAACTTTCCAATTTTGTGCCTGTCTTATGAATTTGTTTCTCACTCAAACTTGAACTACACTCGTTCTTGAGTTTCGATAGCTTAAGTAACGAGCAATGTTCATGATTTTAATAAACTCGAACAACAAACTTGTTCGTGATTCCTTTTTTTTCTAACTTTCCCTTTAAAGCATTTTTTTCCCTTTGAGATTCCTATGAGTCCCGACCAAACCAAACTTGAATGAAACGGGAATGGCTTGACGTATGTCTCCCCAAACCTCGGTTGCACGAATGTGTGACGTATGTCTCGTCGCTCGGGCAACCGTCATTCCACCCTTGACGCGTCTAGCACGCTCAACCTTCCCTTGGCCCCCTTGTGGCCATTTTTACCCTTTTCTTGGCCCTCGTGGTCAATCCGAACCTTTCGCGCCTTTGCGCGTTTATTTTAACCATTTTTTATGCCTTGCGCGAATTTAACGCCTCCGCGCGTTTGTCGTTTATTTTCAAGCTTTTTACGCCCCTGTGCGTTTGTCTTTTTATTTATTTTTCAAAACATTCGCGCCTTGCGCGAGTTTATCGCCTTAGCGTCCACCTTTCATCATGTTAAAACTTTGTACGTGTTCGTACGTTTTAAAACCTTTGTTCAAGTCCGAGTGCAAAATCTTTTTATCAAATCATTTACTTTTATGCATTGTCGTCAATGGCCAGTTCGGCAACAACCCGAACAGTTGACATTTACTTTCATTACTTTCTCTTTTTTCAAACTTTTTTCGCTCGGACGCGATCAAATCTTTTTTAAACTAAAACGAACCAACATACAAACTTTTTCTACCAAAGAACTACGTACGCTTTGAATTCTCCGACTACCGGGAGATACGTAGGAGCAAGATCGACATCTTGTCAAGCCCATTAATAAAAAACCTGTTTTTCCCTTTCGTTCGTTTTTATCTTTTTCTTCGTCTCTGTCGCGGTGATTTTTGGATATCAAGCTATTAGTTAGCGTTGACTCGCAATTTTAGTATTCACCACCGATCTTTTATTTTTCCGAGGAAAAGGGAGAAAGTTCGAAAAACCCTAATTTTTAAGAGATCAAAGGTCCGGGGGTTGGTTACGCAAAGGGAAGGTATTAGCACCCTAAACGTCTATAGTACTCTATAGGAACCTCTTGCTTATTTTTATCTTTATGCTAAAATGATTATTTGTTTGGAAATAAATGCTTAAGTGTAAAAGGACTAAAGTGATGAAAAAGAAGAAAGGAAAAATATTTTTGTTATTTTTATTGATTTGGAAAGACAAAGTCTTTTGCCTACGTACCCGAGCGGGATCAAAATCTCGTAGTTCGGGGTAAAAAGATAAGTGATTGGTTTTGGTTGATTTTAAAGTTTGAAAAAAGGTTTTAAGAAAGATGAGAGGCCGTAAAGGCATAGAAGAAATAAAAGAAGTGAGTTTGATTGATTTTAATTTGAAGAAAGCAAGTTTTGATTGATTAAAGGTTGATTAAAAATTTGATTAAGAAAAGAAAGATAAGATTGACTTTTTTTTTTTGAAAATTTTGATTATAAAATGTTTTTGAGTTTTGACTTTTTTTGACTTTTTATGAAAATTTTGATTAAGTCCTAAGGTCCTGAGACTAGGTTATGCTGAGATATCTAAACGCACCGGATCCCTCAAAATGACGTTGGATCAAGTGAGGGTCCTTTTCCTCGGATACGGTCCAAATTACATAATCGCCCTCGACATAAAGCATAAAAAAAAAAAAAAAATGTGGTGTCGGTGCATATTCTCATTTATATTTTTATTTACATTGGACCTAGATACATTCTAATAGCAATAAAATAAATGACAAAAATACTAAAATTGCATTAAAGTAAATATGCTAAAGGAAATAAAAATAATGCATGAAATGCAAAAATAATAACTAAATATGGTGCGTAAAATAAATAAAGAAAATAAAAATGCAAGACATAAAATAAATATGATACTAGAAATAAAAAAAATAAAATAAAATGCAAGACATAAAATAAATATGATGCTAAAAAATAAAATAAAATGCAAGACATAAAATAAATATGATGCTTAAAATAAAAAGAGAAAATAAAAATGCAAGACAAAAATAAATATGGAGCTGGAAAATAAAATGCAAGACGGAAAATTAAATATGGTGCTGGAAAATAAATAAAGAAAATAAAAATGCAAAGCATAAAATTAAATATGATGCATAAAACAAAAGAAAATAAAAATGCAAGGCAAAAAATAAATATGATGCAATAAAATAAAAAAAAATGCATGGTACTGGAAATTAAAAGCAATAAATAAAGTGCATAAAAATAAAAAGAAATAAAAGAAATAAATAAAAAAAGTGCAAGAAAAAAGAAATAAAAAAAAATAGAATAGAGAAGAAGAGGGGGGGTGCAGCAGTAATAGGGGGGAAGAAAAAAGAAAACAGAAAAGGAGGAGAAGGGGAACAGAGTGGGCCGAAGCAAAAGCCCACTGGGCTGAGTCAGGGGGAACCGGTCTGGTTCGGTCCGAAAGAACCAGACCGGTTCAGCTTTCTATATAAGTCCAGAACCGGTTTATTAATTCATTTTAACCCTCTCTTTCTCTTTCTTCTCCTCATTCTTCTCACTTTCTCAGATTTTTTCTCTCTTCTTCTCATGTCCGCTCAGCAACAACACGCCCTCACCATTTCTCTCTCATCCTCTCCTTTTCTTCTCTCAGATCCTCTCTTCTTCTCATGCTCTCTCACGTCATTTCTTCTCTTCTTTCTCACAAATCCTCTCTTATTTTTCTCCTCACAAATCCGAAACCAACTTAGAAGTTTCACCAAACAGACCTAGATCTAAACGAAACAAAGGCGAAGAACACTACCTTAGTTTCCTTTTTTGCGATTCTGATACTGTTTCCTTGGGTTCTAGCTTTGTGTTTGAGGCTTTTGGCTGGGTGAGGTTCGGATTGTGCGTGTGTGTTTTACGGCTTTGCGTTTTACTGATTTGATGTGGCTTTGTGTTTGGGTTTGGACTGGTTGTGAGATGATTTTGATTTGGGTGATTTTCGCTGATTGTGGTTTCGTGATTTCTCTTGTGGTTTTTTGTGTGATTTGGTTGCGAAATGGTTTGTTGGATTGTGGTTGCTTTGTGTTGGCCGAATGGTTTGTATTTGGTTCTGTACGTTTTTTGATTTTTTTTGTATGGTGGCCGGAAAATGGATTTCTGGGTGGTTGTGTTGGTGGTGGAAGGTGGTTTGGCTATTTGGTTGAGTGGTGGTTCTGACACGTTTTCTGACTCTGTGTACTGTATTGGCTGATTTCTGACCTCGTGAACAGTACAATGACTGTACTATATATAGTAAAAAAACTGGACAAAAGGACCAAAACGCCCCTGTGGGCCTGGACTGAATAATAAGACTGAAGAAAAAGCAATGAACTAAAAACTACAAAACCAGTAAAATGACTAAATAAATAAAAATAATAATAAAAAAAAAATAATAATAATAAAACGAAAAATAAAATAAAAAACTTAATAAAATGAATTAAAAGAAATAAAGAAAAAAAAAGTAAATAATAAAAATAATAAAAATAAAATAAAAAAAGTTGCCTTCGGAACAAAACATGAGGTATTTTAAAATACCTCCCTGCCGAAATTTCGTCTGAAACGACGAAAATTTCTGGCCTAAAAGACGAGAGAAAGGAAATAAAACGGGTCAAAAATGGGGTATGACAGTCTCGCATTATGTTTTTATATCTCCTTTTATATATGTTTAAACAGGCAAGTAAAACATCGAAGCATTTTAAGCCTAAGCCGACTAAGAGGTTCCCGTTGAGTACAACGGATGTGAGGGGTGCTAATACCTTCCCCTCGCTTAATCGACTTTCGAACCTAAAATCTTTTTCAAAGGGTAATTTCGAACTTTTTTCCTTTTCTCCCCGAAAAATTAAAAGTTCAGTCGTGATTTAAATTTAGTGATTCAAAGCTTCCCAATAGCTTGACATCCGAAATTCGACGCGACATCTCCCACATAGGACGTCCCAATTGCCTTAGAGCCAAAATTGGATTATAGTTTATGCATGCTTTGGACCCTATGAGTGGCACATTTGGGAATTCCCCGCAGCTGATGACAATTTCTTTGATGTCGAGCTTCCCTGGATACCAACAAATCACATTTTCAGTAAGGGATGCCAAAAATTGAGACCATTCATACTTATCCATCTTGTTCATTTGTGATTGGTCTTTGCACATGTGAGATGTGAACCAACGATAAAGTAAGGGAAAGCAACATATAATATTGCCACCTAGCTTCTTGTGACACATGTGAAGAGTGTAGTACACATTGGCCAAGAGTGTAGGAACTGGATCTTTGTCCTTCATAAGGATAACCCAAAAGACACTGATTGCGGCAAAATCAACAAAGTTTTCGGTTGACGGGAACAGTACCAAACAAAAAATAAGGAGGGCTAGCACGTTGTTGAATGACTTCATATCTCAGAAGGTGGCAAACTCACGAGCCTTTTTCTCTAAATAACTTCGGAGGAAACCGGGAGCTTTCCCTCTAGTCTTCACATTGCTAGCAAATCCGGACACTTCAATGTTTAGAGCTTCACCCAATTTTTCAACTTTTGGATGAAGGCCAATTTCCACATATGGACCCTTGCCTTTTGGAGGAATGCCCATAATCCTTTCGAACTCTTCAAGTGTGGGTGCTAATTGGAAGTCTTGGAATAGGAAACTTCTCATTGGGGGGTCGTAGAACTGTGCTAATACTGTGATAGCGTCTGCCCGAACATTGGTGAATAAGAGATCAAGGATGTCACCATACTTGAAGACAAAATGCTCGACTTTTAATGACAGAGTTCTTCTTTTCTCGGAGCCCATGTTCAATTTGTTAGACATTTGCAACGCAATTTTAGCCTTTGCAGTTCCCTAAAACAAACTTGCATATTAAGAAAATGATTTTATGCATGTGGATGCAGTGCATGTATGCTTTATGTGGGTATGGATAATTGGGAAATAAAACATAAAGGGAAGGCTTCCTACGGGGGCTTAGTTCTATGTGCTTTCTATATCAGGGTTCTCACTGAGGGTAGTTATAAAGTTTTTTTTTTTTTAGTATCTAGAGTCATGGAGGCATCTCGGAATTTTGCCATAATAACGGGTTAACCGTTATACGACAACCTTTCACGAGTGCGTCTTCTCTATGTGGGGTTTGTACTAACCAAACGAGATGTCTACCTCGAAAGCCAATACCAACACCAAAATTTGAAGAGGTTCTAAGAAGGTCCTTAGAGTTAGGGGTCCAATTCGGAATTTCGCCATAATAACGGGTTAACCATTGTACGGACGACCTTTCAACAAAGAGAACCATCTCTAAGTGAGGTCTTCATATTGACTAAACGAGATGTCTATCTCGAAAGTCAATACTACGTAAGCCACCATCCTAAACCTAGGTTTTTTTTAAGCTCGGGTGCAGAGCTCCACTCAAAAGTGTTTTGAACAACACAATAGCATAAAGGGGGAAAATAAAGTGGAAATAAAATAAAGCAAATATGACCAAAGATCAACAAACATTGAAGGCAATAAACTAACACTAAAAGCTAAACTAACTAACTAGGTTTGATTCTCTCATTTTCCCAGTGAAGTTGCCAGCTGAAGTGATGGGAAAAATGTGCGGGCGGAAAGCGCTCGCTAAACAGTAAAGTCGCCACCGAAGTTTTATTTTTGAAAAGGGGAACGTCGATAAACCCCTTCGAGAACGAGAATAAGGTCATTGCGACCAAATTTCGGGTTCGGGAATCGGTTATGCGAGGGTAAGGTATTAGCATCCCTCATGAAAATTCCTGGCAGGTAACTGGTTCTGAACTAAAAACAGAGTATGAAAGCTAACAGTTCAGAAGCAGAAAATAAAGTGCAGAAAGATAAAGAACACAATGAGTTTGTTAACCCAGTTCGGTGCAAACTTCACCTACTCTGGGGGATACCAATCCAGGAAGGAAATCTACTAAGTAGAATTAATTCTAAGACTCAACAGCCCCTGTTCTTGGTCTTATCACTTAATCTCTACCCTTCTAGACTTCTACCCAGGAGACCACCTAGGTATAAGAACCCACTTACTTCCTAACCAAGCAATCACAGCCCAGTGATTGTAAACTTAACAAAAACACCCAAATTGAAGTCACACTTCAAGACAACAAAAACATCATTCGTGCTTAAAAGCTTTGAATGAATTACAACTCAAAACAATTTAAACCAACTCAAAACATATGAGTGGTGTACAAAACAAAGCCTAAGCTTACACAGACAAAAACTCTAAAAACTCTAAACTCTGAATTCTGGTTTTTGACTCAATTCTATGTTTCAATAAGCAGCACCACGTCTCTTTAAATAGTCTTCAGTAATCAGCATAATTCTGTATCAAATATTCTTCAATAGATATGATTCTGAAATATGCAAAGGCTTGAAAAGGAAACATATATTTCTGACTTCTATCTTGCAAAGATTCTTCAGCAATATATTCAAACATAAAACACGAAGCCAATCTTCTCAAGATCACCAACAAATTAATCAGTCTTCTAGAAACCAAATGCCTGAATAAATCCTTGATAAATCTTCCAAAGATACGCACAAAAAGAATCAGATTTAATGCAAAAATCCAGCTTCTGAAATCAGCTTCTGAAGTTCATCTTCAAAAGGTCAACGCTGGTCAACGTCTGAACAGTGCGTCTGAAGTATTGTTCAGCGTCTGAAGGCCATTTCTGCGTCTGAAGGCCAAAACTGCGTCTGAAGGTCCAATCTGCTTTTGAAGGCCATTTCAGCTTCTGAACCTCCTCAAATCCAATTTCTTGCTTCTGAAGACTTCTTTAACACATAGAGACGCAACGCTTGAGCACTTTGATTTTACCAAACAATGTAGCCAACACAATATAACCAACAATCTCCCCCTTTGGCAAATTTTTGGCTAAAATCAAATGCTTCATAAACACAAGTCCTTCATTCATCACAAGTAATTAACCATGAAGAACTCCACATAATGTAGCAGAGTCAGCAGCGGATTAAAAACACAAACAACTGAAAATTACTCCCCCTGCAACACATAACAACAGTTTCTGAGGAACAACTCTTCTCCCCCTGAAACACAGCACTCAGGAACTTCCCCTGAGCATAACAACTTCTGACAGGAAGCACACAAACTCAGGAAGCACACAAACAGATCAGCAATCACCAATCACACATACTTCTCCACCTTTTTATCCAAACAAGTTTGACAAAGCACCAGCAAAACACCAGCAAACACCAGGAGAAGAAACACAACCAGAACACAAAGAACACAACACATCACATTTGCAAAGAGATAGAATCACAAAGAATCCACCCAGTAGAAGAACAACCAAACACAAAAATGTAGAGAACAACACAACCTCAGACCAGAAACACAAAGCAGAAAATCAGACATCAGTCACCACTAACCAGTCTTCAAACTCAGCATCAGAAATTGCTTAGTCTTCATTAGACACAAACAACAGATGCTGCTCAATTGATATGTGCCTCAGGCACATTCAGAACCTTCTTCCCAGCTATCTTCTTCTCAAAATCAGCAACTCTTTTCTAAACACGGGACATAACATCTTCAGACTCACAAGAAACAAGTGCCTTTTGAATAGGAATAGGAACTAACACTTTGCTCCTGATTTTAGATGAACCAGCACCATAACTCATCTATGCTACAGGAATGGGCTTACTGTCATCAGCAACAGCCTTTCCTTTTCCTTTGTTCAGCCTCTGAGCAACACCAGCACACTTTGCTCTCCATTCTTTCTTGATTTTGCTTTTATTCACAGCTGGTTCCACTTTTCTGTGGTGAAAATGCTTGGGATAACCATGCAACTTGTAACAAAAAGGTTTAATGTGACCCTTTTTACCACAATGATGACAAACCCAAGGATGAGAAACTTTCTTGTTTTTAGAATCCTGAGATTTGTTCTTAGGTTTTCTCATCAGTGGAACATGAGAATCAGCAGCAAGTATGCACCTCTTAGCAGGATTTTGCTTTTTGATGTTCAGGTTCTGATCAACAAATCCAATGCCATTTGGTTTTCCTTGATTCTGATTCTCCAGAATCTCTTCCAGCACATCAGTAGCAGAATTCAGCATTCTAACTTGCTTTTTCATCTGATCAAGTTGTAAATTCAGTTGAATTACCTCATTACTGAGAACAGAAATCTTCTCTAAGTGTTCACCCCTCTCAATCTAAAGATGAGTATTAATTTTCTTCTGTTCTTCCATCTGCTTGCACACTTCATCAAATTGACATTGCAACTTCCTGCAAAACTCAGCAGGATTTTTGTGATAGGCAGCCAGATCTTCACAGGATGATTCTCCATCACTTGACTCAGATTCTGAACAAGTTTCTGACCCCATAGCTTCATCATCAGGGATGCATCTTCCAGTAAAAGCACCAACATGCTTAGCAGACTTACTCTCCACATCTCCTTCTAAATCCTCTTCATCAGACCAAGTCACAGTCAGACTCTTCTTCTATTTCTTGAGGTAAGTAGGGCATTCTGACTTGACATGTCCATAGCCTTCACACTCAAAGCACTGAACTCTCTTTGACTGATTGCTCTTGTCATCAGTTCTTGTTTTCTGCTTCAGAAACTTCTAGAATTGTTTACTCAGTAGCACAAGAGTTTCTGATGAGCTATCATCATCCACACATTCAATATCAGCAACAAATGCAACACTTTTACCCTTCTTATCAGTTCTGCTTATTTCAAAGTTTTGAAGGGAACCTATCAATTCTTCAACCTTCATGCTGGATATGTCATGTTTTGGTAAAATCAATATGTTCTAGCAATGCGTCTCTATGTGTTAAAGATGTCTTCAGAAGCAAGAAATTGAATTTGAGGGGGTTCAGAAGCTGAAATGGCCTTCAGAAGCAATTTGGACCTTCAGACGCAGTTTTGGGCCTTCAGACTCTGAAACAGTGCATCAGACGCTGAATGGACCTTCAGACGCTGAACTGTACTTCAGACGCACTGTTCACACGTTGACCAGCGTTGACTCCTTCAGACGCTGAAAAGTACTTCTTACGCACTGTTCAGACGTTGACCAGCGTTGACCTTCAGAAGCTGAACTTCAGAGGCTGGATTTTTGCATTAAATCTGATTCTTTTTGTGCGTATCTGATGGAGATTTATCAATGATTTATTCAGGCATTTGATTTCTAGAAGACTGATATTTTTGGTGAAGATCTTGAGAGATTTGCTTCGTGTTTTATGTTTGATTTAATTGCTGAAGGATCTTTGAATTATTTGGTTCAAAATTATATGTTTCCTTTTAAAGCCTTTCATAATTTTGAATCATATCAATTAAAGAAGATTGGATTCAGAATTATTCTGCTTGCTGAAGCCTATATAAAGAGACGTGCTGCTGCTATTGGAAATAGCGAGAGTCATACAGATTTTTATTCTTCAGAGTTTTTTAGTGTTTTGTAAGCTTAGGCTTTGATTATACACCACTCATCTGAGTTGGTTTAGAAGTTTTGAGTTGTAATTCATTCTAAGTCTTTAGGTACGAATGATGTCTTTGTTTTGAAGGGTGTCTTCAAAAACTGGGTTGTGTTTTCAGAAGCTGTTAGTAACTGGGTTAGTTACTTGAATAGGAAGTTAGTAGTGTTCTAATACTTAGGTAGTGCTCCTGAGTAGAAATCAGACTAAAGGAGATTGATTGCTTAGGCTGGGAACAGGGGGGTCTGTGTCTTGAGTCTTAAGGATTAATTCCTATAGTGGATTTCTTTCCTGGATTGGTATCCTCCAGATGTAGGTGGTGTTTACACCGAACTGGGTTAACAAATTCTGTGTGTTCTTTATATTTCTCCACTTCTATTTTCTGCTTCTGAACTTGTTTGATTGTGCCCTGTTTTGCAATAATCGTGCTCTGTTTTCTAGTTCTGATCCTTAACTGCCAGAATTTCATTTTCCTTTTTCACTCGCACAAAAAAAAAATTGTTTTTTGTTTTTGTATTTTGAAAATAGATTGACGATTGTCCGAACAACGAGACATACTTCAAGTACTTGTACAACCGGGGAATGGAAAAACATATGTCGGACCACTCCTTTTTCATTCAAGTTTGTTATTGAGAATTAAATGTATTATTTTTTAAATAAAATGAATTACAGCCCCTTCAGACTCAGAAACACAGAAGCGGACTTCAGACTCAGACTTCAGAAGCAGTGCTCAGAAGCTGAACGTCAGAAGCACTGTTCAGAAGCTAAACTTCAGAAGCACTGTTCAGAAGTTGAACTTCAGAAGCACTATTCAGAAGCTGAACTTCAGAAGCACTGTTCAGAAGCTGAACTTCAGAAGCACTGTTCAGAAGCTGAACTTCAGAAGCATTGTTCAGAAGCTGAAGCTTTAGAAGCACTGATTAGAAGCTGAACCTTCAGAAGCTAGCTTCAGAAGCAACCTTCAGAAGCAGCCTTCAGAAGCTGGCTTCAGAAGCAACTTTCAAAAGCAGCCTTCAGAAGTTGGTTTCAGAAGCAGCTTTCAGAAACAGCCTTCAGAAGCTGGCTTTAGAAGCCGACTTCAGAAGCAGCCTTCAGAAGCTGACTTCAGAAACAGCCTTCAGAAGCTAGCTTCAGAAGCAGCTTTCAGAAGCACTTCAGACTCTGATTTCAGAACTTCTGGTGTAAAATATTAAAAAAACAGTAAGAAGGAAAAGAACCAACTCTGTTTTGGTGACTGTTATAAACTTTGTGATTTTGGGTTTTTGTACGATCTTTTTAGTGCAAAAATGAGTTAAAAATGACTAAAAATGCAGAAAAGTATGCAGGAACAGCATCAGAAAAATACAGCAGAAAAATATGTTTTTTTTTTTGGGTTTTTGAATGATCTTTATAGTGCAAAATAAGTTAAAAATGACCAAAAATGCAGAAAAATAGACAGGAACAGCAACAGAAAAATATGATTTTTTTGGATTTTTGTATGATTTTTTCTCACTAAGTACTGAACCAAATACGAAAATAAGAATGAAATTCTGGCTTGACAGGTTCTGAACAATATGCAGGACACAATAAATTGCAAAAACAGAACACAAGCAAACACAATGCAAGAGCAACAAAATAAAGTGCAGGAAAGATAAAAAGGCACAAAGGTTTGTTAACCCAGTACGGAGTAAACATCTCCTACTCTGGGGGATACCAATCTAGGAAGGAAATCCACTATAGGAATTATTCCTTAAGACTCAAGACACTGAACCCCAGTTCCCAGCCTAAGCAAACAATCACCTCCTAGTCAGATTTCTACCCAACTCTTGAGTATTAGAAAACCTATAACTTCCTATTCAAGTAACTAAACCCAATCGCTTAAACAAACCTGAACTAAACCCAGTTCTGAACACAACTTCAATAACAGACCTTCATTCGTACCTACAGGCTTAGAATGAATTTACAACTCAATAAAACACCTAAACCAACTCAAAAGAGTGGTGCACAAATAAAGCTAAAAGCTTAAAACTCTAAGACTCTATTTCTCTGATTTTTCTAAATTCTTCGTAAGTCTTGAACAATGGCAGCAGCACTCCTTAAATAATCTTCAGCAGCAAACATAAAACTGGAATCAATCTTCTGAATTGATATGTTACTGAATTATGAATGACCCAATAAGGAAGCAAATAAAACTGCAATGTATCTGTAAAGATTGCATCAGGTAAATACGAGCATTCATAAAACACGAGCCAAATCTTCATGAAATCTTCACCAAATCAAACTGCATTCTAGAAGACATATGCGTGGATAAATCCTTGTTAAATCTCGCCAAAATTCGCGCAGAAAAACCTCAAAAATAACCAGCTTCTGAAGAAGTCAACAAAAGTCAACACTTCAATAGTGCGTCTGATGCTTCAGACTCACTATTTCAGAGTCTGAAGGATTTCAGCGTCTGAAGGTCCAAACAGCTTATGAACAGCTTCAAATGAATTTTCTTGCAACTGAAGACTTGTTATACACATGGAGATGCTTCCATAGAACACATTGGATTTGCCAAAACATGCAGCCAACTTCAAAATACACAACAATCTCCCCCTTTGGCAAATTTTTGGCTAAAACCAATGTTTCACACACACTGACGGTTAAGGGTTCAAAAATTGAAAGAAAATTATCAGAATTCAGTGATGATTTAACCATGAACTGAAAAAAAAATTTTTACAAACTCCGGCAATCTCATTAAGCAATTGAGCTTATGAAAGTTGGCAGTTCGTAGTCAATAATTCTGATTCGTTAGGCTCAAAGGGGTTGACAAATGCTCACTTCTCACAGGGTGGGCTATTTGCGGTCAAGTGTTTTCACTCATATTCAAGAAACGCCTCGATCATGTCAATGCTTTCATACAATTTAAAACAACGTTTAGATTTAACATAAAAAGATCGATTTAAAAAAAATGCCGGTCTCCTGCATATGTATAACGATTTTGAGGCTTCCTTACATTTTGGCTGGTTCTAAACGGTTCACTGAATAAACATATTAAAAACACAAATGGCATGATATAACTTCCGTGCTATGTATATATTCTCATTTTGAGTTTAATCACGAGAAAAACAGGAAACATGCATTTTAGCCTTGCGCAAATTAATCAAATTTATCATTACCATTTATCCGTGGCTAAATCAAATTAACTTTGGCTTAAACCGTTGTTAAGAAAAAATGTCGATTTCAAATTACCAACAATCCACAGTAAAAAAACGACGTTTAACGCACATTAAAATTAAACAGACATAAATGATGATGATTTAAAGCCAGATAATAAAAGGAAAGTGTACTCAATATAAATAGTAATAGAGTAGAGTACAAATATGAATACAAAATACTAAACACAGGAAGCTCTGAAAAGTGTACGAGAAAATAAAGTAACATGAACAGCAAAAGCAATAAGAAAACATCAAAAAGGGGGGCCACTCAAGGAGTGAGAGCCTCATCGTCCTCGGTCTCCTCATCCTCCTCCTCCTCGTCCTCATCATCATCCTCTCCTCCATCATCACCTCCCTGGTCTCCGGCCGCTGTACCACTGCCTCCACCCTCTGAATACTCGGGCCTATCCCCGGGCCAAGCACCATAAGCTGCGAACATCTCTGGTGTCGGTATCTGAATGGTGGGATCTGCCGGCCTACCCAAGTGTATCTGAAGGCGATACATGGAATCGTGCATCATGGTCATGTATCTATGACTAGAAGCATTCTGCTCCCATGTGAAAGTACAAGTGTGATGACCTTGTGATGCAGATGGGGGTCTAGGTCGTGGCTGCTGCGCCCTCGCCGCTCTCCTCCCCGTGCAGTGTCTTGCGATGTACTCATCCGTGATCGGGTTCTTTATAGTCTCGGACACATGAGGAGGGATCGCTACTCGTGCCTCCCGGCAGAGTCCCATAATCAGACCCGAGAAAGCGAGCGGGCACATCTTCTTGGCCGGTGGCTTGATGCCACTCTCGACCACTATCTTAAGCTCTTGACAAATCACTCTAGCCACATTTACTTGCTTGTGGGTGAATATATAGTAGATTAAGGGTGTGACGTCTAGAGTGGTGGAGGAGGTATGACTTTTTGGTTTTATATTGTGAACAATGAGGTGGAAGATGACTTGGGCATAGGTAGTGAGGTTGTTTTTGAGGGCTTTGGTAGGCTGCCCCGCCGCATTGAGTTCATAGCCCCTCCCGGATTGGAAGATGGTTTGGGCGTAGAGGTCGTGGTTCCAATTGCCCTGGTTTTGGTGCTTATGGAAAGCACATAGCTCATCGTTCTCAAGTTGGAAGGGGTTGCGGAGATAAGTGTTGATGGCGTCGCGATCGAATCTAATGACCCGACCACACACCATGGTTTGATAGGTGAACTCTCCTTCAGGATCTGCGGGAATGGCGTTTGCATAAAACTCTCGGATAATGTTGTAATTAAGGTTTAGTGGTGGATTCACCGAAACTCCCCAATGGCGGGAATCAATCAGCCGTGCCAACTCTCGATAGGTGCCCTGCTCGCTTATGGTGAACTGCCTTTCAGCCCAGAACGTCCGGCGGAGGAGCTCCTCGTACCTCTCCTGATTTCGGAGGCTGAGGAAGCGGGAGGCGTCGTATGCCCCTTGGGGTCTAGATCCTGATGATTCACCCCTTGATCGTTTTCCGGTTGGTCTCGGCGCCATCTACAAGAAAAGAGACAAAGTCAGTAAACAGCATACATAATTACAAGCAAAATGGGGTGAAACCAATGGAATTGGAAAGGAAACATGAAAAAAATATAGGTTCTGTTCTGCTATTTTCGCACTGCGAAGGCATGGTCGCAGTGCGAAGCTGTTCGTGAAATTCTAGGTTGCCCAGAAAAAGGGGGTCGCAGTGCGAAGTTCATCTTTGCTCTGCGACCATGACAGAAAAAACCAAAAATCCCCAGAAAGCTACCCTAAACCCTCAAGCTAAGCTTCCTACAATGCATGTTAGACAGATGATTCGAATAAACTTAATGGGTATAACAACATTTACCACGGGAACAAGTTTCAATTCAATTTTCTCAAAAAATGGGTAAGATAAAATTCGTGTAAAATCACTAAAAATGGAAAGGAATAAGTCTACTTCAACTACCCATAATGCACATTTACTAAATCACAGCCTATCCTAGCAAGTTAAGAAGGAAAAGAAGCTAATCACAAACTTAAACCCTAAAAATGGAAGTTTCAAAATTTTAAAAAACCCTAAGACTCAAAACTGTTATAACACGAATGAGAACTAAAAGAGGATAAAGAGGAAGAAATCATACCTTGCTGCTTGCAGAAAATGGGAGATTAAAACTTGAAATTACTAAAAAAGAAAGATTTATGAAGAAAAATGAAATGGGTATGTTTTTTTGAAGAGTTTTTATGAAAAAGAAATGAAAAGTTTTGAGTTTTAGATGTTTAATAATAATAAAAAAAACGGTTGGATAAGAGAGAGAGGGAAAATGGGTGGTTGGGTGGAGTTATGGAAGGTCAGCAGTTTTGAAAACTTAGCTGACAAAATTCGCATACTTCGCACTGCGAAGTAAGTTTGCTCTGCGAACCTCGGAGTTAACTTCGCAGTGCGAAGATACCTTTGCTCTGCGAAGTCATCAGGTTCTGAAATTTTCAAAATTACTATCTTCCAACAAATTGGTCCTTTACATCCCCAACCATGGTTATTAAAAAAGCAGTAATAAACAAAAATTATTGATTGCCCCTGACAAAATGAAACGAAATGCAACAATCATGAATGAATGTGAATGGGTGAAATGCAAAAGTACGGTTTACGGAGGTTCGAAACTTCCCCCATCCTCACGTGTAGGCTCTAAAGGTGAGATTTCCTAAAAAAGGTCCCTAGAGTCATAGATCTCACATGGAATTAAGGTCGTCGATGGACATACGTCACATGACTTCAATTCATTCCACGTGAAAATCTCCTCTAAGCGGGGTTTGGCATCCAACCTCACGGACATACGTCAACGCGGGCTTCCGCTCACAACCACCATTCTAACTTAGTTTTCTCTCGAGCTCGGGTAGAGAGCCTCACACGTCCGGCATTAACCCGAAAAATGTGGAGTAATATCGCTCAAGTAACAACCCCACAATTGATATACATGGATATGAAGCAAAATGATATATGTAAATATAGAGCAAAAGAATAAAAACAAATAATGATAAGAAGATATAAACACGCAAGTAAAATGAAACAAATTAGCCTAACAGCCGACTGAGATAGGCTTGACTCGTCATACAAAAAACAAAGTGTTTTAAGCGATCTTCCCCAGTGAAGTCGCCATTTTTGTCGAGTCGAATTTCGGATATCAAGCTATTGGGGAGCATTGAATCACTAATGTTAAATCACGACTGAACTTTTAATTTTCCGGGGAGAAAAGGAAAAAAGTTCGAAATTACCTTTGAAAAAGAGATTTTAGGTTCGAGAGTCGATTATGCGAGGGGAAGGTATTAGCACCCCTCACATCCGTTGTACTCAACGGGAACCTCTTAGTCGGCTTAGGCTTAAAATGTTTCAAAGTTTTACTTGCGTGTTTGAATATATAAAAAGGGAAAAAGAAAATATGATATAAAGGGAAGAAAGAGGTAAAAAACAAACGAAGGGAAAAAAAGAAAGTTTTTTATTAATGGGCTTGACAAGATGACGATCTTGCTCCTACGTATCTCCCGGTAGTCGGAGAATTCAAAGCGTACGTAGTTCTTTGGTACAAAAAAATTGTATGTTGGTTCGTTTTAATTAAAAAAGATTTGATCGCGCCCGAGCGAAAAAGTTTGAAAAGGAAATGCGGTCTACTATCGTTATGTGGATAGCTTAAAAAAGACCAATGAAAAAGGAATAAAGGTAAATGTCAACTGTTCGGGTTGTTGCCGAACTTGCCATTGACGACAATGCATGAAGGTAAATGATTTGATAAAAAGGATTTGCACTCGGACGTGAACAAAGGTTTTTAAAATGCACGAAAGCGTAAAAGGTTTAAATGATACAAGAGACGAACGCACATTAAGGCGATAAACTCGCACAAGGCGTAAAAAATTTTAAAGATAAAAGACAGACGCACATTAAGGCGATAAACTCGCGCTAGGCGTAAAAGGAAACGCGCCAAGGCGCGAAAGGTTCGGATTGACCACGAGGGCCAAGAAAAGGTTAAAAAATGGCCACGAGGGACCAAAGGAAGGTTGAGCGTGCTAGACGCGTCAAAGGTGGAATGACGATTGCCCGAGCGACGAGACATACGTCACGCATTCATGCAACCGAGGTTTGGGGAGACATACGTCAAGCCATTCCTTTTTCATTCAAGCTTGGTTTCGTTGAAACTCGGAGAAATCTCAAAGGGAACCAAAACACTTGTTTTAAAAAGAAAGTTGTAAAAGGGAGCACGAACAAATTTGTTGTTCGAGTTTATTTGAAAATCATGAACATCACTTGTTGCTTAAGTTATTGAAACTCAAGAACAAGTGTTTGTTCAAGTTTGAAAGATGAACAAAAATCATAAAACATGCATAAATTTTGGAAAATGTACAAGTTCGGCTCGATTTGAGTTTGGTTTAAAAGAGTGAGCAAGCTCGGCTCAAGTTCATGTTTTGATTGAAAATTATGAACAACGTTGTTGTTCAAGTTTGGTTTTGAAAAATTCTAGGACATAACTTGTTATGCAAGTTACTCAAAATTTATCGCACGAACTTGTAAAAATTTCCAAAGACATGCAATATTATGGACATGGTTTGAACAAAAATGATTTTAACCCTCTTTAGGTTCTGAATCAAGGGTTGGAACCCCAAAAATTTGGCATTTGGAAGCCTGATTCATATTCTGAATTTCACATACTTCGCAGAGCAACCAGAACTTGGCTCTGCGAAGTCAGGTTCTGATGTGGTCGCACTGCGAACATACTTTGCTCTGCGAAGTATGCGAAAATTTGAACTCAGAAGCTGTTTCTGAACAGAAGTTCAGAAACTGCTCCTGAGCAAGCTTCAGAACCTAAAGGGGGTTAAAAAGCTTTGCAAAATTGGGAAAAAAGGAGTATAAAAACTCAGTTTTTAGGCTTGGTCACTTTGAGATCCCTTTTGAGTTTCAAAAGGGGTTTTTGTGCACAAAATGAAATTAACCAAAACAAAAGATGCAAACAGCAAGCAAAATGAAAGATAAAGATTATAGGATACTTACAGAACTCCTAGCAATGCTTGTGCAATAGGTTGGAAGTGGCTTGCTTGATTGATTAGAGGTTATGGACAATGAACTCTAATTGGTTTTTGCTTTGTGTATGAACTGTTTTGATGCTGCAATGTGATGGATTTTGGTGTAAATTTCGTGTGTATATGGCTGTTAAAATGAATGTGTGTACTGGTCTATCAATGTGTGAAATCCTTGTACCTTGGCATTCCTTTTATAGGCCAAAATGCAAATCTATGCAATGATGAACAAAATCCTAGAACCTAGCTGGTTTGTCGGCTAAATCCAGGCTAAATCACTTTGCATTTAATGCTAAAGGATAGAAGTTGCTTTGCCTTGTGCCAAGGGGCAAGACCTTGACTGATTTCAGCCACAAATGCAGCTGATTCTAGAAGGCAATGATGAGAAAAACTGAAAACACAGGGAAGCTTGAAATGGTGTGATTCTTGGGATCAATCCTTGCAATCTTGGAAGGCCAAGCAATGAAAACGTGTACTGCCATGTACAGAGAGATTGGGGGAAGCAAAATGGGCATGTGAGCTGGTGTGTGGGAGAAGAAATCCAGCTGAAAACAGGGCACACCAAACAGCTTTTTTGCAAGCAAAACCACTTAAGTTTGACTGGTTTTGGTGGAGAAATAAGGAAGGAAAGGGATCAAGCAGCTGGCTGGCAAGCTCAGGTTGGATGATAGGTCAATTGGGAGGGACAAGAGCTGACCAAGGGCAGCCAATTTGATTGAGCACATGTTAGGTTGGATGAAAATCCTTCTTACCTTTACCTTTAATGTCACACCTTGATTCTTGCTTTGTGCAGTCAATTTGTCACAGTTGATTATCATAACAATAATAGATAATAATAACAATAACTAAAATGAAAACAAAAGCAAGATAAATCAAAAAATAAAAATTTTGCAGAAATTTCGCAGAGTTCGCAGTGCGAAGGCAACTTCGCAGTGCGAACTCCCCTTTTTTTGAATTTTTTTTGTTTTCTTTAAAACAAAAAATAAAAGATAAAAGATAAATAAATAAAACAATAATGATAATGATGGATGATGCAAATAACAAAGATGGAAATAGAAATGATAATAGTAAAAATAATAAAATGATGAAAAAGGCTAATAACACTAGTAATTAGAAATAATGATAATAAAACATTAATAATAAAAGGATAATAATGATATTATTAAATGAAAAATATAATAACAATAATATTAATAACAATGATGACAATGATAATATTTGATAAAAATGATAGTAATAAAAGTGGTGAAAAGTGTAAATAAAATCCAATAACAAAAATGAAATAATAAAAAAAGTAATAAATGATGAAATAATAAAAGATAAAACAAAGAAAAATATGTGTCAAAAAATGGGGTATGACAATGTCAGTTCACCAACTAAACTCATTTCAAATTCTGACTGCTTTTGCTGGACAAACAACTTAACCATTTTATCTGACTTTCCACCAAACACTATGTCATCAACATATATCTGAGCAATCATCAGACTTCCATTTTCATCTTTCACAAACAAGGTTTTATCAGAACCACCTTTTCTGTATCCTTGAGCCACAAGAAATTGTGTAAGCCTTTCATACCATGCATTAGGTGCTTGCTTCAATCCATATAAAGCTTTCTTTAACTTGTACACATGATCTGGAAACTGATGATCCACAAAACCTTTAGGCTATTCAACATATACTTCTTCTTGCAGATAGCCATTCAGAAATGCACTCTTCACATCCATCTGGAAAAATTTGAACTTGAGAATGCAGGATACACCTAACAGCAATCTTATGGACTCTAGTCTGGCCACAGGTGCAAAGGTCTCATCAAAATCCAATCCCTCAACTTGAGTATAACCTTAAGCAACCAACCTTGCCTTGTTTCTGACCACAGTACCATTTTCATCTGTTTTATTCTTGTATATCCACTCAGTGTCAATCACATTCAACCCTTCTGGTCTTGGAACAAGATCCCACACTTCACTCCTTTTGAATTAATTCAACTCATCTTGCATGGCTTCAATCCAAAATTCATCAGTTAGGGCTTCTTTTATATTGTTAGGTTCAAACTTTGACACAAAGCAAGAATCAGTAGCAGCTAAGTCTAATCTTCTTGTTCTGACTCCTTGATCCAAACTCCCAATGATTAGCTCTTTAGGATGATCCTTCTGAACTCTAATTGATGGCCCTTTACCAGTAGGAACATGATCTGGTTGATTTTCTGCTTCTTCAGACTCTGGATGATTTTCTGCTTCTGACAGTTGTTCTTCTGAGGCTTCAGACTCT
The DNA here is from genome assembly GCA_018208015.1 of Medicago ruthenica. Classification (NCBI taxonomy): domain Eukaryota; kingdom Viridiplantae; phylum Streptophyta; class Magnoliopsida; order Fabales; family Fabaceae; genus Medicago; species Medicago ruthenica. The sequence continues at coordinate 37,742,230 of CM031376.1, forward strand.
GGAACTAACTCAGGCTCATCTCTTTCTTTCTCAGCAGACAGGTCATCAATCACAACATTTATGGACTCCATCACAACCTTGGTTCTTGAATTAAACACCCCATAGGCTCTGCTGTTCACTGAATAACCCATAAATATACCTTCATCAGACTTTGGATCCAGTTTTCTCCTATAGGCACTGCACACCTTGGTCTTCTTCTCATCAGTTTGTTGCTTCTTGTTGTTGAATCTGAAATTCTGACCTTTGGTTTTGGATTTTCTGTCAACCTTCTTCAGAATTTTGTTGAATTGTTTTCCAAGCAACACTAGAGCTTCTGATAAATCACTATCATCCTCATCAGACTCTTGTTGATCATCAGCATGAGAATTGACTGCAAAAGCTACTCCTTTTCCTTTCTTATCAGGCTGTTTACAAAAAGCTGTCTCAAAATTTAGCAAAGACCCAATCAGCTCCTCAACCTCCATGGTGGTGATGTCATGAGCTTCTTCTATGGCTGTAACCTTCATGTCAAACCTTCTGGGAAGTGACCTGAGGATTTTTCTTACTATCTTCTCATCTGACATCTTTTCCCCAAGAGAATCAAAGGAATTAGCCATGTCCAGCACATTCATGTAGAAATCTTGTATGCTTTCATCCTCCTTCATCTTCAGGTTCTCAAACTTAGTAGTCAGCAACTGGAGTCTAGACATCTTCACTTTTGAGGTCCCTTCATGAGTTGTTTTTAATATTTCCCAGGCATCCTTTGCAACTGTACATTGCTTGATGAGTCTGAACATATTCTGGTCCACACCATTAAAAATTGCATTCAAAGCTTTTGAATTTCCAAGTGACAAATCATCTTCAGCTTTGGTCCATTCTTCTTCAGGCTTCAGAACCTCAGTTTTGTTCCCATCTTTGTCTAAAACCATAGGATGATCCCAGCCTTTTATCACAGCTTTCCAAGTCCTGCTGTCAATAGATTTTAGAAAAGCACACATCCTAGACTTCCAATATTCATAGTTTGTGCCATCTAGTAGGGGTGGTCTATTGACATATCCTCCTTCTCTGTCCATGCTTACCAGAATTTAACTACCCTGGAAACACACCCAATCACAGGCAGGGTGTCTGCTCTGATGCCAATTGAAATTCTGGCTGGACAGGTTCTGAACAATATGTAGGACACAATAAATTGCAAAAACATAACACAGGCAAACACAATGCAAGAGCAGCAAAATAAAGTGCAGGAAAGATAAAAAGGCACAAAGGTTTGTTAACCCAGTTCGGAGTAAACAACTCCTACTCTGGGGGATACCAATCCAGGAAGGAAATCCACTATAGGAATTATTCCTTAAGACTCAAGACACTGAACCCCAGTTCCCAGCCTAAGCAAACAATCACCTCCTAGTCAGATTTCTACCCAACTCTTGAGTATTAGAAAACCTCTAACTTCCTATTCAAGTAACTAAACCCAGTCACTTAAACAAACCTGAACTAAACCCAGTTCTGAACACAACTTCAATAACAGACCTTCATTCGTACCTACAGGCTTAGAATGAATTTACAACTCAATAAAACACCTAAACCAACTCAAAAGAGTGGTGCACAAATAAAGCTAAAAGCTTAAAACTCTAAGACTCTATTTCTCTGATTTTTCTAAATTCTTCGTAAGTCTTGAACAATGGCAGCAACACTCCTTAAATAATCTTCAGCAGCAAACATAAAACTGGAATCAATCTTCTGAATTGATATGTTACTGAATTATGAATGACCCAATAAGGAAGAAAATAAAACTGCAATGTATCTGTAAAGATTGCATCAAGAAAATACGAGCATTCATAAAACACGAGCCAAATCTTCATGAAATCTTCACCAAATCAAATTGCATTCTAGAAGACATATGTGTGGATAAATCCTTGTTAAATCTCGCCAAGATTCGCGCAGAAAAACCTCAAAAATAACCAACTTCTGAAGAAGTGAACAAAAGTCAACACTTCAATAGTGCGTCTGATGCTTCAGACTCACTATTTCAAAGTCTGAAGGATTTCAGCGTCTGAAGGTCCAAACAGCTTCTGAACAGCTTCAAATGAATTTTCTTGCAACTGAAGACTTGTTATACACATGGAGATGCTTCCATAGAACACATTGGATTTGCCAAAACATGCAGCCAACTTCAAAATACTCAACAAAGAACATCACTGTAAAGCTTGCCATGAATACTACATCCTAGTGGTCTTAGATCTACCAAAAGATGTCCTAAAACTAACTACATTTTGGCCTTAATTCATGCTCATGAACTTATGGTGATAAATGCATTATTTATGAAAACAGCTGCAAACACTTAAACAAAAATGCGAAAACTGAAGTAAAAGGTCAAAAATACTCACAAACTCCTAGCAAAGCTTCAAATGCACTAAAATGTGAGGTTTTTTTTGAATGGTTGTGGTTTTGATTGGATGTAGAGGTGAAGAAAGTGAATAATAGCAAAAGGGGTATTTTTGCTACTAATCTCCTCTCTTTGTGTGATGTTTTATAATGTTTTTATGTGATGGGTTGTTGTTTTGTGTGAGGTTTTGTGATAATGGCTTAGATCATTTTTGTTGTGGTGGTTTGTAAAAGAAAAAATGGCAGAGCTCTTTTTGTGGAGGTTTTTCTATATGATTTTTCTGTTTCTGGTTTTTTTGATTCAGCTCCAATCCTCCTCCTTCTTCTGATTTTTCATCCCCCTTATATAGGCCTTTTGAAGTTCTGCATGCTGGATTTTTTGTGTGTGTTTGGCAAAAGTTTTGATTAATAATGATTAAAAGAGGGAAGGAAGTGACCTTGCCTTGTGGTTTTGGTGAAGTTTTGGGTCTGATTTTTGGGCAAAGAAAACAGGGGAACAGGGGCGCTACAGTATCCAGAAGCTGTGAACAGACTTGGGTCTGATTTTGGGCAAAGAAAACAGGGGGAACAGGGGCGCTACAGTGTTCAGACTGTGAACAGAGGCCAGCTTCTGAAGCTGTGAACAGAGGCCTTGTGGTTTTGGTGCAGACTTGGGTCTCAAAGGATGATGAAAGAAAGCAGGAAATGAGGCGCTACTTCTGCTGCGGTCTACAGTATTTTTGACCTTTTTTTCTTCTTTTTTCATTTTCTTTTCTCTTTTTGTTTTTTTTAAAAAAAACCATAAGAAAACCTAATTATTATCAATAAATAAATAATAATAAAACTTCTTTTTTATTTAAAGAAAAAGAAAAAAACGAAAATTGATTATTTTTTTTATTAATGCATGATGATGATTGATTTATTTTTAAAAGGACAAAATTAGGGTACTACAATGGGAATTGGAAATTGCCAAATATGCCTCATTTTCTCCAAGGCATTTTAGTAAAACTTGTTCAGGAGTTTTCTTGAACAATTCATTTCCAATTATTACATAGCTTAAGGCTCTATATTTGATTTTTCGACTAGTGCTCCCGGAAGGGTTTTCCAGATATTCGACAATTTGTTTTCGCCAATCGTTTTCTGCCATGTTGTTAATGGCAAAAACTTCAAGTTGAAATTTCGGAAAATTTTCGGCTGAAAGATTGTCTATTTCCTCTGCCCCCTTAGTTTTTTTCTTGACAATTCAGTTTGGGGAAAGGATATCGGAGTAAATTTGTCTCTTATTTCTATCAACTCCTTTAATTTTGCTTTGGAAACTTTATAGCCTGAAGAAATTTGTGCCAACTCATTCGCCTCTTGGTTATCCATTCGAGGCACATGTTCAATGTTTACGTACTGAAAACGTTGTAACAACATGTTGGCTAAAATAAAATACACAATCAGATTTTATTTAATGCATCTGTATTCTTTCGTCAATTGCTCTACGACTAATTCGTAGTCCCCTTTTATCTCGACTTCTTTTGCCCCCAATTCTAACAAGATCTCAAGTCCTGCTATTAAGGCTTCATATTCAGCCTCATTATGGGAGCATAGTTCATTAATCATGAACTTAAAGCTAGTCGGAATGTGTAGGAGATACAATTAATATACTAATCCCAATGCCATTTCTATGACTGTAACCGTGGAAATATAGTTTCCATGGTCGAGTCTCCACTAGATTCGTTGTGGCTTCTGAAATTCTGGCCAGGTAAAACTAAGAGAATACCAGGTTCTGAACCAGACAGGTTCTGAACAATATGCAGGGCACAATAGATCGCAAAACAGAGCACAAGTAAACACAATACAAGAGCAGCAAAATAAAGTGCAGGAAAGCTAAAGAAAACACAAGGTTTGTTAACCCAGTTCGGAGTAAACACCTCCTACTCTGGGGGATACCAATCCAGGAAGGAAATCCACTATTGGATTTAATCCTTAAGACTCAGACACTGACTCCCAGTTCTTATCCCAAGCAATTAACCTCCATCTAGTAAGACTTCTACCCAACTCTGAGTAATAGAATCCACTATCTTCCTATTCAAGTAACTAAACCCAGTTACTGAAACCCTTAATCAAAAACACTCTGTTTTTCAGAAAACTTCAAAAACACAAAGACTTCATTCGTACCTAAAGGCTTAGAATGAATTACAACTCAATCAAACACCTAAACCAACTCTAACAGAGTGGTGCACAATAAAGCTAAAAGCTTAAAATACTAAGACTCAATTCTCTGATCTTAAACTCTATAAATTCGTGAGTCATGAATAGCAGCAGCCCTCCTCCTTATATAGCCTTCAGTCTTGCAGCATAAATAACAAACTGATCTTCAGAATAGATTTGTTACTGAAATAAGAATGATCCAATAGAGTAACAAATAAAACTGCATCCAATCTTTGAAAGATTTAAAACAGAAAATACGAATTTTCATAACTTTGAACCAAATCTTCAAAGATATCTTCTCCAATTAAACCAGCCTTCTAGAAGCAAATATACAAAGATAATTCCTTGCTAAATCTCCCAAGATACGCGCAAAAATAATCCAGCAAACTCAGCTTCTGATGTGGTCAACAGAAGTCAACGCTGGCTTTAGAACCTGATGTGGTCAACAGAAGTCAACGCTGGCTTTAGAACCTGATGTGGTCAACAGAAGTCAACGCTGGCTTCAGAACCTGATGTGGTCAACAGAAGTCAACGCTGGCTTCAAATGAAAAACCTTCCAACTGAAGAAATGTTCTTCATATGGAGATGCTTCTATTCAATTACCTTGATTTTGCCAAACAATGCAGCCAACACCAAAATACTCAACAATCTCCCCCTTTGGCAAATTTTTGGCTAAAACCATCCAAGTTCTTCAATCTCCCTTAAAAGCAACTCAGCAATGAAGAACTCCACACTGATCAATCATAACATAGTAATTAGCAGCGGATTCAGTTATGACTATCATGAGAAACACAAACCAGCTTCAGTTTATATCAACTACTGAAGCACACATAAACCAAGTACTGATCAACTCCTGATCATCACACACATGGTACCAGAGCTATTGATCACAACACTCCCCCTGCAACTCAGCTACTCACACAAACTCCCCCTCACTACTGAACTACTTGGTAACAGAAGTATCAGAGCACACAGAAGTATCAGGGCACACTTCAGGAGCTGAGCACACTTCAGGAACACATCATCACTCAGGTATATAACAATCTTGTACTCCCCCTGAGAGACATACTCCCCCTCAATAACATCCTGACAGCTCTTGTTGCATTTGTTCTGAATACTGAGCTTCACACATAACTTCTGAATAACACTGAAAGCTGAATTTGAACTAATTCTGAGCAGCAACACTTTGCATAAGATATTTGGTATCAGAGCCAACACATTACATAAGATTTTGTATCAGAGCCAACACATTACATAAGATTTTCTCCCCCTTTTTAGCCACAAAATTCTGACACATCTCAGACTTCAAATAGGGAATAAAATCAAAACAGGTAACACTGATTCTTGAAAACATATCAGATTCAGACTCAGGTTCAGGATCACACTTAGCATAGGCACAACTGGCAGGTACTCTATCTTCCTCACATCCAGTTTGCAGTAATTGCTATAACTCTTCATGCAAACACACACCTAACTTGCTCCTTAAGTTTTCAAACTGTTTAGCATCCAAGGCCTTTGTGAAAATGTCTGCAACTTGTTCTTCAGTAGCTACATGTTCCAGCTGAATAACTTTATCCTCCACAAGGTTTCTGATAAAATGGTGTCTGATATCAATATGTTTAGTTCTGCTGTGCTGTATTGGATTCTTAGAGATGTTGATTGCACTCAAATTGTCACAGAACAATGTCATAACACCTTGATTAATGTTGTACTCCTCAAGCATCTGTTTCATCCAAACCAGTTGTGAACAACTACTCCCAGCAGCAATATATTCAGCCTCAGCAGTTGACAATGAAACACAATTTTGTTTCTTGCTGAACCAGGAAATTAAATTATTTCCTAGAAAGAAACATCCTCTTGAAGTGCTCTTCCTGTCATCAGCACTTCCAGCCCAGTCAGCATCACTAAATCCCATCAGTTTAGAACTTGAACTGTGTGAATACATGATTCCATAGTTACTTGTGCTATTCACATACTTCAGGATCCTTTTAACTTGTGTCAGATGACTCATCTTAGGATCAGCTTGATATCTTGCACATACTCCAACAACATAAGTGATATCAGGTCTGCTTTCAGTTAAATACAATAAACTCCCAATCATGCTTCTGTACTGGCTTTGATCAACTGATACTCCATGTTCATCTTTGGTTAGCTTCAGATGAGTAGCAGCTGGTGTCCTCTTATGAGCAGCTGATTCCATTCCAAACTTCTTCACTATGTTCTTGGCATATTTACTCTGAGAAATGAAGATTGTATCTTCCATTTGCTTGACTTGTAGTTCAAGAAAGTAAGTAAGTTCACCAACTAAGCTCATTTCAAATTCTGACTGCATCTGCTGAACAAACAATTTGACCATCTTCTGAGACATCCCTCCAAACACTATATCATCCACATAAATCTGAGCAATCATCAGACTTCCATTTTCATCTTTCACAAACAAAGTCTTATCAGAACCTCCTTTTCTGTAACCTTGAGCCACAAGAAACTGAGTCAGCCTGTCATACCATGCTCTTGGTGCTTGCTTCAATCCATATAAAGCCTTCTTTAACTTGTACACATGTTCTGGAAACTTTGGATCCACAAAACCCTTAGGTTGTTCAACATACACTTCTTCTTGCAGATATCCATTCAGAAATGCACTCTTTACATCCATCTGGAATAACTTGAACTTAAGAATGCAGGATACCCCCAACAGTAGTCTTATGGACTCTAGTCTGGCCACAGGTGCAAAGGTTTCATCAAAATCAAGTCCCTCAACTTGAGTATAGCCTTGAGCAACCAACCTTGCTTTGTTTCTGACTACAGTACCATTTTCATCTGTTTTATTCTTGTATATCCACTTAGTACCAATCACATTCAAACCTTCAGGTCTTGGAACCAGATCCCACACTTCACTCCTCTTGAATTGATTCAACTCATCTTGCATTGCTTCATTCCAAAATTCATCAGTTAGGGCTTCTTTCACATTTTTAGGTTCAAACTTTGACACAAAGCATGAATCAGTAGCAGCATCTGATCTCCTGGTTCTGACGCCTTGATCTAAGCTTCCAATGATTAAGTCTTTAGGATGATCCTTCTGAACTCTAATGGATGGCCCTTTACCATTTGGAACTTGATCTGTTTGATCTTCTGCTTCTTTAGACTCTGAATGCTTCTCTGCTTCTGAGGTTTGTTCTTCTGATACTTCAGACTCTGGAACAACTTCAGGATCATTCTTTTCATTCTCAGCAGAGAAATCATCAATAACCACATTTATGGACTCCATCACAACCTTGGTTCTGGAATTAAACACCCTGTAAGCTCTGCTGTTCACTGAATAACCCAGGAATATGCCCTCATCAGACTTAGGATCCAATTTTCTTCTATTATCTCTGTCAGCCAAGATATAGCATCTGCTCCCAAAAACATGGAAATATTTCACAGTTGGCTTCCTCCCTTTCCACAATTCATACAGAGTAGATGTTGTTCCCTTTTTCAAAGTGACTCTATTGTGTATGTAACATGCTGTGTTCATAGCTTCAGCCCAAAACATATATGGAAGTTTCTTAGCATGCAGCATTACTCTTGCACATTCTGCTAAAGTCCTATTCTTCCTCTCAACTACACCATTTTGCTGTGGAGTAATAGGTGCAGAAAACTCATGCTTTATACCTTCAGATGCACATAATTCTGAAAAGCTCTTGTTTTCAAATTCTTTGCCATGATCACTTCTGATTCTGACTATACCACAGTCCTTCTCTCTTTGAAGTTGAATGCACATTTCTTTAAAAACTTCAAAAGTGTCAGACTTTTCTCTAACAAAGCTGACCCATGTATATCTTGAGTAGTCATCTACCATTACAAAGGCATATCTTTTTCCTCCAATACTTTCTACTTGCATAGGCCCCATTAAATCCATATGAACAAGTTCTAGTACTTTGGTAGTTACCTGGTGAACTAATCTGGGATGAGACTTTCTTGTTTGTTTACCAATCTGACAATCACCACAAACACTGTCCTCATTGATTTTCAGATTAGGCACACCTCTGATAGCTTCAGTACTTAGGATTTTCTTCATGCCTTTCAAATGCAAATGTCCTAGTTTCTGGTGCCAGAGTTTGACTTCCTCTTCTGAGCTCATAAGACAAGAAGTCAGACTTCTTTCTTCTTCAGAAACCCACAAATAACAATTGTCTTTGGATCTGCAGCCCCTCATCTGAGTTTTTCCATCCTGATCAGTAACAATACACTCCTGCTTGTTGAAATTAACTTTCAAATCCTGATCACACAGCTGGCTAATACTGATCAGATTAGAGGTTAATCCTTCCACCAGTAGCACATCATTAAGTCTGGGCAAACCTTCTCTGATCAAATCTCCAATACCCATAATCTGACCTTTTACACCATCTCCAAATGTCACTTAACTTCTGGAGTATGATCTGATATTGCTCAGCAGCTTCTTCACACCAGTCATGTGTCTTGAACACCCACTATCAAAATACCAGTCTTCTTTTGAAGTAGCTCTCAATGAGGTATGAGCAATCAGGCCTACATTCTGAACTTTGGGCTTCCACACCTTCTGAACATTGTGACTGATAGTAGCTGGTTCAACTTTTCTATACTGAAAATGTTCAAGATACCCATACAGTTTGAAGCAGAATGGTTTGATGTGCCCTTTCTTTCCACAATGATGACAGATCCATGTTTGATTCCTCCTCCTTCTGTTTCTGAAAAATTTCTGGGGTTGCTTCTGAGGTAGCATCTGAACATGCTTCTGACCTTGCATCTGAGGTCTCTTCTGAGCTTGCTTTTGAGGTCTCATCTGAATATGCTTCTGACCTTGCATCTGGGCTTGCTTCTGAGGTCTCTTCTTTGATGTTCCAGCCATAGAACCATGAGTTTGAGTGGCAGGAACAAAACTCATCTGTTTAGGAATCTGAGTCTGATCAACAAAACCTAAACCAGTTTTTCCTTGTTGCTGATTCCCCAAAATGTCCTCCAACTTATCAGTAGCAGAGTTCAACATCTTCACTTGCTTCTTTATTTGATCAAGTTGGGAGTTTAGTTGATTCACTTCTTCTTTTAAATCTGAATTCTTCACTAACAGTTCACCTTTTTCAGCCTCCAGTTGTAGAATAGTCTCCTTCTGATCCAAAACTTGTTTGCAAACCTCAGCACTTCTGGTATACAACTTCTTGTAGTTATCAGTTAGTTCATCATATGAGGTTTTAGCAGCTTCAGACACAGATGAGGCTTCAGACTCTGAGTCAGACTCTGAAAAAGTCTCAGACTCTAAAACAACTTCCTTCTTCAAGATAGCTCCTGACCTCACAACCAGACCAGTATCACACATATCAGATTCACTAACATCATCATCTTCAGTACCATCATCAGACCATGCAACAGCTAGGCTCTTCTTCTGTTTCTTAAGGAAAGTAGGACATTCAGATTTGATGTGTCCATAACCCTCACACTCATAGCACTGCACACTTTTAGCTTGGTTACTTTTCTCCTCAGACTTGGTCTTCTTCTCATCAGTTTGTTGCTTTTTGTTATTGAATCTGAAGTTCTGACCTTTGGCTTTGGCTTTTCTGTTAACATTCTTCAGAATCTTGTTGAATTGTTTTCCCAGCAACACTAGAGCTTCTGATAAGTCATCCTCTTCAGACTCTTGTTGATCATCAGCTTCAGCATTCACAGTAAAAGCTATACTTTTCCCTTTCTTATCAGGCTATTTGCAGAATGCAGTCTCAAAATTTAACAAAGACCCAATCAGCTCCTCAACCTTCATAGCAGAAATATCATGAGCCTCCACAATTGCAGTGACCTTCATGTCAAATCTTCTGGACAGGGACCTGAGGATTTTTCTGACTAACTTCTCATCAGTCATCTTTTCTCCAAGTGAATCAAAAGAATTTGCCATGTCCAGCACATTCATTTAAAAATCCTGAATAGATTCATCTTCCTTCATCTTCAGGTTCTCAAATTTGGTGGTCAGCAGCTGCAGTCTGGACATCTTCACCTTAGAAGTTCCTTCATGAGTGGTTTTCATAATTTCCCAAGCATCCTTAGCCACAGTACATTGTTTGATAAGTCTGAACATGTTCTGGTCCACACTATTAAAGATTGCATTCAAAGCTTTTGAATTTCCCAGAGACAAGTCATCTTCAGCTCTGGTCCACTCCTCTTCAGGCTTCAAAACTCCAGTTTTGTTACCATCTTTGTCCAAAACCTCAGGATGTTCCCAGCCTTTTATCACAGCTTTCCAAGTCCTGCTGTCAATAGACTTTAGAAAAGCACACATCCTTGACTTCCAATACTCATAGTTTGTGCCATCTAATAGGGGTGGTCTATTGACATATCCTCCTTCTCTATCCATGCTTGCCAGATATTAAGTCCTCTGGATCTCACCCAAATTACACGCAGGGTGCCTGCTCTGATGCCAATTGAAATTCTGGCCAGGCAAAACTAAGAGAATACCAGGTTCTGAACCAGACAGGTTCTGAACAATATGCCGCAAAACAGAGCACAAGTAAACACAATACAAGAGCAGCAAAATAAAGTGCAGGAAAGCTAAAGAACACACAAGGTTTGTTAACCCGGTTCGGAGTAAACACCTCCTACTCTGGGGGATACCAATCCAGGAAGGAAATCCACTATTGGATTTAATCCTTAAGACTCAGACACTGACTCCCAGTTCTTATCCCAAGCAATTAACCTCCACCTAGTAAGACTTCTACCCAACTCTGAGTAATAGAATCCACTATCTTCCTATTCAAGTAACTAAACCCAGTTACTAAAACCCTTAATCAAAAACACTCTGTTTTTCAGAAAACTTCAAAAACACAAAGACTTCATTCGTACCTAAAGGCTTAGAATGAATTACAACTCAATCAAACACCTAAACCAACTCTAACAGAGTGGTGCACAATAAAGCTAAAAGCTTAAAATACAAAGACTCAATTCTCTGATCTTAAACTCTATAAATTCGTGTGTCATGAATAGCAGCAGCCCTCTTCCTTATATAGCCTTCAGTCTTGCAGCATAAATAACAAACTGATCTTCAGAATAGATTTGTTACTGAAATAAGAATGATCCAATAGAGTAACAAATAAAACTGCATCCAATCTTTGAAAGATTTAACACAGAAAATACGAATTTTCATAACTTTGAACCAAATCTTCAAAGATATCTTCTCCAATTAAACCAGCCTTCTAGAAGCAAATATACAAAAATAATTCCTTGCTAAATCTCCCAAGATACGCGCAAAAATAATCCAGCAAACTCAGCTTCTGATGTGGTCAACAGAAGTCAACGCTGGCTTCAGAACCTGATGTGGTCAACAGAAGTCAACGCTGGCTTCAGAACCTGATGTGGTCAACATAAGTCAACGCTGGCTTCAAATGAAAAACCTTCCAACTGAAGAAATGTTCTTCATATGGAGATGCTTCTATTCAATACCTTGATTTTGCCAAACAATGCAGCCAACACCAAAATACTCAACAACTTCGACCACAGAATGGTCAACTATGAAGTCGGCCACGATTTGCCCTTTGATAGCTTTTAAGGGCCTGTAAGTTAGTGAATATTCTGTGAGGGCTAAAGCCCATTTACCAATCCTACTGTGCAAAATTGGTTTCGAGAACATGTGTTTAATAATATCAAAATGTGAATAAACACAAACGTCGACTGGCTTTATATATTGCTTTAACTTTGTACAAGAAAAATATAGACAAAGGCATAACTTTTCAGTCGGATGATACCTTGTCTTAGCATCATTTAAAATCCTACTGAGGTAATATATGGCTCTTTCGACACCATTTTCATCCTCTTGGGCTAACATGCTACCTATGGATGATTCTGACGCTGCTATGTACAATTTCATCACTCTATTCTTAAGTGGAGGTAAAAGAATAGGTGGGTTTGTCAAATACGACTTAATCTCTTCAAAAGACTTCTGATGCTCTGGTTCCCATCTAAACGTATCTTCTTTCTTGAGTCGGAGCAATGGCGAGAAAGCTTGAGTCTTGCCACTTAAGTTCGAAATGAACCTTCTTAGAATGTTGATCTTGCCTAGAAGAGATTGCAATTCTTTCTTGGTCAAAGGAGCCTTCGTTTCCAAGATGGCTTTTCTCTTGTTTTTGTTTATTTCAATATCCCTTTTGTGGACCACGAAACCCAAGAAATCACCTAGCCGTTCTAATGAACTTGCTTCGTAAGAGTCTTTCTACCTCTTCAAAGATTTTCAACAAGATCTGGGATGCAAACCTTCACGGAGTCTGATTTACTGGCTTTTTCCCTGGTCGGATTGGTAGTTTCAATTCCACCATGTCCCGACTTATACTTGGCATTTCATTGTAATCCCAAGCAAAACAACCTTTGTATTCCTTCAGAAGTTCAACAATCCGAACTTTGAATCCTTCGCCAATTTTAGCGCTAATGTAAGTTGGCCTTTTTATAGAGCCATCTCCCAGATCAACTTCTTCCAGAGGATCCTGTTCCACAATTTTCTTGGTGGGACCCATTGGATTTGTCTCAAATCATAAAGATTCATCGTCATATATGCAATCCAACCTCTGGTCTTCGATCAGCTCACCTTGCTGACGATCTTTAATGGTCTCGACGACCATTTCTTGTTGCATGACAACTTCCAAATCCGCATTTCGTCTATTTTCGGCCATGTAGGCCGTAATTCTTTCCCATGAGCTGGGGATAGACATGATTATTGTTTGGCGTCCCACCCAGCCGGTGGAGTTTCATCCTCAGAAGAACTTTCGTCTTCGATTAACTCCATTTCCCAAAACAAACACGGGTTAGGTGCAACTTAACGGAACTTTTTACAAGTTCTGGTCTAACTAGACCAAAATCTGAGGATGGACATGGCGATATGTACGCCAAATGTTTATCAAAGGTCTTTTTGTTAATATGGTTGACTTCAACCCTAAAATACTGTTGAGTCTTTAAGTGTTGGCTGCATTGTTTGGCAAAACCAAAGGTTGGAATAGAAGCTTTTCCTTATGATGAACATTTCTTCAGTTACAAGTTTTCTCATTTGAAGCCATTCAGAAGCTGAAATCTACATCAGAAGCTGAAATGCTCATCAGAAGCACTGTAGCACTTCAGAAGCAGTTTCAGGTTCTGAAGCCAGCGTTGACTTCTGTTGACCACATCAGAAGCTGGGTTTGCTGGATTGTTTTTGCACGTATCTTGGGAGATTTAGCAAGGAATTATGGTTGTATAATTGCTTCTAGAATGCTGGGTTAATTGGAGAAGATATCTTTGAAGATTTGGTTCAAAATTATGAAAATTCGTATTTTCTGTTTTAAATCTTTCAAAGATTTAATGCTGTTTTATTTGTTACATTATTGGAACAATCTTATTCCAGTAACAAATCAATTCAGAAGATTTGGAGCATAATTAAGAGGCTTGCTGAAGATTATAAAAGGAGGAGCTTTGCTATTGAAGACTTACGAGTTTTGAGAGAATTATTCAGAGAAATAGAGTCTTAGTTGTCTTTAAGCTTTTGCTTTATTTTTGTACGCCACTCATATGTTTTGAGTTGGTTTTAGGATTGTCATTGAGTTGTAATTCATTCTAAGCCTCTAGGTACGAATGAAGTTGTGTTTTTAAAGGTTTCTGAAAAACAGAGTGTTTTTGTTTAAGGGTAGTTCAAGTGGCTGGGTTGTAGTTACTTGAATAGGAAGTTAGAGGTTTTCTAATACTCAACGTGTTGGGTAGAATTCAAGACTAGGTGGAGATTAATTGCTTGGGATAGGAACTGGGAGTCAATGTCTGAGTCTTAAGGGTTAATTCCAATAGTGGAATTCCTTCCTGGATTGGTATCCCCCAGAGTAGGAGGTGTTTACTCCGAACTGGGTTAACAAACTCTCGTGCCTTTTTTACTTTCCTGCACTTTAATTTGCTGCCTGTGTGTGTTCTTGTTTGTGCTCTGTTTTGCAAACTATTGTGCTTAGTTCTGTTCAGAACCTGTTGGTTCAGAACCTGCGTTCATCTCTTAAGTATTGCATGGCCAGAATTTCAATTGGCATCAGAGCAGGCACCCTGCCTGTATTTTGGGTGAGATCCAGAGGACTTAATATCTGGCAAGCATGGATAGAGAAGGAGGCTATGTCAATAGACCACCCCTACTAGATGGCACTAACTATGAGTATTGGAAGTCAAGGATGTGTGCTTTTCTAAAGTCTATTGACAGCAGGACTTGGAAAGCTGTGATAAAAGGCTGGGATCATCCTGTGTATACAGACAAAGATGGTAACAAGACTGAGGTTCTGAAGCCTGAGGAGGAATGGACCAAAGCTGAAGATGACCTGTCATTGGGAAATTCAAAAGCTTTGAATGCTATCTTTAATGGTGTTGATCAGAACATGTTCAGACTAATCAAACAATGTACTGTGGCTAAGGATGCTTGGGAAATCCTGAAGACCACTCATGAAGGAACTTCTAAGGTAAAGATGTCCAGATTACAGTTGCTGACCACCAAGTTTGAGAACCTGAAGATGAAGGAGGATGAATCCATTCAGGATTTTTACATGAATGTGCTGGATATGGCCAATTCCTCAAAGGTGTGCAGTGCTATGAGTGTGAGGGGTATGGACATATCAAGTCTGAATGTCCTACTTTTCTTAAGAAGCAGAAGAAAAGCCTAGCTGTTGCATGGTCTGATGATGGTTCTGAAGAAGATGATGATAGTGAATCTGATATGTGTGATACTGGTCTTGTAGTAAGGTCAGGAGCTATCTTAAAGAAGTCTGAGACCTTTTCAGAGTCTGAAGCCTTATATGTGTCTGAAGCTGCTAAAACCTCATATGATGAACTAGCTGATAACTACAAGAAGCTGTATACCAGAAGTGCTGAGGTTTGCAAACAAGTTTTGGATCAGAAGGAGACTATTCTTCAACTGGAGGCTGAAAAAGGTGAACTATTAGTGCAGAATTCAGATTTAAAAGAAGAAGTGAACCAACTGAACTTCCAACTTGATCAAATGAAGAAGCAAGTGAAGATGTTGAACTCTGCTACTGATAAGTTGGAGGACATTTTGGGGAATCAGCAACAAGGAAAAACTGGTTTAGGTTTTGTTGATCAGACTCAGATTCCTAAACAGATGAGTTTTGTTCCTGCTACTCAAACTCATGATTCTATGGCTGGAACATCAAAGAAGAGACCTCAGAAGCAAGCCCAGTTGCAAGGTCAGAAGCATATTCAGTTGAGACCTCACAAGCATACTCAGATGAGACCTCAAAAGCATATTCAGATGCAACCCCAGAAGTACAACAGAAGAAGGAGGAATCATACTTGGACCAGTCATTATTGTGGTAAGAAGGGACATATCAAACCTTTTTGCTTTAAACTGTATGGATATCCTGAACACTTTCAATATAGAAGAGTGCAACCAGCTGCACCCAGACACAGTGTTCAGAAGGTGTGGAAACCTAAGGTTCAGAATGTAGGCCTGATTGCTCATACTTCATTGAGAGCCAACTCTAAAGAAGACTGGTATTTTGATAGTGGGTGTTCAAGGCACATGACTGGTGTAAAGAAGCTACTTAGCAATATCAGACAATATTCCAGAAGCTATGTGACATTTGGAGATGGAGCAAAAGGAGAGATCCTGGGTATTGGTGATTTAAACTGTGAAGGCTTACCTAGACTGAATGATGTGCTATTAGTGAAGGGTTTAACCTCTAATCTGATCAGCATTAGCCAACTTTGTGATTAAGACTTAAAGGTTAATTTCAACAAGCAAGAGTGCATTGTTACTGATCAAAAAGATAAGATTCAGATGAGGGGCTGCAGATCCAAAGATAACTGCTATTTATGGGTTTCTGAAGAAGAAAGAAGTCTGACTTCTTGTCTTATGAGCTCAAAAGAAGAAGTCAAACTCTGGCACCAGAAGTTGGGACATCTGCATCTGAAAGGCATGAAAAAAATCCTAAGTACTGAAGCTATCAGAGGTGTACCTAATCTGAAGATCAATGAGGACAGTGTTTGTGGTGATTGTCAGATTGGTAAACAAACAAGAAAGTCTCATCCCAGATTAGTTCACCAGGTAACTACCAAAGTACTAGAACTTGTTCATATGGATTTAATGGGACCTATGCAAGTAGAAAGTATTGGAGGAAAAAGATATGCTTTTGTAATGGTAGATGACTACTCAAGATATACATGGATCAGTTTTGTTAGAGAAAAGTCTGATACTTTTGAAGTATTTAAAGACTTGTGCATTCAATTACAAAGAGAAAAAGACTGTGGTATTGTCAGAATCAGAAGTGACCATGGCAAAGAATTTGAAAACAAGAGTTTCTCAGAATTCTGTGCTTCTGAAGGTATAAAGCATGAGTTTTCTGCACCTATTACTCCTCAGCAAAATGGTGTAGTTGAGAGGAAGAATAGGACTTTAGCAGAATGTGCAAGAGTAATGCTGCATGCTAAGAAACTTCCATATATGTTCTGGGCTGAAGCAATGAACACAGCATGTTACATACACAACAGAGTCACTTTAAAGAAGGGTACTGCATCAACACTGTATGAATTGTGGAAAGGGAGAAAGCCCACAGTCAAATATTTCCATGTTTTTGGGAGCATATGCTATATCTTGGCTGACAGAGAGAATAGAAGAAAACTGGATCCTAAGTCTGATGAGGGCATATTCCTGGGTTATTCAGTGAACAGCAGAGCGTATAGGGTGTTTAATTCAAGAACTAAAGTTGTGATGGAGTCCATTAATGTGGTAATTGATGATCTGACTGCTGAGAAAGATAGAAGTGAGTCTGAAGTTGTTCCAGAGTCTGAAGCATCAGAAGAACAACCTTCAGAAGCAGAATATCAAGCAGAGTCTGAAGAAGCAGGTGTGCATCCAGAACATGATCCTACCAATAAAGGGCCATCAATTAGAGTTCAGAAGGATCATCCTAAGGAACTTATCATTGGGAGTTTGGATCAAGGGGTCAGAACCAGGAGATCAGAACCAGCTGCTACTGATTCTTGCTTTGTGTCAAAGGTTGAGCCTAAAAATGTAAAAGAAGCCCTAACAGATGAATTTTGGATTGAAGCAATGCAAGATGAGTTGAATCAATTCAAAAGGAGTGAAGTGTGGGATCTTGTTCCAAGACCTGAAGGGCTGAATGTGATTGGGACTAAGTGGATATTCAAGAATAAAACAGATGAAAATGGTACTGTAGTCAGAAACAAGGCAAGGTTGGTTGCTCAGGGTTATACTCAGGTTGAGGGATTGGACTTTGATGAGACCTTTGCACCTGTGGCTAGACTAGAGTCCATAAGACTACTGTTGGGTGTATCTTGCATTCACAAGTTCAAATTGTTCCAGATGGATGTGAAGAGTGCATTTCTGAATGGATATTTGCAAGAAGAGGTATATGTTGAACAGCCTAAGGGTTTTGTGGATCCTAAGTTTCCAGAACACGTGTACAAGTTGAAGAAGGCCTTGTATGGTTTGAAACAAGCACCAAGAGCATGGTATGACAGGCTGACTCAGTTTCTTGTGGCTCAAGGTTACAGAAAATGAGGTTCTGATAAGACTTTGTTTGTGAAAGATGAAAATGGGAGTCTGATGATAGCTCAGATTTATGTGGATGACATAGTGTTTGGAGGGATGTCTCAGAAGATGGTCAAATTGTTTGTTCAGCAGATGCAGTCAGAATTTAAAATGAGCCTAGTTGGTGAGCTGACATACTTTCTTGGGTTACAAGTCAAACAAATGGAAGATACAATCTTCATTTCTCAAAGTAAGTATGCCAAGAACATAGTGAAGAAGTTTGGAATGGAGTCTGCTGCTCATAAGAGGACACCAGCTGCTACTCATCTGAAGCTAACCAAAGATGAACATGGAGTATCAGTTGATCAAAGTCAATACAGAAGCATGATTGGGAGCCTATTGTACTTGACTGCAAGCAGACCAGACATTACTTTTGCTGTTGGAGTATGTGCAAGATATCAGGCTGATCCTAAGATGAGTCATCTGACTCAGGTGAAGAGGATTCTGAAGTATGTGAATAGCACAAGTGATTATGGAATCATGTATTCCTATAGTTCAAGTTCTGATTTGATGGGTTTTTGTGATGCTGACTGGGCTGGTAGTGCCGATGACAGAAAGAGCACTTCAGGAGGTTGTTTCTTCTTAGGAAATAACTTGATTTCATGGTTCAGCAAGAAACAAAATTGTGTTTCATTGTCAACTGCTGAAGCTGAGTACATTGCTGCTGGGAGTAGTTGCTCACAACTGGTGTGGATGAAACAAATGCTGGAGGAGTACAACATTGAACAAGGAACTATAACATTGTTTTGTGACAATTTGAGTGCCATCAACATCTCTAAGAATCCAATTCAGCACAGCAGAACTAAACACATAGACATCAGACATCATTTTATCAGAAACCTTGTGGAGGATAAAGTCATTCAGCTGGAACATGTAGCTACTGAAGAACAAGTTGCTGACATATTCACAAAGGCCTTGGATGCTAAACAGTTTGAGAATCTGAGAAGCAAGTTAGGAGTGTGCTTACATGAAGACTTATAGCAATTACTGCAAACTGGATGTGAGGAAGATAGAGTACCTGCCAGTTGTGCCTGTGCTAAATATGATCCTGAACTTAAGTTTGAGTCTAATATGTCTTCCAGGATCTGTGTTACATGCTTTGATTTTATTCCCTATTTGAAGTCTGAGATTTGTCAGAATTTTGTGGCTAAAAAGGGGGAGAAAATCTTAAGTATTGTGTTGGCTCAGTTACCAAACATCTTAAGCAATGTGTTGCTGCTCAGAATTAGTTCAAATTTCAGATGTTCAGTTTTCAGTGTTATTCAGAAGATGACTAGTTTTGCTCTGATACCAGCAACAAGATATATCCAGATATGATTGAAGGGGAAGATGTGTCTCAGGGGGAGTATAAGGTTGTTTTGGTCCTGAGTGGTTCTGTGATCCTGAGGTATGGTCCTGAAGGACAATTGTGTTCAGCTTCTGAAGTGTTGGCTCTGATATGCTCTGATACCATGTTTCTTTGTAGTTCAGTAGTGAGGGGGAGTTTGTGTGAGAAGCTGAGTTGCAGGGGGAGTGTTGTGGAGATTCAGAAGTAAGGGGGAGTGTTTGTGATGATCAAGAGTTGATCAGTAGCTCTGATACCATGGTTGTGATCAGAAGTTGATTAGTACTTGGTTGATGTGTGCTTCAGTAGCTGTGATGTTTTGTAGAACTGAAGCTGGTTCGTGTTATTCATAGCTGTGTCCGCTGCTTATGTTTATGCTATGATGTATTTTTGTGGCGTTCTTCATTGCTGAGCTGATTATAAGGGAGACTGAAGAACTTGGTTGGTTTTAGTGGTTTTAGCCAAAAATTTGCCAAAGGGGGAGATTGTTGAGTCTTTAAGTGTTGGCTGCATTGTTTGGCAAAACCAAAGGTTGGAATAGAAGCTTTTCCTTATGATGAACATTTCTTCAGTTACAAGTTTTCTCATTTGAAGCCATTCAGAAGCTGAAATCTACATCAGAAGCTGAAATGCTCATCAGAAGCACTGTAGCACTTCAGAAGCAGTTTCAGGTTCTGAAGCCAGCGTTGACTTCTGTTGACCACATCAGAAGCTGGGTTTGCTGGATTGTTTTTGCACGTATCTTGGGAGATTTAGCAAGGAATTATGGTTGTATAATTGCTTCTAGAATGCTGGGTTAATTGGAGAAGATATCTTTGAAGATTTGGTTCAAAATTATGAAAATTCGTATTTTCTGTTTTAAATCTTTCAAAGATTTAATGCTGTTTTATTTGTTACATTATTGGAACAATCTTATTCCAGTAACAAATCAATTCAGAAGATTTGGAGCATAATTAAGAGGCTTGCTGAAGATTATAAAAGGAGGAGCTTTGCTATTGAAGACTTACGAGTTTTGAGAGAATTATTCAGAGAAATAGAGTCTTAGTTGTCTTTAAGCTTTTGCTTTATTTTTGTACGCCACTCATATGTTTTGAGTTGGTTTTAGGATTGTCATTGAGTTGTAATTCATTCTAAGCCTCTAGGTACGAATGAAGTTGTGTTTTTAAAGGTTTCAGAAAAACAGAGTGTTTTTGTTTAAGGGTAGTTCAAGTGGCTGGGTTGTAGTTACTTGAATAGGAAGTTAGAGGTTTTCTAATACTCAACGTGTTGGGTAGAATTCAAGACTAGGTGGAGATTAATTGCTTGGGATAGGAACTGGGAGTCAGTGTCTGAGTCTTAAGGGTTAATTCCAATAGTGGAATTCCTTCCTGGATTGGTATCCCCCAGAGTAGGAGGTGTTTACTCCGAACTGGGTTAACAAACTTCTGTGCCTTTTTTACTTTCCTGCACTTTAATTTGCTGCCTGTGTGTGTTCTTGTTTGTGCTCTGTTTTGCAAACTATTGTGCTTAGTTCTGTTCTGAACCTGTTGGTTCAGAACCTGCGTTCATCTCTTAAGTATTGCCTGGCCAGAATTTCAAATACCTTTGGTTAGCTTCAATTTTCTTTAACAGTCCATCTTCCCTTCAGATGGATAGCCTTTGATGCATAGTCGATGGGACTGCTCCGACGCCATGTATCCATTCTCTACCAAGTAACAAGTGGTAATTTGCTTTGGATGGAATCACCAAGAACAACGTGAACCTCTTGACACTTCCGACAATTAACTCAACTTCAATTGCCCCATAAGAATGGCCTGATTTACCTTCGTAATTCAAAAGCACCACATTATGGGATGTTAAGTCGGATTCTTCCTTCCGAATTTTCTTTAATAGGCACAACGACATCAAGTTCACCGCAGCACCACCATCCACTAGGACCTTATTAATCCCAATGTTATTCACCTTAGCCTGGACGAACAGAGGTTTAAGATGATTCCTCATATCTTGACTAGGCCTTTCGAACATGGCCTGTTGTTCTTTGACACAAGCATTGTTCATCACATAGTATCAAACTGGCTTGTGTTCAGCCATATCTTCTGTAAAATCTTCTTCCCCCTCACTAATTTCTGACACTAAATCGAATTCGATTGGTAGAATCGAAACGACGATGCATATCACATCAAAGTATGGTTCAGAATCAGAAAAGTTTGATTCCATTTCTTCATCTTCAACAGGATGATTCTCTTTGACGGAGGGCAGTGGAGGAAAGAGCCTCTCTTTTGTTGGCTTCCTGTTTTCGGTGACAACTAATTCCTTCCCTTTTGCAGAGGTCCCGACAATGTCGGCAAGAACAGCTTTCTTCTGATGTTGGAATCTACGCCACTGAGTTTTGGTCATGGGATTCTATCCTTTGTATCCATTTTTGTAGGCGTACTTATTGTCGACATGATAAATTTCTCCACTCATTGATGTGGAAGAATTACGAACAATATTTTTTTCCGCCAGAATGGATCCATTTACCCATATGAGTCTCTGAGGAAGGGACATAGGTTCATGTCGAAGGCACCACCTTATATGGAATGTGTCTTTGATTGAAACTGAACTTAGGCCTATTGTCGACCCACTTTCCTTTCCTCTTCGACACCAATTCTTTTCCTTAGAGGCTTCTTGCTGCTTTTTTGTCGAACACTGAATTGCATTTTGGGCAGATCGTGACTTTAGAATTGCTTATCTTGCAACGGTTCAGAAAAGCAACTATACCCTCTTCAGCATTAGGATATACAGCTTTCAATTGTTTCTCATACTGATCTTCAGTGATCATTGCAGGTACCATCATGAGGCTTTCGGTAACCTTTTTGGGGTTACTGGAACTTTCCCCTGGAGTCTCTCCCATAACTTTGACAACATTGACGTCGAACGGCTCAGCGTACATTGCATCGGTGACTGGAAGAGGATCAGCGTCTACCGGCATTGGCGATTTTGTCTTGTCACCAAATTTAAGTCTTCCCTCATTTAGTGCTTTCTGAACTAAGTCCCTGAAAAGAACACAACGGGAAGTATTATGACCCAAAAAGTTATGAAATTTGCAAAACCCTCTTTTATTCCTCTGGTCTACTGGTGGCGATTTCAAACCTTTAAGTACTATGACTTGACCATCAGTGACCAACAGGTCGAAACTTTCATCACATTTAGTAACGTCGAATGTGTACGTTTTTGCGATGAATTTATCATTTTTTGGTTCGACGAAGGTCTTCCCGTCTGACGGCTTCAATAATTTACAAACATAAGGAGGTCCAGGTTTTAATTCAGCCACATTGACTTCATTTTCTTCGATCGAAGTATATTCGACATCGAATTCTTGGTCGCTGCCATTATAATATCGACATATCCAACTTTCTCTTTCTTGTGAAACCTATTGGACCTAGCCTTTTCGGCATTTAACCTTTCTACTTGTCGAACTCTATCAGCCAATTCGGCTTTTAACCTTCCTGACAGAATAATCTAGACACCCGGCTGCCATTTCGACTAACTCATGTTCAAGCACTTGGGTGAAACATCTTGCCTTCAATAGTCTAAATCTATTGAGATAATCATCAATAGATTCGGGCGTTTTTCGCCTAACACTAGCCAATTCTTTCAAGCTTATCTTAGATTGGCCCATGTATAATTGTTCATGGAATAATCTCTCTAATTGGTTCCAATTATGTATTGAATGTGGGGGAATGAGTAGTAAACCATGTGAAGGCATTCTTTGTCAAGGAATTGGGGAAATATTTCATTCTTAAGTTTTCATTATTTGCAATGTCCCCTGCCTCTGTCAAATAACGGGCAATGTGTTCGACAGTAGATTCATTTGTTTCTCCAGCAAACTTTGTGAACTTATGGATCTTCCATCCCCTAGGGAGTTGAACTTGTCTAACCACTTCGTTTACGTTTTGATTTCTATTTACAAAAATGACTTCAGGGGCTTGTTGTGCTGCCCCTAAAATTGGCTCTTCAACCACTTGGGGCACCAGTGGTGGCCCCTGATTCACTACATTGTCTCTCCCCCCGTCAATCTGTAGCGGTCTAGGATTTGCAGGTAGAGGCGGCGCGAAGAAATTGGAATTATCTCCATTTGAGCAGCCAACATTTGGTAACTATTGTTAGTAGCCTGGATCATAGGATTAAACACTGTCCCAATCTGTTGGGTTAACATATTCACCATGTCATGATTACTTTCATCCATTTGTTGTCTTATCGACGCCACAGACGTATTAGTCAGCGCAATGGAGTGCCTCGACCAGGGATGCTCATTGCAGATCCATGTACTGTTGACAATATGATATTTGTGTTGTCTGCAAATATTGACGCGTTCGTCCCAAGGCCTACCGTCAAGGTTGTTGGCATGCCATAAGGGGGATCCCTCATTGTCGTTGTGAGCGAAAAGTGTGGAATCGATGCCCCAAAGGGTCCCGCCAAAGTACTTCTATCCACCTGTTGTATCAACGGTCTAGAGGCCGCTGGGCTCGCTTGTGTAACGACCCTATTTTCGTATGTTATATTTTTATATATTTTATTTTATGGATTTGCATTTAAAAATATTTTCTAGTAATCGAGGAATAATTATTTAGCGCGAAGATAAGTTCGTAATCGAGTTTTTAGGATTTTGGGCGAATTTGGGCCAAGAGGATGAATAGTATTGGGCTTTTGGGTTCATGAGTAGTAATGATCAAGTGGATATGAATAGTAGTGAGCTTGGATTGGATTGAAAGGCTAGGATTAGTCCTTGAGAGTTAGTAAGGAATGGATGGCCAAGATTGTTTTGCTTGGATTATAAGAGATTATCACAAAGACTTGTGAATCACTATTCATTGCTTTGTGGAGAAGAAGAAAAACGTGGAAGAGGAGAAGAAAAGCAAGAGAAAAGCTAGGGCAAGTGAACAAGGGAAAAAGCTTGAGTTTAGAATCACCAATTCCTGGTAAGAGAGTTAGTATTGCTTCTTCACAAGTGATTGAGAAGGGGAGAATGTCTATTTCTCCATCCCAAACTTCCTCTCACTTTGTCTAGGTTTTGATAGAAAGTTTTTATGGTTTAAAGATGTTAAATGATCATGTTATGCTTGCTTGAATGCTAAGTGATGTTGCTAGTATGTTTAGTTGAAGTTTTGTGAGTGTTATAGTGTTTTGAATTCATAGAAAAAGTTATGGAAAGTTAGTGTTTTAAACCTAATTTCTTTGTTAGATGCAATCCTTGCTTGTGATTGTTTTTGAATGATGTTTTATGATGGAAAATTGTTTTTAACAAGTCCTAGAAGCTTGGGTAACCTAGAATGGGTGAAAATGGTGGAAAATCACATTTTTACATGATTTTGTACTGATACGGTCGCTGTAGCGACGGACCGTCGCTTGTAGCGAACAGGCAGGATAATTCCCTGCCTATCCGCGCTTGTAGCGACCACACTGGCGCTTGTAGCGACCAGGCTCGCTTGTAGCGACCAAGGGCTCGCTTGTAGCGACCAACCCTGGACATGCCAACTTCGTTGAGCTGTTTTGACAGTCCTAGTGCGCGCGGGGATGACTTTTTGCTACTGCATTCTCATAATATATTTTGGAAACCTTGCCCACCATTTTAACTTATTCTTAATGCTTCTTAAAGAGTAATTATTCAAGGAAAGCTAGAGTATATACATGTTGTGTCTTATGATTTGGCCATGAGAGCCTAGTAGTTGTGTTTGTTGTTGTTGATGTTGTGATAATTATCAGAGTGCTGATAATTTAGTGGTTGTGTTTGTTGTTGTTGTTGTGATAATTATCAGAGTGCTGATAATTAGTTGTGTTAGTAAGTATCATATATTTGCTAAGTGAATCATCATGCATTTCATGATTGTATGATATCAAGAGTGCTTGGTATATGAAATCCAAGAGTGCTTGGTTATCAAGAGTGCTTGATAAGGATATAAGTTTATCCAAAATGATTTGGTACCACATGCATTAGAGAATGCATTTGAGGCATGCATCCTTTGTGACATTAGTGTTCATTTGGAATTATGTGTGCATAATGGTTGTCAAGTGATAATTGTGATTGATGAGTGTTGTGCTTTGTCGATTATGTGTTGTGTTTTTGGTTATGTATAATAATGTGTTATTTATACATGTTTATTGTTTGTGATACTAACACTCTCTGTTTTGTGTTATTTGCTGGATCTTTGGGGATCCAGCATATCAGGTTGACGAGAATATCGTCGAGGAGTAGCTTTTGCAGTTTAGGAGCCTGCATAGTGGTGAGGGCATAGCTTAGCTATCCTTACTTTTTTTTGTACTAGGTGTTGTATCCTAGTTAGAGTTTAGGGCTCTGATATTTGTAACACCACTTTGGGTATCTGAACGTTTATGTATAGATTTGGCAATGGTCTCTGTTGTAGAATTGCCTCTTTTGAAAATCTTATGTATATATTTTTGTGTAATATATGCATGCTTGGTTATAAGCTGTGTTTGTTATTTTTTTTCCGCTGCTATTTGTGAATCAAATATATTTTGATTTCTGTTGATGTTTATGAAAATGAGTTTTCCTCATGTTGTAACTTCCTATGTCCTTAACGTTTTCTTTATTAAAGTTAATAATCGGCGGTTAAGGGTTAGGGTGTTACAATAGTTGGTATCAGAGCAGGTCGATCCATTGGATCAATTAAGTTTAGTATACCCTTTGTGTAACATGTGTTTTCTTAAACACTGTGTGCTCACTTGTGTTATGTGATGATTGGTAGTGTGGATATGACGCAACGAGCACTTGCGGACGCGATGGAGCGGATGGCGGATGCCATGGCTCAGGATGCTGCTAGTAGGACCGCGGATAGAGCCGAACAACAAGCTAGAGGAGGCGGGGAAGATGAGTTGAGACTCGAGAGGTTTATGAACAACAAACCGCCTATCTTCAAGGGAGGATACGATCCAGATGGAGCTCAGACTTGGTTGGAAGGAATTGAGAGAATTTTCGGGGCTATGCGTTGTCTGGATGCGCATAAGGTATTGCTTGGAGGGTATGTTCTCCATGATGAGGCCGATCATTGGTGGGGAAATGCTAGTCAGAGGTTGGGAGCTGGTGGAGCTTTAGTTACTTGGGCTCGTTTCCGGAGAGAGTTTTTAGCCAAGTATTTTCCGGCAGACGAGAGGAACCGTAAGGTGATTGAGTTCATGGAGCTCAAGCAGGGGAGTTTATCTGTTTCTGAGTATGCGGCCAAATTTGAAGACTTATGTCGTTTTGCTCCTCATTACAACACGATGGAAGCTGAGGAAGACAAGTGTGTAAAGTTTGAAAATGGGCTGAGGCCAGATATCAAGCAGTTGATTGGGTTTAGCGAGATCAGGAATTTTCCGATGTTGGTGAATAAGAGCCGAATATGCGATAAGGATAGTAAAGCTAAGGCTAATTACTACAAAGCCGCGAATGAGAAGAGGGGAAAAGACATGGCTAGAGGTAAACCGTATGGCAGAGGTGGGAAGAAACCAGATGAAGGTGGGAGTAGTGGTGACAAGTTTGGAGGTAATAGGAATTGCTTTAAGTGTGGACAACCGGGACATCGTTTTTTCGAGTGCCCGAAGAATGATGGAAAATGTTTCAAGTGTGGTGATCCTAACCACAAAGCTGATCAGTGCAAGAAGGGTATTGTGTGCTTCAACTGCAAAGAAGCGGGTCATAAGAGCAACGTGTGTAAGAAGCCTAGAGCGGCTGGAGGAAAGGTGTTTGCTTTAGATGGTGGTGATGCGAAGGCGGACAACTTGATCAGAGGTATTATTGATACGGGTGCTACCCACTCGTTTATTTCTGTGGATTGCGTTAAGAGGTTGGGTCTTAAAGTAGAAAATATGATGGGACGCATGGTTATAGAAACACCTGCAAGTGGTTCGGTATCGACTACTCTAGTCTGTGTTGACTGTCCAGTCACTATGTATGGTCGACACTTTGGTATGGACTTAGTCTGCATTCCGTTGAGCGGAATAGACGTTATCTTTGGTATGAACTGGTTAGAATTTAATCGGGTTCATATCAACTATGGTAAGAAGACGGTTATGTTTCCAAGACTGGAGCCAGAGTTGTGTTCGAAGCTCATGTGTTGTCGAGAAGTGGTAAGGTCAGTGAAGGCTCAAGAGGACGTGTTTGCTATGTTTGCTTCGTTGAGAGTGGAAGAGAAGATGGAGGTTGATGCGTTGCCGGTGGTGCGTGATTTCACAGATGTTTTTCCAGATGACATTTTGGATTTACCACCCGAGAGAGAGGTTGAATTCGCAATTGACATAGTACCTGGTACTAGTCCAATATCAATGGCACCGTATCGTATGTCAGCTGCTGAGCTAGAAAAGTTGAAGGAACAATTGGAGGAATTGTTAGAGAAAAGGTTTGTAAGACCGAGTGTATCGCCGTGGGGTGCGCTGGTTCTGTTGGTAAAGAAGAAAGATGGTAGTATGCGTCTGTGCATCGACTATCGTCAGTTGAATAAAGCAACTATCAAGAACAAGTATCCACTTCCGAGGATAGATGATTTGATGGATCAGTTAGTGGGAGCCTGTGTGTTCAGCAAGATTGATTTGAGATCGGGATATCACCAGATAAGAGTTAAGGCGGAGGATATACCGAAGACTGCTTTCAGGACAAGGTATGGTCACTACGAGTATGCCGTTATGCCTTTTGGAGTTACTAATGCACCTGGAGTGTTTATGGAATATATGAATCGTATATTTCATTCCTTTTTGGATCGATTCGTGGTGGTCTTCATAGACGATATTTTGGTATACTCGAAGACGGAAGAGGAACATGCCGAGCATTTGAGGATTGTGTTGGAGGTGTTGCGCGAGAAGAAACTTTATGCAAAATTTTCTAAGTGTGAATTTTGGTTGCATAAAGTTAGCTTTTTGGGTCATGTCATTTCAAGTGGTGGTATAGCAGTGGATCCTGCTAAGGTAGAAGCCGTGCAAGATTGGGGAACGCCGGAGTCTGTTACTGAGATCCGAAGTTTTCTTGGTTTGGCCGGTTACTATCGGAGGTTCATCGAAGGATTTTCAAAGTTGGCGTTGCCGTTGACGCAGTTGACTAGGAAGAGCCAAGCTTTCATTTGGGATGACAAGTGTGAGCAGAGTTTCCAAGAGCTGAAGAGGAGGTTGACATCTGTACCTGTGCTAATTCTGCCAAATCCGAAGGAACCGTTCGTGGTTTATTGTGATGCGTCGAAGATGGGTCTAGGTGGTGTGTTGATGCAGAAGGGACAAGTTGTTGCTTATGCATCAAGACAGCTGAAGATTCATGAAAGGAACTATCCTACGCATGATTTGGAGCTAGCTGCTGTCGTGTTTGTTCTCAAGATTTGGAGGCACTACTTGTATGGGTCAAGATTCGAGGTTTTCAGCGATCACAAGAGTCTGAAATACTTGTTTGATCAGAAGGAGCTCAATATGAGGCAAAGAAGATGGTTAGAGTTTCTTAAGGATTATGATTTCGAGTTGAACTATCACCCGGGTAAGGCTAATGTGGTAGCCGATGCGTTGAGTAGGAAGTCACTGCATATGTCTTCTCTGATGGCGAAGGAACTGAGATTGATTGAAGAGTTTAGAGACCTCAGTTTGGTTTGTGAAAGGACAACCAGAAGCGTGAAGCTAGGGATGTTGAGATTGACGAATGATTTTCTTGAAGAGGTTGTGGAAAAGCAAAAGTATGATGTGAGATTGACGAAGCTTAAGACGCTCATCGAGCAAGGGAAAAAGGTAAACGTTGAGATCGATGAGAAAGGTGTGATGAGGTGTCAGGGAAGGTTATGTGTACCTGATGTGCCTGAATTGAAGCGGATGATCTTGGAGGAAGGTCACAGAAGCAACTTAAGTATTCATCCTGGTGTTACCAAGATGTATCAAGATCTGAGGAAAATGTTTTGGTGGCAAGGGATGAAGAAAGAGATCGCCGAGTTTGTTTTCGCGTGTTTGACTTGTCAGAAGTCCAAGGTGGAGCATCAGAAGCCGTCGGGGCTACTGCAACCTATGTTTATTCCAGAGTGGAAATGGGATAGTATTGCAATGGATTTTGTAAGCGGTTTGCCGAAGACGTCGAAAGGTAACAATATGATTTGGGTAGTTGTCGACAGGTTAACAAAGTCTGCTCATTTCATAGCTATCAAGACCGGTATGCTAGTACCGAAGTTGGCTGAGATTTATGTTGAGCAAATCGTGAGATTACATGGAATTCCGTCGAGTATCGTATCAGATCGAGATCCCCGTTTTACTTCAAGGTTTTGGGAGAGTTTGCAAGAGGCGTTGGGAACTAAGTTGCGGATGAGTTCTGCTTATCACCCGCAGACGGATGGTCAGTCAGAGAGGACGATTCAATCATTGGAGGATTTATTAAGATCGTGCATTTTGGAACAAGGAGTGAGTTGGGAAGCTTGCTTACCATTGATTGAGTTTACGTATAACAACAGTTTTCATTCGAGCATTTTTATGGCACCTTTTGAAGCGTTGTATGGGAGAAGATGTAGAACACCTTTGTGTTGGTTTGAATCGGGAGAAAGTGTGATGCTTGGACCTGAGATTGTGCAACAAACAACCGAGAAGATCAAGATGATCCAAGAGAAGATGAGGGCGTCGCAGAGTCGCCAGAAAAGCTATGCCGACAAGAGAAGAAAGGATATAGAATTTCAAGAAGGAGATCATGTGTTTCTAAGAGTTACATCGACTACGGGTATTGGACGGGCTTTGAAATCGAAGAAGTTAGCATCGAGGTTCATTGGTCCATATCAGATTTTGAAGAGGATTGGGAAGGTGGCGTATAGGATTGCGTTACCGCCGTCGTTGTCAAATCTACATGATGTTTTTCACGTGTCTCAATTAAGGAAATACGTATCGGATCCGTCACATGTGATTGAGTCGGACGAGATACAAGTGAGAGAGAATTTAACGGTTACAACGGTACCCTTAAGGATTGAAGGACAAGAGATGAAGAGGCTCAGGAACAAAGAGATTTCATCGGTGAAAGTCGTTTGGGGAGGCCCAGCCGGTGAATATGCGACGTGGGAGCTCGAGAGCAAGATGCGGGACTCCTATCCAGAGTTGTTTTCAGGTATTTTCGAGGGCGAAAATTCTTTTTAGGGGGGTAGAGTTGTAACGACCCTATTTTCGTATGTTATATTTTTATATATTTTATTTTATGGATTTGCATTTAAAAATATTTTCTAGTAATCGAGGAATAATTATTTAGCGCGAAGATAAGTTCGTAATCGAGTTTTTAGGATTTTGGGCGAATTTGGGCCAAGAGGATGAATAGTATTGGGCTTTTGGGTTCATGAGTAGTAATGATCAAGTGGATATGAATAGTAGTGAGCTTGGATTGGATTGAAAGGCTAGGATTAGTCCTTGAGAGTTAGTAAGGAATGGATGGCCAAGATTGTTTTGCTTGGATTATAAGAGATTATCACAAAGACTTGTGAATCACTATTCATTGCTTTGTGGAGAAGAAGAAAAACGTGGAAGAGGAGAAGAAAAGCAAGAGAAAAGCTAGGGCAAGTGAACAAGGGAAAAAGCTTGAGTTTAGAATCACCAATTCCTGGTAAGAGAGTTAGTATTGCTTCTTCACAAGTGATTGAGAAGGGGAGAATGTCTATTTCTCCATCCCAAACTTCCTCTCACTTTGTCTAGGTTTTGATAGAAAGTTTTTATGGTTTAAAGATGTTAAATGATCATGTTATGCTTGCTTGAATGCTAAGTGATGTTGCTAGTATGTTTAGTTGAAGTTTTGTGAGTGTTATAGTGTTTTGAATTCATAGAAAAAGTTATGGAAAGTTAGTGTTTTAAACCTAATTTCTTTGTTAGATGCAATCCTTGCTTGTGATTGTTTTTGAATGATGTTTTATGATGGAAAATTGTTTTTAACAAGTCCTAGAAGCTTGGGTAACCTAGAATGGGTGAAAATGGTGGAAAATCACATTTTTACATGATTTTGTACTGATACGGTCGCTGTAGCGACGGACCGTCGCTTGTAGCGAACAGGCAGGATAATTCCCTGCCTATCCGCGCTTGTAGCGACCACACTGGCGCTTGTAGCGACCAGGCTCGCTTGTAGCGACCAAGGGCTCGCTTGTAGCGACCAACCCTGGACATGCCAACTTCGTTGAGCTGTTTTGAGAGTCCTAGTGCGCGCGGGGATGACTTTTTGCTACTGCATTCTCATAATATATTTTGGAAACCTTGCCCACCATTTTAACTTATTCTTAATGCTTCTTAAAGAGTAATTATTCAAGGAAAGCTTGAGTATATACATGTTGTGTCTTATGATTTGGCCATGAGAGCCTAGTAGTTGTGTTTGTTGTTGTTGATGTTGTGATAATTATCAGAGTGCTGATAATTTAGTGGTTGTGTTTGTTGTTGTTGTTGTGATAATTATCAGAGTGCTGATAATTAGTTGTGTTAGTAAGTATCATATATTTGCTAAGTGAATCATCATGCATTTCATGATTGTATGATATCAAGAGTGCTTGGTATATGAAATCCAAGAGTGCTTGGTTATCAAGAGTGCTTGATAAGGATATAAGTTTATCCAAAATGATTTGGTACCACATGCATTAGAGAATGCATTTGAGGCATGCATCCTTTGTGACATTAGTGTTCATTTGGAATTATGTGTGCATAATGGTTGTCAAGTGATAATTGTGATTGATGAGTGTTGTGCTTTGTCGATTATGTGTTGTGTTTTTGGTTATGTATAATAATGTGTTATTTATACATGTTTATTGTTTGTGATACTAACACTCTCTGTTTTGTGTTATTTGCTGGATCTTTGGGGATCCAGCATATCAGGTTGACGAGAATATCGTCGAGGAGTAGCTTTTGCAGTTTAGGAGCCTGCATAGTGGTGAGGGCATAGCTTAGCTATCCTTACTTTTTTTGTACTAGGTGTTGTATCCTAGTTAGAGTTTAGGGCTCTGATATTTGTAACACCACTTTGGGTATCTGAACGTTTATGTATAGATTTGGCAATGGTCTCTGTTGTAGAATTGCCTCTTTTGAAAATCTTATGTATATATTTTTGTGTAATATATGCATGCTTGGTTATAAGCTGTGTTTGTTATTTTTTTTTCCGCTGCTATTTGTGAATCAAATATATTTTGATTTCTGTTGATGTTTATGAAAATGAGTTTTCCTCATGTTGTAACTTCCTATGTCCTTAACGTTTTCTTTATTAAAGTTAATAATCGGCGGTTAAGGGTTAGGGTGTTACAGCTTGCGTCGAAGGAATGGCAGTCTCGATAACTGCAGGACCACTCGACGCCGGTATCGACGTAGACGATAGCATATAGGTTGTAACCCCAGTCACATTTGATCGGGTTTGACTACTACTAGGCATTTCGTGTGAAACTTGTGCACTGAACTGCGCACTAGATGAGGAAGCGGACGTTGAACTTGGACGCATCATTTCAGGAAGACACTTACCCCCCCTCAATCGCATACGAAGTAAGATCACAAGAGTTTGTTTTAAAGAACAAAACGAAAGAAAAGATTCAAATAATATGAACTTTTGACACACAGCGTCCCACCGGGCGTGCCAATTTGTTTACCCTGGTTTTTGGTAAACAACCGCTAGTTATAGATTTATTGCTTGCGAGATCAACCAGTAATCTCAAGCCATTGTGTGTCAAATTTATTTGAGGATCTTTGCATGTTCTTGTTGATTTTTATATGTTTTTGAATGCAAGAAAAGAACAAATAATCTTCAAGTTCGATTGCTTGAACTTGTCGAAGGGAAATTACGATGTAAAGATAAATTGTAAGAACTAACTTTGAGAAAAGTAAATTGCATTGATTCAAAATAAAGGGTGTTCACAAGGATCATACATGATTCATGACTCTTTTCTCGCTGTAACTTGGATACTTCGAGTGTATAGAATGTTATGTATTTGATTTGTGACCCCGTTTTTTTCATGGAAAACTCTAATTTATACTTAGAAAAATAATTGTATAATCCTATCCACACTACTAACTGCTACTAACGTCTAATAACAGAGAAAATAACCTATTTGAAATTCAAATCTTGTCCCTTCGACAGCCACGAATTCTGACAGTTTGCCAAAGAAACTCTTCAGAAAACATCTAACCCTGGCGTTGTCGAGATGTCTTTCGACCAGTTCTATTCCTTCGATTGTGTCGAACGAACACGCACAATCTTAGAAACTCTTTAAGTCCAAAACTCCGATTTTCTTTCACATGTTCAGTCAAACCTCAATGACCGTATTTAATATCCTTTGTTGAAAATACAGACTAACATCAGGATAATTGTTTTGTGTCCTTTTCTTCTATCTCTCTCTCTCTCTCTTTTATCTTTCTTATCCGCTGCCTTAGACTTTGAACATTGCTTTAGACTCTGTAATCTTTCTGAGGCTGAACTTTGGTCTTAGTTTAGAAGAAGAAAAAATTTAACACAATTCAACCCTCCCTTCTTGTGTTTTTTTCAACTTCTGGGAGTAATAACCAGCGGTGGATATTTTATTAATTTATTTCAATGTACAAATGGATTAATATAATTGTTATAGGATTTTATCTTCTTTTCGTTTTCATTCTATCTTATCAGTATTTCTCATTCGATTGTACTTCCAACTAGAATTTAAACAATCAGAGAGAAAATTTTGTTACGAAAACTTTTTTCTTTCTGTCCTAAGATTTTGCCTTGCTTGGACAGCTCACATAATGATATATAGAGGTAAGACATCAAAACAAAATTAAGAACAAAATGTGGATGAAATTAATAGTGACTATAAATGTGACTAAAGACTTTTCCAAGTCTGTCTTTTTGTTTTTTCTAAAAGACTTTATAAGTCATCACATTGCTTTATGTCCTTTTCTTCTCTCTCTCTATTTTATCTTTCATATCCGCTGCATTAGACTTTGAACATGGCTTCAGAATTTGTAATCTTTCTGAGGCTGAACTTTGGTCTTAGTTTAGAAGAAGAAAGAAGTTAACACAATTCAACCCCCCTTCTTGTGTTTTTCTCATCTTTAGGGAGTAATAACCAACGGTGGATATTTTATTAATTTATTTCAATGTACAAATGGATTAATATAATTGTTATAGGATTTTATCTTCTTTTTGTTTTCATTTTATCTTATCTGTATTTCTCATTCGATTGTACTTCCAACTAGAATTTAAACAATCAGAGAGAAAATTTTGTTACGAAAACTTTTTTCTTTCTGTCCTAAGATTTTGCCTTGCTTGGACAGCTCACATAATGATATATAGAGATAAGACATCAAAACAAAATTAAGAACAAAATGTGGATGAAATTAATAGTGACTATAAATGTGACTAAAGACTTTTCCAAGTCTGTCTTTTTGTTTTTTCTAAAAGACTTTATAAGTCATCACATTGCTTTATGTCCTTTTCTTTTCTCTCTCTATTTTATCTTTCATATCCGCTGCCTTAGACTTTGAACATTGCTTTAGACTCTGTAATCTTTCTGAGGCTGAACTTTGGTCTTAGTTTAGAAGAAGAAAAAATTTAACACAATTCAACCCTCCCTTCTTGTGTTTTTTTCAACTTCTGGGAGTAATAACCAGCGGTGGATATTTTATTAATTTATTTCAATGTACAAATGGATTTATATAATTGTTATAGGATTTTATCTTCTTTTTGTTTTCATTCTATCTTATCAGTATTTCTCATTCGATTGTACTTCCAACTAGAATTTAAACAATCAGAGAGAAAATTTTGTTACGAAAACTTTTTTCTTTCTGTCCTAAGATTTTGCCTTGCTTGGACAGCTCAGATAATGATATATAGAGGTAAGACATCAAAACAAAATTAAGAACAAAATGTGGATGAAATTAATAGTGACTATAAATGTGACTAAAGACTTTTCCAAGTCTGTCTTTTTGTTTTTTCTAAAAGACTTTATAAGTCATCACATTGCTTTATGTCCTTTTCTTCTCTCTCTCTATTTTATCTTTCATATCCGCTGCATTAGACTTTGAACATGGCTTCAGAATTTGTAATCTTTCTGAGGCTGAACTTTGGTCTTAGTTTAGAAGAAGAAAGAAGTTAACACAATTCAACCCCCCTTCTTGTGTTTTTCTCATCTTTAGGGAGTAATAACCAACGGTGGATATTTTATTAATTTATTTCAATGTACAAATGGATTAATATAATTGTTATAGGATTTTATCTTCTTTTTGTTTTCATTTTATCTTATCTGTATTTCTTATTCGATTGTACTTCCAACTAGAATTTAAACAATCAGAGAGAAAATTTTGTTACGAAAACTTTTTTCTTTCTGTCCTAAGATTTTGCCTTGCTTGGACAGCTCACATAATGATATATAGAGGTAAGACATCAAAACAAAATTAAGAACAAAATGTGGATGAAATTAATAGTGACTATAAATGTGACTAAAGACTTTTCCAAGTCTGTCTTTTTGTTTTTTCTAAAAGACTTTATAAGTCATCACATTGCTTTATGTCCTTTTCTTTTCTCTCTCTATTTTATCTTTCATATCCGCTGCCTTAGACTTTGAACATTGCTTTAGACTCTGTAATCTTTCTGAGGCTGAACTTTGGTCTTAGTTTAGAAGAAGAAAAAAATTAACACAATTCAACCCTCCCTTCTTGTGTTTTTTTCAACTTCTGGGAGTAATAACCAGCGGTGGATATTTTATTAATTTATTTCAATGTACAAATGGATTAATATAATTGTTATAGGATTTTATCTTCTTTTCGTTTTCATTCTATCTTATCAGTATTTCTCATTCGATTGTACTTCCAACTAGAATTTAAACAATCAGAGAGAAAATTTTGTTACGAAAACTTTTTTCTTTCTGTCCTAAGATTTTGCCTTGCTTGGACAGCTCACATAATGATATATAGAGGTAAGACATCAAAACAAAATTAAGAACAAAATGTGGATGAAATTAATAGTGACTATAAATGTGACTAAAGACTTTTCCAAGTCTGTCTTTTTGTTTTTTCTAAAAGACTTTATAAGTCATCACATTGCTTTATGTCCTTTTCTTCTCTCTCTCTATTTTATCTTTCATATCCGCTGCATTAGACTTTGAACATGGCTTCAGAATTTGTAATCTTTCTGAGGCTGAACTTTGGTCTTAGTTTAGAAGAAGAAAGAAGTTAACACAATTCAACCCCCCTTCTTGTGTTTTTCTCATCTTTAGGGAGTAATAACCAACGGTGGATATTTTATTAATTTATTTCAATGTACAAATGGATTAATATAATTGTTATAGGATTTTATCTTCTTTTTGTTTTCATTTTATCTTATCTGTATTTCTCATTCGATTGTACTTCCAACTAGAATTTAAACAATCAGAGAGAAAATTTTGTTACGAAAACTTTTTTCTTTCTGTCCTAAGATTTTGCCTTGCTTGGACAGCTCACATAATGATATATAGAGGTAAGACATCAAATCAAAATTAAGAACAAAATGTGGATGAAATTAATAGTGACTATAAATGTGACTAAAGACTTTTCCAAGTCTGTCTTTTTGTTTTTTCTAAAAGACTTTATAAGTCATCACATTGCTTTATGTCCTTTTCTTTTCTCTCTCTATTTTATCTTTCATATCCGCTGCATTAGACTTTGAACATGGCTTCAGAATTTGTAATCTTTCTGAGGCTGAACTTTGGTCTTAGTTTAGAAGAAGAAAGAAGTTAACACAATTCAACCCCCCTTCTTGTGTTTTTCTCACCTTTAGGGAGTAATAACCAACGGTGGATATTTTATTAATTTATTTCAATGTACAAATGGATTAATTTAATTGTTATAGGATTTTATCTTCTTTTTGTTTTCATTTTATCTTATCAGTATTTCTCATTCGATTGTACTTCCAACTAGAATTTAAACAATCAGAGAGAAAATATTGTTACGAAAACTTTTTTCTTTCTGTCCTAAGATTTTGCCTTGCTTGGACAGCTCACATAATGATATATACAGGTAAGACATCAAAACAAAATGGCTAAAATGCACTTTTGGCCCCCCAAGTTTTTAAAACTAGCGATTTTGGCCCCCCTAGTTTGAAAATCGCATTTTTAGCCCCTCAACTTCTACCCCCTTTGCAAAAGCTAGGCCCCCCCTTAATTTTGACCAGTCAACGCTGATATGGATGACATGTCACATGCTGACTGTTTAAATAGATTATTGTACATTTTTTAATTATTTAATTATTAATAAAAATTCATTTATCATTTAACTAAAAAATTGTTGAGTTTTAATAAATGATAAAACAAAAAAATCAAAAAGAGAGAGAGAAATATAGAAGAGGGAGAGAGCCAGAAAGAGGGAAGAGCAATATAGAGTAGGGAGAGAGCCAGAAAGAGGGAAGAGAAAGTGTTGTCGTGAGAGAGAGAAAGGGAGAGATCAGGGGTCACCGAAAATGCAACGGCGGTGACGGTGTGAGGGATGGTGGCGTGGTGGTGCTTGTTTGCGTACGACGTGAGAGATGGGTGGTGACCGGAGCAGCGGACGACAGTGACCAGAGCGGCGAACGACGGTGGCGGATCTGATCATTGGTGAAATTAAAATCCCTCATCCTCTTCTTCTTCTTGCTAGAATTTTTTGGTGAAATCAAATTTCTCTTCTATGTTTCTCTCTCGTTGTTTCTCTATTTTGGGATTGACCCTTGCTTTTTCACTAGCTTACTTACTGGATTGATTGCATGGGAAAGGGACTGCTTGATTGGTTGGTACGAAGACTACTACCAGGATTGCCTGCCTTACAGGAAACTCCAACTTATGTTGAAACTGGATCAATGAAAACTGGCCTTTTTATTCTGCAATTGAATGAGAAGGCACTGGAACTAGATAAGAAATGGCAGGACAAGCAGTTTTCGGACTTTGCCGGGTTATTAGGTAACAAGCCAACAAGTCGAACAACTTTAGGTTGAGGAATCAGTCTCGTCCTGGGTTGGTTCGCCTAGTGAGTTGGATGTAAAGTTTATTTTTGAAGATTAAAGGATGCTGCATTTGTTGTTTGTGTACCATTATTTTAGTTTTGGTGTTGAAGATTGACGATTTTCTAAATTTTTGTTGTTTATTGAAGATTGATTACTTTTTGTATTTTTAATTTGTTTTTCTTTTATTTTTTATTTAAGCTTTTGATTTTAAAATAATAATTATTTTAAATCCAGGTTACACCCAAAAAAATCCAGGTTGATTATAATAATCATAGGTGGCAATTATTTTTTTTTAAATAGTGTCCACGTCAGCGTTGACTGGTCAAAATTGAGCGGGGGCCTAGCTTTTGCAAAGGGGGTGAAACTTAGGGGACTAAAAGTGCGATTTTCAAACTAAGGGGGCCAAAATCGCTAGTTTTAGAAACTTGAGTGGCCAAAAGTGCATTTTAGCCAAACAAAATTAAGAACAAAATGTGGATGAAATTAAAAGTGACTATAAATGTGACTAAAGACTTTTCCAAGTCTGTCTTTTTGTTTTTTCTAAAAGACTTTATAAGTCATCACATTGTCTTTACTATTTTTTTGAAATCCACTTATCTTTTTTCAGTCACGACCGTGACTATAAATGTAACAAATTAGTTTAGTTCAATTTTTTTTTAAAAATAAATCTTAATCAACAAAAAAGAATTTGTTTGGTTTGATTTTTGCAATCTTTCTAACAAAATCAGGACCAAATTAAACCGATAAATATACTTT
This sequence comes from Medicago ruthenica, assembly GCA_018208015.1. Taxonomy (NCBI): domain Eukaryota; kingdom Viridiplantae; phylum Streptophyta; class Magnoliopsida; order Fabales; family Fabaceae; genus Medicago; species Medicago ruthenica. The sequence goes on from CM031376.1 coordinate 37,781,281, forward strand.
TGGTTCCTATAAAAATTAGACGTGATTTACTAAAATCTATTTTTTGCAATGTTTTCTCAAAAAAAAAAATTTAAAGGGATTAAAATAACAATTATTAAGTACCTATAATAATATTCCTCTAAAAAAAAGTACCTATAATTTATACTATATATAAAGAAAATAGTATATTTTGCCTCTTTTGAGCTGGCATTTTCTCTTTCTTGAATTACCCTCAATTTTTAATACAAATAGCGCATATAACAAATAGATAAGTTCCCTGAAAAAAAAACAAATAGATAAGTGTAAATTCAAATATTAAAATTAAAGTGTAACAAACACGATATGAGTATATATATGTAAGTTTTTTTTCCTTTATCCTTTAAAAAGTGTAACAAACTAGATGAGTATATATATACTTAATTTTTCATTATCCCAATTATACCCTTAAACGATTTTTCTATGATAAAAATTCTTGTTGGTGTCATTAAAAAAATAAGAATTTAGATTATATTTTTTTGTTATATTGTTGGTGTCATTGAAAGAGATAATGATGGTTCGTTTGATTTGTTATAATTTGAAAGCAAAAAGCATTTATATTTTTACCTTTAATCAAAATCAAAATTTCATAAAAAAATACCATTCATAATTTTCAAACGTTAGTCATGAAATTCATCATCTTCATGATGAAGATAGACAAAAACTAGACAACTTGATGGAGAAAAAAGAGAGAAAATGCAGAAAATATATCTTTTGTTATTGATTGAATAAAGTTGGTTACATTTCAACTATATATAGAAGCTATGAAACCTAACTAACTCTAATAGATTCCAACTGAATGACAGTTGTCTCTAACAAACCCTTAAGGAGCAACGCTACTCTAATTGAGGTACATGGTAAGAGAAGCTTAGAGCACAAGTTAACTGCATATCAAGTTAACTATGATACAACCAGTGGATCAGAAGTTTAACAACCTCCCTCAAGCTTAATGTTTCAAACATGTCAAGCTTCGATATAAAAGAAGTAAAACTCTTAGGTGGTAGAGGCTTGGTGAAGAAATATGTAAGTTGTGCTTGTGATTTGACAAGAAGAAGTTAGAAGATCCCTTGCTGCAACTTTTCCCTGACAAAATTACAATAAATTTCCAAATGCTTTGTCCTCTCATGGAACACAGGATTACCAGCAATATACATGGCACTTTGATTATCATAATAGAGGACTGGTGGCTTATTGCATCTGATTCTTAAATGTTGCATCAAGTAAAGAAGCCACTATAATTCACAACTAGTAAAAGGATAGTGCTATATACTCATCCTCTAAAGAACTTCTGGAAACAGTATGTTGCTTCTTTTGTCTCCATGAGATTAGTGAAGAACCTAGGAAGAAACAATACCCTAATGTGGATCTTCTAGTGTCTAAGCAACATGCCCAATTTGAATCAGTGAGCCTAAATAATAACAAGTTTGAATCTCTTCTGAATAGTAACCCTCTTCCGGGTGAACCTTTGAGGTATTTGACAACCCTACATGATGCTCATAATGAGTAGTACTAGGTGCTTGAAGGAACTGACTTAATTGATGTGTGAAAAAGGCTATGTCAGGTCTTGTAGTTGTAAGGTACAATAGCTTCCCTACTAATCTTCTGTAGATAAGAATATCTTCAAAAGTTTTAGCGGTGTCTTGATGTAACTTGACAGATGGGTCAAGAGGTGTATTGACTGGTTTGGAAGCCATAAGTTCAGTATCTTTCAGCAATTCCAGACAATATTTCCTTTGAAAAATGTTGATGCCAGTCTTAGAATGTGCTACCTCTATGCCTAAGAAATATTTGAGTTACCAAGGTTCTTAATTTTGAACTCAGCATCCAAAAGAGCTTTTATTCTATCAATCTCAGTCATTGAGTTTCCTACTAAAATCACATCATCCACATAAACAAAAAGAGCAGTGAAACTGGTATCTATGTTAAGAGTGAAGAGAGAATGATCTTCATTAGATTGCTTGTAACCTTGAGAAACTAGAAATCCATTCATCTTTTCATACCATTTTCTACTAGCTTGCTTTAAGCCATATAAATATTTCAGTAACTTGCAAACTTGATTTGACTTTGGATTGGTAACTCCTTCTGGTACTGACATGTAGACTTCTTCATGGAGATCTCCGTGTAAGAAAGCATTATCTACATCTAGTTGATGTAAATGCCATGAATGAATCGAAGCTAAAGCCAGTAGAGTTTTGACATTGGTTATCTTGACCACAAAGGAAAAAGTGTCAAAAAAATCAAGTCCCTCAACTTGATTATATCCTTTAGCTACCAATCTGGCCTTGTACCTCTCTATAGTGCCATCTGCCTTATGCTTCACTTTATACACCCATTTGCTTTCTTCAAGGCTTCAAGTTTAGAATTCATAGCATTTACCCAATATTCTTGTGTACTTGCTTCCTTATAGTTGTTGGGTTCAGAAGTACAAGTAATGGACAAAGAAAAACTTCCATGTGAAGCAGAGAGGTTATCAAGGGAATGGAAATGATTAATGGGATAGAGTATACCTGAAGACTTTTGATCAACTGATTCTTTTGAAAGACTGCATATGTAATATGACAGGTGTTGAGGTTTGTGAGTGTTTCTAGTTGATTTTCTTATTGTTGTGGGTTGATATTTAGGTAAGGTAATGTTAGGTAAGGGATTATCACATCAGAAGATGAAATATGGTCATCAGGTTTAGAAATGAGATGGTTTTGGTTTTGGTGAGGTTGAGGTTGGTCAGGTGCATTAGAATGTGATTCTGGATCTATATTAGGAATTGTGGTATGATTTGAATGGTATGTCCAATGAAAAGGTGGATTGGGAAAGTGATAAGGTAATATATGCTCATGATAGGTGACATGTCTAGAAACAAATATTGATTTTGTCTTTAAATCCAGTAGTACATACCCTTTGACACCTTGCTTGTATCTTAAGAATAGACTCTTTCTAGCTCTAGGATCAAGTTTGGTTCTATGAATCTGTAAAGTAAATACATAACAAAGACATCCAAAGACTCTAAAATCACTTTGATCAAGATCTTTATCAAATCTAAGAAAAAAAAGGGGATTTATTTTGTAATAAAGTACTAGGAATACGCTTGATTAGGTAAGTGGCATGGAAAACTACGTAAGACCAAAAACGTTTAGGTAGTTTTGACTGAAATAATAAAGCTCTGGCAACATTGAGTAATTGTGGATGTGTTCTTTCCACCCTCCCATTTTGTTGGGGGGTTTCAACACAGCTAGTTTGATGCTCTATTCCTTTATTTGAGTAAAAATCTTGCATAGAAAACTCAAGACCATTGTTTGTCCTTACAGTTTTAACAATGCACTAGTATTTAGTTTCAATCATGAGAATGAATTTTTGAACTAAGTTTGTGACTTCAGATTTTACAAAGAATAACGGAATAACCCAAGTAAAACGACTATTATCATCAAGAGCAGCAATGAAATATTTGTGACCATGAATAGATTGAATAGAAAAGGGACCGTATAACACCCCGATCCCTGAGAAACATTTGTAAACGATAAATCATGCATTATCATACATCAAGGTGTCATTACTCAACATAAATTTCATACTAAATTCTCAATATAAAAATTTCATCATATATATATATATATATATATGACACAGCGGAAAAAAATCATATCTCAGTATATCTCAAACGTCATGTCTCAAATCATAACATAAAATATATCAACATATACATAACATCAGTTTGATCATTAGATCCAATTGCATAAACATAAACATAATAGTAAATCCCCAAGGTCCTAGATCAGAGCACCTAATCTAGACTCCTCAGAAAGCAATAAACATGAGTAGGCAATCATGTCGTCCTCATCAATATTCACAAGCAAGAGCTACTCCTCAACCTGCACGTCTACACCACAAGGACGCAGGCGACAAATGCCACTGGAGGGTAAAATATACATTCAACATAAAGGATTAATAAACGCATGTAAGTTCAGACAAAACAACAACATTATCATCATATAATCAGACATCATACTAAGCATGGTTCCTCTTACAATCATGCATACGGATTTACAATCAATTACAAGCCTGGTTACCTCTATACTTCAAATCAAGATTCTCAAGAATACATAACATATACTCGTCCATAATCAACCATCAATTATATCATCAAGTTAAGTTATATCAATACTTCAACAAGATCTTCATAATATACATAACACATTCTCATCAATAAATAATCACCAACGCAAACATAAACAAATCACTTCACATTAACATCATCAAGTATATAAATACCACATTGATGCATAAGTTCACATCAAAACATTGTCATATACGACTCATCATGTTTATCCAATGCGCCTAACGACTCTACGTGCATGTGGTACTGGGTTTTAGATATCGAAGTTCTTTTATTCGAGGGATCCTATCGTCACTTTCATCGTCACTGGACTTGACTCATGAATGAATGCATGTCCATATAATATGACTTATCATCATATACACACATATGACTCGACACTAACATCATCAATAGGCATATATATGTTCATCGTCACTTATCAACATCGTCACTTATCAAACATTGTCAATTATCATATATCATATATCATCGTCACTTAACACATAACCTCGTTATTTAACATTCATCAACATGTTATTAGCATCATAACATCACATCTTCATTTAGCTTCATTCACATAATTCACAACACACATTTAATCAAACAAGGTTACATTAACCTATTAACTCATCATCATTCTTCACCATACATACGTCATTACTTAATTACTAAGTCCACATTCATTCCATAACTTAATCAAAGATAATTTACAAGTCCGTCTCTAACCAATTTAACTTCTAAAGTTCCTTACACCTAATTCCAAGTTAATCAACAAATTTCATCATAATTAAACACTTATTAATCAAGTTTAAGGGTTTGGGAACCATTCACGTCAATTGGATACCTCAAAAAGTCACAAAACAGAGTCGCACGGTCGTTTAAGGGTTTAGGTTTTCCCCACACTAACAGGGTCGCACGGTCGTACATAGGGAGCGCACAGTCGTGCTGACCAATGCCGAGCCACACGCACGGTCCGTGCCCTAGGGGAGCACGGTCGTGCGTGTCCATCAGGAAAGGATTTTCTGATTTTTCCATTTTTCACGAAAATACCGTTTTCAACATCGTTTTTCGATCCAATTCGCACCAAAATCGTTCCAAAACCTTAAACCACTTATATCCAATTATTAACAGCCTAACTTAGCTCAAACAGCTTAAACATAATCACTCTCTATCACGTAATCATCTTATTTCAACTTAAACTCAAACAACGTCTCAAAATTCATTTTCATCAACAATTTTGCAACCAAACATGGTATAACAACAACAGCAGCTTCCCATCATATTCCACATAACCATAATCACTGATTTCAATCATTATGACAACAACTTATTCAATTTAACAACAACTTAATCATTTTCACTCAATTAAGCAATTTCACCAAGAACATGGCAACAACAACTTAAACACAATTTAATCAAGATAATCTCATGGATTCTCAAACTAAACACATAGCTATGCTCAAAATCAACTTAATTAAGCACAATCATCATCAATTATCATGTTCTTCATCAAATTCATCAAAATTCACAAAGTTACCAAAACAACATAACCAAACATGAACTTTGATAAAACAACAACATGAATTCATCAATTCTAACATACTCAATTTAAACACAATAAAAGGAACACGAATTTAGCACAAATAATCATCAATTCATGAAATTAAGCAATAATCAAAAACACTCAAACTACCCATTGAAGTAGATATAGTAGTGTCATACCCCATTTCTTGACTCATATTTTTCTTTGTTTTACCTTTTATTATTTCATCATTTATTATTACCTTTTTATTATTTCATTCTTGTCATAGAATTTTTATTTGCATTTATCACTATTAGCATTACTATTAATAATATCATCCTCCCTATTATTATTAATATTATTGTTATTCTATTTTTTAATAATATCATTATTATTATTATTAAGGTTTTATTAATTAATAATATTAAGCTTTTCATCATTTTTATTATTACTATCATCATTTTCATTCTCATTATCTTTTATTTTATTTGCATTATCATTTTCATTATTATCATTTTCATTATCCTTATTATTATTACTATTATTATTCATTTTTCACCTTTTATTTTATTTTAAAATACAAAAAAATTCAAAAAAAGGGGAGTTCGCAGTGCGAAGTGGCCTTCGCACTGCGATCTCTGCGAATTTTTCTGCAGAATTCTATTTCTTGATTTTTCCTTTTTGTTTTCATTTGCAATTGTTATTATTAGTATTATTATCTTTGTTATTGCTATTTGTGACTGAAATGATGCAGCAAAGCAAGAGGTAATATGTGACATTAAAGGTAAAAGGAAAGAAGGATTTTCTTCCAACCTAACATGTGCTCAAACAAATTGGCTGCCCTTGGTCAGCTCTTGTCCCTCCAAATTGACCCATCATCCAACCTGAGCTTGCCAGCCAGCTACTTGATCCCTTTCCTTCCCTTTTTCTCCACCAAAACCAGTCAAACTGAAGTGGTTTTTGCTTACAAAAAGCTGTTTGTGCTGCCCTGTTTTGAGCTGGATTTCTCCTCCCACACACCAGCCCACATGCTCATTTTGCTTCCCCCAATCTCCCTGTACATGGCAGTACACGTTTTCATTGCTTGGCCTTCCAAGATTGCAAGGATTGATCCCAAGAATCACACAATCTCAAGCTGCCCTATTTTTCAGTTTTTTCCATCATTACCTTCTAGAATCGGCTGCATTTGTGGCTGAGATCAGTCAAGGTTTTGCCCCTTGGCACAAGGCAAAGCAACTTTTATCCATTAGCATTAAATGCAAAGTGTTTTAGCCTGGATTTAGCCCACAAACCAGCTAGGATCTAGAGATTTTGTTCATCATTACATGGATTGCATTTTGGCCTATAAAAGGGAATGCAAGGCATAAGGATTTAAACACATTTGAGAGAGCCATTACACCAGAAAAACAGCCATACACACACACAATACACACCAAAAAATACCTTGCATTGCAGCATCAAATCAATTCATACACAAAGCAAAACCAATTAGAGCTCATTGTTCATAAACTCTAATCAATCAAGCAAGCCACTTCCAACCTCTTGCTCAAGCATTGCTAGGAGTTCTGTAAGTCTCCTTTAATCTTTGTCTTTCATTGTGCTTGTTGTTTTCATCATTTGCTTTGTTCAATTTCATTTTGTGCACAAAAACCCCTTTTGAATCTCAAAAGGGATCTCAAAGGGGCCAAGCCTTAAAACTGAGTTTCTACAGTCCATTTTCTTCAATTTTGCAAAGCTTCTTAACCCCCTTTAGGTTCTGAAGCTTGCTTAGAAGCAGTTTCTGAACTTCTGTTCAGAAACAGCTTCTGAGTTCAAAATTTCGTATACTTCGCAGAGCAAAGTATTGTTCGCACTGCGAACACATCAGAACCTGACTTCCCAGAGCCAAGTTCTGGTTGCTCTGTGTAACAACCCGATTTTTAGGATTTATTTATTTAATTTTTTATGTGTGTTTAGTTGTTTATTTTGGTTATTTATTGAATTTTGGGAGCTGAAGGGTATTTTGGTAATTTGAGAGTTAGTGACATATTTGAAATATGTTAGAAGTTATTTGAATATTTGAAAATAGTGGTTTATAAGTAATAGGGGGTTTAAGTGAAGTAAAAGTGTAGAGAAAAATATTGTGAGTTAATCGTAACAAACCTTATTTTATTTTAAAAGGTAACAAACTTTGTTTTAAAAGATATATTCGAAATCGTAACAAACCCTAGAAACCTATTATAAATACACTAGTTAGTGGTGAGTGAATTAGATTATTCATTATTCACAAAACTTTTGAGAGGCAAGAGAGAGATAGAGAGAAGAGGCTTGGAGAAGAGGAAAGCTAGAGAATCAAAGGAGAAGGAGAGGATTGCACTAAGAATAACAAGAATAGCGAGGAAACTAAGGTAAGAGGGGAGATTATGATTAACATATGGGTTTAAGAAGCAATTGCGTGTTGGGAGCTTTTAGTTTATAGCTTAATTTTATGAATTATGATTAATTGTGTTGATTTTCGTGCTCTTTGTTGATGACTGAATTGGATATGTGTTAAGTTGTTGATTTCATGTTTTTACTTCGTCAAAACTCATGTTTGATTTTGTTAATTATGAACTTTGTGAAATTTGGTGAAATTAATGAATAACATGATAATTGGTGTTGTTAATGATTAATTGAATTGAATTTGAGTATGACTATGTATTTGAGTTATGAAATTATGAGGTTATATTGTTTGGGTTAAGTTGGGATTATGGTTGTTGTTGTTTATGTAAAAATTGCTTAAATTGGTGAATTTGAATGAATTATTGACATAATTGATTTTAAGTTGATTTATGTTGTTAATTAAGTGCTTATGAACATGTTGATGTGATTAGAAAGTTGGAATTGTTGTTGTACAAATATGTTTGGGATTTTAAGTTGTTTTGGGAAAAAAATGGGTTTTTGAGACGAACTTTGAAAATTAACCGAAAATCTTGTGAAATCGATATCAATTGATGTTTTGTTGTGTAACCATTGTTCAATTTGAGTGTATTGATCATGTTTAATATATGTAAATTGATTTTGGGTTGATGGGGATCAAATATGGGATTTTTGGGTGAGTTTTAAGTGATTCCCGTAGCCGTAGCAACCACTGACAGCAACAACTGTTTCTGTTACATCCCTTTTTTCACTAGTTTCTGTTTTAAACTGGGTTTCGGTGTAAACATGAAAGTTGTAGATATGGATGTTAGCTTTAAATTGCCGTTGGTTAGACTTCATTTAGAGTTCCAGAACTTGAGTTATGATCAAAATACTACACATAGGTCATGACACATTTTTCGTGAAACTTCCGCATACTTTTTCAATGAATCTTGAAACATCCTTAAAATTAATGACGAGTTTAAGGAATCATTTAGAGTTAATATATGAGTAGGTAATTATGAAGTTGCGATCTTTAATGATGTTTGGTGTAGTTTGTGTGATTAAATCATGAAACTTAAATTATGAGAATGTTGAAGATTGTAAATACTTGATGTTGTGATGGTTGTGATGTGTTGCTGTTTACACATGATTTGATAATGTTATTGATGATGCTATTGATAATGATATTTATGATGATATTGATGATGCTATTGATGATGCTATTGATGATGATATTTATGATGCTATTGATGATATTGAATGATGTGTGATAATGATACATGTATGTGTTAAGTGACGATGTTTGAGTAAATGATGATGATGTTTAATTACTTGACTTGATGTGTGGCCTTAGTGATTTGATAATGTGTTAGGTGATGATTTGGTGATGATATGTTATATGACGGAGTGAATTGTATAACAAATTATGAGTGTATTTGGTGAGCATTGTCGAGTCTCTTTGTGGGTCCATGCATTCATAAGTCAGTCTGGTGTGGTGTGTGGTGATTTCATTGCGGGGTTTTAAGATCTCGGGGATTTCATTGGCGATTGTATGGTGAATTCATTGCGGGGTTTTAGATCTCGAGGAGTTCATCGGTGGCGGTACCGTAAAACATATAGAGTCGTGTTAGGTGCATTACATTCATAGAAGTCGTGTTTGGTAATGTTTTGGCGTGAATTTGTGCATTAAGGTGGTAAATGCTTAATTGATGAGTTCTTGTGATTGTGATTGAATTGTAAATGAATTGATGATACTTGATGAATCTTGAGTGTTTGATATATGATTGGAAATTATGATTGAGATTATAATTGAATATGAACGTGATATGAATGTTGAATTAGTAAAGTTCCAATGTATAGGATAAATGTGTGATTTATCTTTATATTTATGTTCTTGGGGATTGGGGCTTTACAACTTGGTATCAGAGAAGGTCGGTCTAGTCCGGGCCAACACTTGGTGATTGTCCTGTTGTATGCGACATGTATGTGAATACTGTCGATACTTGTTCTTTCTAGTTAGTTGGTTCTAGTGCGTTAAGTTTAAGAGTGGTCTTCGTCCTGTGAATTTTGGTGATATGGATTTTAAGCTAAATTTAGTTTGTTTGCCTTTGGAGCATATGGATGTAATTTTTGGAATGGATTGGTTGCTAACTTTTGGTGTTAACATTAATTGTTTAACCAAGAGTGTGACTTTTCCTAAGCCAGAGGAGCGTGATGTAGGGAAGTTTTTGTCTGCAAGGCAAGTAGGAGCGTCGTTGGACGAAACGACTTAAGTGTTTGTTATGATTGCTTCGTTGAAGGTTGGATGTGAAGTTAAGTTAGCGATTTGCCGGTAGTGAATGAGTTTGCGGATGTTTTTCCAGATGACATTACCGACTTCCCCCGGAGAAAGAAGTAGAGTTTGTGGTTAATGTTGTACCTGGAACTAGTCCTATATCGGCGCCGCCGTATCGGATGTCTGCTTCTGAGTTGGGTGAGCTGAAGAAATAGTTGGAGGAGTTGTTGGAGAAGAAGTTCATCAAACCGAGTGTTTCACCGTGGGGAGCACCAGTGTTGTTAGTCAAGAAGAAAGATGGTAGTATGAGGCTGTGTGTGATATCAGCAATTGAACAAGGTGACCATTAAGAACAAATATCCTCTTCCAAGGATAGATGATCTGATGGATCAGTTGGTTGGTGCTCAGGTGTTTAGTAAGATTGATTTGAGATCTGGATATCACCAGATACGAGTAAAGTCAGAGGATGTGCCTAAGATTGCGTTTCGAACGAGGTATGGACACTATGAGTATTATGTGATTCCATTTGGTGTGAGTAATGCACTCGGTGTCTTCATGGAATACATGAATAGAATTTTTCATCCTTATTTGGATCAGTTTGTGGTGGTGTTTTTAGACGATATCTTGGTATATTCGAAGTCTGAAGAGGAGCATACAGAGCATTTAAGGATCGTGTTACATACTTTGAGAGAGAAGAAGTTGTATGCCAAGTTGTCGAAGTGTGAGTTCTGGCTGCGAGAAGTGAATTTTCTTGGTCATGTTATTTCTAGAGGTGGAATAGCAGTTGATCCGTCGAAGATTGATGTGGTGTTGCAGTGGGAGACGCCGAAGTCTGTTTTTGATATTAGAAGCTTCTTGGGTTTGACCGGTTATTATCGGAAGTTTATTGAAGGATTTTCGAAGTTAGCTTTGCCGTTGACACAGTTGACTCGTAAGGGTCAAGCTTTTGTATGGGATTCGAAGTGCGAAGAGAGTTTCCAAGAGTTGAAGAAGAGGTTGACGACTGCGCCTGTTTTGATTTTGCCGAATGCGAAGGATTCTTTTGTGGTGTATTATGACGCATCAAAGATGGGTTTAGGCGGTGTGCTTGTGCAAAGTGGTCAAGTAGTGGCGTACCCATCGAGGCAGTTGAAAGTTCATGAGAGGAATTATTCGACCACGATTTGGAATTAGCGGTAGTAGTTGGACCGTAGATCTCACTATCTAGGACTTGAGACCCCAAAGCCAAGGGTGTGAACCCTTGGAATAAGGCTGGACGTCCTCCAAGAGGGCAGAGGGCCCACTTGACAATCACAAATAGCCCTTTGGGGGCGCCCTCAGCAGCTGACGAGGGCGCCCAAGTCATGGTTTTGGCCCTTTTAGGATTTAGGCCCAAAACCATGACCGGGTAGGCCCAAGAAAGGCTACAAATAGTAACCTCGGGACCATTCCCGAGGCAGGACCTAAACACAGCACAGAAACCCTAGTTTCTAGAAGTATTGTACTCACTGCCAGTACAGTTGGCGCCCACCGTGGGGCTACGGTAAAACAGACCTAGCCACTGTCTCCAAGAGAAAATCGATCGATCCACGGCCCCTGAAAGTCATCAGAGCGCCGTGTATCCACCGTATTTCCCAGAAGAACCTCAAAACCTTCGAACCCGCCGTGATTCAACCCTAGACCTACCCCTAACTCCCATCATACGACTAATCCACGTCTGTTCGGAAAACCCTGATCTGAAGCCTGGGATTCGAGGTTTAGGGTGCAAATCTCTGACCACCAGTCATAAACTCAACATACAAACTCAAACTACCGTCGTCGCCAGCGCAATGGCAGACCCGGCGGCCTTAGAAGCCCTACAACAACAGATCCAGCAGCTTCGCGACCACAACGAAGCCTTGCAAGCAACCATGGAAACCATCCAACAACAGCAACACGCCGAAGGAAATGGGTCTCAGCAAGACGAATCGGTCGACCCCGATCCTCAGCCACTTTCCGCCGAAGTTTGGAACGTGCCAGTGCCAGAGAATTTCAAGCCACCATCTCTTTCCTCTTTCGACGGAAAAAGCGACCCAGTAGAGCACGTGACCGCCTTCAACACGCAAATGGCCGTCATCGGTGCCGCCGATTCTCTCAAGTGCAAGTTGTTAGCAGGGACCCTTAAAGACGCCGCCCTGAGGTGGTATATGAACCTGCCTCGATTTTTCGTCGTCAGCTACCAGGATATGACGCGCAAGTTAACGCACCAGTTCTCAGCAAGTCGCCACCGCAAAGTCTCGTCTACCAGCCTTTTCAACGTCCGTCAAGGACCCAACGAGACTCTCCGCGAGTATCTCGCACGCTACAATGACGCCACCATCAAGGTCATTAACCCTAACCAAGAGTTGTTTGTGGGAGCCTTCCAGAACGGTCTCCGCGCTGGCCAGTTCAACGAGTCGTTGGCGCAAAAACCAGCAGACTCCATGGAAGAAATCATGTCCAGAGCAGAGTGTTATATAAAGGAGGAAGAAAGCAACGCCGAGAAGAAGGCAAGAGATTCCAGGGAGCGTGCTCCCTACGGATATGATCATCGACGCAATTATTACCCATCCAGTAGCAGAGACCGAGCGCCGTACAAACGCCAAGGTCAGGATAGGCGCGCACCCCCCCCCAGAATCCTTCACGGCCCTCAACACCCGCCGTGAGCAAATCTGGAGAGAGGTTTGCTATTCCAGAATCATCCCTGAACCTCAGCCGCCGAGAGGAGCAATCATGGGGAACGATAAGGACGCCTGGTGCAAATATCACCGCATCAAGGGACACACTACAGACGACTGTATACATCTGAAAAGGGAAATAGAGAAGCTGATTCAGAACGGAAGATTGAGGGGATATGTAAAGGAAGGTAGAGGAGAAGACAGGCTCCCCCACGAAGACCCCCAGAGAGAAAAAGATGTGGCGAAAGAAGGAGAGCGCCACACCTTGAACACCATATCTGGCGGTTTCGCAGGAGGCGGGGAGTCCAGCACCTCCCGGAAGAAGTATGTCAGACAAATAATGTTGCTTGATGACCACACCAGGAAGGGATCAGAACGCCAGGCGGATATCACTTTCTCAAGTGAAGACCGTGGGGGGGTAATTCCCCACGATGACGATCCCATGGTCATCACCGTCCAAATATTCAACTGGGATGTCAAGAGGGTATTGATTGATCCCGGCAGTTCTGCGGATATCCTCTATTATTCCGCGTTTGAGAAGATGGGTCTAGACGAGGAGCAGTTGCAGCCTTTTAAGGGGATACTGGCCGGCTTTACAGGGGAACAGGTGCACGTCCGGGGATACGTCACGCTGAAAACAACGTTCGGTACAGGTAATAATGCTAAGACCATCAGGATTAGATACTTGGTAGTCAACTCGCCCTGTTCCTACAATGTCATCATAGGCCGCCCAGCCTTTAACGCCCTTGACGCCTACCTTTCCACCAAATTCCTCGTCATGAAATACCCGCTGGATGATGGGCGGGTTGGTACCATTAGAGCAGACCAGCGGGCAGCCCGAGAGTGTTACCACAACAGCTTGAAGATTCAGAAGGAGAAGAAAGGAAGCAGTAACCTAAAAGCGCACCGAGTGAACCTCATTGTCTCCAGCCTAGAAGAGGAGATTCATGTCCAAGGAATCAAGAAGGTCGAGGAAGAAAGCACTTCCTTCTTGATACTCCAGTTGAAGTCAGTCAATTCGAGAGCCAATGCTGAGGAAGAAGATGCAGAGCACGGAGAGGCCAGGAAGGTTGAGGAAACGAGTACTCCTTTCCTGACGCTTCGCCCAAAGCCGGCCAATCCAATTCTCAGGACCAGGAAGGAAGAAGTAGAATCCGATGAAATCAAGAGGGGGTTGATACCACAGGCAGAACCAGCTAACCGCAGTATGATGAAAAAGTTGAGCACAGTGCAGGAAGGAACTCGCCATGACAACTCAAGGGCGAGCTAGAGGGAAGACAAAGCCATTTTAGTTCCTATCGTTTTTTTATCTTATAAATTTGCTTTTGTACAGTTAAATAGTAAGACAGTAAGGGGCACTCTTTTCCCCCCGCAGTAATGGGGGTTTTTAACGAGGCCCCGGTTTATTATTGATGTTATGTATATATTGCTTGTTTATCTTACTCTCATTGCATTTAGCAGAGCGCCATCGCCGAACCTCAAATGAGCTCGCCGTATGATACGTTAACCACAAAGAAAGGGCCACCTAATTCCTTAACCCTAAAAGACAGGGCTCTAAGACGTCGTGAGCTTAAAAAGAAATTGCCACCTAATTCCTTAACCCTAAAAGACAGGGCTCTAAGACGTCGGGAGCTTAAAAAGAAATTGCCACCTAATTCCTTAACCCTAAAAGACAGGGCTCTAAGACGTCGTGAGCTTAAAAAGAAATTGCCACCTAATTCCTTAACCCTAAAAGACAGGGCTCTAAGACGTCGTGAGCTTAAAAAGAGATCGCCGCCAAATTCCTTAACCCTAAAATACAGGGCTCTAAGACGTCGCGAGCAGAAAACAAAATCTTCGGGAAACCTTATAAAGGAACCCTATAGCATCAAGCGCTAAAAGAAACACGCCTACAACGGTCGACGCCGTTACGAAACAGATAGAATCACCACCCAGGAGAGACCTTCCGAAATACTTAAATTTGCAGGAAAATAAAAGCTTAAAAACGGAGATGATACATCACAAATTCAAGCAGAGTAATGAATTTAAAAATAGTCAAGGAAGTTAAAATTACAACAAACAAAATTAGGGTTCGTCCACTAGGACGCCATCTACAATAATTTTAAAAGGATCAAGAGCGGAAGTATCGGCGCCAGGATGGAGGAGGGCGAATTGTGCCTTGGCTCTTTCAAAGCCAGCATCAAAGTTCAGAGCCAGCTCGCCCTTCGCTTCAGAAACTTCAGCCTTGAGCTGAGCCTCCCTTTCTGCTCCAGCCGCGACATCGTCTTGTAGCTTGGCAATGACACCGTCCTTTCCAGCAAGATCCGCCGCATAACCTATCTTCAGATCGGAGATGCGTTTCTCAAACTCAAGCGTCACCGCCTCCCTAGCCTCCCGCACCTCTTTCTCCCTAGCATTCCCGGCCTCCTCCAACTCTTTCTCCAACGCCCTCACCGTAGCTTGAAGGGCCTCCTCATTCTGCACTACTTCCTCATACTTACGGTCAACCGAGTCTATAAGCAACATAGTCTGCAGACAATGGATCCCCATATCCTTCATCATAAAAGGCACAGCGCCCTAACTTCCCGACTCTGCATCCTCAGGATTGAATACCAGCCTCTCCTTCACGTAGGCACCATAGTCAAAACCTTTGTCCCAGAAAGACGGCACCGAGCTGCTGGTTTTGACGGCGCCAATCAGGGAAGGAGAAGGCGTCTTCTTCCCTTTTTTCTCTGATACCGCCTTCCCTTTACTATCTTTCCCGGGCGACCTCCTCTCGCGCGGAGCCGCCGGAAGGCTCTCGGCTGGAACTTCGAGCGGGTGATCAGCTTTTCTTTTTGGTTTACGAGTAATAAGTCCTGCGGGATCAGTAGCCGCCGTCCCCTCAGCAGCCTTCTTTGCCTTCATCTCTTCGAGATACCTTTTCCTCTCTGCCGCAGTCATAGCCGCCATATCCCCTACAAAAAATAAAGCGAAAAGTCAAGGGACAGGACAATACAAATACAAAACATAGGCTTGAGTAAATGAATGTGACTCACGTAAATACTCGTCTAGGCTATCTACGTCCCCTTCCCTGTTCAATAACTCCCGAATGTTCATAGGCAACATCTTGTCCAAAAAACAGACGACGCCCTGGTCGTACGCGTCCAGCTTCTCATATTCAAAACCCATGATGGACGCCGGAGCACCCGTCCAACATGTGGGAAACCTCAGCTTACCATCCACCCATACCGCGGCTGCCTCACAACCCTTTCGCCCCCGAACCCGAAGGAATGTTTGTCTCCAATTTTTGTAATGAGAGGCGTAGGGCGGAAACAACCTCTTACCAGGGTGCGCGCTGACAGACACCCAAGACTGCTTATCCACCCCCTTCGTGCCATAGAAAGTAAAAAAGGATCCAACCGAGGGCTGGAAGCCCAATCCTTCACAAATAATCTCAAAAGCGCGGATAAAAGCCCAGCTATTCGGCTGCAGCTGAGAAGGCGCGACATTGAGGCAGTTGAGTATGTCAACTTCAAAAGGCGTGAAGGGATACTTCACACCCAGATCTTCAAAAACGGCGGTGTACATATGAAACATCTCACTCTTCAAACTCTTCGGCCTCTGTGCGCACACTTTCTCGCCCGGGCGACAAGGTTCCAAAACCACGTCCTCCTCAAAACCCGTAGAAGACACGTGCAGCTTACTCCGGAAAAACGCCACCCGTTGCGAGTCCAAATACACGGACTCAGAACGAAGCACCTCGTCGGCAAAACTCTCTTGTTCTGAATCACTAGAAGACGCCATGTAACAAATTCCCTTCCTACAGAACAGACCTGGGCGAACAGAACGAACAATAGAGTCAGATGGATCCCCACTAATACTTCCCACTTCACCCCTGTCCAAACCACTCGAGGACTCCGTCACAAGGGAGTGGCCATAGTAGGCCTTATCGAACACCACCCAATCCATGGTTCCATCAGAGCGTCTCGCACGCCTAACGCTCTCCCCCCACAACCTACTCCTCTCCTCCGAATTAGCTGGGGATAACTCCCTACCCGCCGCATCGCACTCTCTAATCCTCACCATACGACGGATGTTAAAGTAAAAAGAACGAGATCAAGTAAGGGTACCTGGATCTAGATAAATGGAAGGCTTGAGAAGAACGAGTACTCCGGACGATCCGTAAAACAGTAAGCTGCAATCTCTCCACGAACACCACAACCGCTTAAACGAGAGAAAGAGAACGAGTAGAAAGGAAAGGACGAAGACAAAGGAGGAGAAAAGGATAAGAGAATCTGAAAGTACAAGGATAAAGTAGATCTGTTTCAGTTTAAAGCGAAAAAGCCTGGGGAAACGCGCAGATGACGTCACTTAAGTTGGCACGATTTCCGAGAACCGTTACGATTCGGACACGTCAGCAAGAGCGAACGGTCGCCTCACGCCAGCCGTCGGATCCCAGTAGGAGGCGTCCTCAACACGTGGTCCAAAGGACGCGGCGAGCTACACGCAATTTAATCACTTCGCCTTGTACCAAAACTCGTGCTTGTTGGGCTAGCATAAATATTCCTGTTGGGCTGGCGCCCACACTCTCGTAGGGCTAGGGCCGCCCACTAAGGTACTCAAAACAAAACATGGAGCTAGTACCCATGTTGGGCTAGTATCCGTGTTGGAGCTAGTACCCACGTTGGGCTAGTATCCGTATTGGGCTAGTACCCACGCAGGGTTTAAACATCCACGTTGGGCTAGTACTCAAAAAAAATTTTCACATGGCTTCGTGACTAGTAAGCCCCACTTGCTGGGCAAAAGGTCATAGACAAATCCCCTATAAACAGTTTAATCACTTCGCCTTGTACCAAGACTCGTGCTTGTTGGGCTGTGGACCGTAGATCTCACTATCTAGGACTTGAGACCCCAAAGCCAAGGGTGTGAACCCTTGGAATAAGGCTGGACGTCCTCCAAGAGGGCAGAGGGCCCACTTGACAATCACAAATAGCCCTTTGGGGGCGCCCTCAGCAGCTGACGAGGGCGCCCAAGTCATGGTTTTGGCCCTTTTAGGATTTAGGCCCAAAACCATGACCGGGTAGGCCCAAGAAAGGCTACAAATAGTAACCTCGGGACCATTCCCGAGGCAGGACCTAAACACAGCACAGAAACCCTAGTTTCTAGAAGTATTGTACTCACTGCCAGTACAGTAGTGTTTGCCCTTAAGATTTTGAGGCATTATCTCTTTGGTTCGAAGTTTGAGGTGTACAGTGATCATAAGAGTTTGAAGTACCTGTTTGGCCAGAAGAAGTTGAATATGAGGCAAAGGCGTTGGATGAAATTCTTGAAGGATTATGATTTTGATTTGAGTTATCATCCCGGTAAGGCGAATGTGGCAGCCGACGCTTTGAGTAGGAAGTCGTTGCACATGTCGAGGCTTATGGTGAAAGAGTTGGAGATGATTGACCAGTTCCGAAATCTGAGTTTGGCGAGTGAGCCGACTCCAATGGTGTGAAGTTAGGGATGTTGAAGCTTTCGAGTAACATTCTTGAAGAGATCAAAGAGGTTCAGAAAGTGGATTTACATCTTGTGGATCGTTTGGTGGTAGTTAACCAAGGCAAGGAGGTAGACTTTGGATTGGATGAGAGTGGAGTTCTGAGGTTTCGTGCTCGAGTTTGTCTGCCGGATGTACCCGAGCTGAAGCGTAAGATTTTGGAAGAAGGTCATCGGAGTAGTTTGAGTATTCATCCTGGAGCGACGAAGATGTATCAAGATCTGAAGAAGTTGTTTTGGTGGCCAGGAATGAAGAAGGATATTGCTTAGTTTGTTTATGCATGTTTGGTTTGTCAGAAGTCTAAGGTTTAAAATCAGAAGTCGTCTGGAGTAATACAATCATTGTTTGTGCCAGAGTGGAAGTAGGATAGCATTTCTATGGATTTTGTGAGTGGTTTGCCGAAGCCTGCGAAGGGTTGTGATTCAATTTGGGTGATTGTGGATCGGTTTACGAAATCAGCACATTTTATTCCTATTAAGATTAGTATGTCTTTGGATAAGTTGGCGGAAATCTACATTGAGCAGATTGTCAGATTACATGGTATTCCTTCTAGCATTGTGTCAGAAAGAGATCTGAGGTTCACGTCTAAGTTTTGGGGAAGTTTCCAAGAAGCTTTGGGAACTAAGTTGAGATTAAGTTCCGCTTATCATCTTCAAACTGATGGTCAGTCGGAGAGGACTATTCAGTCTTTGGAAGATTTGTTTAGATCTTGTGTTTTGGAGCAAGGTGTAAGTTGGAGTGAATGTTTACCGTTGATTGAGTTTACCAACAATAACAGTTTTCATTCGAGTATTGGTATGGCACCTTTTGAAGCATAGTACGATAGGAGGTGTAGAACGCAGTTGTGTTGGTTTGAGTTAGGCGAGGGTGCTGTGATTGGACCGGAAGTAGTTCAGCAGACAACAGAGAAGGTTAAGTTGATTCAGGAGAAGATGAAGGCATCTTAGAGTAGGCAGAAGAGTTATCATGATAATAGGAGGTAGAATATTGAGTTTCAAGCCAGAGATCATGTGTTTTTGAGAGTGAACCTAGTTATGAGCGTCGGGAGAGCTTTGAAGTCGAGGAAGTTGACGCCGTGTTTTGTTGGACCTTATCAGATTGTTGAGAAAGTTGGAGTCGTAGCGTATCGGATTGCGTTACCGTCGTTGTTATTGAATCTTCATGATGTGGTTCATGTGTCTCAATTTTGGAAGTATGTGCATGATCTGTCTCATGTGATTCAAGTAGATGATTTGGAAGTAAGAGAAAATTTGACCGTTGAGACTATGCCGATGAATATCGAGGGACGAGAGGTTAAACAGTTGCGTGGAAAAGAGATCGTTTTGGGTAAAAGTGATTTGGGGAGGTCCTACAGGAGAGAGCATAACTTGGGAGTTGGAGAGTAAGATGAAGGAGTCGTATCCGGAGTTGTTTCCTTCAGGTAATTCCCGAGGACGGAAATTCTTTTAGGGGGTAGAGTTGTAACAACCCGATTTTTAGGATTTATTTATTTAATTTTTTATGTGTGTTTAATTGTTTATTTTGGTTATTTATTGAATTTTGGGAGCTGAAGGGTATTTTGGTAATTTGAGAGTTAGTGACATATTTGAAATATGTTAGAAGTTATTTGAATATTTGAAAATAGTGGTTTATAAGTAATAGGGGGTTTAAGTGAAGTAAAAGTGTAGAGAAAAATATTGTGAGTTAATCGTAACAAACCTTATTTTATTTTAAAAGGTAACAAACTTTGTTTTAAAAGATATATTCGAAATCGTAACAAACCCTAGAAACCTATTATAAATACACTAGTTAGTGGTGAGTGAATTAGATTATTCATTATTCACAAAACTTTTGAGAGGCAAGAGAGAGATAGAGAGAAGAGGCTTGGAGAAGAGGAAAGCTAGAGAATCAAAGGAGAAGGAGAGGATTGCACTAAGAATAACAAGAATAGCGAGGAAACTAAGGTAAGAGGGGAGATTATGATTAACATATGGGTTTAAGAAGCAATTGCGTGTTGGGAGCTTTTAGTTTATAGCTTAATTTTATGAATTATGATTAATTGTGTTGATTTTCGTGCTCTTTGTTGATGACTGAATTGGATATGTGTTAAGTTGTTGATTTCATGTTTTTACTTCGTCAAAACTCATGTTTGATTTTGTTAATTATGAACTTTGTGAAATTTGGTGAAATTAATGAATAACATGATAATTGGTGTTGTTAATGATTAATTGAATTGAATTTGAGTATGACTATGTATTTGAGTTATGAAATTATGAGGTTATATTGTTTGGGTTAAGTTGGGATTATGGTTGTTGTTGTTTATGTAAAAATTGCTTAAATTGGTGAATTTGAATGAATTATTGACATAATTGATTTTAAGTTGATTTATGTTGTTAATTAAGTGCTTATGAACATGTTGATGTGATTAGAAACTTGGAATTGTTGTTGTACAAATATGTTTGGGATTTTAAGTTGTTTTGGGAAAAAAAATGGGTTTTTGAGACGAACTTTGAAAATTAACCGAAAATCTTGTGAAATCGATATCAATTGATGTTTTGTTGTGTAACCATTGTTCAATTTGAGTGTATTGATCATGTTTAATATATGTAAATTGATTTTGGGTTGATGGGGATCAAATATGGGATTTTTGGGTGAGTTTTAAGTGATTCCCGTAGCCGTAGCAACCACTGACAGCAACAACTGTTTCTGTTACATCCCTTTTTTCACTAGTTTCTGTTTTGAACTGGGTTTCGGTGTAAACATGAAAGTTGTAGATATGGATGTTAGCTTTAAATTGCCGTTGGTTAGACTTCATTTAGAGTTCCAGAACTTGAGTTATGATCAAAATACTACACATAGGTCATGACACATTTTTCGTGAAACTTCCGCATACTTTTTCAATGAATCTTGAAACATCCTTAAAATTAATGACGAGTTTAAGGAATCATTTAGAGTTAATATATGAGTAGGTAATTATGAAGTTGCGATCTTTAATGATGTTTGGTGTAGTTTGTGTGATTAAATCATGAAACTTAAATTATGAGAATGTTGAAGATTGTAAATACTTGATGTTGTGATGGTTGTGATGTGTTGCTGTTTACACAAGATTTGATAATGTTATTGATGATGCTATTGATAATGATATTTATGATGATATTGATGATGCTATTGATGATGCTATTGATGATGATATTTATGATGCTATTGATGATATTGAATGATGTGTGATAATGATACATGTATGTGTTAAGTGACGATGTTTGAGTAAATGATGATGATGTTTAATTACTTGACTTGATGTGTGGCCTTAGTGATTTGATAATGTGTTAGGTGATGATTTGGTGATGATATGTTATATGACGGAGTGAATTGTATAACAAATTATGAGTGTATTTGGTGAGCATTGTCGAGTCTCTTTGTGGGTCCATGCATTCATAAGTCAGTCTGGTGTGGTGTGTGGTGATTTCATTGCGGGGTTTTAAGATCTCGGGGATTTCATTGGCGATTGTATGGTGAATTCATTGCGGGGTTTTAGATCTCGAGGAGTTCATCGGTGGCGGTACCGTAAAACATATAGAGTCGTGTTAGGTGCATTACATTCATAGAAGTCGTGTTTGGTAATGTTTTGGCGTGAATTTGTGCATTAAGGTGGTAAATGCTTAATTGATGAGTTCTTGTGATTGTGATTGAATTGTAAATGAATTGATGATACTTGATGAATCTTGAGTGTTTGATATATGATTGGAAATTATGATTGAGATTATAATTGAATATGAACGTGATATGAATGTTGAATTAGTAAAGTTCCAATGTATAGGATAAATGTGTGATTTATCTTTATATTTATGTTCTTGGGGATTGGGGCTTTACACTCTGCGCAGTATGTAAAATTCAGAACATGAATCAGGCATCCAAATGCCAAATTTTTGGGGTTCCAGCCCTTGATTCAGAACCTAAAGGGTGTTAAAATCATTTTTGTCCAAACCCTATTCATAACCATGCACAAATTTGGAAATTTTGCAAGTTCGTGCGATAAATTTTGAGTAACTTGTGAAGCAAGTTATGTCCTTAATTTTCAAAACCAAACTTGGGCGATGAGCTAAGTTCGTTTATTTTCAAAACAAACTTGAACAACCATGTTGTTCATGATTTTTAATCCAAATGCGAACTTAAGCCGAGCTAAACTTGAATGAAACGGGAATGGCTTGACGTATGTCTCCCCAAACCTCGGTTGCACGAACGCGTGACGTATGGCTCGTCGCTCGGGCAATCGTCATTCCGCCTTTGACGCGTCTCGCACGCTCAACCTTCCCTTGGCCCCCTTGGACCATTTTTAACCTTTTCTTGGCCCTCGTGGTCAATCTGAACCTTTCGCGCCTTTGCGCGTTTATTTTCAACCATTTACGCCTTGCGCGAATTTAACGCCTCCGCGCGTTTGTCGTTTATTTTCAAACCTTTTACGCCACTGTGCGTCTGTCTTTTTTCCTTAAAACATTTACGCCTTGCGCGAGTTTATCGCCTTAGCGTTTGTCCTTCATCATTTAAAACCTTTTACGCTTTCGTGCGTTTTAAAACCTTTGATCACGTCCGAGTGCAAATCCTTTTTTATCAAATCATTTACCTTTATGCATTGTCGTCAATGGCCTGTTCGGCAACAACCCGAACAGTTGACATTTACTTTCATTACTTTCTCTTTTTTCAAACTTTTTTCGCTCGGACGCGATCAAATCTTTTTTAACTAAAACGAACCAACATACAAACTTTTTCTACCAAAGAACTACGTACGCTTTGAATTCTCCGACTACCGGGAGATACGTAGGAGCAAGATCGACATCTTGTCAAGCCCATTAATAAAAACTTTTTTTTCCCTTTCGTTTGTTTTTATCTCTTTTATATATATATATCATATTTTTCTTTTTCCCTTTTTATATGTTTAAACACGCGAGTAAAACTTTCGAAACATTTTAAGCCTAAGCCGACTAAGAGGTTCCCGTTGGGTACAACGGATGTGAGGGGTGCTAATACCTTCCCCTCGCATAATCGACTTTCGAACCTAAAATCTTTTTCAAGGGTAATTTCGAATTTTTTTCCTTTTCTCCCCGGAAAATTAAAAGTTCAGTCGTGGTTTAACATTAGTGATTCAATGCTTCCCAATAGCTTGATATCCGAAATTCGACGCGACAAAGATGGCGACTTCACTGGGGACTTTGCATAAAACACTTTGTTTGTGCATAAACGAGTCAAACCTATCTCAGTCGGCTTTTAGGCTAATTTATTTAATTTAGTTGCGTGTTTATGTCTTCTTATGTTTATATATATCAATTGTGGGGTTACTTGAGCGATGTTACTCCACATTGTTCGGGTTAATGCCGGACATGTGAGGCTCTCTACCCGAGCTCGAGAGAAAACTAAGTTAGAATGGTGGTTGTGAGCGGAAGCCCGCGTTGACGTATGTCCGTGAGGTAGGATGCCAAACCCCGCTTAGAGGAGATTTTCACGTGGAATGTATTGAAGTCATGTTGACGTATGTCCATAGACAACCATACGTTCCGTGTGAGATCTATGACTCTAGGGACCTCTTCTTAGGAAATCTCACCTTTAGAGCCTACACGTGAGGATGGGGGGAAATTTTGAACATACATATCACACCCATGCATATCATACATTTACATTCATGGAAAATAATTTTCGCATATCACTTTGCTTTATAGGAAATTAAAAAGATCAACCAATATTAGCAAAAAGAATATGGCCTCCAAAAATAGAAATACACTCGCTTCCAAGATCGAGGCTCCTAAAGTGGAGGAAGAGCTCAAGGCTAGAATTCGAGAATTAGAATTAAAACACCTTCAAGCTTTAGGGGAAATCACTAGGACGAAGAGAGATCGAGATGAAGCTACAAATTCTCTCCTAGTGTGCCAAAAGTGGCTAAAGATCTCCGAGGGGAAGAGAGATTGGATTGGAGGCGGCTTGGTTAGTGCGGATGCCAACCTTGTGGCCAAGGACGAGGAATTGGAAAGAATCTTGCATTCCAACCAAGAACTCAAGAAGTTCGGCGAGCTAGCTATCGAAGCTCAAAAGAAATGGAGGTTGAAGTTTCAAGAGAAAAATCAACAGCTCCAAGAAGTAGTCAAAGACTACAAAGAGCAGCTCCAAGCCGAACGTGTCCAACGGCAAAGATATGAAGGTCTTTCTCATCAAGGGAAGTTACATTGCAATCGTCTCGAGGCGGACGTCAAGAAATTCGAAGAATACTTCGATAAGATTGCAAGAGAGCATGGAAATCACATTGCACAACTCCTTGATGAGATTAGAAGTGCAAATATCCAGCTAGCCCAACGCAAGGAAGTGATTGAGTTTGTATGGCAAGATGCCACCCGACTAAGTGAGGACTTCACTAGATTGGTCGCGTTCTCAAACTTAGTCATCGCCGAGCTTCCGAAGAAACTAGCAAAGGCCGAGATGGTCATGCCGTACTTTGTCATCCCTACGGAAATCCAGAAATTTATGAAGTTCTGCAAGGACACAATAGATTTCTATAGGGAGGAAATAGGCAAGGCCGAAAAGCGAGCGGCTATTTGATTTGTATTAGCATTAGTTACACTTTGTAATCTCAATGTTATTCAATCAAATATATATTTTTTGACAATGTTAATTTTCCGGCCTTTAACACTTCTAATTGCTAATATTAATTGCACACTTTTTAATTTCCTTATAAAGCAAAATAAACAAAAAATTTTCATGCATTTACATACATCATTCATTATCATGCATACGGTCATCTTCGAGTCAAAAACTCATTTCCCTTTTCTTATCCTCGAGATTCCTTATAATCCGAATTGAGTCTTTAGTGTTCGCATTTTCTCCGCAACACTACGTGTCTTCCCGTAAGGAAAAGTGGCTCATCGTCCCGAGGCAACCCACTCCTACAATACCCGAGCAACCATAAAGAGAAAAATGGAGAATTTAGAACAAGAGAATCAAGAGCTTCGTGAAGAAGTGACATCTATGCGAACGGAGATGGAAAAGCTAGCAGAGTTAGTGAAGCTACTAGCAGCCGCACAAATCCCGACACCTCCTCCTCCCTCTAGCTCTCAAGCTCAAGCATCAGCTTCTACTTCAACTCCGACCATACATGCCGGAGCTCAGCACTACACTAGACCTCTCGGTTGTACATGGGGCATGCCATTCGATTTTGGTGAAGAGTCCATCCCTATTCCCACTACCCTTCAAGAAACCCCGGTCACTCAACCCGAGGTTACCTTTACCCAGGCTGCTGCGGCCTTCTCTACACCAGTGGTTCATACCACTCCATTTGATCACGGGCCTATCTTTCATGCCGAAAGTTTAGGTGCCCAAGATAGGATGGTTGATTTCCTAGAAAAATTTGATGAGATGCAAAAGGAAATTAAAGCCCTCCGAGGGAAAGATATATTCGGGAAGGACGCCCATGACCTCTGCCTTCTACCCAATGTCAAGATCCCTCCTATATTTAAGGTCCCGGATTTTGAAAAGTATAAGGGGAACACTTGCCCGCAAAGTCACTTGGTAATGTACGCAAGGAAGATGTCGACACAAACCGACAACCATCAGTTGCTCATCCATTACTTCCAAGATAGCTTAACCGGTGCCGCTTTAAAGTGGTACATGGGTTTGGATAGTACCAAAATCCAAACCTTCAACGACTTGGGAGAGGCGTTTGTCCGCCAGTATAAATACAATTTAGACATGGCCCCGGACCGGGACCAACTCCGGGCCATGGCCCAAAAGGACAAAGAGACCTTTAAGGAGTACGCACAAAGGTGGAGAGAGATAGCGGCTCAGATTAGCCCGTCTCTAGAAGAAAAGGAAATGACCAAGATCTTTTTGAACACTCTTGGTTCCTTTTACTATGAGCGAATGGTTGCCAGTGCGCCAAGTGACTTCACAGAAATGGTAAGCATGGGCGTACGTTTGGAGGATGCGGTCCGAGAAGGAAGCTTAGTGAAGGAAAGTGCTCCATCTAGTAGCACAAAGAGGTTCGGGGCTAGCTACCCAAGAAAGAAAGAGCAAGATATTGGCATGATTGGCCACGGAGGACCTCATCAAGGGTACTCGGCATATCCACATGTCTCTGCTATTTCACCTCCCATCTCTACACCTCCAAACTACCAAATTCAGGTCCCGCAAAGGCCTCCCCCTCAATATCAACAGTCCTATCAACAACAACACCCACAAAATCCACAACAATCATATCAACAGCCGCGCCCACAAGGTCAGCAGCAATTCCGACTCAAGCACCTCAACAGCTCTTCAATCATCAGAATCGCCCAAGAATGGCATTCGATCCGATACCCATGAAGTACGCGGACCTGCTCCCGGCTTTACTTGCGAGAAATCTCGTACAAACAAGAGCACCACCTCCCGTACCGAGTGTATTACCTCCATGGCATCGCCCTGACCTTACTTGTGCATACCATCAAGGGGCACCTGGCCATGACATTGAACGTTGCCTTGCTCTAAAAAATGAGGTCCAAAGGCTAGTCCGTACCAAAGTATTGACCTTCAAGGACTCAAACCCAAATGTCCAAACTAACCCGCTGCCGAACCATGTTTCCTCAATCAACATGGTTCAAGAACATCAAGGATCCACATATCCATGTAACGCCCGGAGGAGCTTGCCGCAATTGGGTTGCTGTCGATGTTCCTTCTGTTATTCAGTCTTCAAAGTAATGTGTTTGTTTTATCTATCTTTTTTCAAAAAAACCCCCTTCGTCTCGCCCGAAGCGAAGGGAGACTCATGTAGGGCTTGTTTAATATACTATCATCAATTAATAAAAATCGTTATTTCTATCTCAACTTCTACGTATTTATAC
Organism: Medicago ruthenica; assembly: GCA_018208015.1. Taxonomy (NCBI): domain Eukaryota; kingdom Viridiplantae; phylum Streptophyta; class Magnoliopsida; order Fabales; family Fabaceae; genus Medicago; species Medicago ruthenica. The sequence goes on from CM031376.1 coordinate 37,808,568, forward strand.
GTTGTCTTTTTCTTTTTATTTTTCAATACAAAAAAAAAAACAAAAACATTTTCTATTTTTTATTTCAAAGAGTCTGCATTTTTCATCTTTTACTAAAATCAATCATCCATCATATGCAGACTAAGCACCCATAAACCTGTCGAACACCTTAGCCCTAGGCTCCCTCCCAACTTTGAATTCCCTATTTACGAAGCGAAAGAGGAAGAGGATGAAGAAATCCCGGATGAGATCAAGCACCTACTAGAGTAAGAGAGGAAGACCATTCAGCCTCACGAGGAAACGGTAGAGGTTATCAACTTGGGTTCTGAAGAAGAAAAGAAAGAAGTTAAGATTGGAGCGTTATTGGATGTGCCCGTCAAAGAGAAAATAGTCAAGCTTCTTGAGGAATATGTGGATATCTTTGCATGGTCATACCAAGATATGCCAGGATTAGATCCTGAGATTGTGGAGCACCACTTACCTCTAAAACCTGAATGTCCGCCAGTCAAGCAGAAGTTGAGAAGAACTCGCCTTGACATGGCTCTTAAGGTCAAAGAGGAAGTGCAAAAGCAAATTAATGCTGGATTTCTCGTTACCTCAAAATATCCTCAATGGTTGGCCAACATAGTGCCAGTTCCCAAGAAGGACGGTAAAGTCAGGATGTGTGTCGACTATCGAGATTTAAATAAGGCTAGTCCAAAGGACGACTTCCCTTTACCTCACATTGACATATTGGTCGACAATACTGCCAAATCCAAGGTTTTCTCCTTCATGGATGGCTTTTCGAGATATAATCAGATTAAAACGGCTGTTGAGGATAGAGAAAAAATGTCTTTCATTACACCTTGGGGCACCTTCTACTATCAAGTGATGCCTTTTGGCTTAACAAATGCGGGTGCTACCTACCAAAGGGGCATGACTACTCTCTTCCACGACATGATACACAAAGAAATTGAAGTATATCTCGATGACATGATTGTCAAATCAGGAACGGAAGAAGAGCATGTCGGGTATTTGTTAAAGATGTTTCAACGCCTGAGAAAATATCGGCTTCACCTAAACCCCAACAAATGTACATTCGGCGTGAGATCGAGAAAACTCCTAGGTTTCATTGTCAGCCAAAAGGGTATCAAGGTAGATCCCGATAAGGTCAAAGCTATCAGAGAAATGCCTGCTCCTCAAACTGAGAAGCAAGTAAGGGGATTTCTAGGACGTTTAAATTACATCTCTAGATTCATATCCCATATGACATCCACTTGTGGGCCTATCTTCAAGCTGCTCCGCAAAAATCAAGAAGTGGTATGGACAGAAAATTGCCAGAAAGCTTTTGACAGCATCAAGGAGTACCTGTTAGAACCTCCAATACTCATTCCTCCAGTCGAAGGAAGACCTTTGATCATGTACTTAACCGTATTGGAGGACTCCATGGGTTGTGTACTCGGACAACAAGACGAGACCGGTAGGAAAGAGCACGCCGTCTACTACCTAAGCAAGAAGTTTACGGACTGCAAGTCCCGATACTCTCTACTCGAAAAGACTTGTTGTGCATTAGCCTGGGCTGCTAGGCGTCTTCGCCACTACATGCTTAATCATACTACTTGGTTGATATCCAAGATGGATCCAATCAAGTACATCTTTGAAAAACCCGCCTTAACCGGAAGGATCGCCCATTGGCAGATGTTGTTGTCAGAATACGACATCGAATACCACACTCAGAAAGCTATCAAAGCCAGCATTCTCGCTGACCATTTGGCTCATCAACCAATTGAGGATTATCAACCAATCAAGTTTGACTTCCGCGATGAAGAAATCATGTATCTAAAGATGAAGGATTGTGACGAACCACTACTCGGCGAAGGTCCAGATCCCGAATCTAGATGGAAGTTAATCTTTGATGGAGCAGTAAATGTCTATGGCAACAGAATTGGGGCAGTCATCGTCACCCCTGAAGGCAAACATCTCCCTTTTGCTGCAAGACTATCATTCGACTGTACAAACATATGGCAGAGTATGAAGCTTGTATCTTAGGAATTGAGGAAGCCATCGATCTAAGGATCAAGAACCTCGACATTTACGGAGACTCAGCTCTTGTGATTAATCAAATCAATGGAGATTGGGAAACTCGCCACACCGGCTTGATCCTTTACAAAGATTACGCAAGACGTATGCTAACCTTTTTCAACAAAGTCAAGCTGCATCACATTCCTCGAGACGAGAATCAAATGGCTGATGCTTTGGCAACTCTGTCTTCTATGTATGAGGTCAGTCGCCGGAATGAAATCCCAACAATCAAGGTTCAACTCCTAGAAAGGCCTGCACATGTGTTTACAGCCGAAGCAGTCATAGATAACCAGCCATGGTTCCACGACATCAAACGTTTCCTCCAAAAGCAAGAGTACCCGCATGGGGCATCCAACAAGGATAAGAAAACTCTGCGAAGATTAGCTGGCAACTTCTTTCTAAATGGAGAAGTTTTATACAAGAGGAATTTTGATATGGTGCTGCTCAAATGTGTTGATGAGCAAGAAGCGGATCTCATAATGCATGAAATACATGAAGGCTCCTTCGGAACCCATTCCAGTGGGAACACAATGGCTAGGAAGATCTTAAGAGCCGGATATTACTGGATGACCTTGGAAAGCGATTGCTACAAGCACGCCAGGAAATGCCACAAATGTCAAATCTATGCAGACAAGATCCACATGCCACCAACGGCTCTGAATGTCCTCTCCTCACCATGGCCTTTCTCCATGTGGGGTATTGACATGATTGGTAGGATCGAACCCAAAGCTTCAAATGGACATCGCTTCATCCTAGTAGCGATCGACTACTTCGCCAAATGGGTTGAGGCTGCGTCATATGCCAACGTCACCAAACAAGTGGTGGTCCGATTTATTAAGAATCATATCATCTGTCGATATGGTATTCCCAACAAGATCATCACGGACAATGGGACCAATCTGAATAACAAAATGATGAAGGAGCTATGCAAAGAGTTCAAGATCGAGCATCATAACTCTTCTCCTTATAGACCTCAGATGAATGGTGCGGTTGAAGCTGCAAACAAAAACATCAAGAAAATAGTGCAAAAAATGGTAGTCACATACAAGGATTGGCATGAGATGCTACCATATGCCTTGCACGGGTATCGTACTTCAGTACGTACATCAACAGGGGCAACCCCTTTCTCTTTAGTATACGGCATGGAAGCAGTGCTCCCCGTAGAAGTCGAAATCCCGTCATTGAGAATCTTGATGGAAGCTAAGTTGTCAGAGGCTGAATGGTGTCAAAACAGATACGATCAGTTTAATTTAATCGAGGAAAAATGCATGACTGCCTTATGTCATGGACAACTGTATCAACAGAGGATGAAACAAGCATTCGACAAGAAGGTTCGTCCCCGGGAAATCCAAGAAGGAGACCTCGTGCTCAAAAGGATCCTGTCTTTTCAACCCGACTCTAGGGGCAAATGGACGCCTAACTACAAAGGCTCGTACGTCGTCAAGAGAGTGTTCTCCGGAGGAGCCTTAATTCTCACGACAATGGACGGCGAAGATTTTCCACGTTCTATGAACTCCGATGTAGTCAAGAAATACTTTGTCTAAAAACAAAAGAACAGCTCGGTAAGTCGAAAACCTGAAAGGGCGGCTTAAGCAAAAAAGAGCGTCTCGGTGGACTGAAAACCTGAAAGGGCGGTCCAGGCAAAAATTAGAGACATAGACAGAAATAATCATCCTGATAGGTCAAATATCTGAAAGGGCGACCTATGCAAAAATTAAGGATCAAAAGACAAAGTAACTACATCGGATTGGTCGTAATTCGTTAGGGACACATCAATTGTCTGAAGACTCCGAGTCGGAAGTATCCGAACAAGGGATTCAAAGTTGTTAGGGATACCAGTGGCCATCGTGTTCAATGTACCCTCCTTTTTATATTTACCACTTTTTTCAGACTTTGTAAGATTCGTGGAGCCACGCCTTCGGCAGGCTACCACCCCCCATTAATAAATTTCATTTCCCAACACTCTTTACCTTTTATCAAATCAAATTCCTTTCATTCATTTTTATTCTTGATGATAGTACTTTAAACAAAAAAAAAACTTTTTCAAAATTTATTTTGTGAGTCTTTTATTTTTTATCAATAACAAACACATTCCTTTCGAACTTATGAATATTCGGAGTGTACATCAATGTCTGTCCTTAAAACGGATGAAGTTTCGCAGGCCGAGCATGGTCAATTGCAAAGAAGGAATTCCCCAACAGAATTCTCAGTGAATCAATCGGGAATATCCCCAATGAATTGAGAGCCCGAAAGGACAATTCAGGCAAGGACTTGCCAAACAAAGCATAAGCATTCCCGGCGGAATCACCAGTTCTCCTCCCCAGCGGATTAGCACAATCCCCAGTGGATTAACAAACTCCCCAGGAAGACAATCTTTGTCCTACTCACAAGAGCCCAATCACCATTGGCATCTAAGGCTGGATACCGATCATGCTTCCAAAATGATCCTTATATCCCCAGCGAAGTCACAAGTAAAGCCCAATCTTATTGGCATATCCCCCAGTGGAGTCTCAACCAACCAAAGCCCGACCTCGCTCAGCAACCAACCAAAGCCCAATCATCATTGGCACACCACACCTTACCGAAGCCCGACTTTGCTCGGCACCCAAATCCTAACCCCCAGCATCCAACATGACGGCTGTTATCCCACAGGTCAGCATAATTTATGCATCATATCAAAATCATTCATTAACATGCATCTCATATTCATATCATGCATCTCCCAAATTTTATTTTCCCCCAACAAACAGTCGAATGTCATCCCCAGTCTGTCTGGTCTAGGGATGTCATCCTCCTTTTCGCTAAGCGGTAGTTCTTTAACGAACAGCTTGTGCAATTTTTCATCGTATCAAGGGGCAATTCCTTAACAAACGTTTTGGGTATCCCCAGTACAAGTCAATCTCTCACACGACGTCCCCAGTGACAATCATGCATTCATACATTCATGCATTCATACATCCGTACATTTATGCATACTACAATGTCATTCATACATGGTTGTTCTAACCATCATGGGTCTCACCAATCAATCACGAACAACTCGTGAATTCTTTTTTCCCCAAGTGTCATCGCCAGTCTGTCTGGTCCAGAGATGTCACCCTTTTACGCCAAGTGGCAGTTCAAACGAACAGCTTGCGCGTCCTTTTATCATGTCTTTATGCCAAGTGGCAGTTCTTTAATGAACAGCTTGTGCATATTTCCCAGTGTTGTGCCAAGTGGCAAGTTCTTTAATGAACAGCTTGTGCATCCCTTCACCCCAATTGAAGGGGCAGTTCTGTAAGGAACGGCTGGTCAGCCGTGTCCCCAATGTCGTCAATGGCAAGTTCGGCAACAACCCGAACAATTGACATTCTTTTTTATTTCCTGTCGTCAATGGCAAGTTCGGCAACAACCCGAACAGTTGACATTCTTTTATTTCCTGTTTTCAATGGCCAGTTCGGCAACAACCCGAACAGTTGACATTCTTTTTTATTTTCTGTCGTCAATGGCAAGTTCGGCAACATCCCGAACAGTTGACATTCTTTTTATTTCCTGTAGTCAATGGCAAGTTCGGCAACAACCCGAACAGTTGACATTCTTTTTTATTTTTTATTTTTCTGTCGTCAGTGGCAAGTTCGACAACAACCCGAACAGTTGACATTCTTTTTTATTTTCTGTCGTCAATGGCAAGTTCGGCAACAACCCGAACAGTTGACATTCTTTTATTTCCTGTCGTCAATGGCCAGTTCGGCAACAACCCGAACAGTTGACATTCTTTTCCTTTTTTTGTCGTTAGTGGCAAGTTCGGCAACAACCCGAACAGCTGGCATTTACCTTCTCATTTCTTGTCGTCAGTGGCGGTTCGGCATTAACCCGAACAGCTGACATTTATCCCCAGTGGAACCATGTTCCCCAGCAGAGTCGGATCCCGTTTCTTCAACGAACCCGGGTATCCCTTCGTCTCTTTTATCCCCAGTGTAGTCCTTTTTATCGTCTTTTGCATTCATATTTACATTACAAGCATTCATAACATTCGCATACATGCATTCATAACATTTACAATTCGAAAAATATTTAGTCAAAAAATGGCGTACTCTATATTTAAGTCTCTTCGACCCGTCCATTTCAAAATTTCACTTTTTATCTCCGGGACGAAGAAACTTAAATAGGGGCATCTGTCATACCCCATTTTTTGACTCATATTTTTCTTTGTTTTACCTTTTATTATTTCATCATTTATTATTACCTTTTTATTATTTCATTCTTGTCATAGAATTTTTATTTGCATTTATCACTATTAGCATTACTATTAATATTATCATCATCCCTATTATTATTAATATTATTGTTATTCTATTTTTTAATAATATCATTATTATTATTATTACTATTATTATTATTAAGGTTTTATTAATTAATAATATTAAGCTTTTCATCATTTTTATTATTACTATCATCATTTTCATTCTCATTATCTTTTATTTTATTTGCATTATCATTTTCATTATTATCATTTTCATTATCCTTATTATTATTATTATTATTCATTTTTCACCTTTTATTTTATTTTAAAATACAAAAAAATTCAAAAAAAGGGGAGTTCGCAGTGCGAAGTGGCCTTCGCACTGCGATCTCTGCGAATTTTTCTGCAGAATTCTATTTCTTGATTTTTCCTTTTTGTTTTCATTTTCAATTGTTATTATTAGTATTATTATCTTTGTTATTGCTATTTGTGACTGAAATGATGCAGCAAAGCAAGAGGTAATGTGTGACATTAATGAAGGTGAGAAAAACAAACACACAAGAAGGGGGGGGTTGAATTGTGTGACTCTAAAAACTTGTTCCTTTTCTTTTTAAAGCTTAAGGTTCAGTTCAGAAGCTGATATGATCAGTTCTGAACAGATGTTAGAAGTTGAATGCAGCGGATTAAACAAGATAAGAGGTAAGGGAAAGAGAGACACACAGAATTATACAGGTTCCTTCTCAATGTGAGAAGTAGTCCTGTCCCCTTGTATCCAACAAGAGAGTTTCACTATAATCAAGTTCTGATTACAATTGCTCAATCACTAAGAAAGAGACTTCCAGCTGCTCAATCACAAAGAAAGAGACTTCTATGCTCAACCACCAAGGAAGAGGCTTCCAATGCTCAAGTCACTAAGACAAGAGACTTCTCAATGCTCAAGTCACTAAGACAAGAGGCTTCTGACTCAGACCACAAAGGAATGAGGTTACAATTGCTTAGTATACAGACTAAGACTTTGAGGGACCAAACTGGTTTACACGTAAAGAAGTTTGGGATGAACACTTGATCAAATATCAGAGGTGTTCTCTAAATACAACACAGGTTAAGACTCTTAACCTTAAGAAATTCCTAAGTTACAAAGACTGAAGAATTTCTAAAAGATTTGAACTTTGACAGTTTTTACACAGAAAACAGGGCAGAGTTTCAGCAATACGTTTCAAAGAGTCTTCAACCTTTTCTTCTTCAAATCTCCCTCCTTTTATAGATAAAAATAGAGCTGTTGGAGATTTGCTGGAAATCAGGAATTTAGCCGTTGCAATTGGACTAGGTTGCTGCAAATGTGTGCTGCACTTTTTCTTGTCAGAACAGGGCAGGTGCCATTTTTGAATTGGCCCACCTTTAATCCTGGAGAATGTTTGGGTCAGGGGAACAACTGTTCCATAGAGTTGTTCTGACACTTCCAGGCATTAAATGCGCACAGTACTGGTTGCTTTTCCATGCCATATCAGCTTCAGAAGCTTCTCACTGAACAGTGATCAGAAGCTCTCTTTGTACGGATCAGAAGCTGACTTAGTTGTACGGATCAGAGGCTGGCTTCAGGAGTTGACTTGCGTTGACTTCTTCAGAGGCACCCAGACTTCAGAAGCTGCACTTCTTCAGGACCTCTTCAGAAGCTCTTACTTCAGGAGCACTTCTTCAGGACCAGTTTCTTTCTAGCCTTGCAACCTTGCTTCTTGGCTTTCCTTCTTGCTCTTTAGCTTGTTCTTCATAACCATTATCAATTAATATCTATTAAGCATGTGGTTCTGAAACACTTGAACAAAGCATTAGCAAATAACCAATTTTCTCTTTAATACTTTGTTATCATCAAAACCATAAAGAGAGATATGTTTACACATAAATGTTTCAACAATCTCCCCCTTATTTTATGAGAGACTTGTTAAACACATTTTGTTCCAACAATCTCCCCCTTTTTGATGATGACAAACATAAGTATTAAAACAGAAAATTGTTGTTAACTTAATTAACAAGTTAACTGCAGGGTGTGAGGTTTGTAAGCTCCCCCTGAGTCTGATCCAAGTTAATTAAGTTCAGTTAAAAAAACAAATGTGAAAATTTCAGAATTGTTATTAAGTTCAATTAACAATCTGACTTCAGGAGAGGTTTGTAAGCTCCCCCTAGGTCTGACAATCCTCAAGGTTAGGTTTGTAAGCTCCCCTTGATTCTTATCCATGTTAATTGGGCTTAATCTTAAGACAATATGATGAAATTTACACTCAGAATTTAAAATGCCTTGTTGACTTCGGGTTCTGAGGTTTGTAAGCTCTCCCCCTAAGTCTGATAATCCACAGGATGAGTTTTGTAAGCTCCCTGAGTCTTATCCAAGTTATTTTAAATTCTTTTTACTCACTAAGAGTTATATATCTCACAGAATATATCAGAGCTAGAATTTTACTTCAAAGCAGTTCTCATAAGTTAAATGTATCAGAGCTAGTCAGAAATGTATCAGAGCTTAACTTAGCTTATCTGATCAGTATCAGAACTAGCTTAACAATTGTATCAGAACTTAATCCTAACAACTGTATCAGAGCTTTAATAGGCTTAGCTTCTGACAGTTTTAACTTATTTGAGCTCAGGTGCTTTAATACTTGTTTTACTTTTCTCCCCCTTTTGTCATCAACAAAAAGTACTACTTTCTTCCCTTAAGACAGAAAAATTTCTCCCCCTTTGTCAAGAGAGTTTGAAATTATCTGTATCAGAGCAGAAAAAGATTTGAAAAGAGTTTGAAAGCAGGTATCAAAGCAGTTCAGTTTCCCCCTTTTTAAAGAGTTGGAAAGCAGTTCTGACACCAAGTTTGAAAAGATTTCAAAAGGATGCAGAATTTGGGAGGGGTTGAACTGACCAAGATTGTGAGATATTTATGCAATCATATGGATAATCAAGTAGCAATGATAATCATCAGAGCCTACTTGATTTACAATGAGTATATGACTTGCAATAAAAATAGAATGCTGTTCAGAAGCAGAAAAGGTTTGGAGCTTCTGATCAGGCCATTCTGTGTTCAGACATTACTTGTTCAGTACAAACTGGTTCATCATCAGAGCAAAACAACCAGTTGTGTTCAGTATCAGAGCAAAACTTCTCAAGAAGTGTTCAGTATCAGAGCAATTCTGAGCTTGCTTTAAAGAAATATATCAGAACCTGATACCAGTTGAGGATTTATCTCAGAGTCTGATACCAGTTAAAAAGTTTTAATACAGAATCTGATACCAATTAAAACATTTCTAAAGACTGATACCAAGATGAAAAGAGTTCTTGAAACTGAACATGTCTGAAACATTTAAGGCTTTTAAAATGTGTCTGTGCTAAACATTTTGAAAATAATTGACACCAACTGAAAATTGTTTGTCAGGCAATTTTAACAATGAGTATCAGAGCATAAAAAAAACACATTTTTACTTGATGACTTTGGGAGGATTATAGTATAAACTTTCAAAGCTTTAATCATCATTGCCCATAACTATACTTATCAGATTCTGACCAACATCAGATTTTTATCAGATTCAGAGGTCAGAAAATCCAGGTTCTGATCCTTCAGACTCTGAAGTTTTTCAGGCTTAACTTTAGTCAAACTCTCAGAAGATGAGTGTTTGATAAGTCTTAGCTTATGATAAACTTAGAATCAAGGAATTCATTCAGATTCAAGCACATTTTTAAGAGATGAAATGCATGTTCAGATTCTTTTTAATAAAATTGAATCTTTCTTCTGTTAAGGGTTTTGTGAATATGTCAGCCCATTGATGATCAGTATCAATGAACTGAATATCTAAAACACCCTTCTGAACATAATCTCTGATAAAATGATGTTTTATTTCTATGTGCTTGGCTCTAGAGTGCAGAATTGGATTTTTAGACAGACATATAGCAGCAGTATTATCACAGTAAATAGGAATATTGTCTGCATGAATCTGATAATCCTCTAATTGATGTTTCATCCAGAGCAGTTGTGTGCTACAACTTGCAGCTGAGATGTATTCTGCTTCTGCTGTTGACAAAGCAATGGTTGCTTGTCTCTTGCTGGCCCAGGATATCAGATTCTCACCAAGAAACTGACAGTTTCCACTGGTGGATTTTCTTTCAATCCTGTCCCCAGCATAGTCAGCATCACAGAATCCAACTAGCTTATAATTTAGAGATTTCTTATACAGAAGTCCCAAATTAGTTGTTCCTTTCAGATACCTGAAGATTCTCTTGACAGCAGTCATATGAGATTCTCTAGGATCTGATTGGAATCTAGCACACAGACATACACTAAATAAAATATCTGGCCTAGAAGCAGTTAAGTATAGGAGAGAACCTATCATACCTCTGTACAGCTTCTGATCTACCTTAGTGCCATTGTCCTCTTTGCTTAAAGTGCAGGTGGGATGCATTGGTGTTGACATCAGCTTGCAATCATCCAACTGGAACTTCTTCAGAAGCTCCTTGGTGTATTTGGACTGATGAACATACACACCTTCTTTGCATTGGTTGATTTGAATTCCCAAGAAGAATTTCAGTTCACCCATCATGCTCATTTCAAATTCATCCTGCATTAACTTAGAGAATTCCTTGCAAAGGGAGGCATTAGTAGAACCAAATATGATATCATCAACATAGATTTGTACAATTAAGATTTCTTTCTTAACAGTTTTTCTAAAGAGTGTATTGTCAACTTGACCTCTTACAAAACCATTTTGAGTTAAGAAGTTGCTTAGTCTTTCATACCAAGCTCTGGGAGCTTGTTTCAGACCATACAAAGACTTCTTAAGTTTAAAAACATGGTTTGGATATTTTACATCTTCAAAACCAGGAGGTTGTTTGACATACACTTCTTCAGAAATCACACCATTTAAGAAAGCACTCTTAACATCCATTTGATACAAGATAATATCATGATTAATAGCATAAGAAAGAAGTAACCTGATTGCTTCCAGTCTTGCAACTGGAGCAAATGTCTCAGTGTAGTCAATTCCTTCTTGCTGACTGTACCCTTGAGCTACTAATCTAGCCTTGTTTCTGATCACTTCTCCTTGTTCATTGAGCTTGTTCCTGAACACCCATTTTGTTCCAATGATGTTCTTCTGATCAGGTCTTGCCACAAGATCCCATACATCATTCCTTTGGAACTGGTTCAGCTCTTCTTGCATTGCTACAATCCAACCATCATCAGCAAGTGCTTCATCAGCAGTTGTGGGTTCAATCATGGATAGCAGGCCAAGCATGGAATCATTCTGAGTGAATGCTGATCTTGTCTTCCTTGGACTGTTCTTGTTTCCAATGATCAACTCCTCAGGATGTGAAGACTTGTACTTGAATGAAGTTCTGGGTGGATTAGCTTCTGAAGGGCCACCAGGGATTTGTTCAGAACCATGCTGTTCTTGATTAGCATCAGGAGTAGTGTCATTGCTGGAGAGTTTCTCAGAGTCTTCATAGTTTTCAGCTTCTGAACCTTCATCAGAACCTGAACTGGGTTCAGCTTCTGAAGGTTCTTCTGAGATTCTGACATCTGCAAAACTCTCAACCAGCTCTGGTATTTCACTACCAGGCTTCTTATCATCAACCCTAATGTGTATAGCTTCTTCAACAACATGTGTTTCAGAATTATACACTCTGTATGCCTTAGATCTCTCTGAGTATCCTAAAAAGGTACCCTTTTGAGCCTTGGCATCAAATTTCTTTAGGTAGACCTTATTGTTTAGTATGTAACATGTACAACCAAACTGATGAAAATAAGAAATACTTGGTTTTCTTCCTTTAAATAATTCATATGAAGTTTTATTCAGAATTGGTCTGATATAGATCCTGTTCTGAATATAACATGCTGTGTTTATAGCTTCTGCCCAAAAGTACTTAGCAATTTTTGATTCATGAATCATGGTTCTGGCCATCTCTTGTAAAGACCTGTTCTTTCTCTCTACAACTCCATTTTGTTGTGGAGTTCTAGGAGATGAGAACTCATGGAAAATTCCATGATCTTCACAAAAGTTTTCAAAAGGTTCATTTTCAAATTCACCACCATGATCACTTCTGATTTTCAAAATTTTCAAATCAGTTTCAGTTTGTACTTGTTTGCAGAACTTGAAAAACACATCATATGTTTCATTTTTGGATCTGAGGAATTTGACCCAAGTCCACCTACTATAATCATCAACAATCACAAGTCCATACTTCTTCCCATTGATTGAAGCAGTTCCAACAGGACCAAACAAATCAATGTGAAGGAGTTCTAGAGGTTTAGAGGTGGAAACAATGTTCTTTGGTTTAAAAGAAGTTTTAGAAAACTTTCCAATTTGGCATGCACTGCACAGTGCATCTGAGTGATAATCAATTTGGGGCAAGCCTCTGACCAGCTGTAACTTGCTAAGCTTGGAGATGAGTCTCCAGTTAGCATGTCCCAGCCTTTTGTGCCAGACCCACTTCTCATCACTCACAGACAGAAGGCAAACTACCTTCTGCTGAACCAATTCAGAAAAATTAATTTTATAAACATTGTTTTTCCTGCTGCCTCTGAACACTACAGACTTATCTTTGCTACTGATTACAGTACAGGTGTTCTTATTAAACAGGACTTCATAATTACTATCACATAATTGACTTATGCTAAGTAAGTTATGTCTAAGTCCATCTACCAGCCAAACATTATCAATGTACAGGGAAGAATTACCTATCTTACCAGTACCAATGATCTTTCCTTTCTGACTTCCTCCAAATCCCACAGTTCCTCCCTCTTTCAGAGTCAGGGTTTGGAACATAGACTTGTCCCCTGTCATATGATGCGAGCATCCACTGTCCAGGTACCAGGACCTTTCCTTTTCTTTGGATGACAAGCATATCTGCAATTGAAATAATTTCAGACTTAGGTACCCAGATTTTCATGGGTCCTTTGGGGTTAGTCTTGAAAGGTTTTGGCTTCTTGTGTCTGAAGTTATGGTATTCAGACTTGTTCTGATACTTTGGACATGAATCCTTGTATTTAGAATAAGTCTGACTTTCAGAACCTGAGTGCTTCAGAACCTGAGTTCTCAAAGGTTTGGACTCAGACTTCTTCAGAACCTGAGACTTGAAGGTCTTTGGTTCTGATTTGTTCAGAGTCTGACCTTTTGAGTACTTTGATTCTGATCTCTTCAGAATTCTGACCTTGCTTACTTCAGGCACAAGACAAGCTTCAGTTTTGCCTTTCTTAAAACAGTTTGAAGCAGAAAACTGATTGGTTTGCTTTGGCTTGCTTTGCCTAACATTCTGAGATTGAAAATGTTTAGCATTGACTGGTTTAACAAATTTTGAAGTTTTAATAGACCCAGTCTTAGAAAAATTTGAATCAGTTTTATTCAGATTCTGAGACTTACTAGTTCCAGGTTCTGAACACTTCAGATTCTGAACAGGTTTAAGTTCAGAGTCTGATTTTCTCTTACCCTTAGGCTTAGGACCTTTTGGCTTAGATTTAGGCAAGGTTTTATGAGTTGCCTTCATCTTACCCTTAGGCTCAGAAGCTTCAGAGTCTGAGTTGTTCAGAACTTCTGACTTAGTCTCAGATTCTGATACTTTCAATTTCTCAGAATTATCAGAAGCAGACACAAAGCATATGCCATTGCCTTTTAAAATATCATCAGAACATGAAGGTGAGTTTAAATCATTTGAAGGTTTGAATAAATTATAGCCAATGCCTTCACCTTTATTTCTGATCATATTATACATCATAGAGGCAATTTTAGTTCTGTTGAACCCAGTTAACATAAAATCCTGAAGAGCTATTTCCTGATCATTAGGAACCTCTTCAGATTTCTTATGAGCCTCTTTTCTGAGTTCCTCAACTTCCTCATCATATTCAAAAATTTGATTCTGAAGTTTAAGGTTTTCCTCAGACAGCAAGTTTGTTTGATTTTTCAAAGTCTTAATTTCTTTTAACTTGCTTTTAAGATGACTCATAAGATCATTAACTGTTTCAATTAAATCAGATCTAGAGAGTTCAGAATATACCTCATCTTCTTCATCAGAATCTGAACATGATTCTGCATCAGAAGATGCAATTGCCATCAGGGCCAGGTTTGCTTCTTCCTCATCAGATTCTGACTCATTGTCCAGATCATCCCATGTGGCCATGAGACTCTTCTTAAGCTTATTTCTGAAATTGCTGGACTTTGAGCTGGACTTCTTTGCTTTTTCCTTTGATTTTTCCTTCTGAAGATCAGGACAATCAGCAATGAAGTGGCCAGGCTTTTTACAGTTGTAGCAGCTTTCCTTCTGGATATCCCTCTTTGAATTAGAACCAGATCCTCTGAAGTTACTGCTTCTGTTAGAGAACTTTTTCTTTCTGTTCATCAGATACTGAAGTCTTTTAGAAATCATTGCAAGCTCATCAGCATCTGAATCTTCATCAGAATTTCCCTCAGGAAACTCTTCTTCAGATTCAATAGCTTTCAAAGCTTTAGCAGGTTTTCTTTTAGACTTCAGAGCCAATGTTTTTGGTTCTCTAACAGGCTCATCCTCATTGAGTCCCAGTTCATGCACCTTGAGTGAGCTTATAAGATCTTCAATACTTAAAGTATTTAGATCTTTAGCTTCCTCAATGGCAGTCACTTTAGGTCTCCATTTGGATGGCAGACTTCTAAGGATTTTATTCACATGATCAGCTGTGGTATAACTCTTCTTCAGAATCTGAAGTCCAGAAACCAGAGTCTGAAATCTTGAGAACATAGTCTCAATATTTTCATCCTCTTTCATTCTGAACAATTCATATTGCTGAACAAGTATGTTTGCCTTAGCTTCTCTAACCTTCTGATTACCTTCATAGTTAGAGCAGAGGGATGTGAATATAGCCTTTGCAGTGGACTTGTCACTCAGCTTCTGATACTCAGTGTGAGGCAAGGAGTCCACAATGATACCTCTGACATGATGATGTTTCCTATAGATCTTTCTTTCTGCATCACTCAGAGTTCTTCTGTTGACAGCAACACCTTCTTCATCTACTGGGATAGTGATTCCATCTTCAATAATATCCCATAGAGTATCATCAATCCCAATAATGTGACTATACATTTTGCTCTTCCACCAAGAGAATTTTTCTGGGTCACCAGTAAACATAGGAGGTTTATTGTGTGACCTAGACTTCTTTTCTTCAGTATTATAGTCATATTGGACATTTCTTTGATTTCTGGGAGATGGTGGAGGTGACTCACTTGTTGAGGCCATGTTTTTCTCAGGATCCTACTGACACACTGTTAAGTGTTAATATCAGAACCGGAGCTCTGATACCAACTGAAGGTGAGAAAAACAAACACACAAGAAGGGGGGGGTTGAATTGTGTGACTCTAAAAACTTGTTCCTTTTCTTTTTAAAGCTTAAGGTTCAGTTCAGAAGCTGATATGATCAGTTCTGAACAGATGTCAGAAGTTGAATGCAGCGGATTAAACAAGATAAGAGGTAAGGGAAAGAGAGACACACAGAATTATACAGGTTCCTTCTCAATGTGAGAAGTAGTCCTGTCCCCTTGTATCCAACAAGAGAGTTTCACTATAATCAAGTTCTGATTACAATTGCTCAATCACTAAGAAAGAGACTTCCAGCTGCTCAATCACAAAGAAAGAGACTTCTATGCTCAACCACCAAGGAAGAGGCTTCCAATGCTCAAGTCACTAAGACAAGAGACTTCTCAATGCTCAAGTCACTAAGACAAGAGGCTTCTGACTCAGACCACAAAGGAATGAGGTTACAATTGCTTAGTATACAGACTAAGACTTTGAGGGACCAAACTGGTTTACACGTAAAGAAGTTTGGGATGAACACTTGATCAAATATCAGAGGTGTTCTCTAAATACAACACAGGTTAAGACTCTTAACCTTAAGAAATTCCTAAGTTACAAAGACTGAAGAATTTCTAAGAGATTTGAACTTTGACAGTTTTTACACAGAAAACAGGGCAGAGTTTCAGCAATACGTTTCAAAGAGTCTTCAACCTTTTCTTCTTCAAATCTCCCTCCTTTTATAGATAAAAATAGAGCTGTTGGAGATTTGCTGGAAATCAGGAATTTAGCCGTTGCAATTGGACTAGGTTGCTGCAAATGTGTGCTGCACTTTTTCTTGTCAGAACAGGGCAGGTGCCATTTTTGAATTGGCCCACCTTTAATCCTGGAGAATGTTTGGGTCAGGGGAACAACTGTTCCATAGAGTTGTTCTGACACTTCCAGGCATTAAATGCGCACAGTACTGGTTGCTTTTCCATGCCATATCAGCTTCAGAAGCTTCTCACTGAACAGTGATCAGAAGCTCTCTTTGTACGGATCAGAAGCTGACTTAGTTGTACGGATCAGAGGCTGGCTTCAGGAGTTGACTTGCGTTGACTTCTTCAGAGGCACCCAGACTTCAGAAGCTGCACTTCTTCAGGACCTCTTCAGAAGCTCTTACTTCAGGAGCACTTCTTCAGGACCAGTTTCTTTCTAGCCTTGCAACCTTGCTTCTTGGCTTTCCTTCTTGCTCTTTAGCTTGTTCTTCATAACCATTATCAATTAATATCTATTAAGCATGTGGTTCTGAAACACTTGAACAAAGCATTAGCAAATAACCAATTTTCTCTTTAATACTTTGTTATCATCAAAACCATAAAGAGAGATATGTTTACACATAAATGTTTCAACAATCTCCCCCTTATTTTATGAGAGACTTGTTAAACACATTTTGTTCCAACAATTAAAGGTAAAAGGAAAGAAGGATTTTCTTCCAACCTAACATGTGCTCAAACAAATTGGCTACCCTTGGTCAGCTCTTGTCCCTCCAAATTGACCCATCATCCAACCTTAGCTTGCCAGCCAGCTACTTGATCCCTTTCCTTCCCTTTTTCTCCACCAAAACCAGTCAAACTCAAGTGGTTTTTGCTTACAAAAAGCTGTTTGTGCTGCCCTGTTTTGAGCTGGATTTCTCCTCCCACACACCAGCCCACATGCTCATTTTGCTTCCCCCAATCTCCCTGTACATGGCAGTACACGTTTTCATTGCTTGGCCTTCCAAGATTGCAAGGATTGATCCCAAGAATCACACAATCTCAAGCTGCCCTGTTTTTCAGTTTTTTCCATCATTACCTTCTAGAATCAGCTGCATTTGTGGCTGAGATCAGTCAAGGTCTTGCCCCTTGGCACAAGGCAAAGCAACTTCTATCCATTAGCATTAAATGCAAAGTGTTTTAGCCTGGATTTAGCCCACAAACCAGCTAGGATCTAGAGATTTTGTTCATCATTACATGGATTGCATTTTGGCCTATAAAAGGGAATGCAAGGCATAAGGATTTAAACACATTTGAGAGAGCCATTACACCAGAAAAACAGCCATACACACACACAATACACACCAAAAATCCCTTGCATTGCAGCATCAAATCAATTCATACACAAAGCAAAACCAATTAGAGCTCATTGTTCATAAACTCTAATCAATCAAGCAAGCCACTTCCAACCTCTTGCTCAAGCATTGCTAGGAGTTCTATAAGTTTCCTTTAATCTTTGTCTTTCATTGTGCTTGCTGTTTTCATCATTTGCTTTGTTCAATTTCATTTTGTGCACAAAAACCCCTTTTGAAACTCAAAAGGGATCTCAAAGGGGCCAAGCCTTAAAACTGAGTTTCTACACTCCATTTTCTTCAATTTTGCAAAGCTTCTTAACCCCCTTTAGGTTCTGAAGCTTGCTTAGAAGCAGTTTCTGAACTTCTGTTCAGAAACAGCTTCTGAGTTCAAAATTTCGTATACTTCGCAGAGCAAAGTATTGTTCGCACTGCGAACACATCAGAACCTGACTTCGCAGAGCCAAGTTCTGGTTGTTCTGCGAAGTATGTAAAATTCAGAACATGAATCAGGCATCCAAATGCCAAATTTTTGGGGTTCCAGCCCTTGATTCAGAACCTAAAGGGTGTTAAAATCATTTTTGTCCAAACCCTATTCATAACCATGCACAACTTTGGAAATTTTGCAAGTTCGTGCGATAAATTTTGAGTAACTTGTGAAGCAAGTTATGTCCTTAATTTTCAAAACCAAACTTGGGCGATGAGCTAAGTTCGTTTATTTTCAAAACAAACTTGAACAACCATGTTGTTCATGATTTTTAATCCAAACGCGAACTTAAGCCGAGCTTGCTCATTCTTTTAAACCAAGCTCAAATTAAGCCGAACTTACGAACTTTCCAAATTTGTGTATGTTTTTATGATCTTGTTCATCATTCAAACTTGAACTACGCTTGTTCTTAAGTTTCAATAGCTTAAGCAACAAGTAATGTTCATGATTTTAATAAACTCGAACAACAAATTTGTTTGTGATTTCCTTTTTTAACTTTCCCTTTAAAAGTGCTTTGGTTCCCTTTGAGATTTCTCCGAGTAACCAAACTAAACTTGAATGAAACGGGAATGGCTTGACGTATGTCTCCCCAAACCTCGGTTGCACGAACGCGTGACGTATGTCTCGTCGCTCGGGTAATCGTCATTCCGCCTTTGACGCGTCTCGCACGCTCAACCTTCCCTTGGCCCCCTTGGACCATTTTTAACCTTTTCTTGGCCCTCGTGGTCAATCCGAACCTTTCGCGCCTTTGCGCGTTTATTTTCAACCATTTACGCCTTGCGCGAATTTATCGCCTCCGCGCGTTTGTCGTTTATTTTCAAACCTTTTACGCCTCTGTGCGTCTGTCTTTTTTCCTTAAAACATTTACGCCTTGCGCGAGTTTATCGCCTTAGCGTTTGTCCTTCATCATTTAAAACCTTTTACGCCTTCGTGCGTTTTAAAACCTTTGATCACGTCCGAGTGCAAATCCTTTTTTATCAAATCATTTACCTTTATGCATTGTCGTCAATGGCCAGTTCGGCAAAAACCCGAACAGTTGACATTTACTTTCATTACTTTCTCTTTTTTCAAACTTTTTTCGCTCGGACGCGATCAAATCTTTTTTAACTAAAACGAACCAACATACAAACTTTTTCTACCAAAGAACTACGTACGCTTTGAATTCTCCGACTACCGGGAGATACGTAGGAGCAAGATCGACATCTTGTCAAGCCCATTAATAAAAACTTTTTTTCCCTTTCATTTGTTTTTATCTCTTTTATATATATATCATATTTTTCTTTTTCCCTTTTTATATGTTTAAACACGCGAGTAAAACTTTCGAAACATTTTAAGCCTAAGCAGACTAAGAGGTTCTCGTTGGGTACAACAGATGTGAGGGGTGTTAATACCTTCCCCACGCATAATCGACTTTCGAACCTAAAATCTTTTTCAAGGGTAATTTCAAACTTTTTTCCTTTTCTCCCCGGAAAATTAAAAGTTCAGTCGTGGTTTAACATTAGTGATTCAATGCTTCCCAATAACTTGATATCCGAAATTCGACGCGACAAGTAGTCACAAGATAGGGGGATTTAAATTATGACCCTTTTAAATTTTAATCATGTACTTAAAAATTACTTCACAAGTTGATACTTGGAAGAGCAAAGTTAAAACAGACTTCAAAACGTTCTGAAGTGTTAGTTCAGAACAAAATGTTAAAGTTAAATAATATGTGTGTAATGTGTATGCAGTAACTAAAGAGTATAGGGATAGAGAAGAAGAACACACAGAATTTATAGTGATTCACCCAATGTGGGTTAGTCTACTCCTCATAATCTTGTGAGAGTTTCCACTATGATGCTTGAGATAACCTCTCAACTCCTGCACCGTACAATCCTGCTCCCTTGGAACAATTACAAACTGTATTCTCTAAGTCTTAGCAGACTCTCAACTTTTTGTGCTAAGTCACACCAGACCTTACACTTTTTACTCAACCTAGACTTTAATACCCTTAAAACTATATGAGATTTTCTCCTTACAATTGATTGGATGTTTGAAGGAATAAGGACAAGAAGAAGAGAAGAAGAAGATTATCTTTGAAAAGATAATAGAGAATTGATTCACACTCTTTGAGATTTTAATAATCCTTAGAAATGATTTGTGAAATCAATTTTGCTATGAAGCTTTAAACTCTTTCATTAAGATGTTTAATTATGCATTTAAGCTGTGTGTTTTCAAAGTATGCATTCAGCTCCTTTTATAGAGTTTTTTGACCTCCTGTAGTTGTTAGGACATGTCCAATGGTCTTGTACCACGTGTCCTATGACTTAGCAACTTTTGCTTGAGAGTCTTGATCAACATTCTGTACTTTAGAATGTTTTTGGGTTCATCAGGATACTTCAGAATGTTCATACATTCATTTATGAACTTCAGAATGTTCCTGGGTTCATATGGTTAAATGCCAGATCTGTGTTGGAATACGTGCAGGAGAAAGAAAAATGGAGCTGTCACTTCATGCCAATGTGTCGAGGTGATTTTTGGAGATCAAACTATTGATTAGCGTTGACTCACTAATTTTATTTCACGACTGAACTTTTAATTTTTCAAAAGAAAATGGGAAAAAGTTCTAAATTACCACATTTTTAAAGATTTTGGGTTCGGGGGTTAGTTACGTTTAGGGAAGGTGTTAGCACCCTAAACGTTCGTAGTACTCTACGAGAACCTCTTGATTTTATTTATTTATTTTGGCTATAACTTGCTTATATTAAAAGAAAAGAAGGAATTAGAGTAGTGAGGAGAAAATTGTTTTTTTATTTATTTTTTATGATTTGGAAGGACAGGTTCTTTTGCCTACGTACCCGTGAGGGATCAAAACCTCGTAATTCGGGGTAAAAATGACGGTTGATTGGTTTTGTATTTTTTATTGGTTTTTTAAAAAAAGGTTTTAAAGATAAAATAAAGGCCAAGTGGCAAAATGAGATTGGTTTGTGTTTTTTTATTTTTTATTTTTTGAAAATGATTAAAGTGTTATTAAAGTGGAATAATGGTTATTTAAGAAAATAAAAGAGAAAAAAGGACACTTGATTGAAAATCAAGGTTTGTTTAGAAAAAGATTTTTTTTGAATTTTTGATTATTTGCATGTTTCTTTGTTTTTTTTTTTATAATTACCTAAGACTAAAAACATAACAGAAAACTAAACGCGAGGAATTTTCGTGGTGACGTTGGATCACCACGAAATCCCTTTGAAAATAAAACTAACCTAATATTTTTTTGTATTTTTTTTTGTAAAGCGGAATAAAATAAAATAAAATAAAAGACATAAAGCGGAATAAATAAAGTGTGGGTGTCGGTGCATATTCTCATTTATGTTTTTACATTTGCTCCTAATTACATTCTAATAAAATAAAATAAAAATGACAAAATGATAAACAAAGAAAAACAAAATTGCAAATGCATTAAAATAAATATGCTAAGAATAAAAATAAAATGAAAATGTATGAAATAAAAGGAAAATAAAAAAAAATGCATGATGTGCTAAAAATAAAAGCAGTGAAATAAAATGCATGAAAATAAAAAAAAGACTAAAAATAAAATGCAAGAAGAGAAATAAAAGGGGAAAATAAAAAAAAAGGAAAAAATAGTGAAGGAAAGGGGTGCAGAAAGCAGGAAGGGGGGTATAGAGAGTAATCAGAATGGAGGGGAGAAGAGGACTGGGCCGTGTTATGGGCTGAAGGAGGGGAGAAAACCGGACCGGTCCGGTTTAAGCGAACCGATCCGGTTCGGTGCTTGTAAAAAGGAAGTGGCCGGTTTTTTTTTTCATTTGTCTCAATTCTTTCTCTCTCTTCTCCTTTCTTCCCCAAACTCTCCTCTCTCTCTCTAAAAACACGCCTGGCCGGATTAATCTTCCGGCGCGGCGGTCGGCCGGCCCAGGGGGCGGCGCCACCGCTCCAGAGTAACAAACTTCCCCTTTTAAAAAAAAAAAATCGTTTTTTTAGAGGTTTTCTCCTCCTCCTTCTAAATCCGGGCTTGGTTTCCACAAATCCCTTCTCAAAAAAACTAGATCTAGGCAAAACTACCTTGTTTTTGTTCGATTCTTGGGCTTTGGCTCCGGTTTTTTATGAGGTTGGGGTGGGGACGTTTGTTTGGGTTTATGCGATGGGTTTGGATTCGGATTAGATTTTAGTTTTGTGTGTGGTGTTAGAGGGTGGCGGTAGTGGTAGTGTGTATAGGTTGGGGAGGTGGCCGGTTTTGTATAGTTTTTTAGGTAGGTGGTCGCAGCTGGTGATGGCTGGATGCGGGTTTGTGTTGGGGTTTTCGTGTTTGATGGTGGTGGTGCTGTGTGACCGTGTATGGGTGAGGGTGGTGCTATGTGGCCTTTGAATTGTTGGGAATGGGGAGGTGATTGTGTTGGTGGTGGATAGTGGTTTGTTGGTTTTGGACTATTGGTGGTGGTTGTTGGCCGTGTACTATTGGTGGTGGTTACGGCAATCCCCACAATTTCCCACAAAAAGCCAAGTCGTCATTGGCATTCCTCACATTCCCAAACAAACAAAGCCCAATATTCATTGGCATCCCCAAACACAAAAAGCCAAGTCATCATTGGCATTCCTCACATCTCCAACAAAAGACCAATTTTCATTGGCACACACAATTTCCAAACAAAAAGCCCAATTTCCATTGGCAATCACAAACCTCATTTCCAATAAAAGCCCAATTTTCATTGGCATTCCCATCCAAAACAAGCCCGACCTTGCTCGGAAGCCAAAAAAACAAAAGCCCGACCTTGCTCGGAAGCCATTCCCATCCAAAAAAAACAAAAGCCCGACCTTGCTCGGCATCCCATCATAAAAGCCCGACCTTGCTCGGCATCCCCTCATAAAAAGCCCAACCATGCTTGTCATCCAAGCACACAAACACAAACAAGGTTTGACCAACTAAACCCCATAAAAGAGAAACACCTCACAGCATTGGGGCATGGACAGCTCGACAAGAAAGTTCATTCTCGAGAATTTAGAGAAGAAGACTTAATGCTTGAAAAAGGTATTACCCATCCACAAAGATCCCCCTATCAATAAACTCCGGCGCAGTCAAAAAATATATATGCCAAAAAGAAGAAAGAGCTCGCTAAATCGAAAACCCGAAAGGGCGGTTTAGGCAATAGAGAGCGTCCTGGTAGATCGAAAACCTGAAAAGGCGGTCTAGGCAAAAATTAAGGACATCAAAAAAGGAAATATACCCCAGTGGACTGAAAACTCGAAGGAGCGGTCCAGGTAAAAGTTAGGGGTTTCGAAAAAAAAGAAGGCAAAAGACTGCGGCACGTGAGGTCCGGACAGAATTCAAGAAAGAAAGAATCAACCTCATTATCATCTTTCAAAAACAAATTATTTCGAAGTCATAGGGAAAGTAGCACATGAAACCCAAGCAAATTTCCATTTGTCTTTTTGTTTCTTCTTTTCTCCCTATCTCAGTAATCACCTCTTATAGGGATTACATTTTCACGAATAGTTACCCATACAAGGGACTAAGTTTCGTTGAATCAAAGTCATTTTTAAACCTTTTCATTGTTATGCATCCTTACTTGCTCATAAAATGTGTTTTTATTCATGATAAATAATGCATTGAAATATGGGAATAACATAAAAAAACAAAAAAATGTGTGTTTTTTACTTGGACGTTAAATGTCGAAAGAATTTCGTTGGTCCCCGGTATTGCATCAGAGGACTCAAAACTTGAAGCTTTGCATCAGTCATTTTAAGACTCATGCTCTTCAGCAGAAACAAGTGCGTAGCTCACGGCGCGTAAAACGCAAAGATCCCGGGTGTCAGAGGAACAAATTTCCCCAAATAAAGCATACCCCCCATACATCTTTTTCATCCACTAAGGCCGGATATCGATCATGTTTCCAAATTGATCCTTATATCCCCAATGATGTCACAACCAAAGCCCAATTTTCATTGGCAAACCAAAAGTCCAATATTCATTGGCAAACCAAAGAACTACGTAAGCTTTGAATTCTCCATCCCACCAGGAGATACGTAGGAGCAAGATCATCATCTTGTCAAGCACAACAAACCAAAGCCCAATTTTCATTGGCCCACAATAAAGCCCAAACCATATTGACATTCCCCAGGGAGTCTCAACCCCAAACAAAAGTCCAATCATTATTGGCAAACCCACACAAATCTTCGGGCCTAGGCTCGAACTACACCGGTTTTGATCCCATTTGGGTATGTAGGCAAAGGACCTCGTCCTTCCAAACCGACCAACCAAAAAACAAACAAAACAAAAAAAAGAGAGCCCAATTGTCAGTAACACAACCACAAACAAAGACCGACTCTGCTCGGCACCCAGCCAGCATTTTTTCATTTTTATTCATGCATGCATATACAAATCATTCATACACATGCATTTCATATCATGCCATGCATCCTCAACAAGGATTCTCCAGTGAGTATCACATATTCACCAACATCCATCAACATTCAACCAGGGGCACCTATTTAGGGTAAGACCGCAGCTCGTTAGGAATCGACGTTCAGAAGCAGTGCCTGAATAAGATCGCCTAGCTTAGGTATCAACCTCTAGAAGCAGTACCTAGAGTAGATCACCTCCCCCAGTGTATTGACCTTCAGTGTTAGCGGCTGAATAAGATCACAGCTCGTTAGGAATCGATATTCAGAAGCAGTACCTGAATAAGATCACCTAGCTTAGGTATCCACCTCTAGAAGCAGTACCTAGAGTAAACCTCCATCTTAGGTATCGACCTCTAGTGACATCCTAGAGTAGGTCACTTCCTAGCTTAGGTATCGACCTCTAGAAGCAGTACCTAGATAAGATCACCTACCTCAATGTTCCACCTCTAGAAGCAGTACCTAGAGTAAACTTCCGTCTTAGGTATCGACCTCTAGTGACATCCTAGAGTAGATCATCTCCATCAATGTTCCACCTCTAGAAGCAGTGCCTAGAGAAAATCACCATCCTCAGGAATCGACTTCTAGTGACAGTGCCTAGATAAGATTACCTTCATTCCCCAGTGGATCTACCTCCAGTGTTAGCGGCTGGATACGATCAAACCTTTTTCAACCATTGCATTTGCATTTCGCGAAGGACAAAATTCGGGTCCTTCTTTTTACTTAATTGATCTCCGCAAAGAGTTCATGAGATGCCTTCGGCACTCACGTACTATATGCGAAGACACAATTAAGTAGGGGCAGCTGTAGTACCCTAATTTTGTCCTACGCATTTTAAAACAAAATCAAAAAAAATCATAGAGGGGAAAAAAGTCAAAAGTCAACAAAAGTCAACAGAAAAGTCAACTTTTCAAAATTGAGGACTTCGCACTGCGAAGCTCACTTCGCACTGCGAAGTCTGCGATTTTTCTGCAGATTTTTGGTTTCTTGGATTTAATTCCAGAATTTGTTGCATATCATTTCCATAATTATTTTAAGTAGCATTCATGGCTAATTGGGCCAAGCAAAGCCAGAGTTGAAGGACTTGCCATTAATGCCAAGGTTGGAAGCTTTTTCTTCCAACCTAGCATGTGACAAGCAAGTGGGCTTGCCCTTGGGCAGCTCTAGTCCCTCCCAGGTGACCTGCTAACCACCACAAGGTTGCCAGCCACCTGCTTGAGGACTTTCCTCCTGCTTGCTCCCCCCAAAACCAGTCAAACCAGCTGGATTTTTCACTTGAAAAAACCATGATTGCCTACTCTGTTTTGCAGCAGCTTTTCACCCTCTCACACCAGCCAATTATAGCCTTTTTCATCCTTCAATCTCTGCACATTACAGTGCACGTTTTCATTGACCAACCATTGAGATTGCAAGGATTGATCCCCAAGCATTAGCCAATTGCAAATCAGCTTTGTTCTTCATCATTACCTTCTAGAATTAGTTGAATTTGTGGCTGAAATCAGGCTGGATCTTGCCCCTTGGTACAAGGCAAGGTTGCCTCTATCCATTAGCATTTAATGCAAAGGGATTCAGCTTGATCTTAGCCACAAAATCAGCTGAATTTTAGGATTTAGTAATGATGAAATAGATTTGGTTTTGGCCTATAAATAGGAGGCAATGCCCAAGGTTACAAGCACTTGTTCAAAAACAGTTAACAACAGCATTTTCAAGAGCAGAAACTCTACTCATTTTAGCCTACAAAACTCCACAAAATAACCAGAAACAATCAATCCAACACAAAGCTTACAAAAGTTCAAGTTCATCACAAATCTTCAAAACCTTTGTGAAAGCCTTCAACCAAATCAAACCAAGTGCAGATGGAGCTTTGCTAAGGAGTTCTGTAAGTTTCTAAGCACTTATCTTGCATTTATAATTGTGTTTGCATAGCTATTTGGCTCAAAACCTCTTTGTCATAAAAAACCCTTTTGAATTCCAAAGAAATCCCAAGGTTTTCAAAACATCAAAACTGGTTTGTCCAGCCTTTTTCACCCCAAAAACTCAAAGTTTTTCACCCCCCTATAAGGTCTTGAGTGTGTTCAGAAGTTGTTTCTGAACAAAAGTTCAGAAATAGCTTCTGAACCCAAAATTTCGCATGCTTCGCAGTGCGAAGTCATGGTCGCAGTGCGACCATGACAGAACTCAGAACCTGAGTTTTTGTGTCAAAACAACCAATTTTTGAGGTTCTAGCCCCAGAGCTCAGAACCTAAGAGTTTTTAAACCCATGTTCTTCAAACCATAACAAGGTTTTTGCATAATTTTGGCAAAATCACAAGTTCGTATGACCATTTTGTGGGTAACTTGCAAAGCAAGTTATGTTCCCAAACTTCCAAAACCACATGAACAAACAAGCTATGTTCATCTTTTCAATCTAAACTTGAACAATAAATATTGTTCATGATGTTCAAAACTCAAAGATGAACATACACCGTTTACGTTCGCATTTTCGCAAAATGAGACGAACTTGCGCGTTTTCTAGCAAATTTGCTAAACCTTCCCATTTTGGATTTTCAAACCATATGTTTTGTAACACCTTGGGATTTCTAAAGGATTCAACCCGAAAACATGAATGAAAAAGGGATGGTGTGACGTATGTCTCTCCATCGCCCCGATTGTACGAATGCGTGACGTATGTCTCGTCGCTCGGACAATCGTCATTCCCTTTTTTTCAATATGTACAACCCCGACCAAACCAAATCTTGGCCCCTTGTGGTCAATCCAAGCCTTTTGGTCCCCCGTTGGCCATTAGACTCAACTCCTCGACTCGTTTGAGTCCACTCGGTCAATGTTCGACTCGTCCGAGTCCATTGTACCTGTTCTTGATCTCAGTGGATCAATCGAACAAACCCCCGACTCTTCGGAGTCCACTCGGTCAATGTTTGACTTATATGAGTCCATTGTACCTCTCTTGGTCCCATAGCGACCAATTTCAACCCTCTACCCTAACGGACGTACCTTTTAACAATTCTAATACGATTCGCGAACGAACGCTTAATAAGTCTCCAAGCGCGAGCATACAAGCTACGTTTAATCGCAAGAATTTGGTTAAAACATCGTCCAATTAAAAACAACCAACACATATACGTTTTTCTACCAAAGAACTACGTACGCTTTGAATTCTCCGACTACCGGGAGATACGTAGGAGCAAGATCGACATCTTGTCAAGCGCAATAATAAAAACTTTTTTTCTTTCTTTTCTTTCGTTTGTTTTTATCTCTTTTCCCCCCCTTTTTATTATATTTTTGACATAAATGAACATGCGCGCAAAGTATTTAAAAAACAATTCAAGCTTTAACCAAATAGAAGGTTCCCGTTGAGTACAACGGACGTGAGGGGTGCTAATACCTTCCCCTTGCGTAACCGACTCCCGAACCCGACAATGGTTGCGATGACCAAATCCTTATCCTCATCGTCAAAAGGGTTTTATTATCGTTTCCCTTTACAACAAAAAAAAACTTAAGGGTTTATCAACGTTCCCTTTACACAAAAACTTTGGTGGCGGCTTCACAAAGGCCCTCCGAGCGTTCGAGGACGTCCTCGGAGGATTTGCGCGTCTTTTTCCCGAGGAAAAAAATGAGGTGCGCACAACAGGAAGAGCACTTCAGGAGGTTGTTTCTTCTTAGGAAATAACTTGATTTCATGGTTTAGCAAGAAACAAAACTGTGTGTCATTGTCAACTGCTGAGGCTGAGTATATTGCTGCTGGGAGTAGTTGCTCACAATTGGTGTGGATGAAGCAGATGCTGGAGGAGTACAACATTAATCAAGAAACTATGACCTTATTTTGTGACAATTTGAGTGCAATCAACATCTCTAAGAATCCAATACAGCACAGCAGAACTAAACACATTGATATCAGACACCATTTTATCAGAAACCTTGTGGAGGATAAAGTTATTCAACTGGAACATGTAGCTACTGAAGAACAAGTTGCTGACATTTTCACAAAGGCCTTGGATGCTAAGCAGTTTGAAAACTTAAGGAGCAAGTTAGGTGTGTGCTTATGTGAAGAATTCTAGCAATTAAAGCAAACTGGATGTGAGGAAGAAAGAGTATCTGCCAGCTTTGTTAGTGCTAAGTATGATGCTGTCTCTGATACTGAGTCTGAAGTTCAAACTGGGGCAGTAGTTGAAGATGTTTGTGCAGTTTCCCTTCCCTATTTGAAGTCTGAGATTTGTCAGAATTTTGTGGCTAAAAAGGGGGGAGAAAATCTTATGTAATGTGTTGGCTCTGATACCATGTGTTGCTGCTCAGAGAATTAGTTCAAATTCAGCTTTCAGTGTTGTCCAGAAGTTATTTGTGAAGCTCAGAGTTCAGAACAAATATAACAAGAGCTGTCAAGATGTTATTGAGGGGGAGTATGTGTTTGAGGGGGAGTATGTGTCTCAGGGGGAGTACAAGACTGGTATGGTCCTGAGTGTTTCTGTGATCCTGAGGTATGGTCCTGAACAATTGTGTGCAGCTCCTGAAGTGTTGGTTCTGATATGCTCTGATACCATATATTCAGAAGTAAGGGGGAGTTTGATGTATGCTGAGTGTATGCTGAGTTGCAGGGGGAGTGTGTGTGATGATCAGGAGTTGATCAGTAGCTCTGATACCTTGGAGTAGCTCTGATACCATGATTGTTTGTGATGATCAGGAGTTGATCAGTAGGTTATGTGTGCTTCAGTAGCTGATATGAACTGAAGCTGGTTTCTATTTCTCAAGATAGTCATAAATAAATCCGCTGCTAATTACTATGTTATGAATGATCATTGTGGAGTTCTTCATTGCTGAGTTGATTATAAGGAAGATTGAAGAACTTGGATGGTTTTAGCCAAAAATTTGCCAAAGGGGGAGATTGTTGAGTCTTTTGGTGTTGGCTGCATGTTTTGGCAAAACCAAGATATTGAATAGAAGCATATCCATATGTATAACATTTCTTCAGTTGGAAGTTTTTAATTTTGAAGCCATTCAGAAGCTGAAAATGCCATCAGAAGCTGAAAGCACTGTAGCACTTCAGAAGCTGATTCAGGTTCTGATGCCAGCGTTGACTTATGTTGACTTCATCAGAAGCTGGTTATTTTCAAGGTTTTTCTATGCGAATCTTTGCAAGATTTATGAGGATTTATCCACGCATATTGCTTCTAGAATGCTGATTTATTTGAAGAAGATTTTATTGAAGATTTGGTTCAAAGATATGAAATTCATATTTTCCTGTTATAATCTTTAAAAGATTCAGTACAGTTTTATTTGTTACATTATTGGACCAATCTTATTTCAGTAACAAATCAAATCAGAAGATTAGTTTTATTTTGCAAGACTGAAGGCTATATAAGGAGGAGGGCTGCTGCTATTCAAGATACGATTTTAAGAGTATTATTCAGAGAAAATTGAGTCTTAGTATTTTAAGCTTTTAGCTTTATTGTGCACCACTCTGTTAGAGTTGGTTTAGGATTGTTATTGAGTTGTAATTCATTCTAAGCCTCTAGGTACGAATGAAGTTGTGTTTTTAAAGTTTTCTGAAAAACAGAGTGTTTTTGTTTAAGGGTAGTTCAAGTGGCTGGGTTGCAGTTACTTGAATAGGAAGTTAGAGGTTTTTCTAATACTCAACGTGTTGGGTAGAATTCAAGACTAGGAGGAAGTTAATTGCTTAGGCTGGGAACTGGGAGTCAGTGTCTTGAGTCATAAGGATTAATTCCTATAGTGGAATTCCTTCCTGGATTGGTATCCCCCAGAGTAGGAGGTGTTTACTCCGAACTGGGTTAACAAATTTCTGTGCCTTTTTTACTTTCCTGCACTTTAAATTTGCTGCCTGTGTGTGTTTGTGTTTGTGCTCTGTGTTGCAAACTATTGTGCCCTGCGTGCTGTTCAGAACCTGTTAGGTTCAGAACCTGATAACTCTGTTTGTCTCTTATCATTGCCTGGCCAGAATTTCAAGGGTCACTCACACTAACAGACTTACTCGCATTTCATCACATAATTATTTCTCTACACTTTTACTTCACTTAAACCTCCCATTTTACTATTTCACCTCTATTCTCAAAATTCAAATTTCTAACTTCTAACATATTGCAAAAATGTCACTAACCCGTAAAATGACCAAAATACCTTAATCACTCAAAATCTACTAATCCCCCAATTCTCAATCAAACCAACAACTAAAAAATATAATTAAATAATAATAATAATAAATAAATATAATACTAAAAATCGGGCTGTTACAACTCTACCCCCTTAAAGAATTTTGGCCCTCGAAAATTACTTGAAGGAAACAACTCCGGATACGACTCCTTCATCTTACTTTCCAACTCCCAAGTTATTCTTTCTCCCATAGGACCTCCCCAAATCACCTTCACCAAGACGATCTCTTTCCCACACAACTACTTAACCTCTCGCCCTTCAATGTTCAACGGCATAGTCTCAATGGTCAAATTATCTCTTAATTCAAAATCATCCACTTGAATAACATGTGATGGGTCATACACATACTTCCGCAACTGAGATATATGAAACACACTATGAATATTCGACAACGACGGCGGTAACGCAATCCGATACGCTACAACTTCAACTCTCTCCACAATCTGATAAAGTCCAATAAAATGCGTCGTCAACTTCTTCGACTTTAAAGCTCCCCCAACACCCGTAACTGGATTCACTCTCAAAAACACATGATCTCTGGCTGGAAACTCAATATCCTTCCTCCTCTTATCATGATAACTCTTCTGCCTACTCTGAGATTCCTTCATCTTCTCCTGAATCATCTTAACTTCTCCGTAGTCTGCTGAACTACCTCCGGTCCAATCAAAGCACTCTCACCTGACTCAAACCAACACAATGGTGTTCTACATCTCCTACCGTACAACGCTTCAAAAGGTGCCATACTAATGCTCAAATTAAAACTGTTGTTGTAAGTAAACTCAATCAATGGTAAACATTCAGTCCAACTTACTCCTTGTTCTAACACACACGCTCTTAACAAATCTTCCAAAGACTGAATAGTCCTCTCCGACTGACCATCAGTTTGAGGATGATAAGCAGAACTCAATCTCAACTTTGTTCCCAAAGCTTGCTGTAAACTTCCCCAAAACTTCGATGTGATCCTCAGATCTCTATCTGACACAATGCTAGATGGAATACCATGCAACTTCACAATATGCTCAATGTAGATCTCTGCCAACTTCTCCAAAGACAAACCGGTCTTCAAAGGAATAAAATGCGCAGACTTCGTCAACCGATCAACAATCACCCAAATCAAATCACTACCTTTCACAGTCTTCGGTAAACCACTCACAAAATCAATAGAAATGCTACCCTACTTCCACTCCGACACTAACAATGGTTGCATCACTCCAGACGGCTTCTGATGCTCGATCTTAGACTTCTGGCAAACCAAACGAGTATAAACAAACTCAGCGATATCCTTCTTCATTCTTGGCCACCAAAAAAATTTCTTTAGATCCTGATACATGTTCGTCGCTCCAGGGTGAATACTCAAACTACTTAGATGAACTTCTTCCAAAATGCTACTCTTAAGTTCAGGTACATACGGTACACAAACTCGACCACAAAATCTCAAAACTCCGTTCTCATCTAATCTAAAGTCTACCTCCTTGCCTTGATTAACCAAAACCAAACGATCCACAAGCTGAAAATCCACTTTTTGCCCTTCTTTGATCTCTTCTAGAATGTTATTCGTCAACTTCAACATTCCCAACTTCACACCATTTGGCGTCAGATCACTCACCAAACTTAGATCTCGGAACTGCTCGATCAACTCCAATTCTTTCACCATAAATGCCAACATATGGAACAACTTCCTACTCAAAGCATCTGCTACCACATTTGCCTTACTGGGATGATAACTCAAATCAAAATTGTAATCCTTCAAGAACTTCATCCACCGCCTCGGCCTCATATTCAATTCCTTCTGGTCAAACAGATACTTCAAACTCTTGTGATCACTGAACACTTCAAACTTTGAACCAAACAGATAATGCCTCCAAACCTTAAGCGCAAACACCACTGCTGCCAATTCCAAATCGTGGGTAGGATAATTCCTCTCATGAACTTTCAACTGCCTCGAAGCATATGCCTTAACTTGACCACTCTGCATAAGCCCTCCACCCAATCCCATCTTAGATGCGTCAGAATACACCACAAAAGAATCCTTTGCATTCGACAGAATCGAAACAGGTGTTGTCGTCAACCTCCTCTTCAACTCTTGGAAACTCTCTTCACACTTAGCATCCCAAACAAAAGCTTGACCCTTCCTAGTCAACTAAGTCAATGGCAAAGCCAACTTAGAAAAACCTTCTATAAACCTTTTTGTAGTAACCAGTCAAACCCAAAAGGCTTCTAATCTCAAATACTGACTTCGAAGTCTCCCACTGCAACACCGCATCAACCTTGGACGAATCAACTTCTATTCCACCTCTAGAAATAACATGACTAAGAAAACTTACTTCTCGCAACCAAAACTCACACTTCAACAATTTGGCATACAACTTCCTCTCTCTCAAGGTATGCAACACAATCCTCAGATGCTCTGCATGCTCCTCTTCTGACTTCGAATACACCAAGATATCGTCTATAAACACCACCACAAACTGATCCAAATAACGATGGACAATTCTATTCATGTATTCCATAAATACGCCTGACGCATTTGTCACACCAAAAGGCATCACAGAATACTCAGAGTGACCATACCTAGTTTGGAAAGCAGTCTTAGGCACATCCCCCGACTTCACTCGTATCTAGTGATATCTGGATCTCAAATAAATCTTACTAAACACATGAGCACCAACCAATTGATCCATCAGATCATCTATCCTTGGAAGAGGATATTTGTTCTTAATGGTCACGTTGTTCAACTGCCGATAATCCACACACAACCTCATGTTACCATCGTTCTTCTTGACCAACAACATTAGCGCTCCCCACGGCGAAACACTCGGCCTGATGAACTTCTTCTCCAACAACTCTTCCAACTGCTTCTTCAGCTGACCCAATTGTGATGTAGACATCCGATACGGCGGTGCCAATACAGGATTAGTTCCAGGTACTACATCAATCACAAACTCCACTACTCGCTCCGATGGTAAAAATCTCAACATTTTTTTTTATTGCTCTTTCAACTCTTCTGCCCCCCCCCCCCAACTTTTGGCATTGAGAATTCAGTCGAAGAGAGATTTGTCGAAATGAGTTTGTCTTTGATTTCAATTAGCTCTTCTAATTTTACTTTAGAAACTTTATATCCTGAAGCAATTTGTGCCAAATCATTTGCCTCTTGATTATAAATTCAAGGCACATATCAAATATCAACATGCTTAAATTACTTTAATAAAGCGTTGGCAGTAACAAATCACACAATTAAATTTTCTTTAATACACTTATATTCCTTTGTTACATGCTTCACCACTAATTCAGAATCACCTTTTATTTCGACATGTTTTGTCTCCAATTTGAGCAAAATTATTTATAAATTTTGATCAATTTTTACTACAAACTTCATTAAGAGATACATAAGTTTATGTATATGAGTTTTTTTTGATCATGTCTCATATATATTATGTTTCTGAGTCGTGATACTGCTTCAGTTGAAACAATATCAACCAAAATTTTTATTGGGGATATCTCGTGAATGTTTTTGTACTTGAATTTTATTGGTTTTTTTATCAGTTAAGTGTCTTTCTTACTATTAAAGAGATTAGCTTTCATATGAACCCCTTTAATACTAACGATTGTGTCTCTTGAGTTGCAGGTGGAAGTTTCTTGTAATTTTTTTTTAATTTTAACCAGCAAAAAAACTGATGCTATTTAACCAACAAAAAAATTGATGCTCTTTGTTTATTGGTAACAAAACATTTTAATAATCCAACTCAATAAATAATCAATTTATTTTTTCGATAAGCAACTAATAGTAAAGACCTTTTTCCTCAAAAAAAAAAAACTAATAGTAAAGACTTGGGAAAAGTATAATGTAATTAATAGTGAGAGGGAGTAGATATTAACAACAATGGACAATTAATATGACCAAATTAATGACATTAAACAAACTTAAGAAAATGATATATTAGTCCACTGTATTTGTGATTTTATGGAATTAGTTAAGGATAATAAAAGAAATTTAGTAGAAATTAATCTACTAACAATATATAAAAATCAAAGTACAACAAAATTTCATAATCCTCTTTATTAAAACTCATGATCTCCTTAATTTTATGTGCATAATGATCATTTTGCAAAATTTAATTTATTTGTTTTTTAAAAAATTAATACGGATGATGATCATTGTGTAGCACCCTAATTTTGTCCTAAGCATTTTAAAATAAAAAATCAAAAAAATCAAAGAGGGAGGAAAAAGTCAAAAGTCAACAAAAGTCAACAGAAAAGTCAACATTTCAAAAATGCTGACTTCGCACTGCGAAGCTCACTTCGCACTACGAAGTCTGCGATTTTTCTGCAGATTTTTGGTTGCTTTGATTTAATTCCAGAATTTGTTACATATCATTTCCATAATTATTTTAAGTAGCATTCATGGCTAATTGGGCCAAGCAAAACCAGAATTGAAGGACTTGCCATTAATGCCAAGGTTGGAAGCTTTTCTTCCAACCTAGCATGTGACAAGCAAGTGGGCTTGCCCTTGGGCAGCTCTAGTCCCTCCCATGTGACCTGTTAACCACCACAAGGTTGCCAGGCACCTGCTTGAGGACTTTCCTCCTGCTTGCTCCTCCCAAAACCAGTCAAACTAGCTGGATTTTCTCACTTGAAAAGCCATGAGTGCCTACTCTGTTTTGCAGCAGCTTTTCACCCCTCACATCAGCCATAGATAGCCTTTTTCATCCCTCAATCTCTGCACATTACAGTGCACGTTTTCATTGATCAACCATTGAGATTGCAAGGTTTGATCCCCAAGCATTAGCCAATTGCAATTCAGCTTTGTTCTTCATCATTACCTTCTAGAATTGGTTGAATTTGTGGCTGAAATCAGGCTGAGTCTTGCCCCTTGGTACAAGGCAAGATTGCCTCTATCCATTAGCATTTAATGCAAAGGGATTCAGCTTGATCCTAGCCACAAATCAGCTGAATTTTGGGATTTGCTAATGATGAAATAGATTTGGTTTTGGCCTATAAATAGAAGGCAATGCCCAAGGTTACAAACACAACTGATAACAGCATTTCAAGAGCAGAAACTCTACTCATTTCAGCTTACGAACCCTCACAAACAACCAGAAAAAAACCAACCCAACACAAAGCATCACAAAGTTCAAGTTCATCACCAATATCAAAAACCTTTGTGAAAGCCTTCAACCAATTCAAATCCTTTGCAGCTGGAGCTTTGCTAAGGAGTTCTGTAAGTGTTCCAAGCTTTTGTATTGCATTTTCATTTGTGTTTGCATAGCAATTTTGGTTCAAAACCATTTGGTTCTAAAAAACCCCTTTTGAATTTCAAAGAAATCCCAAGGTTTTCAAAACATCAAAACTGGTTTGTCCAGCCTTTTTCATCCCAAAAACTCAAAGCTTTTCACTCACCTAAAAGGTCCTGAGTGTGTTCAGAAGTTGTTTCTGAACAAAAGTTCAGAAACAGCTTCTGAACTCAAAAATTCGCATGTTTCGCAGTGCGAAGTCATGGTCGCAGTGCGACCATGACAGAACTCAGAATCTGAGTTTTTGTGTCCAAATGACCCTTTTTTTGAGGTTCTAGCCCCAGAGCTCAGAACCTAAGAGTTTTTAAACCCATGTTTTTCAAACCATAACAAGGATTTTGCACAATTTTGACAAAATCACAAGTTCGTATGACCATTTGTTGGATAACTTGCGAAACAAGTTATGTTCTCAAACTTTCAAAACCACATGAAAAAATCAGCTATGTTCATCATTTCAATCAAAACTTGAACAATAAGTATTATCCATGATGTTCAAAACTCAAACATGAACATACGCCGAATACGTTCGCATTTTCTCAAAATGAGACGAACTTGCACGTTTTCTAGCAAAATTTGCTAAACCTTTCCAATTTGGGTTTTCAAACCAAATGTTTTGACATACCTTGGGATTTCTAAAGAATTCTACCCAAAAACATGAATGAAAAAGGGATGGTGTGACGTATGTCTCTCCATTGCCCCGATTGTACGAATGCGTGACGTATGTCTCGTCGCTCGGACAATCGTCATTCCTTTTTTAATATATACAACCATAACCAAACCAAACCTTGGCCCCTTGTGGTCAATCCGAACCTTTTGGTCCCCCGTGGCCATTAGATTCGATCGCCCGACTCATTGGAGTCTACTCGGTCAATGTTCGACTCGTCCGAGTCCATTGTACCCGTTCTTGATCTCAGTGGATCAATCGAACAATCGCCCAACTCTTCGGAGTCCACTCGGTCAATGATTGACTTGTATGAGTCCATTGCACCTCTCTTGGTCCCATAGCGGCCAATTCGAACCTTTTACCCTAACGGACGTACCTTTTAACAATTCTAATGCGATTCACGAACAAACGCTTAATAAGTCTCCCAAGCGCGAGCATACAAGCTACGTTTTAATCGCAAGAATTCGGTTAAAACATCGTCCATTTAAAATTAACCAACATATGTACGTTTTTCTACCAAAGAACTACGTACGCTTTGAATTCTCCGACTACCGGGAGATACGTAGGAGCAAGATCGACATCTTGTCAAGCGCAATAATAAAAACTTTTTTCCTTCTTTTCTTTCGTTTGTTTTTATCTCTTTCTCCCCCCCTTTTATTATATTTTGACATAAATAAGCATGCGCGCAAAACAAAAAAAAACAATTTAAGCTTTAGCCAAATAGAAGGTTCCCGTTGAGTACAACGGACGTGAGGGGTGCTAATACCTTCCCCTTGCGTAATCGACTCCCGAACCCGACAATGGTTGCGATGACCATCCTTTCCTCATCGTCAAAGGGTTTTATTATCGTTTCCCTTTAAACAAAAAAAAACTTAAGGGTTTATCAACGTTCCCTTTACACAAAAACTTTGGTGGCGGCTTCACAAAAGGCCCTCCGAGCGTTTACGAACGACCTCGGAGGATTTGCGCGTCTTTTTCCCAAGGAAAAAAACGAGGTGCGCACAGCTGGCGACTTCACTGGAGACCCTGTTCCCACTAGCGAGTCAAGCCTAACCTATTTGGCTTTTAAGCCAATTGTTTTTATTTTCTTTGCGTGCCATGCTTATTATTTTATTAATACATGTCATATTTATGCTTTATGTTTATATTTGCTTTATCTGCTTTATATTCATATCATATATATCAAATGCGGGGGTTACTTGAGTGATGTTACTCCACATTGTTCGGGTTAATGCCGGACGTGTGAGGCTCTCTACCCGAGCTTGAGAAAAAAACTAAGTTAGAAGGAGGTTGTGTGCGGAAGCCCGCGTTGACGTATGTCCGTGAGGTAGGATGTCCAACCCCGCTTAGATGAGATTTTCACGTGGAATTAATTGAAGTCATGTCGACGTATGTCCATAGACAACCCTAATTCCATGAGAGGTCTATGAATCTAAGGACCTCTTCTTAGGAGATTTCACAATTTAGAGCCTACATGTGAGGATGGGGGGAAGTTCCGAACCTTCATAAACCATACCCTTGCATATCATTTGCATTCATGAAAGTAATTTTCGCATCATTTTGCTTTATAGGAGTTTAAAATGAACAAACAAATATTAGCAAAAAGAAATATGGATTCCGGGAACAAAAATACGCTCGCCTTCAAGATTAAAGCTCCTAGGGTGGAAAGCTTATTAGCTCTAAGCAAGAGGCTCTCTTCGGTCAACAAGAACATTTTCGAGGCAAGCTATGGGCTAATCCTTGATCTCTTACCCGTAAGAATAGATTCAACGGCCTTAACCACTTTGGCGCAATTCTTCGACCCACCTCTACGGTGCTTCACATTTCAAGACTTCCAACTAGCGCCAACTTTGGAAGAGTTTGAGAAGATTTTAGGTTGTAGCATGAAGGGTCATGAACTCTATCTCGGTCCGGGAAAGGATCCCACATTTGAAGCCATCGCCGAATCCTTATACCTCGACACCCAAGAAGTGGCATCTAACTTGGAAGTTAGAGGGAACCTTAAGGGATTTTCAAGAAAGTTTTTGGAAGCCAAAGCTCGGGATTTACTAGCCAACAAAGAGGTAATGGCATTCAACGCCATCTTAGCCCTCTTAGTCTACGGAATTGTTTTATTCCCCAACATGGATGATTTCGTAGACTTTCCGGCTCTAGAGGTGTTTATGACTAAAAATCCGGTTCCCACAATCTTGGCGGATTTTTATCATACCCTCTACTCTAGGCATGAACAAGCAAGGGGACGCAAAATTACTTGTTGCACTCCCGTGGTGCAAGTTTGGATGATGTCCCATATGCCAAGAAACCGAGACTTTGTAGAAAACCGGGCCAAGCTCAAATGGTCGCAACGGATGACAACCCTCGCCGAGAAGGACATCGATTGGTTTTCACCAAACTTAGAGGACCCGGAAATTATCCTCAGTTGCGGGGACTTCCCTAACGTACCCCTCATTGGTACTAAGGGATGTATTAATTACAATCCGGTCCTCTCTCTCCGACAACTAGGTTTTTCAATGGAGGATAAACCCAATGACCTTTTGTTGGAAGCTTTCTACTTAAGGGAAGGCGATCAAGACCCGGCATTGCTAGAGAGAATCCGGGGAGCATGGAGCCAAGTGCGCAAGGGAAGGGTCGGCAAGAGAAACTGTGTCGCCAAACCCCCTTATACTCAATGGGTGAAGGAGAGGGTCAAAGCAATCAAGTTACCCTTCGTGGCCATAAACCCTCCAAAATCTCCTACACCTAAACCTATTGCAATCATTCCCAACAAAGAAGTGGAGGAACTCAAAGCTAAAATTCAAGAACTCCAAAACAAAAACGGAGACTTAGAATTGAAGCACCTCCAAGCTTTAGGAGAAATTACTAGGACGAAGAGAGATCGTGATGAAGTATCACATTCTCTCCTAGTATGCCAAAAACGGCTAAGAATCTCCGAAGGGAAGAGAGATTGGATAGGAGGCGGCTTGGTTAGTGCGGATGCCAACCTTGTGGCCAAGGACGAAGAGTTGGAAAGAATCTTACATTCCAACCAAGAGCTCAAGAAGTTTGGCGAACTAGCCATCGAAGCTCAACGGAAATGGAGGTTGAAATTTCAAGAGAAAAATCAACAGCTCCAAGAAGTAGTTAAAGACTACAAAGAGCAGCTTCAAGCCGAACGCGTCCAACGACAAAGACATGAGAGCCTTTCTCATCAAGGGAGGCTAAAGTGCAATCATCTCGAAGAAGACATCAAGAAATTCGAGGAGTACTTCGACAAGATTGCAAGAGCTCACGGGGACCACATTGCACAACTACATGATGAAATTAGAAGTGCAAGAGTCAAGCTAGACCAACGCAAGGGAGTGATTGAGTATGTATGGCAAGACGCCACCCGATTAAGTGAGGATTTCACTAAATTGGTTGCATTCTCAAATTTGGTAATCACCCAACTTCCAAAGAAGCTAGTGGAGGCCGAGATGGTCATGCCCTACTTTGTCATCCCTATGGAGATCCAGAAGTTTATGAAGTTCTGCAAGGACACCATAGATTTCTATAGGGAGGAGATGAGCAAAGCCGAGAAGCGAGCGGCTATTTGATTTGTAATAGCATTAGTTACACTTTGTAAACAAATGTTATTTAATCAAATATATTTTGAAGCATAATCAATTTCCCGGTCTTTAATATTTCGAATTGCTAATATTAATTGTGCACCTTTAAACTCCTCCATAAAGCAAAAAAAAAAACGCATATTTTGCATACTCATCGCATACATACATCCACATGCATCTTCATGCATCTTTTTAAAAAAAAAAACTCATTCATTTCCCTAAAAAACAGTTCAAAGCAATCATAGCCCGAAAGCCCTCGGTCCAAGAACCAGATCTTCAACACTCGTACGGAACACGAGCTAACAAACAAAGGATCATGGACAATTTGGAACAAACTCAAGCGGCTTTGAGAGAAGAGGTTGATGGAATGAAGGGGAAGATGGATCAGATGCTAGAATTAATGCAAGCTCTATCAGCACGAGAAAGTAACCCCCGCCCAACAACGGATGCATCCAATGTGCAATGGCCTCTTTACGGTTTACCTCCGGATTATACCCCACCATTTGAGAATGAGGGCCAAGGACCACCTCCACCACCGCTCACAATCCCCGTAAGGAACGAAGAGCGTCGTCCTCAAAGAACTTCCACTGCTCAGCATGAGACGATTCCCCATGATGTGGAAAATATTCAGCCAAGGCAATCTGCTCCCGACACCACCCACCAAGACAATGATACCACCCAAATGTATCGAGTTTTGGAAGAAAGGTTGAAAGCTGTCGAAGGATTCAGTTCATACGGCGCCCACAATGCTTTGGACATGTGCCTAGTGCCCGACGTGGTAATCCCTCCGAAGTTCAAAGCACCGGACTTCGAGAAATACAAAGGAATTCAATGCCCTCGGAACCATTTAAGGATGTTCTGTAGGAAGATGGCAGCTTACGCAATGAACGAGAAACTCATGGTGCATGTGTTTCAAGATAGTTTAAGCGGAGCGTCCTTGGATTGGTACATGCAGCTCGAGCGTACCCATGTCCAAACTTGGAAGGATCTAGCCGATGCCTTCCTAAAGCAATACAAATATAATTTGGACATGGCTCCAAATAGGATGCAACTACAAAACCTCCTACAAAGAAGCAACGAGTCCTTCAAGGAGTACGCTCAGCGGTGGAGAGAACTAGCTTCTCGTGTACAACCACCACTATAGGAAAGAGAGCTTGTCGACACCTTTATGGGCACACTTCAAGGCCCATATTACGACAAGATGATTGGAAGCACGTCTGCCGGTTTCTCCGATCTAGTCATGGTTGGTGAAAGAATAGAGGACGGAGTAAAGAGAGGAAAGATCCAAGGCTCTCTAGAAGCTCAAAGTGGAGCTAGAAAACCCCCCAGCAACTTCCACAAAAAGAAAGAAGGGGAGACAAATGCCGTTCTAGTGGGACCATCTTGCCCACCACCAAATCAAATGCCTCACTACCACTATCCTTATGTGGCAGCAGCAACGGCTCAAGGGCGTTACTCACCTCAAGTGATTCCCGCAGCCCCACCTCGACAACCAGTAGTATTGCCTCAGCAAAATCAACAGCAACAAGGCGGATACCCATCAAGGAATCCGGCGGGCTCGAGGAACAGTTATTATAATAGGCAGTTTGATCCTGTACCTATGTCTTATGGTCAAATCTTGCCATACCTAATCCAAAAGGGTATGGTCGAACCAAGACTACTACCACCCATGTCGCCACCATATCCACATTGGTACGACGCAAATGCCAAATGTGATTTCCACGCAGGATCCGTGGGGCACAATGTCGAAAACTGTAGGGTTTTCAAACACAAGGTGTAGGATCTTATTGACAAAAAGCTGTTGTCCTTCAAAGAGGAAAACCCCAATGTAAAGAATAACCCATTGCCGGGGCATGCGGGTCCCTCTGTAAATGCGGTAGAGGAACAAGAGGACTTTGGTCCAGTCAAAAGGGTGGCCAATGTTAAGACTCCCCTGTCAACCATAAGGGAGCGTTTAACCGGCTTTGGATTGTTCGAGGAAATGCACGCCAACTGTGAAGCCTGCAAGGTCAACCCGAATGAGTGTGAAGAGTTGAAGAGCTATCTTCAAGAGCTAATGGACCAAGGTTGGATCCAAATTGGCTATATAAAGGACGGCACGGACATTGCTACCTTAGAGTCTAACGACCCAAAACCTCTCGAAATCCCTTACCAAAGGAGAGAGGTACTAAGGCCAATACAACCCATAACATTCCACGTACCTGCACTCTTCTCTTTTGAAAGCACGAAGAGGGTACCATGGAATTACCAACCTGTGGCCTATGTGGAAGGAAAACCACTAGCCAAAATTGAGCCCAGCATCACTAATATTACCGGTGTTGGAGGAATAACTAGAAGTGGTAGAGTCTTCGCTCCGGAAGAACTCAGGTAGACGCCAGCCGTACTACCAAGAGAACCGCTCAAAGAAAAGAGCGTGGAGGAAGAAGAGAATCAAGCGGGGCCTTCTCAAAAGACAATCCCGCAAAAAGAGGCCGAAGAGTTCCTAAGGATAATCCAAAAGAGCGAGTATAAAATCATTGACCAGCTAGGTCAAACTCCCTCCAGGATCTCCATGCTATCCTTACTACTAAGCTCGGAAGCACACCGAGAAGCACTGCTGCGGATCCTCAGTGAGGCACATGTCACCAAGGACATTCCGGTGGACCAATTCGACGGGATAGTCGGAAATATTACCTCAAGTAGGTACTTGGGTTTCAATGGCGATGAGCTACCCGACGAGGGGCACATTCATAACCGCGCCTTACATATCTCCGTGAAATGCATGGACCACATCCTCTCAAGAGTGCTAGTGGACACGGGGTCATCATTGAATGTCATGCCCAAGACTACCCTCCTCAAGCTATCATGTGAAGGGACAGTAATGAAGCCCAGCGCCTTGGTCGTAAAAGCTTTCGACGGGTCAAGAAGAGCCGTTATAGGGGAGATCGACTTACCAGTCCAAATCGGACCTAAGGTTTTCACCATAACCTTCCAAGTCATGGATATTAATCCAACATACAGTTGTCTTCTCGGACGACCATGGATCCATGCGGCCGGGGCCATTACCTCTACCCTGCACCAGAAACTGAAGTTCATCATTGATAATCAAATGATTGTAGTTTCCGGGCAAGAGGACATGATGGTGAGCCATCTATCATCTTTCCGTTATATAGAAACGGATGAAGAAGCTGTGGATGTCCCATTCCAGTCTTTGGAAGTGGCGAATGTCGTGACATTGAGCTCGAAGCCCAAGGAAGAGGCTAGGACAGCCATGTCATCATGGAGGGCAATAAGAGAGGCCCTAGAAGAAAGCCGACCCACCGGATGGGGCAAGTTAGTGGACATACCGGAGAAGAAGAATCGCTTCGGGTTGGGGTATCATCCATCAGCCGGAACTTTCTCAAAGCCTCCAAAGCAAGGGATCCTCCCCATTTCAGAAACATTCATCAGTGCGGGGTTTATCCATGAAGATCAAGTGGCCCTACTTGAAGACGTAGATGAAGACGTGCCTGATTTGGTGTACCGTTGCGCTTCGGATGAAGCTTTGAACAATTGGAGGGCTATCGCAATTCCCGAGATCATTACCAGGATCAAGTAATAAACCATGTTTGTTTGTTTTTACTTAAAAAAAAAAAATCATTTAGCTCTGCCCAAGGCAAATGATTAGTCGTGTGGGGCCCCCATGTTTTAAAAGTTATTTACAATCATGAATAAAAGCACTTTTTTATGTTCATCTGAGTCTTTTTCTTTTTTGCAT
The DNA here is from genome assembly GCA_018208015.1 of Medicago ruthenica. NCBI lineage: Eukaryota > Viridiplantae > Streptophyta > Magnoliopsida > Fabales > Fabaceae > Medicago > Medicago ruthenica. Next base: position 37,852,508 of record CM031376.1, read on the forward strand.
TTGTTTTAAAAATATTTTTTTTACAAAAAGCCTAAAAAAAAAAATCATACTCATGCAGATCTACACATCCACCCTCCAAAAACAACACTGCCTTAAACCCTTATGACTTCGATTTCCCGATTAATCAAACGGAAGATGATGAAGAGGACGATTATGAACCGCCTGAAGAATTGTCTAGACTTGCAAATCAAGGGGATAGGGTAATACAACCTCACCAAGAATCGGTTGAAAAGGTCAACTTGGGTACCGAAGAGGATAAGAAAGAGGTCAAGATAGGAGCCTCCCTACACGAGGATGTGAAAGGAAAGTTGATCAAGCTTCTGCAAGAGTACGTGGACGTATTCGCTTGGTCGTACCAAGACATGCCGGGTTTAGACCCTAACATCGTTGTACACAAGCTGCCACTCAAGCCGGAATGCCCGCCAGTGAAGCAGAAATTGAGAAGAACTCGACCCGATATGGCTCTCAAGATCAGAGAAGAGGTCAAAAAGCAATTCGATGCCGGCTTCTTAGCCGTAACCAAGTATCCAACATGGGTTGCCAACATTGTGCCAGTTCCGAAGAAGGATGGCAAGGTGAGAATGTGTGTGGATTATCGGGACTTGAATAAAGCAAGCCCAAAGGATGATTTCCCGCTACCACACATCGACATATTGGTGGACAACACAGCCCAATTCTCAGTTTTTTCCTTTATGGATGGCTTCTCAGGATATAACCAAATCAAGATGGCTCCAGAGGATATGGAGAAAACTACGTTCATCACTCCATGGGGGACATTCTGCTATAAGGTAATGCCTTTCGGATTAAAAAATGCCGGGGCAACATACCAAAGAGCAATGGTGACTCTTTTCCATGACATGATCCATAAGGAAATAGAAGTCTACGTCGACGACATGATTGCCAAATCCCAAACGGAGGAGGATCATATAGTCCATCTACAAAAGCTTTTCGAACGCCTAAGAAAATTCAAGCTGCGCTTAAATCCTAACAAGTGCACATTTGGCGTTAGATCCGGGAAGTTATTGGGCTTCATCGTCAGCCAAAGAGGTATTGAAGTGGATCCCGATAAGGTGAAGGCCATCCAAGAAATGCCAACGCCAAATACCGAGAAAGAAGTTCGGGGTTTCTTAGGAAGATTGAACTACATCGCCAGTTTCATTTCACATATGACAGCTACCTGCGAACCAATCTTCAAACTGCTAAGGAAAAACCAAGCCGTTCATTGGAATGAGGATTGCCAAGAGGCGTTTGACAAGATCAAACAATACCTGCAAGAACCACCAATTTTAATACCTCCGGTTCCGGGTAAACCCCTCATCTTATACCTAACCGTACTTGAAGGATCAATGGGTTGTGTGTTAGGGCAACAAGATGAAACGGGAAGAAAAGAGCATGCAATCTACTACCTAAGCAAGAAGTTTACCGACTGTGAAACAAGGTATACTTCGCTTGAAAAGACTTGCTGCGCTTTGGCATGGGCTGCTCGACGCCTAAGGCAATACATGTTGACCCATACAACTTGGTTGATATCGAAGATGGATCCCATCAAATACATCTTCGAAAAGCCGGCCCTCACAGGGAAGATAGCCCGTTGGAAAATGCTGTTGTCTGAGTACGACATCCAATATGTTGCTCAAAAAGCCATCAAAGGGAGTATCTTATCCGAGCACCTCGCTCACCAACCATTGGAGGATTATCAGCCCATACAATTCGACTTCCCAGACGAAGATGTCGTAGTTTTGAATGACGAAGAAGTCACAAGCGATGATGAAGGGCCAGAACCAGGAGCTCAATGGAAGCTCGCTTTCGACGGCGCCTCAAATGCCATGGGGCACGGTATCGGAGCAGTTTTAATCTCCCCAAGAAATGGATACCAACCCTTCACAGCAAGATTATGCTTTGACTGCACCAACAACATGGCAGAATATGAAGCATGTATCCTAGGCCTCGAAGCAGCAATTGATCTAAGGATCAAAAACCTTGAGGTATACGGTGATTCAGCCTTGGTCATCTATCAAGTCAAAGGAGAATGGGAAACAAAACATCCCAATTTAATTCCCTACCGAGCCCGGGTTGTAGAGTTGATTAAGCATTTTGATGAAATCAACTTCCATCACATACCTCGAGAAGAAAACCAGGTGGCAGATGCTTTGGCTACATTATCATCAATGTACCAAGTAAATTCTTACAACGAGGCACCAATCATAAGGATGGATCGTAGGGACAAACCAGTTGTATGTGCATCAGTCGAAGAGGGACTTGACGACAAACCTTGGTTCTACGACATCAAGCGATACCTCGAAGAACAAGAGTATCCAGACAATGTCTCGCACACCGACAAGAGGACCCTCAGAAGATTGGCATCCCAGTTCTTCCTCAGTGGAAATACCCTCCAAAAGAAACTATGACATGGTCCTGCTCAGATGTGTGGATAAACATGAAGCGGACATGCTCATCAAAGAAATCCACGAGGGATCATTTGGAACCCATGCTAATGGGCATGCAATGGCAAAGAAAATCTTAAGGGCGGGCTACTATTGGTTAACCATGGAAGCTGACTGTTTCCACTATGCCAAGACTTGTAACAAGTGCCAGATTTACGCCGACAAGGTGCATGTACCACCAACTACACTGAATGTCATGACTTCACCTTGGCCATTCTCTATGATGGGCATAGACATGATTGGAATGATCGAGCCTAAAGCGTCAAATGGACATCGCTTCATCCTCGTTGCCATCGACTACTTCACCAAATGGGTAGAAGCAGCTTCGTATGCAAACGTAACCAAACAAGTGGTAGCCCGATTCATCAAGAAGGAAATCATTTGCCGTTATGGTACTCCCCACAAAATCATCACCGATAATGGGGCAAACCTGAACAACAAGACAATGAAGGAGTTGTGCAAGGATTTCAAGATCGAGCACCATAATTCCTCCCCTTACCGACCAAAGATGAACGGTGCGGTAGAAGCAGCCAATAAGAACATAAAGAAGATCATCCAAAAGATGGTAACAACATATAAAGATTGGCACGAGATGCTTCCCTTTGCGCTACATGGCTACAGAACAGCCATTCGCACTTCAACTGGGGCAACCCCTTTCTCCTTAGTATACGGCATGGAAGCTGTTCTCCCCGTAGAGGTGGAAATTCCTTCGTTAAGAGTCTTGATGGAAACCAAGCTAGAGGAAGCTGAATGGGTCCAAACAAGGTTCGACCAACTAAATCTCATAGAGGAAAAGCGTCTGACGGCAATATGTCACGGACAACTCTATCAAAGGAGGCTCAAGAGAGCATTCGACAAGAAGGTCCGTCCTCGAGAATTCAAAGAAGGAGACCTAGTGCTCAAGAAGATATTACCTATCCATAAAGATCCCCGCGGGAAGTGGACTCCTAGTTATGATGGGCCGTACGTGGTAAAGAAAGCTTTCTCAGGCGGAGCCCTGATCATCACCACCATGGACGGAGAAGAGTTCCCACTCTCAATAAACTCCGATGCAGTCAAGAGGTATTATGCCTAAGAGAAAAAGAAGAAAAAAAAAAAGAAAAAAGCTCGCTAAATCGAAAACCTAAAAGGGCGGTTTAGGCAATAGAGAGCGTCCTGCTAGATCGAAAACCTGAAAAGGCGGTCTAGGTAAAAATTAAGGACATCAAAAAAAGGAAATATACCCCGGTGGATTGAAAACTCGAAAGAGCGGTCCAGGCAAAAGTTAGGGGTTAACAAAAGAAGAAAGGCAATGACTGCAGCATCCAAGCTCCGGGCAAGATTCAAGAGGAGAGGAATCGGTCTCATCAGCATCTTCCAAAAACAAACAAAAATCTCGAAGTCATAAGGAAATAGCATGTGTTGTGCCAAAACCAACATTTTTCTTTTTGCTTTTTCTTGTCTTTCTCTATCTCACTTCTCACTTTGTATTTTTTACCCATTCAAGAGGTCAAATCTGCATTGAATAAATTTCCTTTTTGTTATTTTTTATGTTCTCAGTAGCGCATAAAATTTTGTTTTATTCATGATGAAAATGCTTTAAAACATGGGAAATAAACAAAAGAATTTTCTTCCAAAAAGAAAAAAGCAAACAAACATTGCTTTATTTTGAATCTTCGTGAATTCCGAAAGAATTGCGGTAATTCCCACCAAAATATTGCACCCAAAAGACTTATGCTCTTCAGCAAAGGCAAGTGTGTAACTCACGGCACGCGGAGCGCAAAAACCCCAAGGGTCAAGAGGAACAAATTCCCCAGCAAAAACACCCTAAAACATCCAAACATCAAGGCTGGATATCGATCATGCTTCCAAAATGATCCTTATATCCCCATAGGCCAAACCTCATTGATATTCCCCAGGGAGTCTCAACCCCAAACAAAAGTCCAATCATTATTGGCAAACCCACACAAATCTTCGGGCTAAGCCCGAACTACACCGGTTTTGATCCCATTTGGGTATGTAGGCAAAGGACCTTGTCCTTCCAAACCAACCAACCAAAAAACAACAAAAAGAGAGAGTCCAATCATCATTGGCACAACCACAACCAAGACCGACTTTGCTCGGCACCCAACTAGCATCACACACATCATGCATAGCATAATTCATGCATCATGTCATTTTCATTCATGCATGCATATCCAAATCATTCATACACATGCATTTCATTTCATAAATCATGCATCCTCAACAAGGATTCTCCAGTGAGAATCACATATTCACCAACATCCATCAACAGTCAAGTAAGCGTTCCCCAGTGAACCTCCTCCACTAACTGTCCCCAATTCCCCAGAAAGAATCTTTGTTTGAATCCATCTCATATCATATTGCATTGCATATCACTGCATATCATACTGCATAACATGCATCATATAATCATGTTTTCCAGTTCAACCAGGGGCACCTATTTAGGGTAAGACCACAGCTCGTTAGGAATCGACCTTCAGTGAAAGTGCCTGAATAAGATTACCTAGCTTAGGTATCGACCTCTAGTGAAAGTGCCTAGATAAGATCACCTCCCCCCAGTGTATCGACCTTCAGTGTTAGCGGCTGAATAAGATCACAGCTCGTTAGGAATCGACCTTCAGTGAAAGTGCCTGAATAAGATTACCTAGCTTAGGTATCGACCTCTAGTGAAAGTGCCTAGATAAGATCACCTCCCCCCAGTGTATCGACCTTCAGTGTTAGCGGCTGAATAAGATCACAGCTCGTTAGGAATCGACCTTCAGTGAAAGTGCCTGAATAAGATTACCTAGCTTAGGTATCGACCTCTAGTGAAAGTGCCTAGATAAGATCACCTCCCCCCAGTGTATCGACCTTCAGTGTTAGCGGCTGAATAAGATCACAGCTCGTTAGGAATCGACCTTCAGTGAAAGTGCCTGAATAAGATTACCTAGCTTAGGTATCGACCTCTAGTGAAAGTGCCTAGATAAGATCACCTCCCCCCAGTGTATCGACCTTCAGTGTTAGCGGCTGAATAAGATCACAGCTCGTTAGGAATCGACCTTCAGTGAAAGTGCCTGAATAAGATTACCTAGCTTAGGTATCGACCTCTAGTGAAAGTGCCTAGATAAGATCACCTCCCCCCAGTGTATCGACCTTCAGTGTTAGCGGCTGAATAAGATCACAGCTCGTTAGGAATCGACCTTCAGTGAAAGTGCCTGAATAAGATTACCTAGCTTAGGTATCGACCTCTAGTGAAAGTGCCTAGATAAGATCACCTCCCCCCAGTGTATCGACCTTCAGTGTTAGCGGCGGAATAAGATCACAGCTCGTTAGGAATCGACCTTCAGTGAAAGTGCCTGAATAAGATTACCTAGCTTAGGTATCGACCTCTAGTGAAAGTGCCTAGATAAGATTACCTCACTCAGTGTTCAACCTTCAGTGTTAGCGGCTGAATAAGATCACTTCCCCTTTAGGAATCTACCTCTAGTGAAAGTGCCTAGATAAGATTACCTTCATCCCCCAGTGGGTCTACCTCCAGTGTTAGCGGCTGGATACGATCAACTTTTCCAACCATTGCATTTGCATTCCGTGAAGGACAAAATTCGGGTCCTTCTTTTTACTTAATTGATCTTCGCAAAGAGTTCATGAGATGCCCTCGGCACTCACGCACTCTATGCGAAGACACAATTAAGTAGGGGCAGCTGTAGCACCCTAATTTTGTCCTAAGCATTTTAAAATAAAAAATCAAAAAAATCAAAGAGGGAGGAAAAAGTCAAAAGTCACAAAAGTCAACAGAAAAGTCAACATTTCAAAAATGCTGACTTCGCACTGCGAAGCTCACTTCGCACTGCGAAGTCTGCGATTTTTCTGCAGATTTTTGGTTGCTTTGATTTAATTCCAGAATTTGTTACATATCATTTCCATAATTATTTTAAGTAGCATTCATGGCTAATTGGGCCAAGCAAAACCAGAATTGAAGGACTTGCCATTAATGCCAAGGTTGGAAGCTTTTTCTTCCAACCTAGCATGTGACAAGCAAGTGGGCTTGCCCTTGGGCAGCTCTAGTCCCTCCCATGTGACCTGTTAACCACCACAAGGTTGCCAGGCACCTGCTTAAGGACTTTCCTCCTGCTTGCTCCTCCCAAAACCAGTCAAACTAGCTGGATTTTCTCACTTGAAAAGCCATGAGTGCCTACTCTGTTTTGCAGCAGCTTTTCACCCCTCACACCAGCCATAGATAGCCTTTTTCATCCCTCAATCTCTGCACATTACAGTGCACGTTTTCATTGATCAACCATTGAGATTGCAAGGTTTGATCCCCAAGCATTAGCCAATTGCAATCCAGCTTTGTTCTTCATCATTACCTTCTAGAATTGGTTGAATTTGTGGCTGAAATCAGGCTGAGTCTTGCCCCTTGGTACAAGGCAAGATTGCCTCTATCCATTAGCATTTAATGCAAAGGGATTCAGCTTGATCCTAGCCACAAATCAGCTGAATTTTGGGATTTGCTAATGATGAAATAGATTTGGTTTTGGCCTATAAATAGAAGGCAATGCCCAAGGTTACAAACACAACTGATAACAGCATTTCAAGAGCAGAAACTCTACTCATTTCAGCTTACAAACCCTCACAAACAACCAGAAAAAAACCAACCCAACACAAAGCATCACAAAGTTCAAGTTCATCACCAATATCAAAAACCTTTGTGAAAGCCTTCAACCAATTCAAATCCTTTGCAGCTGGAGCTTTGCTAAGGAGTTCTGTAAGTGTTCCAAGCTTTTGTATTGCATTTTCATTTGTGTTTGCATAGCAATTTTGGTTCAAAACCATTTGGTTCTAAAAAACCCCTTTTGAATTTCAAAGAAATCCCAAGGTTTTCAAAACATCAAAACTGGTTTGTCCAGCCTTTTTCATCCCAAAAACTCAAAGCTTTTCACTCACCTAAAAGGTCCTGAGTGTGTTCAGAAGTTGTTTCTGAACAAAAGTTCAGAAACAGCTTCTGAACTCAAAAATTCGCATGCTTCGCAGTGCGAAGTCATGGTCGCAGTGCGACCATGACAGAACTCAGAATCTGAGTTTTTGTGTCCAAATGACCCTTTTTTTGAGGTTCTAGCCCCAGAGCTCAGAACCTAAGAGTTTTTAAACCCATGTTTTTCAAACCATAACAAGGATTTTGCACAATTTTGACCAAATCACAAGTTCGTATGACCATTTGTTGGATAACTTGCGAAACAAGTTATGTTCTCAAACTTTCAAAACCACATGAACAAATCAGCTATGTTCATCATTTCAATCAAAACTTGAACAATAAGTATTGTCTATGATGTTCAAAACTCAAACATGAACATACGCCGAATACGTTCGCATTTTCGCAAAATGAGACGAACTTGCGCGTTTTCTAGCAAAATTTGCTAAACCTTTCCAATTTGGGTTTTCAAACCAAATGTTTTGACATACCTTGGGATTTCTAAAGAATTCTACCCAAAAACATGAATGAAAAAGGGATGGTGTGACGTATGTCTCTCCATTGCCCCGATTGTACGAATGCGTGACGTATGTCTCGTCGCTCGGACAATCGTCATTCCTTTTTTAATATATACAACCATAACCAAACCAAACCTTGGCCCCTTGTGGTCAATCCGAACCTTTTGGTCCCCCGTGGCCATTAGATTCGATCGCCCGACTCGTTGGAGTCTACTCGGTCAATGTTCGACTCGTCCGAGTCCATTGTACCCGTTCTTGATCTCAGTGGATCAATCGAACAATCGCCCGACTTTTCGGAGTCCACTCGGTCAATGATTGACTTGTATGAGTCCATTGCACCTCTCTTGGTCCCATAGCGGCCAATTCGAACCTTTTACCCTAACGGACGTACCTTTTAACAATTCTAATGCGATTCACGAACAAACGCTTAGTAAGTCTCCCAAGCGCGAGCATACAAGCTACGTTTTAATCGCAAGAATTCGGTTAAAACATCGTCCATTTAAAATTAACCAACATATGTACGTTTTTCTACCAAAGAACTACGTACGCTTTGAATTCTCCGACTACCGGGAGATACGTAGGAGCAAGATCGACATCTTGTCAAGCGCAATAATAAAAACTTTTTTCCTTCTTTTCTTTCGTTTGTTTTTATCTCTTTCTCCCCCCCAAGGCAAATGATTAGTCGTGTGGGGCCCCCATGTTTTAAAAGTTATTTACAATCATGAATAAAAGCACTTTTTTATGTTCATCTGAGTCTTTTTCTTTTTTGCATTTGTTTTAAAAATATTTTTTTTACAAAAAGCCTAAAAAAAAAAATCATACTCATGCAGATCTACACATCCACCCTCCAAAAACAACACTGCCTTAAACCCTTATGACTTCGATTTCCCGATTAATCAAACGGAAGATGATGAAGAGGACGATTATGAACCGCCTGAAGAATTGTCTAGACTTGCAAATCAAGGGGATAGGGTAATACAACCTCACCAAGAATCGGTTGAAAAGGTCAACTTGGGTACCGAAGAGGATAAGAAAGAGGTCAAGATAGGAGCCTCCCTACACGAGGATGTGAAAGGAAAGTTGATCAAGCTTCTGCAAGAGTACGTGGACGTATTCGCTTGGTCGTACCAAGACATGCCGGGTTTAGACCCTAACATCGTTGTACACAAGCTGCCACTCAAGCCGGAATGCCCGCCAGTGAAGCAGAAATTGAGAAGAACTCGACCCGATATGGCTCTCAAGATCAGAGAAGAGGTCAAAAAGCAATTCGATGCCGGCTTCTTAGCCGTAACCAAGTATCCAACATGGGTTGCCAACATTGTGCCAGTTCCGAAGAAGGATGGCAAGGTGAGAATGTGTGTGGATTATCGGGACTTGAATAAAGCAAGCCCAAAGGATGATTTCCCGCTACCACACATCGACATATTGGTGGACAACACAGCCCAATTCTCAGTTTTTTCCTTTATGGATGGCTTCTCAGGATATAACCAAATCAAGATGGCTCCAGAGGATATGGAGAAAACTACGTTCATCACTCCATGGGGGACATTCTGCTATAAGGTAATGCCTTTCGGATTAAAAAATGCCGGGGCAACATACCAAAGAGCAATGGTGACTCTTTTCCATGACATGATCCATAAGGAAATAGAAGTCTACGTCGACGACATGATTGCCAAATCCCAAACGGAGGAGGATCATATAGTCCATCTACAAAAGCTTTTCGAACGCCTAAGAAAATTCAAGCTGCGCTTAAATCCTAACAAGTGCACATTTGGCGTTAGATCCGGGAAGTTATTGGGCTTCATCGTCAGCCAAAGAGGTATTGAAGTGGATCCCGATAAGGTGAAGGCCATCCAAGAAATGCCAACGCCAAATACCGAGAAAGAAGTTCGGGGTTTCTTAGGAAGATTGAACTACATCGCCAGTTTCATTTCACATATGACAGCTACCTGCGAACCAATCTTCAAACTGCTAAGGAAAAACCAAGCCGTTCATTGGAATGAGGATTGCCAAGAGGCGTTTGACAAGATCAAACAATACCTGCAAGAACCACCAATTTTAATACCTCCGGTTCCGGGTAAACCCCTCATCTTATACCTAACCGTACTTGAAGGATCAATGGGTTGTGTGTTAGGGCAACAAGATGAAACGGGAAGAAAAGAGCATGCAATCTACTACCTAAGCAAGAAGTTTACCGACTGTGAAACAAGGTATACTTCGCTTGAAAAGACTTGCTGCGCTTTGGCATGGGCTGCTCGACGCCTAAGGCAATACATGTTGACCCATACAACTTGGTTGATATCGAAGATGGATCCCATCAAATACATCTTCGAAAAGCCGGCCCTCACAGGGAAGATAGCCCGTTGGAAAATGCTGTTGTCTGAGTACGACATCCAATATGTTGCTCAAAAAGCCATCAAAGGGAGTATCTTATCCGAGCACCTCGCTCACCAACCATTGGAGGATTATCAGCCCATACAATTCGACTTCCCAGACGAAGATGTCGTAGTTTTGAATGACGAAGAAGTCACAAGCGATGATGAAGGGCCAGAACCAGGAGCTCAATGGAAGCTCGCTTTCGACGGCGCCTCAAATGCCATGGGGCACGGTATCGGAGCAGTTTTAATCTCCCCAAGAAATGGATACCAACCCTTCACAGCAAGATTATGCTTTGACTGCACCAACAACATGGCAGAATATGAAGCATGTATCCTAGGCCTCGAAGCAGCAATTGATCTAAGGATCAAAAACCTTGAGGTATACGGTGATTCAGCCTTGGTCATCTATCAAGTCAAAGGAGAATGGGAAACAAAACATCCCAATTTAATTCCCTACCGAGCCCGGGTTGTAGAGTTGATTAAGCATTTTGATGAAATCAACTTCCATCACATACCTCGAGAAGAAAACCAGGTGGCAGATGCTTTGGCTACATTATCATCAATGTACCAAGTAAATTCTTACAACGAGGCACCAATCATAAGGATGGATCGTAGGGACAAACCAGTTGTATGTGCATCAGTCGAAGAGGGACTTGACGACAAACCTTGGTTCTACGACATCAAGCGATACCTCGAAGAACAAGAGTATCCAGACAATGTCTCGCACACCGACAAGAGGACCCTCAGAAGATTGGCATCCCAGTTCTTCCTCAGTGGAAATACCCTCTACAAAAGAAACTATGACATGGTCCTGCTCAGATGTGTGGATAAACATGAAGCGGACATGCTCATCAAAGAAATCCACGAGGGATCATTTGGAACCCATGCTAATGGGCATGCAATGGCAAAGAAAATCTTAAGGGCGGGCTACTATTGGTTAACCATGGAAGCTGACTGTTTCCACTATGCCAAGACTTGTAACAAGTGCCAGATTTACGCCGACAAGGTGCATGTACCACCAACTACACTGAATGTCATGACTTCACCTTGGCCATTCTCTATGATGGGCATAGACATGATTGGAATGATCGAGCCTAAAGCGTCAAATGGACATCGCTTCATCCTCGTTGCCATCGACTACTTCACCAAATGGGTAGAAGCAGCTTCGTATGCAAACGTAACCAAACAAGTGGTAGCCCGATTCATCAAGAAGGAAATCATTTGCCGTTATGGTACTCCCCACAAAATCATCACCGATAATGGGGCAAACCTGAACAACAAGACAATGAAGGAGTTGTGCAAGGATTTCAAGATCGAGCACCATAATTCCTCCCCTTACCGACCAAAGATGAACGGTGCGGTAGAAGCAGCCAATAAGAACATAAAGAAGATCATCCAAAAGATGGTAACAACATATAAAGATTGGCACGAGATGCTTCCCTTTGCGCTACATGGCTACAGAACAGCCATTCGCACTTCAACTGGGGCAACCCCTTTCTCCTTAGTATACGGCATGGAAGCTGTTCTCCCCGTAGAGGTGGAAATTCCTTCGTTAAGAGTCTTGATGGAAACCAAGCTAGAGGAAGCTGAATGGGTCCAAACAAGGTTCGACCAACTAAATCTCATAGAGGAAAAGCGTCTGACGGCAATATGTCACGGACAACTCTATCAAAGGAGGCTCAAGAGAGCATTCGACAAGAAGGTCCGTCCTCGAGAATTCAAAGAAGGAGACCTAGTGCTCAAGAAGATATTACCTATCCATAAAGATCCCCGCGGGAAGTGGACTCCTAGTTATGATGGGCCGTACGTGGTAAAGAAAGCTTTCTCAGGCGGAGCCCTGATCATCACCACCATGGACGGAGAAGAGTTCCCACTCTCAATAAACTCCGATGCAGTCAAGAGGTATTATGCCTAAGAGAAAAAGAAGAAAAAAAAAAAGAAAAAAGCTCGCTAAATCGAAAACCTAAAAGGGCGGTTTAGGCAATAGAGAGCGTCCTGCTAGATCGAAAACCTGAAAAGGCGGTCTAGGTAAAAATTAAGGACATCAAAAAAAGGAAATATACCCCGGTGGATTGAAAACTCGAAAGAGCGGTCCAGGCAAAAGTTAGGGGTTAACAAAAGAAGAAAGGCAATGACTGCAGCATCCAAGCTCCGGGCAAGATTCAAGAGGAGAGGAATCGGTCTCATCAGCATCTTCCAAAAACAAACAAAAATCTCGAAGTCATAAGGAAATAGCATGTGTTGTGCCAAAACCAACATTTTTCTTTTTGCTTTTTCTTGTCTTTCTCTATCTCACTTCTCACTTTGTATTTTTTACCCATTCAAGAGGTCAAATCTGCATTGAATAAATTTCCTTTTTGTTATTTTTTATGTTCTCAGTAGCGCATAAAATTTTGTTTTATTCATGATGAAAATGCTTTAAAACATGGGAAATAAACAAAAGAATTTTCTTCCAAAAAGAAAAAAGCAAACAAACATTGCTTTATTTTGAATCTTCGTGAATTCCGAAAGAATTGCGGTAATTCCCACCAAAATATTGCACCCAAAAGACTTATGCTCTTCAGCAAAGGCAAGTGTGTAACTCACGGCACGCGGAGCGCAAAAACCCCAAGGGTCAAGAGGAACAAATTCCCCAGCAAAAACACCCTAAAACATCCAAACATCAAGGCTGGATATCGATCATGCTTCCAAAATGATCCTTATATCCCCATAGGCCAAACCTCATTGATATTCCCCAGGGAGTCTCAACCCCAAACAAAAGTCCAATCATTATTGGCAAACCCACACAAATCTTCGGGCTAAGCCCGAACTACACCGGTTTTGATCCCATTTGGGTATGTAGGCAAAGGACCTTGTCCTTCCAAACCAACCAACCAAAAAACAACAAAAAGAGAGAGTCCAATCATCATTGGCACAACCACAACCAAGACCGACTTTGCTCGGCACCCAACTAGCATCACACACATCATGCATAGCATAATTCATGCATCATGTCATTTTCATTCATGCATGCATATCCAAATCATTCATACACATGCATTTCATTTCATAAATCATGCATCCTCAACAAGGATTCTCCAGTGAGAATCACATATTCACCAACATCCATCAACAGTCAAGTAAGCGTTCCCCAGTGAACCTCCTCCACTAACTGTCCCCAATTCCCCAGAAAGAATCTTTGTTTGAATCCATCTCATATCATATTGCATTGCATATCACTGCATATCATACTGCATAACATGCATCATATAATCATGTTTTCCAGTTCAACCAGGGGCACCTATTTAGGGTAAGACCACAGCTCGTTAGGAATCGACCTTCAGTGAAAGTGCCTGAATAAGATTACCTAGCTTAGGTATCGACCTCTAGTGAAAGTGCCTAGATAAGATCACCTCCCCCCAGTGTATCGACCTTCAGTGTTAGCGGCTGAATAAGATCACAGCTCGTTAGGAATCGACCTTCAGTGAAAGTGCCTGAATAAGATTACCTAGCTTAGGTATCGACCTCTAGTGAAAGTGCCTAGATAAGATCACCTCCCCCCAGTGTATCGACCTTCAGTGTTAGCGGCTGAATAAGATCACAGCTCGTTAGGAATCGACCTTCAGTGAAAGTGCCTGAATAAGATTACCTAGCTTAGGTATCGACCTCTAGTGAAAGTGCCTAGATAAGATCACCTCCCCCCAGTGTATCGACCTTCAGTGTTAGCGGCTGAATAAGATCACAGCTCGTTAGGAATCGACCTTCAGTGAAAGTGCCTGAATAAGATTACCTAGCTTAGGTATCGACCTCTAGTGAAAGTGCCTAGATAAGATCACCTCCCCCCAGTGTATCGACCTTCAGTGTTAGCGGCTGAATAAGATCACAGCTCGTTAGGAATCGACCTTCAGTGAAAGTGCCTGAATAAGATTACCTAGCTTAGGTATCGACCTCTAGTGAAAGTGCCTAGATAAGATCACCTCCCCCCAGTGTATCGACCTTCAGTGTTAGCGGCTGAATAAGATCACAGCTCGTTAGGAATCGACCTTCAGTGAAAGTGCCTGAATAAGATTACCTAGCTTAGGTATCGACCTCTAGTGAAAGTGCCTAGATAAGATTACCTCACTCAGTGTTCAACCTTCAGTGTTAGCGGCTGAATAAGATCACTTCCCCTTTAGGAATCTACCTCTAGTGAAAGTGCCTAGATAAGATTACCTTCATCCCCCAGTGGGTCTACCTCCAGTGTTAGCGGCTGGATACGATCAACTTTTCCAACCATTGCATTTGCATTCCGTGAAGGACAAAATTCGGGTCCTTCTTTTTACTTAATTGATCTTCGCAAAGAGTTCATGAGATGCCCTCGGCACTCACGCACTCTATGCGAAGACACAATTAAGTAGGGGCAGCTGTAGCACCCTAATTTTGTCCTAAGCATTTTAAAATAAAAAATCAAAAAAATCAAAGAGGGAGGAAAAAGTCAAAAGTCACAAAAGTCAACAGAAAAGTCAACATTTCAAAAATGCTGACTTCGCACTGCGAAGCTCACTTCGCACTGCGAAGTCTGCGATTTTTCTGCAGATTTTTGGTTGCTTTGATTTAATTCCAGAATTTGTTACATATCATTTCCATAATTATTTTAAGTAGCATTCATGGCTAATTGGGCCAAGCAAAACCAGAATTGAAGGACTTGCCATTAATGCCAAGGTTGGAAGCTTTTTCTTCCAACCTAGCATGTGACAAGCAAGTGGGCTTGCCCTTGGGCAGCTCTAGTCCCTCCCATGTGACCTGTTAACCACCACAAGGTTGCCAGGCACCTGCTTAAGGACTTTCCTCCTGCTTGCTCCTCCCAAAACCAGTCAAACTAGCTGGATTTTCTCACTTGAAAAGCCATGAGTGCCTACTCTGTTTTGCAGCAGCTTTTCACCCCTCACACCAGCCATAGATAGCCTTTTTCATCCCTCAATCTCTGCACATTACAGTGCACGTTTTCATTGATCAACCATTGAGATTGCAAGGTTTGATCCCCAAGCATTAGCCAATTGCAATCCAGCTTTGTTCTTCATCATTACCTTCTAGAATTGGTTGAATTTGTGGCTGAAATCAGGCTGAGTCTTGCCCCTTGGTACAAGGCAAGATTGCCTCTATCCATTAGCATTTAATGCAAAGGGATTCAGCTTGATCCTAGCCACAAATCAGCTGAATTTTGGGATTTGCTAATGATGAAATAGATTTGGTTTTGGCCTATAAATAGAAGGCAATGCCCAAGGTTACAAACACAACTGATAACAGCATTTCAAGAGCAGAAACTCTACTCATTTCAGCTTACAAACCCTCACAAACAACCAGAAAAAAACCAACCCAACACAAAGCATCACAAAGTTCAAGTTCATCACCAATATCAAAAACCTTTGTGAAAGCCTTCAACCAATTCAAATCCTTTGCAGCTGGAGCTTTGCTAAGGAGTTCTGTAAGTGTTCCAAGCTTTTGTATTGCATTTTCATTTGTGTTTGCATAGCAATTTTGGTTCAAAACCATTTGGTTCTAAAAAACCCCTTTTGAATTTCAAAGAAATCCCAAGGTTTTCAAAACATCAAAACTGGTTTGTCCAGCCTTTTTCATCCCAAAAACTCAAAGCTTTTCACTCACCTAAAAGGTCCTGAGTGTGTTCAGAAGTTGTTTCTGAACAAAAGTTCAGAAACAGCTTCTGAACTCAAAAATTCGCATGCTTCGCAGTGCGAAGTCATGGTCGCAGTGCGACCATGACAGAACTCAGAATCTGAGTTTTTGTGTCCAAATGACCCTTTTTTTGAGGTTCTAGCCCCAGAGCTCAGAACCTAAGAGTTTTTAAACCCATGTTTTTCAAACCATAACAAGGATTTTGCACAATTTTGACCAAATCACAAGTTCGTATGACCATTTGTTGGATAACTTGCGAAACAAGTTATGTTCTCAAACTTTCAAAACCACATGAACAAATCAGCTATGTTCATCATTTCAATCAAAACTTGAACAATAAGTATTGTCTATGATGTTCAAAACTCAAACATGAACATACGCCGAATACGTTCGCATTTTCGCAAAATGAGACGAACTTGCGCGTTTTCTAGCAAAATTTGCTAAACCTTTCCAATTTGGGTTTTCAAACCAAATGTTTTGACATACCTTGGGATTTCTAAAGAATTCTACCCAAAAACATGAATGAAAAAGGGATGGTGTGACGTATGTCTCTCCATTGCCCCGATTGTACGAATGCGTGACGTATGTCTCGTCGCTCGGACAATCGTCATTCCTTTTTTAATATATACAACCATAACCAAACCAAACCTTGGCCCCTTGTGGTCAATCCGAACCTTTTGGTCCCCCGTGGCCATTAGATTCGATCGCCCGACTCGTTGGAGTCTACTCGGTCAATGTTCGACTCGTCCGAGTCCATTGTACCCGTTCTTGATCTCAGTGGATCAATCGAACAATCGCCCGACTTTTCGGAGTCCACTCGGTCAATGATTGACTTGTATGAGTCCAT
Source organism: Medicago ruthenica (assembly GCA_018208015.1). Lineage (NCBI taxonomy): Eukaryota > Viridiplantae > Streptophyta > Magnoliopsida > Fabales > Fabaceae > Medicago > Medicago ruthenica. The sequence goes on from CM031376.1 coordinate 37,869,295, forward strand.
TGCACCTCTCTTGGTCCCATAGCGGCCAATTCGAACCTTTTACCCTAACGGACGTACCTTTTAACAATTCTAATGCGATTCACGAACAAACGCTTAGTAAGTCTCCCAAGCGCGAGCATACAAGCTACGTTTTAATCGCAAGAATTCGGTTAAAACATCGTCCATTTAAAATTAACCAACATATGTACGTTTTTCTACCAAAGAACTACGTACGCTTTGAATTCTCCGACTACCGGGAGATACGTAGGAGCAAGATCGACATCTTGTCAAGCGCAATAATAAAAACTTTTTTCCTTCTTTTCTTTCGTTTGTTTTTATCTCTTTCTCCCCCCCTTTTATTATATTTTGACATAAATAAGCATGCGCGCAAAACAAAAAAAAACAATTTAAGCTTTAGCCAAATAGAAGGTTCCCGTTGAGTACAACGGACGTGAGGGGTGCTAATACCTTTCCCTTGCGTAATCGACTCCCGAACCCGACAATGGTTGCGATGACCATCCTTTCCTCATCGTCAAAGGGTTTTATTATCGTTTCCCTTTAAACAAAAAAAAAACTTAAGGGTTTATCAACGTTCCCTTTACACAAAAACTTTGGTGGCGGCTTCACAAAAGGCCCTCCGAGCGTTTACGAACGACCTCGGAGGATTTGCGCGTCTTTTTCCCAAGGAAAAAAACGAGGTGCGCACACATTGTAACACCCCAACTTTTTATTTTAAGTAATCCAATAAAGCTTAATAGGTGTAGTGTGGTGAATATTATTATTAATGTTGTTTTATTTGAATGTGATGTAAATGTTGAGATGGTGGAATTATATTGGTGAATTAATTTATGATACGAGAATTTAAAATAATAAAGATAGAGAATTGAAAAACAAGTAGAAAAGAGTAGGAGGTGTAGAAAATAGGTTTTTAATAAGTGGGGGAGGGGAAAAACAAAAGAATAGTGAATAGATGAGGAAAGTTATATGAAGAGTGGCTGGCCAAAATATAAATAAGGGTTTTGGGAAATTAGAAATCAGTTTTGGCTAAACGTAGAAATAGAGAGAAAAGCAGCAGTCAGAGGGAGGAAACCTAGCTTCAGGAAGTCAAGCCAAACCGGAGACTTGAGGAATCGAGGTAAAGGGGAGTTTTATTCACCATAAGGGTTGTATGAGCATATGGGTAGTGAAGGATTTCCGTTTATTTTTATGATCTTGTGATAATTTCATGTTAAAGTTGTCTTCTTTCGTAGTATTTTTTTTTTCGTAATTCCAAATTTCAGTCTCCCATTATTTACCCTTTTGAATCGCGCTGCCATTGATGTTGCTGTCTATTTATTTCTGCTTGTATGATTAATTCATTGCGATAGTGATTAATTGAGCCGTATTATTTATATATATCCCATTTTGCTGTGTGGCTGTTTGATTGAATTTCCATGCTAGAAATTTAACATTTGTGCCGATATAAGTACCAATCGGTGTATGGTATGTGATGATTTCAGTGATGCTATTATGACTAGAAATAGAATATATATGTATGTATATGTCCTATGAATTATGCTTACAAACCTATGTGCGACAAAGAACTGTTATTATCAATTGAAGTCCAAATGATTGTTAACATGATTTTATAAATATATCGAATTACGGTTGATTAGTTCATGAAATGCATACTCTACCTTGCTGATATCCATCTGATTTAATTGTGACTAGTTCACCGTATTGAAAATTATTCGCGACAGGTAGCTATTTTTTTTTTGGTATCATAGAGGTATTAAACTGTGTATAAACAATTGGCAGTGAAAAAGTACCATTATATTAGTTAAAATAACGTATCCTAATTTCAAAGTAATACTTATATATATATGATTGTTATACTGAAATCATTCCTACTATTTTTAAATGTGTTTGAGATGAATTTCATGCTCCTTATGGACGTGTCTTGGATACCATAGTTACTTCTTAAGATGAATTATTAGATGATGTGTAATTGATATGTTATTTAACGATGTGTCAATGATAAAATATTTGACGGTGTCTATGTTTACTGATGATGAGGATGATGATGAGTGAGAATAATAATGATGTGAGTGATGATGTATGTTCATGAAGACGAAGTTTTCTTATGATAATGATATGAATGACGATGATATGTTTTGTCCCGGTGTCGTGCATAATAGGAAGAGTTTGCATCTATGGTTGTAAGTTGTTGTTGGTGTGTTAATATTTAATACTTGCGGAGTCTGTCCTCATGCATACATATAGGGACGTGTCTAGGAAATTATGAAGATGCAATGACGATGAAAGTCCAGTAACATATCTCTGGCAAATTATGACGACGATAGGTGTGGTACCACATTCATGTAGGTCTTAGGATGAAGGTGAGAAAAACACACACAAGAAGGGGGGGGGGGTTGAATTGTGTGACTCAAAAACTTAGATCTTTTCTTTGCAAAACTTAAGGTTAAGTTCAGAAGCTGATATGAATCAGTTCTGAACTGTTATCAAGAGTTATGCAGCGGTTCAAATAATGAAAAGACAAAGGTAAAGGGAGACACACAGAATTTATACTAGTTCATTCTCAATGTGAGAAGTAGTCCAGTCCCCTTGTTTTCCAACAAGAGAGTTCCACTATAATCAGTTCTGATTACAAATGCTCAACCACTAAGCAAGAGACTTCCAGTTGCTCAATCACAAAGAAAGAGGCTTCTATGCTCAACCACCAAGGAAGAGGCTTCCAATGCTCAACCACTAAGGAAGAGGCTTCTCAATGCTCAGCCACTAAGGAAGAGGCTTCTGACTCAGACCACAAAGGAATGAGGTTACAAATGCTCAGTATACAGACTGAGACTTTAGGGACCAAACTGGTTTACAAGTAAAGGAGTTTGGGTTGAACACTTGATAAAATATCAGAGGTGTTCTCTTAATACAACACAGGTTAAGACTCTTAACCTTAAGAAATTCTAAGTTACAAGACTGAAGAATTTCTAAGAGTTTTGAACTTATGAGTTTTACAGCAGAAAACAGAGCACAGGTTCAGCAATTTGTTTCAAGAGTCTTAGACAAATTTCTTCTTCAAATCTTCTTCCTTTTATAGATGAAATATAGCTGTTGAAGATTTGCTTGATTTGAGGAAAGAGTCGTTGCAATTTAAGCTAGGATTTCTGCAAATGTGTGCTGCACTTTTTCAAACAAACCAGAGCAGCAGCCATTTTTAAAATGGCCTACCTTAAAAGCTGGGGAATGTCTGGGTCTGGGAGACAACTGTTCCATTGGGTTGCTCTGACACGTCCAGGCATTAAATGCGCACAGTACCACTTGCTTTTAGCCACATCAGCCTTCAGAAGCTTCTCTGTGTGAACAGTGCATCAGAAGCACTGAACATCAGAAGCTGGCTTCAGGATCAGAAGCTGGTCTTCAGACGTTGACTCTGCGTTGACTTCTTCAGAAGCACCCAGACATCAGAAGCTGCCTTCAGACTCAGAAGCTGCACTTCAGGAGCACCACTTCAGGAGCACTTCTTCAGGAGCACTTCTTCAGACCCAGTTTCCTTCTAGCTTTGCAACATTGCTTCTTTGCTTTCCTTTCTTGCTCTTAGCTTATTCTTTCATAACCATCATTAGTTTCCAATCAATAAACACGTGGTTCTGAAATCACTCAAACAAAGAATTAGCACATAACCAAGTTTCTATTTAACACTTTGTTATCATCAAAACCATAAAGAGAGATATGTTTACACATGAATGTTTCAACAATCTCCCCCTTAATTCATAAGAGAATTGTTAAACACATTTTGTTCCAACATAGGAAAGTGTCCATATGCATAATAATTGATGATGCTTGTTCTTGGTGTTTAAGAAAGAGTAATAAACGTGAGCCGATGAGATGTAGAATCTAATGAAGAATGAAATATTGTTGATGTTCTATGACGGTGGATGCGATAACTAATGTTCCTATTATTACACATGATTTCCTAATGATATGTATGGTTGTATTTTCTCACCCCTTCCTTGTTGTTGTGTTGTTATGGTGGCTGTACTCTTGGGGTACAGACACTCAGGTTGAGGAAGACTAGTTGCGGGACGATTCAGCAGGTGGCGGCGGAAGCATATTCTGTTTTCTCTCTTCTATTAGTAGTCGAATAAGTATGTAGTCGATGCGAGCTCTGATATGTAACACTAGGGTCGGGTTGGCTATTCGATTTTACATTTTGAAGTTTGAAGTATTTTAAGTTTATGAATTAATTATGGATGTTGAAACTTGATTTTTATTATAATAAGAATAATGAATTTTTCCGCTGCAATGTTTATGACTTTGTTTTACGAAACGATGATAAGTTAGGATGCGTAACACCTAATCTCATTTATTTATATTTCGGTATTTATTAAATTAAAGTCGGGGTCTTAGGGTGTCACATAGTTGGTATCAGAGCAGGTCGGTCCATTCGGCCTAGGATTTTAACAATGTTTTAGCCCTAATAGGCAACATGTGTGCAGAACACTGTAGATGTCTAATTACTAATCCCTTTCCTGATTTTGACGATGCAGTTAAAGAATGGCTGGAAGAAACGATCAGGCAATTGCTAACGCTATGGCAGCAATGGCACAGACTATGGCACAAGCTAACGCTGCCATTATGGGACAACAGAACCAACAAGGGGGAGCTGAGGAGCTTCGGCTGGATAGGTTTATGAGAACCAATCCACCGACCTTCAAGGGAAGGTATGATCCTGATGGGGCACAATCATGGTTACAAGGAGTAGAGAGAATCTTCCGAGCAATGGTGTGTACTAATGAGCAGAAGGTCAGACTGGCGACACATATGCTGGCAGAAGAGGCTGAGTTCTGGTGGGAAAACACCCGTCAGAGGCTTGATGTTGCGGGTACAGCAGTTACCTGGGGAGTCTTTAGAGAAGAGTTTTTGGGAAAATATTTTCCCGCTGATGTTCGTAACCAAAAGGAAATCGAATTCCTCGAACTAAAATAGGGAAGTATGTCTGTAGCGGATTATGCGGCGAAATTTGAGGAGCTGTCCAGGTATTGTCCTCATTACAATGTAGTGGGGGCGGAAGTTTCTAAGTGCTTAAAGTTTGAGAATGGGTTGCGTCCAGAAATCAAGCAATTTATTGGCTACCAAGAGATCCATAACTTTTCTACGTTGGTCAATAAGTGTAGGATTTATGAAGGAGATAGCAAGGCAAGAACTAATCATTACAAAGCGGCGAGTGAGAAGAAAGGGAGGGACCAGAGTCGCAATAAGCCTTATAGCATTCCAGTTGATAAAGAAAAGCAGAAAAAAGGTGCTGGTTAGAAAGAAGCTAGTGGGGAAGATGTTCGTCCTCCGCTGAGATGTTTCAACTGCGGGGTTTTGGGTCATCGGGCGGCTGATTGTCAGAGTACAAAGCCTAAGTGTTTCAACTGTGGAGAAGCAGGTCACCGTTCGAATGAGTGTAAGAATGCTGTTAAATGTTTCAACTGTGGCGAGACCGGGCATATCAGTACACGCTGCCAAAAGCCGAAGCAGGAACAGAATAGAGGAAAGTTGTTTGCCTTGAGTGGAGAAGATGTCCCCAGTTCGACAACTTGATTCGAGGTACTTGTTTCATTAACAATGCTCCTTTGATTGCTATTATTGACACTGGGGCTACACATTCTTTTATTTCCCTTGACTGTGAGAAGCGGTTGAATCTTGTAATGACACCGATGTCGGGTAGTATGGTTATCGATACCCCAGCCAGTGGTTCCGTGACCACGACATTAGTTTGTCGAAATTGGCCCTTATCTATTTATGGGAAACATTTTAGGATGGATTTGGTTTGTTTAACCCTGAGTCAGTTAGATGTTATTTTAGGAATGAATTGGTTGGAATTCAATCGGGTTTACATCAATTGTTTTTCTAAGACTGTGCTTTTCCCCGAGCCTGAAGAGGAGAAGAATTCTAGGTTTGTGACTGCAGTACAAGTGGAAAAGTCTTTGAGAGAGGGTGCACAGGTGTTCGTGCTACTTGCTTCTTTAAAGTTGGAAGGTGGGCCGAGAAATTCTATCCAACCGATAGTGTGTGACTTTCCAGACGTATTTCCGGAGGACATTAGTGATTTACCACCGGAGAGAGAGGTGGATTTCACCATAGATTTGGTTCCGGGAACTAGACCTGTGTCAACTGCACCCTATCGAATGTCCGCTTCCGAGTTGAGCGAATTGAAGAAACAGCTGGAGGAATTACTAGAGAAGAAGTTTATCCAGCCTAGTGTTTCACCGTGGGGTGCGCCCGTGTTGCTTGTTAAGAAGAAAGATGGCAGTATGAGGTTATGTGTGGATTACCGTCAATTGAACAAAGTTACTATTAAAAATAAGTACCCACTACCCAGGATTGATGACCTTATGGACCAGCTGACCGGTGCTTGTGTGTTCAGTAAAATTGATTTGAGATCAGGATACCAACAAATTCGAGTGAAGGCAGAAGATGTACCCAAGACCGCTTTCCGAACTCGGTATGGCCATTATGAATATTCTGTGATGCCATTTGGAGTATCTAACGCCCCCGGAGTGTTCATGGAGTATATGAATAGAATTTTTCACCCTTTACTTGGATCGATTTGTAGTGGTGTTTATAGATGACATTTTGGTGTATTCCAAGACGGAAGAGGAGCATGCGGAACATTTGAGAATTGTGTTGCAGACCTTAAAAGAGAATAAGTTATATGCTAAAATGTCAAAGTGTGAATTTTGGTTACGCGAAGTGAGTTTCCTAGGTCATGTAATCTCTAGTAAGGGAATAGCGGTCGATCCATCCAAAGTAGACGCCGTGTTACAATGGGAAGCCCCTAAAACTGTTACGGAAATAAGAAGCTTCTTGGGCTTGGCTGGTTATTATCAAAGGTTTATCGAAGGATTTTCAAAGTTGGCATTGCCTTTGACACGATTGACTCGAAAGGGCGAGGCTTATGTGTGGGATAACCAATGTGAGGAAAGTTTCCAGGAACTTAAGAAGAGGTTGACGTCGGCACCAGTATTAATCCTACCGCAACCGAGTAAGCCATTTGTGGTCTACTGTGATGCATCTAATAGAGGTTTGGGTGGTGTACTTATGCAGGAAGGACGGGTTGTAGCATATGCGTCAAGACAATTGAAAATTCATAAAAAGAATTATCCGACTCATGATTTGTAGTTAGCAGCGGTGGTATTTGTGCTTAAGGTGTGGAGGCATTACTTGTATGGGTCAAGGTTTGAGGTGTTTAGTGATCATAAGAGCTTGAAATACTTATTTGATCAAAAAGAGTTGAATACGCGGCAACGAAGGTGGTTGGAATTCTTGAAAGATTATGATTTTGAGCTGAATTACCATCCAGGAAAAGCTAATGTAGTAGCAGATGCTTTGAGTAGGAAGGTCATACACATGTCAGCACTCATGGTCAAGGAGATGGAGTTGATTGAACAGTTTAGAGACATTAGTTTGGTTTGTGAAGTGACGCCGGGAAGTGTAAGGTTGGGTATGCTGAAACTGACAAGTACGGTGGTGGAAGAGATTAAAGAGGGGCAGAAGTCCGACTTGGAATTGGTGAATCACTTAACGCTAATCAACCAAGGAAAGGAGACGAATTTCAGAATGGATGAGAACGGGGTTATGAAATTTAAGGACAGAATTTGTGTGCCCGATATACCAGAATTGAAACGGAGTATTCTAGAGGAAGGTCACAGGAGGGAGTAGGCTGAGTATACACCCAGGGGCTACAAAAATGTATCAGGACATTAAGAAAATGTTTTGGTGGCCAGGCATGAAGAAAGAAGTGGCTGAATTTGTGTACTCGTGCTTGGTTTGTCAGAAATAAAAAATCGAACATCAGAAACCGTCCGGGTTGATGCAACCGTTGAACATTCCAGAGTGGAAGTGGGATAGCATTTCTATGGATTTTGTAACAAGCCTGCCGAAGACCTCGAAAGGGAGTGATACCATATGGGTTGTAGTGGATCGATTGAGCAAGTCGGCTCATTTCATACCAATAAGGTTAAATTACCCATTGCAGAAACTAGCAGAGATTTATATTGAACAAATAGTTAAGTTACATGGCGTCCCTTCAAGCATCATTTCAGATAGAGACCCGAGGTTTACCTCAAGATTCTGGGAGAGTTTACAGAAGGCTCTAGGGACTAAATTGAAGTTAAGTTCCGCATATCACCCACAGATGGAGGGCCAGACAGAGAGGACGATCCAGTCCTTAGAAGACTTGTTGAGAACTTGTGTTTTAGAACAAGGAGGGAGTTGGGATGCTTACTTACCACTAATTGAGTTCACCTACAATAATAGTTACCATTCTAGCATCGGAATGGCGCCTTTTGAGGCCCTGTACGGGAGAAGGTGTCGAACCCTGTTGTGTTGGTATGAGACGGGAGAGAGCGCAGTATTAGGACCGGAGATTGTACAGCAGACAACCGAGAAGATTAAAATGATTCAGGAAAAGATGAAAGCATCGCAAAGTAGGCAGAAGAGCTATCATGACAAGCGGAGGAAACCGTTGGAGTTTCAAGAAGGGGATCATGTGTTCCTGAAGGTCACTCCGGTGACGGGTGTTGGTCGTGCGTTAAAGTCTAAGAAGCTTACGCCTCAGTTTATTGGTCCTTATCAGATTACAAAGAGAGTTGGAGTAGTAGCCTATCAAATTGCCTTGCCACCCGCACTCTCAAACCTTCACAGTGTGTTTCATGTGTCTCAACTTCGAAAGTATGTTCCCGATCCGTCTCACGTAATTCAGATTGATGAAGTGCAAGTGAAGGAGAATTTGACCATTGAGACCTTACCATTAAAAATCGAAGACCGAGAGGTGAAGAAATTAAGGGGCAAGGAGATCGCGTTGGTCAAGGTAACGTGGGGAGGACCTGCTGGAGAGAGTATCACGTGGGAGCTGGAGAGTAAGATGAAGGAATCTTTTCCAGAGTTATTTATCTCAGGTAATTTTCGAGGACGAAAATCTATTAAGTGGGGGAGAGTTGTAACACCCCAACTTTTTATTTTAAGTAATCCAATAAAGCTTAATAGGTGTAGTGTGGTGAATATTATTATTAATGTTGTTTTATTTGAATGTGATGTAAATGTTGAGATGGTGGAATTATATTGGTGAATTAATTTATGATACGAGAATTTAAAATAATAAAGAAAGAGAATTGAAAAACAAGTAGAAAAGAGTAGGAGGTGTAGAAAATAGGTTTTTAATAAGTGGGGGAGGGGAAAAACAAAAGAATAGTGAATATATGAGGAAAGTTATATGAAGAGTGGCTGGCCAAAATATAAATAAGGGTTTTGGGAAATTAGAAATCAGTTTTGGCTAAACGTAGAAATAGAGAGAAAAGCAGCAGTCAGAGGGAGGAAACCTAGCTTCAGGAAGTCAAGCCAAACCGGAGACTTGAGGAATCGAGGTAAGGGGGGAGTTTTATTCACCATAAGGGTTGTGTGAGCATATGGGTAGTGAAGGATTTCCGTTTATTTTTATGATCTTGTGATAATTTCATGTTAAAGTTGTCTTCTTTCGTAGTATTTTTTTTTCGTAATTCCAAATTTCAGTCTCCCATTATTTACCCTTTTGAATCGCGCTGCCATTGATGTTGCTGTCTATTTATTTATGCTTGTATGATTAATTCATTGCGATAGTGATTAATTGAGCCGTATTATTTATATATATCCCATTTTGCTGCGTGGCTGTTTGATTGAATTTCCATGCTAGAAATTTAACATTTGTGCCGATATAAGTACCAATCGGTGTATGGTATGTGATGAATTCAGTGATGCTATTGTGCGCACTCGTTTTAAAAAACGGGCAATCCCCTGAGACGCGTACGAACGCTCGGGAGGCTGTTGTGAAGTCGCCACCAAAGTTTTTGTGTAAAGGGAACGTTGATAAACCCTTAGGTTTTTTTTGAAGGGAAACGATAATAAAACCCTTGACGATGAGGAAAAGGACTGGTCATCGCAACCATTGTCGGGTTCGGGAGTCGATTACGCAAGGGGAAGGTATTAGCACCCCTCACGTCCGTTGTACTCAACGGGAACCTCCTATTTGGCTAAAGCTTTAAATGTTTTTTAAATGTTTTGTGTGCATGCTTGAATATGTCAAAGGGAAAAAGAAAATATGATGAAAGGGGAAAAAGAAAGTTTTTTTATTATTGTGCTTGACAAGATGACTATCTTGCTCCTACGTATCTCCTGGTAGTCGGAGAATTCAAAGCATACGTAGTTCTTTGGTAGAAAAACGTACATATGTTGGTTATTTTTAATGAACGATGTTTTGACCGTATTCTTGCGATTAAACGTAGCTTGTATGCTCGCGGATGGGAGACTTAAGCGTATAGCTTGTATGCTCGCGCATGGGAGGCTTAAGGGTTTGTTTACGAATCGCGCTTAGAATAGGTAAAACATGTCCGTTGGGTAAAAGGGTTCGAATTGGCCGCTATGGGACCAAAAGAGGTGCAATGGACTCAATCGAGTCGATCATTGACCGGAGTGACTCAAACGAGTCGGGAAAAGGTTCGATTGATCCAACGGGATCAAGAACGGGTACAATGGACTCGATGGAGTCGAACATTGACCGGAGGGACTCAAACGAGTCGAGGGATTGAATCTAGTGGCCACGGGGGACCAAAAGGTTCGGATTGACCACAAGGGGCCAAGAATTTGTTTGGTGTGGTCGGATACGTTGAAAATGGAATGACGATTGTCCGAACGACGAGACATACGTCACGCATTCGTTCAATCGGGGCAATGGAGAGACATACGTCAAACCATCCCTTTTTCATTCAAGTTTTTTGGTTGAATTTCTTAGAAATCCCAAAGTTTATCAAAACACTTGGTTTGGAACTCGAAATGAAGAGGTTTTAACAATTTTGTGAAAAAACGCACAAGTTCGGCTCTTTTTGCAAACGGTTTTGAAAAGCGAACAAATTCGGCTTATGTTCACGCTTGATTTGAAAATCATGAACAAAGTTTTTGTTCAAGTTTGGTTTTGAAAATCATGAACAAAGTATGATTGTTATACTGAAATCATTCCTACTATTTTTAAATGTGTTTGAGATGAATTTCATGCTCCTTATGGACGTGTCTTGGATACCATAGTTACTTCTTAAGATGAATTATTAGATGATGTGTAATTGATATGTTATTTAACGATGTGTCAATGATAAAATATTTGACGGTGTCTATGTTTACTGATGATGAGGATGATGATGAGTGAGAATAATAATGATGTGAGTGATGATGTATGTTCATGAAGACGATATTTTCTTATGATGATGATATGAATGACGACGATATGTTTTGTCCCGGTGTCGTGAATAATAGGAAGAGTTTGCATCTATTTTTGTAAGTTGTTGTTGGTGTGTTAATATTTAATACTTGCGGAGTCTGTCCTCATGCATACATATAGGGACGTGTCTAGGAAATTATGAAGATGCAATGACGACGAAAGTCCAGTAACATATCTCTGACAAATTATGACGACGATAGGTGTGGTACCACATTCATGTAGGTCTTAGGAAAGTGTCCATATGCATAATAATTGATGATGCTTGTTCTTGGTGTTTAAGAAAGAGTAATAAACGTGAGCCGATGAGATGTAGAATCTAATGAAGAATGAAATATTGTTGATGTTCTATGATGGTGGATGCGATAACTAATGTTCCTATTATTACACATGATTTCCTAATGATATGTATGGTTGTATTTTCTCACCCCTTCCTTGTTGTTGTGTTGTTATGATGGCGGTACTCTTGGGTACAGACATTCAGGTTGAGGAAGACTAGTTGCGGGACGATTCAGCAGGTGGCGGCGGAAGCATATTCTGTTTTCTCTCTTCTATTAGTAGTCGAATAAGTATGTAGTCGATGCGAGCTCTGATATGTAACACTAGAGTCGGGTTGGCTATTCGATTTTACATTTTGATGTTTGAAGTATTTTAAGTTTATGAATTAATTATGGATGTTGAAACTTGATTTTTATTATAATAAGAATGATGGATTTTTCCGCTGCAATGTTTATGACTTTGTTTTACGAAACGATGATAAGTGAGGATGCGTAACACCTAATCTCATTTATTTATATTTCGGTATTTATTAAATTAAAGTCGGAGTCTTAGGGTGTTACAATCATCACAAGTGTAACAAATTTTCACGGATAACTATGAAACTAATTTATTTGTTTTTTAAAAAATTAATACGGATAATGATCATGTCTACTAACAGTATATAAAAATCGACGGCCAGAAAAATTTAATAATTGTCTTTATTAAAACTCATAATCTTCGTAATTTTATAATCGTCCAACAAACATTGAATGGTGTTTTGCATATAAAATAAAAAATTTATATTTTATCATATCGTTTCTCTCATATAACTATATAAAATTTGTTTATGCATATATAGACATTAAAAATCTACAGTGGGAATGGTACAAACATTGAACGGTGTTTTGCATATAAAATAAAAATTTAATTAATAGAAACACTGCATTAATGTTGATATTTCGAAATAGTCACGGTTTTTTAAAATTTTATCATATCGACTATCATATATCAGTACATAAAAATTTTTTTCTACATATATAAGCATATAAAATCCTCAACGAGTGCGGTTTAAATATCTAACGGTGTTTTAAATATAAAATAAAAATTTATTTAATAGACACACTACATTAATTAATGTTGATATTTGTAAAATAGTCATGAGTTTCTAAAACTTTATCATATCGACTTTTTCATATATGTATATAAAAATTTGTTTATGTAGATATAAACATTTAAAATTTGTAACGCGAACGGTGCAAACATTTTTCGGTGTTTTGCATATAAAATAAAAATTTAATTAATAAAAACATTGCATTAATGTTGATATTTTAAAAATAGTCACGAGTTTTCAAAATATTATCATATCGACTATCACACATCGATACTTACAAATTTTCTTCTACATGTATAAACATATAAAATCATCAACGAGTGCGGTTTAAATATTTAACGGTGTTTTAAATATAAAATAAAAATTAATTTAATAGACACACTACATTAATGTTGATATTTTGAAAATAGTCACGAGTTTCCAAAATTTTATAATATCGACTTTCTAATATATGTATATAAAAATTTGTTTATGGAGATATAAGTACATAAAATCTGCAATGGGTGGGGTGCAAACATTGAACATTGTTTTGCATATAAAATAAAGTTATTTAATAGAAACACTACATTAATTTTGATTTTGAAAATAGTCATGAGTTTTCAAAACTTTATCATATCGACTTTCTCATGTATGTATATATAAATTTGATTATGTAGATATAAACATTTAAAATCTGCAATGGGAACGATGCAAACATTGATCGGTGTTTTGTATATAAAATAAAATTTTAATTAATAAAAACACTGCATTAATATTTATATTTTGAAAATAGTCACGAGTTTTCAAAATTTTATCATATCAACTATCACATTTCGGTACATAATTTTTTTTTTCTGCATGTATAAACATATAAAATCCTCAACGAGTGCGGTTTAAATATTTAACAGTGTTTTAAATATAAAATAAAAATTTATTTAATAGACACACTACATTAATATTGATATTTTGAAAATAGTCACGAGTTTCGAAAATTTTATAATATCGACTTTCTCATATATGTATATAAAAATTTGTTTATGCAGATATAATTATATAAAATCAGCAACGGGTACGGTGCAAACATTGAACAATGTTTTGCATAAAAAATAAAAGTTATTTAATAGAAACACTACATTAATTTTGATTTTGAAAATAGTCATGAGTTTTTAAAATTTTATCATATCGAATTTCTCATATATGTACTGTACTGGCAGTGAGTACAATGCTTCTAGAAACTAGGGTTTCTGTGCTGTGTTTAGGTCATGCCTCGGGAATGGTCCCGAGGTTACTATTTGTAGCCTTTTTTGGGCCTAACCGGTCATGGTTTTGGGCCTAAATCATAAAAGGGCCAAAACCATGACTTGGGCGCCCTCGTAAGCTGCTGAGGGCGCCCCCAAAGGATTATGTGCGATTGTCAAGTGGGCCCTATGCCCTCTTGGAGGACGTCCAGCCCTATTTTAAGGGTTCACACCCTTGGCTTTGGGGTCTTAATTCCTTGATAGTGAGATCTACGGTCCACAGCCCAACAAGCACGAGTCTTGGTACAAGGCGAAGTGATTAAGCTGTTTACAGGGGGTCTGTCTATGACCTTTTGGCCAGCAAGTGGGACTTAGTAGCTACGAAGCCATGTGAAAAAATTTTATGAATACCAGCCCAACATGGGTGTTTAAACCCTACATGGGTACTAGCCTAACATGGGTGTTTAAACCCTGCATGGGTACTAGCCCAACATGGATATTGGCCCAACGTGGGTATTAGCTCCATGTTTTGTTTTGAGTACCTTCGTGGGCGGCACCAGCCCTACGAGGGTGCTGGGCGCCAGCCCAACAGGAATATTTATGCTAGCCCAACAAGCACAAGTCTTGGTACAAGGCGAAGTGATTAAACTGTGTGTAGCTCGCCGCGCCCTTTGGACCGCGTGTTGAGGACGCTTCTTATTGGGATCCGACGGCTGGCGTGAGGCGACCGTTCGCTCTCGATGACGTGTCGTAATCTTAGCGGTTCTCGGAAATCGTGCCAACTTAAGTGACGTCATCTGCGCGTTTTCCCAGGCTTTTCACTTTAAACTGAACGCGGATCTAATCAGTTCCTTTCTTTGTCTTTTCACTTTCCTTCTCCTTTCTTTGTCCGAAAAGCACGTCTCTCGCCTCCTACGAACAGTTTTTAGAATCAACGCTTTCCTCCAGGATCAAATCAGTCTCTTTCTTCGTCCAGTTTTCCTTCATCCGACACAGGTAATCCCCTTTTTTGGAGTTCATCTTCTGATCGTTAGCGCTTCGTTTTTGTAATTAAAACTAGGAAATGGTAGTTATCAGGGAGTGTGATGGGAAGGGGAACGTGTTATCTCCGGCTAACTCGGAGGAAAGGGATGCGTTATTGAGAGAGGCGGTTAGGCTTGCGAAACGATCGGATGGGACCACCGATTGGGTTGCCTTTGAGAATGCCTACTATGGCCATTCCCTTTTAGGGGAGTTTTCGAGCGATTCGAGTGATAGCGAGGATAAAGACGATAGCGGGAATTCATCTGATTGTGTTATTCTTTCTGTTCGTCCAGGTCCCTTGAAAGAAAATCACGGTATGGCGTCCACTAGTGATTTGGGGATAGGGGGTTCTCCTAGCGAAATGATGCGCTTGGAGTCCGTGTTTATGGATCTTGAACGAGTGGGGCAATTCCGAAGCAAGGTTAATGTTTCTTCGACAGGATGCGAAGATGATGTGGTGCTGGAGCCCTGCCGTCCTGGGGAGAAAGTATACTTACGGATGCCAAGGAGTAGGGCCCACGAGTTCTTCTACATGTATGCGGCGGTCTTTGAAGATTTGGGCGTGAAGTATCCCTTCACGCCCTTCTCCGAAACTGTCCTGAGGTGGTTGAATGTGGCGCCCTCGCAGCTTCAGCCCAACAGTTGGGCGTTCATCCGGGCCTTTGAGATAGCTTGCGAGGGATTAGGCTTTGAGCCCTCCGCCGGGTGTTTCTTTAGCTTCTATGGTACTCGGGGGGTGGACAAATCGTCTTGGGTTTCTGTTGGCGCGCACCCTGGGAAACGGTTGTTTCCACCTTACGCCTCTCATTACAAGAACTGGAGACGGACATTCCTTAGGGTAAGGGGAGGGGGGCGCGTACACAATGAGTTAAAATTTCCCATTTGCTGGACGAGTTCCCCAGCTTCCATTACGGGGTTTGCTTTCGAACAATTGAGTGCGTATGAACAAGGTGTCGTTTCCTTCCTGGATAAAATGCTGCCCATGGATATCCGGGAGTTGCTGAATAGAGAGGGGGATGTCGATAGCTTAGAGACCTATTTGCGTGAGTTGACTTCGTAACTTTGCTTGTCTAGCTTTTTACCTTTCTATTGATTAATTATTTGTGTAATGGCGTTGGCCTTTTGACTTGCAGAATCAATGGCGCCACTAACAGCTGCAGAGAGGAAGCAGTACTTGGCGGAGCTGAAGGCCAAGAGGTCGGGCGGGGTGGCTGAAACTGGCGACTCTTCTGGGCTCATCCTTCGTAAGTCCAAAAAGAGGACTGAGATTGCTCTTGACGCTCAACCTGAGTGTACTGTGGACGTGGCGCAGGAGAAGACTCAGGAGGAGAAGAAAAGGAAGGCGGCGGATCGGGAGGAGGGGGTGATAAAAGAGAGGAGGTCGAAACGGGCGCATTCTCATCCCGCCATTGAACTTTCCGGCCCCAGCCGGGATGTTCGATCTTTCTGGGATAAGGATTTTGATTTCGAAGCCTACGTGAAAGAAAGGATGGTTTGCAACCCCGACGATGTGACAGCTGGGATGCAGAACCCTGTTCCCTTTGCGACGAGGGATATCGGCGTGAACTGTTTGCGGTCTATTATGCTTCTGATGTCTGTTGATTGCAAATATGCGGAGTCAGTTCGTAATGGAGAAACGCTGTTGGAAAGGGTGAAGCTGCTGGAGAAGGAGTTACAAGAGGTTCAAGAGGGCAAGGAGAAAGAGGTCAAGGAGGCGGCGGAGGCGCTGAGGGCCGAGTTCGACGAGAAAATCAGTGATCTGAAGGTTGGTCATGACGCTGACCTCGCTGGGAAGGACGCGGTGATCATTCGTTTGAGAAAAGAGGTCGCCTCGGGGGTTGATAGGGAGACGGCGTTGCAGGCTGAGGTTGCGGAAGCCAAAGGAGAATTGGCGCTGTCTTTTGAGGCTGGGTTTGAGCGTGCGAAGGGGCAGGCCGCCTTCCTCCATCCTGAAGCTGATCTTTCGTCTATGGATTCGTTCAAGATAATCGTAGATGGCGTCCTTGTGGACGAACAATAATAGTCTTTGTTGTAACTTTAATTTACTTTGAACTTTCTTGAATTTGTCTTGATGCGTGATTTGTACTATATTTCGTTGGTTTCTTGTTTAATGATGGCGATGATAATGCTTCTTGGGTGATAGTTATTGCTTGTATGTTTTCTCGATTTATTTAAGATTGTCGAATCTGTTGAGCTTTCCTGTTTTATTGCTCTATTGAGGCATCTTATGTACGAATTCTTTTATTTTCGCGACGTGTTCGTTTTCTTCTTGCGACGCCCTAGTGTTAGGGACTTAAGTGGCTATTTTGTTTTTCGGCTTGCGACGTCTTAGAGCCCTCTTAGGGGTTAAGGAATTAGGCGGCGATCTTATTCTTTCGGCTCGCGACGTCTTAGAGCCCTCTTGGGGGTTAAGGAATTAGGCGGCGATCTTATTCTTTCGGCTCGCGACGTCTTAGAGCCCTCTTGGGGGTTAAGGAATTAGGCGGCGATCTTATTCTTTCGGCTCGCGACGTCTTAGAGCCCTCTTGGGGGTTAAGGAATTAGGCGGCGATCTTATTCTTTCGGCTCGCGACGTCTTAGAGCCCTCTTGGGGGTTAAGGAATTAGGCGGCGATTTTCATTTTAAGCACACGACGTCTTAGAGCCCTCTTGGGGGTTAAGGAATTAGGTGGCATTTTCATTTTAAGCACACGACGTCTTAGAGCCCTCTTGGGGGTTAAGGAATTAGGTGGCATTTTCATTTTAAGCACACGACGTCTTAGAGCCCTCTTGGGGGTTAAGGAATTAGGTGGCAACCCCTTAGGGGTTAGGCGCGCCCTTTGCGAGTTGATGCTGCCTATCTCGTTTCGGCGATGTCTGTGATACTGGAGTCAAAGCAGAGATAAGAGTAAACGGAAATTGGTGCCTCATTAAAAACCCAGCTTTCGCGGGGAAAAGAGTGCTCCCTTATTCCTCTTCGTTAATTGAAATCAAAATACAAACAATTAAAAAGAAAATGCCAGCAAAACATAAACTTTACAGCAGTTCGACCTTGTGTGGCTTGTTTGTAAGAATGATGAAGTACTCAGCTGTAGTAATGGCGAAGGTTGGCGGCATTCCAGGTTCGTGGTATCGTGTCTCCATTCAGCTCCTCCAACTTGTATGCTCCGTGTGCTAGCTTTTCCCTGACTCGGTATGGTCCTTCCCAGTTGGGAAGTAACTTTCCAATTCGGGTGGGCGCGACGACCTGTCTTAAGACCAAATCTCCTTCTTTCATGTCTCTTGGTATCACTTTTGAATTGTACCGGCGGGCTGCTCTTTGTTTGGCGGCGAATTCCCGGATGTGGGCGGCCTCTCGTACCTCGTCAATCATGTCTATTCCGCATAGTAAGCTCGCCTCATTAGCCTCCTCTGAGAAGTTCTCCCGGCGCCATGTTGGTGTGTCGATTTCTACAGGCAGCATAGCGTCGGCGCCGTATACCATGGTGAACGGGGTTTCCTTGGTTGTGGAATGAGGCGTCGTGTGATATGACCAGAGCACTTCATGCAATTGGTCAGCCCAAAGTCCTTTGGCGTCGTCAAGCTTCTTTTTTATGCCGTTCAAGATCACCTTGTTTGCAGATTCGGCTTGCCCGTTTGCTTGGGGATGGATGACTGAAACAAACTTCGTCTGGATTCCGAGTTGATTGCAGAATTCTACCACCTTGGAACTGGCGAACTGGGTCCCGTTGTCAGATACTATAACTTTGGGAAGCCCAAACCTGCATATTATTTTCTTCCAGTAGAAGCGTATCACTCTGTCTGCTGTGATTTTGGCGACCGCTTCGGCCTCGACCCACTTCGTGAAGTAATCCACTCCGACTATGAGGAATTTCAGTTGTCCTGGTGCCAACGGGAATGGGCCTACAATATCCACTGCCCACTTATGGAAAGGCCATGGGGAAAAGACCGAGGTGAGTTCGCAGGCAGGGGCGTGCTTCTTATCAGAAAACCTTTGACACTTGTCACACTTTCGTACAAAGTCTGCGCTCTCTTGGATCATTGTTGGCCAGTAATAACCTGCTCTCAACAGCTTCGCGGCCAAGGATCGTCCGCCGATGTGGCTCCCGCACACGCCTTCGTGCACTTCTAAGAGGACGAGGTGGGTCTCGTTTTCACCTAAGCATCTGAGCAGGGGTGATGCCTTGCCTCTCTTGTATAACTTGCCAGCGACCATGCAATACTTCGACGCCTTTTTTCGTATCTGCAGCTCTTCTTCCTCGCTTTTAGGATTAAACGCTCCGGTGAGGTATTTGATGAGAGGCGTCATCCACCCCTCCTCCTCATTCTCCACGGCGCCTACTTCCATGATCTCTGTGCTGGGGGCCGCCAGCACCTCCTGGATGACCGTTCTGTTGTTCCCCGGGCGTTTGGTGCTGGCCAGTTTAGACAAAAGGTCGGCTCTTGAATTCTGCTCTCTTGGAACGTAGATTGCTTCGAAGAACTTGAAGGTGGAGGCTAAACTGTTGACCTTTGCTAAGTATTTGGTAAGTTGACTGTCCTTCGCTTGGTATTCCCCGGTAATTTGGCTCGTCACCAACTGGGAGTCGCTCTTCGCCCTCAAATTTTCTGCTCCCATTTCTTGTGCCAGCTTCATGCCTGCTACCAGGGCTTCATACTCTGCTTGGTTGTTGCTCGCCTTGAACTCAAATCTCAGCGACTGCTCTATGATTAGGCCCCCTGGACCCTCCAACACTATGCCGGCTCCGCTACCTTTGAGGTTTGATGATCCGTCGACCGACAACAACCATACGAAAGGGGCGACCTCTTCCACCGGGGATGAGAATTCTACTAGGAAGTCAGCCAGGACCTGTGACTTTATGCTGCCTCTAGGAAGATATTGAATGTCATATTCGGACAATTCCACTGCCCAGGATACCATTCTTCCCGCCAGGTCTGGTTTCCCCAACACTTGCTTGATGGGGTAGTTGGATTTGACAACAACTCTATGTCCTTGAAAATATGGTCGCAGCTTCCTCGCCGTTGCTACTACTGCTAGAGCCAGGCGTTCTATTTTCTGGTATCTCAGCTCGGCTCCCTTGAATACCTTGCTCACAAAGTACACTGGTTTTTCACCTTCGTCAGAGTCTTGCACAAGGACAGAACTCATAGCATTTTCCGATATAGATAGGTAGAGGAAAAGGACGGCGCCTGCGTCTGGGCGATGCAGAACGGGCGGGCTGGAAAGGAATGTCTTTATCTTTGTAAACGCCTCTTCGCATTCTTCAGTCCATTGGAAAAGTTCCTTCTTCTTTATTGAGGCAAAGAAAGAGAAAGCTTTATCGCCGGCACATGATAAAAACCTGGAGAGCGCTGCGAGCCTACCCGTCAACTGCTGCACCTCCTTGATGCTAGAGGGGCTTCTCATGTTGATTATCGCCTGACACTTGTCAGGGTTTGCCTCGATACCACGCCGGGTCAGCATGAAGCCTAGGAATTTCCCTGCGTGAACCCCAAAAGAGCATTTGGCCGGGTTGAGACGCATGTTATACGCGCGAACTTGATCGAAGATCTCTTCCAGGTCCTTTGCATGGCTTTTGTCATGTTTTGTTTTTACTACCAGATCGTCGATGTAGACCTCCAAATTCTTTCCGATTTGTTCTGCAAAGGCGGTGTCCATTAACCTATGAAAGGTGGCGCCGGCGTTCTTTAAGCCAAAAGGCATAACTTCGTAGTGGTAGTTGTGGTGATTAGTCATGAAGGCCGTTTTTGGGGCGTCGAGAGGATCCATCTTTATTTGGTTGTAACCGGAGTATGCGTCCATGAAACTCAGGGTTTGGTACCCTGACGCGTTGTCAATGAGGTGGTCAATGTTTGGGAGGGGATATGGGTCTTTTGGGCAAGCGGTGTTCAGATCGGTGTAGTCGACGCACATGCGCCATTTTCCGTTAGCTTTCTTTACGAGGACGACGTTCGCCAGCCAGGTAGGATACTTGATTTCACTTATGAAACGGGCGTCTCTTAACTTGGCCACCTCTTCATCTACTGCTTTCCTCCTTTCTTCGCCTAATTTTCTTTTGCGCTGAGCCACTGGCTTCACTCCTGGGCGTAGGGCGAGGTGGTGACATACAATGGTAGGGTCGATGCCGGGCATGTCTGATGGCTGCCAGGCGAACAGGTCTAAGTTTCTTCTCAGGAGATCCACTAGATTTTGCTCTTCGGCGGGATCCAAAGAGGTTCCCACCTTGGTGGTTTGATGCGGCTCCGGGCCTATTGTGACTTCCTTCAGATCCTCCGTGGGTTCAAGACGTTCATTCTGGAATTCTTCCCTTGGATCCAAGTCGATGACGTTAACTTGCAACGTTTTGCTGTGGCTGCGAAGTTGCTGGATCTGTTGCCGTACTGCTTCTGCCGCCTCTGGGTCCATGAACAACGATGGCGACGATGGTCGTTTTTTGGGTCGGTTATCAAGGTCTAAAGACTGCGACTGAGGATTCTTGGTCGGGATTGCGAATTTCGGAGGGATTAATTGATGTTTTGAACAGGGAACGGGTCGACTGTTTGATGAGAGTTAGGGGGTGAATCGCGGCGGATTCGAAGGTTTTGAGGTTGCTCCTGGGAAATATGGTGGATGCACGGCGCTCTGAAGGCTTTCAGGGACCGTGGATCGGCCGTTTTTTTCTAGGAGGCGGTGGCTAGGTCTGTTTTACCGTAGCCCCACGGTGGGCGCCAACTGTACTGGCAGTGAGTACAATGCTTCTAGAAACTAGGGTTTCTGTGCTGTGTTTAGGTCATGCCTCGGGAATGGTCCCGAGGTTACTATTTGTAGCCTTTTTTGGGCCTAACCGGTCATGGTTTTGGGCCTAAATCATAAAAGGGCCAAAACCATGACTTGGGCGCCCTCGTAAGCTGCTGAGGGCGCCCCCAAAGGATTATGTGCGATTGTCAAGTGGGCCCTATGCCCTCTTGGAGGACGTCCAACCCTATTTTAAGGGTTCACACCCTTGGCTTTGGGGTCTTAATTCCTTGATAGTGAGATCTACGGTCCATGTACGCAGATATAAATACATAAAATCTGCAACGAGTGTGCTGCAAACATTGAACGGTCTTTGCATTTTAAATAAAAAGTTATTTAATATAAACACTACATTAATTTTGATTTTGAAAATAGTCGTGACTTTTCAAAATTTTAACCTATCAACTTTTTCATATATTACTTAAAAATTTGTTTTCGCATTTATGAGCAAATAAAATCCATAAATGGTGTGACTCAACTATTTAATAAATTTTTGTATATATAAGAGAAAAATATTTAATAAAAATATTACATTAATACTCATAATTTTAATTTAATATTTATAAACATTCTACAATATTAACAATCTAATTATTTTTTATATAATTATCGCAATGTTACGTGACTCGTGCTTTAGATTAGTTGTCTGAGTGATCATTTATTACTTGACATGTTGATTGCTCCGAAGACCGGAGAATTTCCAAGTCGTTGTTTTGTTGTAATACTGATTTTTCTAACTCTCCTTATTTTCGTCATTACATAATAATTTTGAAAAGGACAATGCTATATCTCGTGAGAAAAAATCCAGCAATGTTTGACGAATACGAAATTACTTTCGAAAAAAAAAAAAAGAGCCCCACTTGCCTTACATGTAGGTTTTAGGTTACTAAAATAAAAGAAGTAGTGTTTTTAAAAGAAGGATAATTAGAAAACAACGACTTGTTGCGAAAAAAAAATGACAAGTAATAATTGCTATTATTTTGTAAAAAAAAA
Source organism: Medicago ruthenica (assembly GCA_018208015.1). Lineage (NCBI taxonomy): Eukaryota > Viridiplantae > Streptophyta > Magnoliopsida > Fabales > Fabaceae > Medicago > Medicago ruthenica. The sequence goes on from CM031376.1 coordinate 37,891,913, forward strand.
TATTAAAACTTTTCTATCAAAAAATCATAGAATATATTCACTATGTTTTTTATCTTTTGATGTTTTAACTCTTGATACAAGTTTTAAAGAGTAATTAAAATATATAAATATTTGTATGTTTTGAACTAAAATGTCCCTATTTATGATTAAATTCATATGTGATAAGGCAAAATTCGCAACTCACAACTCTTTTAATAGTTTTATGGTATGTTTTTCAACAAGGATAAATTTGAGAAAAAAATATCAAATATAATAAAACATCAAATATTTTAGAATATAGTTGAAGTTAGAAAACATAAAAGAAAAAAAATGGAGCGAGTAACAAATAGGGGAAAAAGATGTTTATGAAATTTCCAAATCTCAATTTAGTTTTTTATGAAAGACTCAAAAGTCTTCGTTATCATTACTCTTTTCGTTTTTCCATAATAGTACATGGCTACAATATATTATAAATTCAGCTATTGGCAATGCAATTAAGTACATACAACAATCAATCAAACTACATACACATATTCATACATAACATAACTTGTGATGACCACAATGTCAATTATGAATCCATTTTGTTTGAAATTGATTCAAATCATATTTCTCATGTGTTTGGTGTTGCAAGCAGACCAGCTTGTTTGTTCAAAAGAGGTTGTTAGATGCATTCAAAGTGAGAGGCAGGCACTTCTTCAGTTCAAGTCTGGCCTTGTTGATGAATTTGACATGTTGTCATCTTGGACGACAGAAGATTGCTGCCAATGGTATGGAATTGGTTGCAACAACATCACTGGTCATGTACTTAAGCTCGACCTTCATGCTGAGTATAATGATTACAATACATTTTATATCAGCGGTGATATCCACAAGTCACTGATGGAGTTGCAACAATTACAATATCTGAACCTCAGCAGAAATAATTTTGAAGGCAATATATTAGGTTTCTTTGGATCTCTAAGAAACCTAAGATACCTTGATCTTTCTTATTGCCTTTTTGGAGGACAAATTCCTATTCCATTGGAGTCACTTTCACATTTGAAATACTTGGATCTTTCATTGAATAATCTCCATGGTTTGATTCCTCGTCAACTTGGAAATCTCTCCAACTTGCAATTTCTTGATCTCAGTGACAATATTTTAGAAGGAAGCATTCCATCTCAACTTGGAAATCTCTCCAACTTGCAATATATGGATCTCAACAATAATCATTTGGAAGGAAGCATTCCATCTCAACTTGGAAAGCTTACGAACCTACAAGAGCTTTATCTTGGAGAAGAAGATGGTGCTAGTGCTCTGGCAATTGACAACAAAGATCACAGTGGAGGTCAGTGGTTGTCTAATCTAACTTCTTTAACCCATCTTCACATGTTGTCGATATCTAATCTTGATCAATTTAATAGTTGGTTTCAAATGGTTGGTAAGTTACCAAAACTGAGAGAACTAAGTTTAAGTAATTGTGGCCTTTCTGATCATTTTATCCATTCCTTGAGTCAATCCAAGTTCAACTTTTCCAATTCTCTTTCTATCCTTGATCTCTCTTGGAACAACTTTGCCTCATCCTTGATATTCCAGTGGGTGTCAAACATAAGTTCCAATCTTGTTGAGCTTGACCTATCAGGTAATAAATTTAATAATTGGTTGGAAATGGTTGGTAAGTTACCAAAACTGAGAGAACTAAGTTTAAGTAATTGTGGCCTTTCTGGTCATTTTATCCATTCCTTGAGTCAATCCAAGTTCAACTTTTCCAATTCTCTTTCTATCCTTGATCTCTCTAAGAACAACTTTGCGTCATCTTTGATTTTCGAGTGGGTGTCAAACATAAGTTCCAATCTTGTTGAGCTTGACCTTTCTTTCAACGACTTGGAGGCTCCTCCATCATATGACCATAGCATAGTGATGAAGTCTCTTGAGGTACTTCACCTATCAAATAATAGATTGAAGGGTGAGGTGTTTAAATCCTTCATGAATGTATGTACCTTACATTCTTTATGGCTGAGTGATAACAATTTCACAGAAGACCTTCAAACAATTCTTCACAATTTGTCTAGTGGTTGTGTTAGAAACTCACTTCAAGTGTTAGACCTCCGTTCTAATGGAATCAGTGGAACCATACCCGATCTTTTTGCATTCACATCATTGAAAACATTGGATCTTTCTGATAATAAGCTGAGTGGAAAGATTCCTGAAGGTAGTAGCTTGCCATTTCAGATGGAACAGTTATCCATTGGATCAAACTCTTTAGAGGGGGTAATTCCAAAATCAATTTGGATGAATTCATGTAAGTTGAAATCATTGGACCTGTCCAATAACAGTTTCAATGGTGAGCTTCAAGTAATAATCCATCACTTATCTACATGTGCCAGATACTCACTCCAACAATTATATCTAAGCATTAATCAAATCAATGGCACACTACCTGATCTCTCAATATTCTTGTCTTTGGAAATATTTGATATTTCTGAAAATAAGCTAAATGGGAAGATACTTGAAGATATTCGATTTCCAACCAAACTAAAGACACTACGGATGGGTTCTAACTCATTGAATGGTGTGATGTCAGACTTCCATTTTTCTAGTATGTCAATGTTAAAGGAATTGTCCTTGTCAAACAGTTTACTAGCATTGAGATTTACCGAAACTTGGGTCCCACCTTTTCAACTGGACACTATAGAATTGGGATCCTGCAAACTTGGTCCTACATTTCCTAAATGGATTCAGACACAAAAATATTTGGAGGATCTTGATATTTCTAATGCTGGAATTTCTGATAATGTTCCAGAGTGGTTTTGGGCTAAACTATCATCAAAGGAGTGCAGCAGCATCAACGTTTCAAACAACAATCTCAAAGGATCAATTCCAAATCTTCAAGTCAAAAATCATTGTTCTTTTTTATCTTTTTCATCAAATGAATTTGAAGGGCCCATTCCACAATTTCTACAAGGTTCTACACTTATTGATTTGTCCAGAAACAAATTCTCTGATTCTCTTCCATTCCTATGTACAAATGGTATAGATGCTATGTTAGGCCAGTTAGACATTTCGAATAATCAATTGTCTGGACGAATTCCAGACTGTTGGAGCAATTTCACATCATTAGCTTATGTAGATTTAAGCCACAACAACTTTTCAGGGAAGATTCCAACTTCAATGGGATCACTTATAGAACTGCAAGCATTACTATTGAGGAACAACACCTTAACAGAGGAGATCCCTTCCTCCTTAATGAACTGCACAAAGTTAGTAATGCTTGATTTGAGAGAAAATAGATTAAAGGGACTCATCCCTTATTGGATTGGAAGCAAATTAAAAGAGTTGCAAGTTTTAAGCTTACAAAGGAATCACTTCTTTGGAAGTTTACCATTTGAACTTTGCTATCTACAAAACATTCAAATCTTTGATCTCTCATTCAACAATCTATCTGGACGGATTCCAAAATGCATTAAAAATTTCACTTCAATGACTCAAAAAGCTTCATCACAAGATTTAAGCAGTCATCAGTATGTTGTCAACCTAGGATTAAGCTACATTTTTGGGACATATGAATTGAGTGAATCCTTGACATGGAAAGGTGTAGAACATGTGTTCAACAACAATGCATTGTTTCTTCTAAGAAGCATAGATCTATCCAGCAATCACTTTTCAGAAGAGATTCCACCTGAAATAGCAGATTTGATTCAATTGGTCTCATTGAATTTATCAAGAAACAACTTCGCAGGGGAAATTCCTTCAAATATTGGAAAGCTAACATCGCTTGACTTTCTTGATTTGTCACGAAATAACTTGCTTGGTTCAATTCCTCCTAGTCTCGCTCAAATAGATCGGCTTAGTGTGTTAGATTTGTCACATAATAAATTATCCGGAGAAATTCCAACGAGTACACAACTACAAAGTTTCGATGCTTCATTTTACGAAGATAATCTTGATCTTTGTGGACCACCACTTCTAAAAATGTGCGTTGAAGGGGAGCCAGCACATGAACCAAAAGTAAAAATTCAAGATGATGAAGATTTGCTTCTTAATCGTGGATTTTACATCAGTCTGACATTCGGGTTTATTATAGGCTTCTGGGGAGTATTTGGCTCAATTATAATCAAGCGTTCTTGGCGACATGCTTATTTCAAGTTCATGAACAATTTAGTGGATAATATTTACGTGAAGTGTAGATGGTGGCTCAAAGATTAACTGGTAATAATATTTTAACTTTAGACCTCTCATATGCTTAAGTTTAACATCAAATAGTCGTATCATTATATATCATTATAGTATCGAAAAAATAGATTTTTTATGTATAATTTCTATTAAAATACTGTTCATTTTTAATATCTACAGTTTCTTAAATAATGTGTTCTTAGTAATTTTGAAGAGTTGAATGGAATTATTTCTTTCATGATAGTGTAAGCCATATATGTTCAAAATTTCATGATATTGTATTTCAAGTTTCAACTGTTTTAAAAATTTATATTTTAGACTATATATCTTAAGTGGTTAACACTTAAATTATTATATAGGGTGGCAAAATAAAAGGTACTCGATAGTGCGTTGGTGATGGATCAGATTAAGGTGTGCAGTCGAAGTCCTACTTTAGGAAGATGAATGGTTTCTCCTATTTATTGAATGGTTTGTGAATTATTTGCAATGTAACTCTAGGAAGATGATTTCTCCTCGCCCCAACATATCTCAAATCAGTGGATTTGTCTTCATTACACAATCTAAATGTGCAAAAGATACCCCATTTTACACGTTGAGATTGTGTAATCTAGACAAATTGAGTGTTTTGAGAATTGTCAAGGGGTGAGGTGAAACTATCCTCTAGGAAATAGAATGGTGGGCTGTCTCTTTGTAATATATATGGTTATGCATGCAATAAACATTGGTGAAGTGTTCTACATGTAAAAAAAACACTTGTGTCATTTTCCCATGCATTCTACTCACAAGTAATTTTCATTTATTTATTACATTTTGGTAGAATCTAGGAATACTTTTTTAGTGTTTTGCTTTTCTTCATGATACCAACTACATGAAAACCAACTGGAAAAGCAAAGGTACAAATACATAGACATAAATTAAATTAAGAAAAGATGAAATTAAAGACAAATATGTTTTTACAGAATCAATGACTGGCATATGCTATGTAAACTCAAGTCACAAGTTCTCAATCTTTTTCAAATTACCTTACTGAGAAGGAAAAAAATCAGTTGATTTTGTACTTTCATATCACAAAAACACCCTCATAAAGAATATCAAAATGTACAAATCTTTGTGACTTAGGACTTGTCTGTATTTCTGAAAATGGTTAAGTGACTTGGCCTTACCTCATGAATGACAAAAAGAACATGAACAATGTCTTGAATGGAGTCAAATTAATTTAAAACTAGATACTTGAATGAAGAAAATGGTTAGCCTTACCTCATGAAACTTAGCCTTTCCAAATATAGGCCATTGACAGGAAGTACTTATAATCAGTGATAAACATATTAAAGAGGGACACAAATTCACCGTGATTTTTCCGCCATAAAATTAGTAGTTTCGGAATCCCTCAATGGAAAAAATGTCAAAGAGCATACGGTGTAGACATATAATTTGTACGGTATAAAACTTAGACAGAGTTACATAAATAAATTTAGACTTAAATACCTTTTTGCCTCCTTAAATTTGTAAAAGTTGCAATTTTTGCCTCTAAAAAAAATCACTTTTGGCTCCTAACTTACCAAAATGTGTGAAATGCGAAAAAAAAAAATTGTAATTTTTGTCCACTATCTTTAAAAAAACTGCACTATTAGTCCCTTATCTTTTAAAAACAACAATTTTAGCCCTTTGTTTTTAGACACGAAGCGTCTTCTCAACAGACTTGCAACGTTTTTAAAATTAGAGGGCCAAAAGCGTTATTTTTTTGTTAGGGGGCCAAAATTACAACTTTTTTAAAAGTTAGGAGACCAAAAATGTATCTAAACTACGTTTTTAGGAAGAAAAAAAATTCCCACATCAAAATTTGCTAAAAACACATGGAAAATACCATTTTACCACCAACTGCAGCTAACTATCATTCACTAAATGCAACGGTAGTTAACTACAGTTGGTACACTACAAGAATTCCCCAAATTACCAACCAATTCAAAATTGCATAATCCCTCAGTAATTGCTGGCGGAATAAACCTTCAGTAACATAAAAACACCTCAATAACGTTATTGATGAAAAACCCTCAATAATTCAGTCACTTACATTACTGACGGACAAATCCGTCAGTAATATCATTAATGAACCTGCCATTATTTACTGGGGGAAATTTTCCACCAATAATGAAAAAGCACATGCCTTTGCATTACAGACGGATATAACTTTGTCTGTAATGTTATGACAAATTAAATAATCCGCCAGTAATAATGTAAATTAAAAATCCATCAGTAATGCAACATATCCGTCAGTAATTTAAGCAAAAAATCCGTCAGAAGTCAAATCTTTCCGTCAGTAATGATGAACGGTAATGTTACTTTAATTTTGAACTAAAACCGCCAGTAAAACAAGAAAATCAGCCACAAATGGTCGGTTCCCTGTAATAAATAATTCTGCTAGTAATCTCATTTCAGTCTGAATATTTTTTTTTAGTTGTATGTACTTCTTCTCAGCTCTCAATCTCTAATTCACAACAATCATTTATCTCTCTAAAAAAATTCTCTAACATCTCTCTAAACCAAACCATTGTTTTGCATGAACATGTTTCAAATAGGTGGAAATGGTTGTTAGACCCAATTAAGTAGGGGTATTCATGGTGTAGTACCCTAATTTTGTCCTAAGCATTTTAAAACAAAAAAATCAAAAAAATCAAAGAGGGGAAAAAAAAGTCAAAGTCAACAAAAGTCAACAGAAAAGTCAACATTTCAAAAATGCTGACTTCGCACTGCGAAGTCTGCGATTTTTCTGCAGATTTTTGGTGTTTTTGATTTAATTCCAGAATTTGTTGCATATCATTTCCATATTTATTTTAAGCAGCATTCACGGCTATTTGGGCCAAGCAAAACCAGAATTGAAGGACTTGCCATTAATGCCAAGGTTGGAAGCTTTTTCTTCCAACCTAGCATGTGACAAGCAAGTGGGCTTGCCCTTGGGCAGCTCTTGTCCCTCTCAAGTGACCTGTTAACCACCATAAGGTTGCCAGCCACCTGCTTGGTGACTTTCCTCCTGCTTGCTCCCCCCAAAACCAGTCAAACTAGCTGGATTTTCTCACTTGAAAAGCCATGAGTGCCTACCCTGTTTTTGCAGCAGCTTTTCACCCCTCACACCAGCCATAGGTAGCCTTTTTCATCCCTCAATCTCTGCACATTACAGTGCACGTTTTTATTGATCAACCATTGGGATTGCAAGGATTGATCCCCAAGCTTGGCCATTTGCAATTCAGCCATGTTTCTCATCATTACCTTCTAGAATTAGTTGATTTTGTGGCTGAAATCAGTCAAAGACTTAACCCTTGGCACAAGGCAGAGTTGCCTCTATCCATTAGCATTAAATGCAAAGCCAAATAGCCTGGGTTTAGCCCACAAATCAGCTAGGTTCTAGGATTTTTTTCATCATTACTTGAGATTGCATTTTGGCCTATAAATAGAGACCCAAGGCAAAGGATTTTGCAGCATTGCATAGCATAAGATAGAGCAGAAAATAGAGCATTAAGAGAGCAAAGAAACACTACTCACTTCAGCCAAACAACCAGAGAAAAACCAATCCAACACAAAGCATTACAAAGTTCAAAATCATCACCAACATTCAAAACCTTGCAAGAACCTTCAATCAATTCAAATCCATTGCAGCTGGAGCTTTGCTAAGGAGTTCTGTAAGTTTCCAAGCTTTTATCTTGCATTTACAATTGTGTTTGCATAGAAATTTTGGTTCAAAACCATTTGGTTAAAAAACCCCTTTTGAATTTCAAAGAAATCCCAAGGTTTTCAAAACATCAAAACTGGTTTGTCCAGCCTTTTTCACCCAAAAAACTCAAAGCTTTTCACTCACCTAAAAGGTCCTGAGTGTGTTCAGAAGTTGTTTCTGAACAAAAGTTCAGAAACAGCTTCTGAACTCAAAAATTCGCATGCTTCGCAGTGCGAAGTCATGGTCGCAGTGCGACCATGACAGAACTCAGAATCTGAGTTTAAGTGCCCAAATGGGCAATTTTTGAGGTTCTAGCCCAAGAGCTCAGAACCTAAGAGTTTTCAAACCCATGTTTTTCAAACCATAATAAGGATTTTGCACAATTTTGACAAATTCACAAGTCCGGGTGACCATTTGTGGATAACTTGTAAAACAAGTTATGTTCCTAAACCTTCAAAACAGCATGAACAAACAAGCTATGTTCATCACTCCAAATTGAAACTTGAACAATAAATATTGTTCATGATTTTCTAACTCAAGCATGAACATACGCCGAAGTCGTTCGCTTTTCAAAACCGTTCGCGAAACGAGCCGAACTTGTGCGTTTCCTAGCAAAATTGCTAAATCTTTCCATTTTGGGTTTTCAAACCAAATGTTTTGATATACCTTGGGATTTCTAAAGGATTTCTACCCAAAAACATGAATGAAAATGGGATGGTTTGACGTATGTCTCTCCATTGCCCCGATTGTACGAATGCGTGACGTATGTCTCGTCGTTCGGGCAATCGTCATTCCCTTTTCCAAAATATCCAACCATAACCAAACCAAACCTTGGCCCCTTGTGGTCAATCCGAACCTTTTGGTCCCCTGTGGCCATTAGATTCGATCGCCCGACTCGTTAGAGTCCACTCGGTCAATGTTCGACTCGTCCGAGTCCATTGTACCCGTTCTTGATCTCAGTGGATCAATTGAACAATCGCCCGACTCGTTAGAGTCCACTCGGTCAATGTTCGACTCGTCCGAGTCCATTGTACCCGTTCTTGATCTCAGTGGATCAATTGAACAATCGCCCGACTCGTTGGAGTCCACTCGGTCAATGTTCGACTCGTCCGAGTCCATTGTACCCGTTCTTGATCTCAGTGGATCAATTGAACAATCGCCCGACTCGTTAGAGTCCACTCGGTCAATGATTGACTTGTATGAGTCCATTGCACCTCTCTTGGTCCCATAGCGACCAATTCGAACCCTTTTACCCTAACGGACGCACCTTTTAACAATTCTAGTGCGATTCACGAACAAACGCTTAATAAGTCTCCCAAGCGCGAGCATACAAGCTACGTTTTAATCGCAAGAATTCGGTTAAAACATCGTCCATTTAAAATTAACCAACATATGTAAGTTTTTCTACCAAAGAACTACGTACGCTTTGAATTCTCCGACTACCGGGAGATACGTAGGAGCAAGATCGACATCTTGTCAAGCGCAATAATAAAAAACTTTTTTTTCTTTTATTTCGTTTGTTTTTATCTCTTTTTTCCCCCCTTTATTATATTTTGACATAAATAAGCATGCACGCAAAACATAAAAAAAACAATTTAAGCTTTAGCCAAATAGAAGGTTCCCGTTGAGTACAACGGACGTGAGGGGTGCTAATACCTTCCCCTTGCGTAATCGACTCCCGAACCCGACAATGGTTGCGATGACCATCCTTTCCTCATCGTCAAAGGGTTTTATTATCGTTTCCCTTTAAACACAAAAAAAAAACTTAAGGGTTTATCAACGTTCCCTTTACACAAAAACTTTGGTGGCGGCTTCACAAAAGGCCCTCCGAGCGTTTACGAACGAGCTCGGAGGATTTGCGCGTCTTTTTCTCAGGAAAAAAACGAGGTGCGCACACATGGTTGTAAACGACCTTGCAGGGTGGAATGTGGTTGACTTTACTTGGCATAAACATGTTCCTTTATAGGTGTTGGTATTTGATTGGAGTCGTTTCCGCAATCGTTTACCAACAAGAGACAACTTACGAAGACGTGGCATTATTCAATCAGAACAAAATGTTTGTGCTACTGGATGCGGCTGTGAGGAATCAGTTACTCATCTTTTTTTGAGTTTGTTATAACTTTTGGAGTTTGTGGCAACTTATTCACAGGTGGCTAGGTTTCTCTTCAGTTGTACCAGCAACGGTAACCGATTATTTTGTGCAGTTTGGTCAGTTAGGTGGCTTACCCTGTTCTATTCAGAATGTTTTGCAGCTGATTTGATTAGCTTGTGTCTGGACAATTTGGAAGGAAAGGAATAACACAATTTTCAATAACAAGAAAGTCGAGTTATGTCATTTGCTCGAGAAAGTTATGCTGCTATCATTTTCGTGGTTTAAGGCAAAGACTATTAACTTTGTTTATATTTATCACGACTGGTGGCTTCATCCTTTACATTGCCTGGGAATCATTTTTTAGTTGTTCTTTTTCTTCTTCCAGGTTGTTTCAGTGTTTGTGTTTGCTAACCATCACCTTTGCAATTAACTTTATGTGTTCTATTTCAGGACATCTTGTGCGAGATAGGCTACATTTTTTGTGTTAATATATTTCATTTTTGCTTGTTAAAAAAAAACCATTAGCTAATTATTAGTTTATACATACGTAAAACTGTTACAATTTTAAAATATAACTAATTATTAGTTGATACATGTTACTACTCAACTATATTATTAATACTATTATTTTTTTATTGGTCAAGATTATTGATACTATTATTATTATAACGTACATATTAAAAAAATAACATACTTTAATATATTATTATTCATACTATTATCTCAATTAAATAGAATAATAGTTACTGATAACGTATATAATGTTGCGTAATGTAAGTTATTAATTTTAAAAAACATATTAAAAAATTAACATAATTTTTTATATGGTTAGTCATTTACAAGATAAAGTAAACATTAAGGATGATTATACTAAAACAAAACAAGTATATGATAAGAAATCATGAAAATTGTAACTAATTTTGCAATCCTTCAAGGATGCATAATTATTAAATTCTTTTGAGTTCTTCAAGAACTATATAAAAAATCTAATCGATTACTTGTGCAATCCTTCAGAAATGCATCGTCGTTGAGTTCTTCAGAAATTCATTAAAAAAATTGAGTTTTTAAGCAATCTTTCAAGGATGTCTTTCTTTCGTTTTATTTTTAAATATCATATAGCTCTTCAGGAACTATATTATAGATTTATTTTTGAATATCATATAGTTCTTCGGAAATTATATTATTGATTTATTTTTAGATAAGCTTCTGAAAATACACAGCTCCAATGTATGAAAACAGAACGCAGAAAAACCAGTTTCTGAAGCTACTTCTGAAGTCTGCGTCTGAACATTTCAGCTTCTGAAGGTTGCTTCTGAAGTACTGTTCATCTTCTGAAGACCCAGCTTCTGAAGTACTGTTCAGCTTCTGAAGGCCCAGCTTCTGAAGTACTGTTTCTGAGGTCCAGCTTCTGAAGACGCACATTGCTTGTATATTTGATTTTAGCAAACATGAAGCCAACAACCAAATATCCAACAATCTCCCCGTTTGGCAAATTTTTGGCTAAAATCAATTTGAGCACAGAGAGATACAACAAGCATATTCTTCACACAACAAAGTACGCACCCATGAAGAACAACACATATAAACGTAGCAACAGAGTCAGCAGCGGATAAAATAATACGTTAAACAAATACTCCCCCTCAAATACATCAGCATCTGTCAGGAAACACACAAACTCCCCCTGAACTACCTCTGAACAGATACTCAGGAACAGCACAACTCAGGAACAACACCCTGAAACAGAGACTCCCCCTGAAACATACACTCAGGAACTCCCCCTGAAACATAGAGACTCCCCCTGAACTACTGAACTGCTTCTGAAACAACTATACTTTTCTCCCCCTTTTTAGCCAAACTATTTTGACAAAAAATAACCATGTAAACACTAGGAGTAGAAAAAACAGAGAAACAACAGATACAAATTTAAACAACCAAATTCAGTGGATATAACCATCCATCACAAACCAGCACATCACAGTAACCTCAGTGACACTTCTCAGACCAGCAGAATCACACAACATAACCCATCACAGCACCATCATCAAGGAACATTATTAGGATCAGAAACACACAAACAGAGTACCCACACACAGTCTTCACAGGAGAACACAAACAAAACTGCAGAGTTCAGTACAAACTTGCAGACCAGAAACATAAAATGAAACCCAAAACATAAAGCCAACACATAGCTTACAGTCTTCAGACTCAGCATCAGAAGTTGCACAGTCTTATATTATGACTCTTCAAAAAAGACAAATGCCCAGTTGACCCCTCAAATTTTCAAATTGCTTGGCATTTAAGGCTTTTGTAACTATATCAACACCATCTTCATCACCCTCAGCACACTGAACATAGGGCATGATGTTTTGAACATCTTGTGCGAACGTCTAAAAAAAAAAGACGGGTCGCATCGAGGTCTCGAAGGACGCTCGAAAAGGACTGTGAAGTCGCCACCAAAGTTTTTGTTTAAAGGGAACGTTGATAAACCCTCGAGTTTTTTGTTTTGAAAGGGAAACGATAATAAAACCCTTTGACGATGTGGAAAAGGATTGGTCATCGCAACCATTGTCGGGTTCGGGAGTCGATTACGCAAGGGGAAGGTATTAGCACCCCTCACGTCTGTTGTACTCAACGGGAACCTCCTAGTTAGCTTAGGCTTAAAATGTTTTTAAAGGTTTTTGCTTGCATGCTTGTCTATAAATAAAGATAATAATGATGAAAAGGGAAAAAAGTTGTTTTTTATTATTGTGCTTGACAAGATGATGATCTTGCTCCTACGTATCCCCTGGTGCGATGGGGAATTCAAAGCTACGTAGTTCTTTGGTAGAAAAACGTAAATTTGTTGGTTGTTTTTAAAGAACGATGTTTTAACCGAATTTTTTGTGATCAAACGTTGCTTGTATGCTCGCGCATGGGAGGCTTAAGCGTTTGTTTAAAATCGCGTTAGAAATGTTAAAAGGCATGTCCGTGGGGAAAAAAGGTTCGAATTGGCCGCGGGAGGCCAAGAAATGGTTCATTTGGTCACGGCGGACCAAGAAAAGGTGCAATGGACTCAACCGAGTCGATCATTGACCAAAGTGACTCAATCGAGTCGAGAAAGGTTCGATTGATCCAACAGGATCAAGAAAGGGTGCAATGGACTCAACCGAGTCAATCATTGACCAAAGGGACTCAACCGAGTCGAGAAAGGGGTCAAAGAGGATCCAACCGGATCTAGCATTGACAAAACTGGTCACGGCGGACCGAAAAAGGTTTCGATTGACTCAACGGAGTCAAGAAAAGGTACAATGGACTCAACCGAGTCGAACATTGACCAAAGTGACTCAAACGAGTCGAAAAGGGTTCGATTGATCCAACGGGATCAAGAAAGGGTTCAATTGGTCGCGAAGGACCAAGAATGGTTCGGATTGACCACGTACGGGGGCCAAAATTGGTGTGTTGGATTTGTTTTATGTTTTGAAAAATAGAATGACGATTGTCCGAGCAACGAGACATACGTCAAGCATTCGTACAACCGGGGAAATGGAGAGACATACGTCAAACCACCCTTTTTCATTCAAGTTCGAATCGGCCACGAGGGGCCAAAATGGTTCATTTGGTCACGGCGGACCAAGAAAAGGTTCAATGGACTCAACCGAGTCGAACATTGACCAAAGTGACTCAACCGAGTCGAAAAAGGTTCGATTGATCCGACGGGATCAAGAAAGGTTCGGATTGACCACGGGGGCCAAAATTGGTGAGTTGGATTCGTTTTAAGTTTTGTATTTTTGAAAATAGAATGAGGATTGTCCGAGCAACGAGACATACGTCAAGCATTCGTACAACCGGGGCAATGGAGAGACATACGACAAACCACCCTTTTTCATTCAAGTTTGTAATTGAAACTTGAGAAAATGTATTTTTGGTGAAGCTTGAAAAGAATGACGATTGTCTAAGCAACGAGACATACGTCAAGTGTTTATCCAATCGGGGAAAGGAGAGACATACGTCAAACCACCCTTTTTCATTCAAGTTTTGTTTGAATTTCAAGAAATCCCAAAGTGTACAAAACACTTGGTTGTTGTAACTTATGAACAAAGGTTGTTCAAGTTTATGGAAAAGCAAAAGTTTGTGTATAATGCACAAGTTCAGCTTAAGTTTGATTTTGAAAGTTTATGAACTTAACTTGTTTTGCAAGTTATCCAAAATGTGTTGCTCAAACTTGTGGATTTTCAAATATCAAGCAAAACCCTTGATATAGTTTGAATAAAATGAGTTTCAAACCCCTTTAGGTTCTGAGTTCTTGGGTTAGAACCTCAAAAATTGGCTTTTTAGGAGCCTGAACTCAGATTCTGAGTTCTGCTAACTTCGCAGAGCAACCAGAACTTGGCTCTGCGAAGTCAGGTTCTGATGCGGTCGCACTGCGACCAGAGCTTCGCACTGCGAAGCCTGCGAAATTTTGAGTTCAGAAGCTGCTTCTGAACTGCTGTTCAGAAGCAACTTCTGAACAAACTCAGAACCTTTAGGGGAATGAAAAGCTTTGAGATTTGGCAATAAAAAGAGCTGGACAAACCAGTTTTAATGTTTTGCAAACCTTGGGATTTCTTTTGAAATTCAAAAGGGGTTTTTTAGAGCAAAAAGGATTTGGACAAAATTAAAGATGCAAGCACAAATCTAAATGAATGATAAGGACTTAGAACACTTACAGAACTCCTAACAAAGCTTTTGCTGCAAGGAAGCGAAAGGAAACTTGAATGGTTGAAGTTTCTTGCAAGGTTTGAATGTTGGTGAGTATGCGCAATGAACTTGTGTAAAAATTTGTGATTTGAGCTGGTTTTTGCTATGTGTTTAGTGTTGTTTCAAGTGCTTTCTTGCTGGAATGCCTCTTGAATTCGTGTAATAAAAATTGCTGTTTTTGATCTTCTTGCCTTGCATCCCTTTTATAGGAAAAAACCATATCCAAAGTCATGATGGAAAATCCCTAAAATCCAGCTGAAATATGGGCTAGAATCAGGCTAATTGGCTTTGCATTTAATGCTAAAGGATAGAGGTGACCTTGCCTTGTGCCAAGGGTCAAGACCTTGACTGATTTCAGCCACAAATGCAGCTGATCCTTGGATTGCAATGATGAAAAAAATCTGAAAACAGGGCTGTTTTGCAAATGGCTGTTCTTGGGATCAAACCTTGCAATCCTGGGGGTCCAAGAAATAAAAACGTGCACTGTAATGTGCAGAGGTTGGGGGAAAACAAAGGGGAGCATGTGGGCTGGTGTGAGGAGGAAGAAAAGCTGCTGAAAACAGGGCAGCAAAACAACCTTTGGACAAGTGAAAACCAGCTGGGTTTGACTGGTTTTGGGGGAGAAAGCAGGAAGAAAAGCGCACAAGCAGCTTGCTGGCAAGCTCAAGGTGATTAACACGTCAGTTGGGAGGGACAAGAGCTGCCCAAGGGCAAGCCCACTTGCTTGGCACATGCAAGGTTGGAAGAAAAAGCTTCTTTCCTAGGCTTTAATGGAACATGCTCAATCCTTTGCTTTGCTCAGCCCAAACAGTCATGAATGATGATAAAAACAATAATAAAAATGATAGGTAATAATAATTGGAATTAAATCAAAGCAATCAAAAATCTGCAAAAATTTCGCAGACTTCGCACTGCGAAGTAGTCATTTCAGAAATGTTGACTTTTGTTGACTTTACTTTTCTCCTCCTTTTTTTGAATTTTTGAAATTGTTTTGAAAAGGCTTGGGACAAAATTAGGGTACGACAGCTGCCCCTACTTAATTGTGTCTTTGCTTAGAGAATGTGAGTGCCAAAGGCATCACATAAATTCTTTGCGAAGAGCAATTAAGTATAAGAAGGATCCGAATTTTGTCCTTCGCGGTGTGAAAAGATTAAAAATATGCAAATGCAACGAATAAAAGTAAATGCAGGGTCACCTGGTTTGGCTACTGGTGCATAAACTGAGAATGAAATTAGACAAGTCGTCACCTCGGGGGGTGCTTAGACTGGCTGGGTATAGCAAGGTAGATCGTCTCCTGAAAAGGTGCTTAGATCTCGCTTGGGGAATTAAAAATAGATCGTCGCCTCGGTGGGTGCTTAGATCTGACAAGTCGTCGCCTCGGCGGGTGCTTAGACTGAAAAGGTAAAAGATCGTCGCCTGAATAGGTGCTTAGATCTAACAAGTCGTCGCCTCGAAAGGTGCTTAGACTGAAAAGGTAAAAGATCGTCGCCTGAAAAGGTGCTTAGATCTGACAAGTCGTCGCCTCGAAAGGTGCTTAGACTGAAAAGGTAAAAGATCGTCGCCTGAAAAGGTGCTTAGATCTGACAAGTCGTCGCCTCGAAAGGTGCTTAGACTGAAAAGGTAAAAGATCGTCGCCTGAAAAGGTGCTTAGATCTGACAAGTCGTCGCCTCGAAAGGTGCTTAGACTGAAAAGCTAAAAGATCGTCGCCTGAAAAGGTGCTTAGATCTGACAAGTCGTCGTCTCGAAAGGTGCTTAGACTGAAAAGGTAAAAGGTTGATCACATCCAGCCGCTTACACTGAAGGTAGATTCATTGGGGATAAAGGTGATCTTATTCAGCCGCTTAACTGAAGGTCGAAACACTGGGGAAAGGTGATCTTATCTAGCCGCTAACACTAGAGGTAGATACCTAAATTGATATGGTCTTACCCTGAATAGGTGCCCGGACTCCTCTGGGGAGATAAAATATACCGCTGTGGGGATATATGTATTCATCTCTAGACTTGGCTAGTACTTAGATTGTTGAAAAAGGAAAACATGATTGTATGACGCATGATATGCTTCATGTTATCTTATGCAGTATGTTTATGCAATATGATATGATATGAGGTAGACTCAAAAAGGAGTTTCTGCTGGGGAAAACTCAACTGGGGAATTGGGGACAGTTTGTGAAGGAGGTTCACTGGGGAACACTGCTTAACTGTTGATGGATGTTGGTGAATATGTGATACTCACAGGGGAATGCTTACTGGGGAGCATGATATGGATATGAGATGCATGTATATGAATGATTTGGTATAATGCATACATGAATGGGTTTGATATGATATGCATATGCTGATATGTGGGATGACATATTGAATGTTGGGGGTTATGATCGGATGCCGAACAAGGCCGGGCTTGGTTGTGATTGTGAGTGCCAATGATGATTGGGCTTTGGGGTTGTGACTCTGTGCGCACCTCGTTTTTTTCCTGAGAAAAAGACGCGCAAATCCTCCGAGGTCGTTCGTAAACGCTCGGAGGGCCTTTTGTGAAGCCGCCACCAAAGTTTTTGTGTAAAGGGAACGTTGATAAACCCTGAAGTTTTTTTTTGTGTTTAAAGGGAAACGATAATAAAACCCTTTGACTATGAGGAAAGGATGGTCATCGCAACCATTGTCGGGTTCGGAAGTCGATTACGCAAGGGGAAGGTATTAGCACCCCTCACGTCCGTTGTACTCAACGGGAACCTTCTATTTGGCTAAAGCTTAAATTGTTTTTTTTTTATGTTTTGCGCGCATGCTTATTTATGTCAAAATATAATAAAAAGGGGGGGAAAAAGAGATAAAAACAAACGAAAGAAAAGAAAAAAAGTTTTTTATTATTGCGCTTGACAAGATGTCGATCTTGCTCCTACGTATCTCCCGGTAGTCGGAGAATTCAAAGCGTACGTAGTTCTTTGGTAGAAAAACGTACATATGTTGGTTAATTTTAAATGGACGATGTTTTAACCGAATTCTTGCGATTAAAACGTAGCTTGTATGCTCGCGCTTGGGAGACTTATTAAGCGTTTGTTCGTGAATCGCACTAGAATTGTTAAAAGGTACGTCCGTTAGGGTAAAAGGGTTCGAATTGGTCGCTATGGGACCAAGAGAGGTGCAACGGACTCATACAAGTCAATCATTGACCGAGTGGACTCTAACGAGTCGGGCGATTGTTCAATTGATCCACTGAGATCAAGAACGGGTACAATGGACTCGGACGAGTCGAACATTGACCGAGTGGACTCTAACGAGTCGGGCGATTGTTCAATTGATCCACTGAGATCAAGAACGGGTACAATGGACTCGGACGAGTCGAACATTGACCGAGTGGACTCTAACGAGTCGGGCGATCGAATCTAATGGCCACAGGGGACCAAAAGGTTCGGATTGACCCCAAGGGGCCAAGGTTTGGTTTGGTTATGGTTGGATATTTTGGAAAAGGGAATGACGATTGCCCGAACGACGAGACATACGTCACGCATTCGTACAATCAGGGCAATGGAGAGACATACGTCACACCATCCCTTTTTCATTCATGTTTTTGGGTAGAAATCCTTTAGAAATCCCAAGGTATATCAAAACATTTGGTTTGAAAACCCAAAATGGAAAGATTTAGCAATTTTGCTAGGAAACGCACAAGTTCGGCTCGTTTCGCGAACGGTTTTGAAAAGCGAACGCATTTGGCGTATGTTCATGCTTGAGTTTTGAAAATCATGAACAATGTTTATTGTTCAAGTTTTGATTGAAATGATGAACATAGCTTGTTTGTTCATGCTGTTTTGAAGGTTTAGGAACATAACTTGTTTTACAAGTTATCCACAAATGGTCACCCGGACTTGTGATTTTGTCGAAATTGTGCAAAATCCTTGTTATGGTTTGAAAAAACATGGGTTTAAAAACTCTTAGGTTCTGAGCTCTTGGGCTAGAACCTCAAAAATTGCCCATTTGGGCACCTAAACTCAGATTCTGAGTTCTGTCATGGTCGCACTGCGACCATGACTTCGCACTGCGAAGCATGCGAATTTTTGAGTTCAGAAGCTGTTTCTGAACTTTTGTTCAGAAACAACTTCTGAACACACTCAGGACCTTTTAGGAGGGTGAAAAACTTTGAGTTTTTTGGGATGAAAAGGACTGGACAAACCAGTTTTGGTGTTTTGAAAACCTTGGGATTTCTTTGAAATTCAAAAGGGGTTTTTAGAACCAAGAGGTTTTGAACCAAAATTTCTATGCAAACACAATTGTAAATGCAATATAAAAGCTTGGAAACTTACAGAACTCCTTAGCAAAGCTCCAGCTGCAATGGATTTGAATTGATTGAAGGTTCTTGCAAGGTTTTGAATGTTGGTGATGATTTTGAACTTTGTAATGCTTTGTGTTGGATTGGTTTTTCTCTGGTTGTTTGGCTGAAGTGAGTAGTGTTTCTTTGCTCTCTTAATGCTCTATTTTCTGCTCTATCTTATTCTATGCAATGCTGCAAAATCCTTTGCCTTGGGTCTCTATTTATAGGCCAAAATGCAATCTCAAGTAATGATGAAAAAAATCCTAGAACCTAGCTGATTTGTGGGCTAAACCCAGGCTATTTGGCTTTGCATTTAATGCTAATGGATAGAGGCAACTCTGCCTTGTGCCAAGGGTTAAGTCTTTGACTGACTTCAGCCACAAAATCAACTAATTCTAGAAGGTAATGATGAGAAACATGGCTGAATTATAAATGGCCAAGCTTGGGGATCAATCCTTGCAATCCCAATGGTTGATCAATAAAAACGTGCACTGTAATGTGCAGAGATTGAGGGATGAAAAAGGCTACCTATGGCTGGTGTGAGGGGTGAAAAGCTGCTGCAAAAACAGGGTAGGCACTCATGGCTTTTCAAGTGAGAAAATCCAGCTAGTTTGACTGGTTTTGGGGGGAGCAAGCAGGAGGAAAGTCACCAAGCAGGTGGCTGGCAACCTTATGGTGGTTAACAGGTCACTTGGGAGGGACAAGAGCTGCCTAAGGGCAAGCCCACTTGCTTGTCACATGCTAGGTTGGAAGAAAAAGCTTCCAACCTTGGCATTAATGGCAAGTCCTTCAATTCTGGTTTTGCTTGGCCCAAATAGCCGTGAATGCTGCTTAAAATAAATATGGAAATGATATGCAACAAATTCTGGAATTAAATCAAAAACACCAAAAATCTGCAGAAAAATCGCAGACTTCGCAGTGCGAAGTGAGCTTCGCAGTGCGAAGTGAGCTTCGCAGTGCGAAGTCAGCATTTTTGAAATGTTGACTTTTCTGTTGACTTTTGTTGACTTTGACTTTTTTTCCCCTCTTTGATTTTTTTGATTTTTTTGTTTTAAAATGCTTAGGACAAAATTAGGGTACTACAGCTGCCCCTACTTAATTGTGTCTTCGCATAGAGTGCGTGAGTGCCGAGGGCATCTCACGAACTCTTTGCGAAGATCAATTAAGTAAAAGAAGGACCCGAATTTTGTCCTTCGCGGAATGCAAATGCAATGGTTTGAAAAGGTTGATCGTATCCAGCCGCTAACACTGGAGGTAGTTCCATTGGGGGATGTGATCTTATCTAGGCACTTTCACTAGAGGTCGATACACTGAGGGAGGTAATCTTATCTAGGCGCTTTCACTAGAGGTCGATACCTAAGCTAGGTAATCTTATTCAGGCACTTTCACTGAAGGTCGATTCCTAACGAGCTGTGATCTTATTCAGCCGCTATCACTGAAGGTCGATACACTGGGGGAGGTGATCTTATCTAGGCGCTTTCACTAGAGGTCGATACCTAAGCTAGGTAATCTTATTCAGGCACTTTCACTGAAGGTCGATTCCTAACGAGCTGTGATCTTATTCAGCCGCTATCACTGAAGGTCGATACATTGGGGGAGGTGATCTTATCTAGGCACTTTCACTAGAGGTCGATACCTAAGCTAGGTAATCTTATTCAGGCACTTTCACTGAAGATCGATTCCTAACGAGCTGTGGTCTTACCCTAAATAGGTGCCCCTGGTTGAACCGGAAAACATGATTGTATGATGCATGTTATGCAGTACGATATGCAGTGATATGCAATGCAATATGATATGAGATGGACTCAAACAAGGATTCCTTCTGGGGAATTGGGGATAGTTAGTGAAGGAGGTTCACTGGGGAACGCTTACTTGACTGTTGATGGATGTTGGTGAATATGTGATACTCACTGGAGAATCCTTGTTGAGGATGCATGATTTATGAAATGAAATGCATGTGTATGAATGATTTGTATATGCATGCATGAATGAAAATGACATGATGCATGAATTATGCTATGCATGATATGAGGGATACTGGTTGGGTGCCGAGCAAAGTCGGTCTTGGTTGTGGTTGTGCCAATGATGATTGGACTCTCTCTTTTTTTTTTGTTGTTTTTTTGGTTGGTTGGTTTGGAAGGACAAGGTCCTTTGCCTACATACCCGAATGGGATCAAAACCGGTGTAGTTCGGGCTTGCCCCGAGGATTTGTGTTTGTCTGCCAATGATGATTGGACTTTTGTTTGGGGTTGAGACTCCTTGGGGGATGTCAATGAGGTTTGGCTCATGGGGATATAAGGATCATTTTGGAAGCATGATCGATATCCCGCCTTGGTTGGTGTTTGGATGTTCAGGGTGCTTACTGGGGAATTTGTTCCTCTTAACCCTTGGGGCTTTTGTGCTCCGCGTGCCGTGAGTTACGCACTTGCCTTTGCTAAGGAGCATAAGTCCTTTGGTGCAATATTTGGTGGGAATTACCGCAATTCCTTCGAAATTCACGAAAATTCAAATAAAAACAATGTTTGTTTTCTTTTTTTTTCTTTTTTGGAAGAAATTTCTTTTGTTTATTTCCCATGTTTTAAAGCATTTTCATCATGAATAAAACAAAATTGTTGGTTTTGGCACAACACATGCTATTTCCTTATGACTTCGGGATTTTTGTTTTTTGGAAGATGATGACGAGACCGATTCTTCTCCTCTTGAATCTTGTCCGGAGCTTGGATGTTGCAGTCATTGCCTTTCTTCTTTTGTTAACCCCTAACTTTTGCCTGGACTGCTCTTCCGAGTTTTCAATCCACCGGGGTGTATTTCCTTTTTTGATGTCCTTAATTTTTGCCTAGACCGCCTTTTCAGGTTTTCAATCTAGCAGGACGCTCTCTATTGCCTAAACCGCCCTTTCAGGTTTTAGATTTAGCGAGCTTTTCTTTTTTCTTTTAGGCATAATACCTCTTGACTGCATCGGAGTTTATTGAGAGTGGGAACTCCTCTCCGTCCATAGTGGTGATGATCAGGGCTCCGCCTGAGAAAGCTTTCTTTACCACGTACGGCCCATCATAGCTAGGAGTCCACTTCCCGCGGGGATCTTTATGGATAGGTAATATCTTCTTGAGCACTAGGTCTCCTTCTTTGAATTCTCGAGGACGGACCTTCTTGTCGAATGCTCTCTTGAGCCTCCTTTGATAGAGTTGCCCGTGACATATTGCCGTCAGGCGCTTTTCTTCTATGAGATTCAGTTGGTCGAACCTTGTTTGGACCCATTCAGCTTCCTCTAGCTTGGTTTCCATCAAGACCCTTAACGAAGGAATTTCCACCTCTACGGGGAGAACAGCTTCCATGCCGTATACTAAGGAGAAAGGGGTTGCCCCAGTTGAAGTGCGAATGGCTGTTCTGTAGCCATGTAGCGCAAAGGGAAGCATCTCATGCCAATCCTTATAGGTTGTTACCATCTTTTGGATGATCTTCTTTATGTTCTTATTGGCTGCTTCTACCGCACTGTTCATCTTTGGTCGGTAAGGGGAGGAATTATGGTGCTCAATCCTGAAATCTTTGCACAACTCCTTCATTGTCTTGTTGTTCAGGTTTGCCCCATTATCGGTGATGATTTTGTGGGGAGTGCCGTAACGGCAAATGATTTCCTTCTTGATGAATCGGGCTACCACTTGTTTGGTTACGTTTGCATACGAAGCTGCTTCTACCCATTTGGTGAAGTAGTCGATGGCAACGAGGATGAAGCGATGTCCATTTGACGCTTTGGGCTCGATCATTCCAATCATGTCTATGCCCCACATAGAGAATGGCCAAGGTGAAGTCATGACGTTCAGTGGAGTTGGTGGCACATGTACTTTGTCGACGTAAATCTGGCACTTATGACATGTTTTGGCGTAGTGGAAACAGTCAGCTTCCATGGTTAACCAATAATAGCCCGCCCTTAGGATTTTCTTTGCCATTGCATGCCCATTGGCATGGGTTCCAAAAGATCCCTCGTGGATTTCTTTGATGAGCATGTCCGCTTCATGTTTATCCACACATCTGAGCAGGACCATGTCGTAGTTTCTTTTGTAGAGGGTATTTTCACTGAGGAAGAACTGGGATGCCAATCTTCTGAGGGTCCTCTTGTCGGTGTGTGAGACATCTTCTGGATACTCTTGCTTTTCGAGGTATCGTTTGATGTCGTAGAACCAAGGTTTGTCGTCAAGTCCCTCTTCGACTGATGCACATACAACTGGTTTGTCTCTACGATCCATCCTTATGATTGGTGCCTCGTTGTAGAAATTTGATTGGTACATTGATGATAATGTAGCCAAAGCATCTGCCACCTGGTTTTCTTCTCGAGGTATGTGATAGAAGTTGATTTTATCAAAATGCTTAATCAACTCTACAACCCGGGCTCAGTAGGGAATTAAATTGGGATGTTTTGTTTCCCATTCTCCTTTGACTTGATAGATGACTAAGGCTGAGTCACCGTATACTTCAAGGTTTTTGATCCTTAGATCAATTGCTGCTTCAAGGCCTAGGATACATGCTTCGTATTCTGCCATGTTGTTGGTGCAGTCAAAGCATAACCTTGCTGTGAAGGGTTGGTATCCATTTCTTGGGGTGATTAAAACTGCTCCGATACCGTGCCCCATGGCATTTGAGGCGCCGTCGAAAGCGAGCTTCCATTGAGCTTTCGGTTCTGGCCCTTCATCATCGCTTGTGACTTTTTCGTCATTCAAAGCTACGACATCTTCATCCGGGAAGTCGAATTGTATGGGCTGATAATCCTCCAATGGTTGGTGAGCAAGGTGCTCGGATAAAACACTCCCTTTGATGGCTTTTTGAGCAACATATTGGATGTCGTACTCAGACAGCAGCATTTGCCAACGGGCTATCTTCCCTGTGAGGGCCGGCTTTTCAAAGATGTACTTGATGGGATCCATCTTCGATATCAACCAAGTTGTATGGGTCAACATGTATTGCCTTAGGCGTCGAGCAGCCCATGCTAAAGCGCAGCAAGTCTTTTCAAGTGAAGTATACCTTGTTTTACAGTCGGTAAACTTCTTGCTCAGGTAGTAGATTGCGTGTTCTTTTCTTCCCGTTTCATCTTGTTGTCCTAACACACAGCCCATTGATCCTTCAAGTACGGTTAGGTATAAGATGAGGGGTTTACCCGGAACCGGAGGTATTAAAATTGGTGGTTCTTGCAGGTATTGTTTGATCTTGTCAAACGCCTCTTGGCAATCCTCATTCCAATGAACGGCTTGGTTTTTCCTTAGCAGCTTGAAGATTGGTTCGCAGGTAGCTGTCATGTGTGAGATGAACCTAGCGATGTAGTTCAATCTTCCTAAGAAACCCCGGACTTCTTTCTCGGTATTTGGCGCTGGCATTTCTTGGATGGCCTTTACCTTATCGGGATCCACTTCAATACCTCTTTGGCTGACGATGAAGCCCAATAACTTCCCGGATCTAACGCCAAATGTGCACTTGTTAGGATTTAAGCGCAGCTTGAATTTTCTTAGGCGTTCGAAAAGCTTTTGTAGATGGACTAGATGATCCTCCTCCGTTTGGGATTTGGCAATCATGTCATCGACGTAGACCTCTATTTCCTGATGGATCATGTCATGGAAAAGAGTCACCATTGCTCTTTGGTATGTTGCTCCGGCATTTGTTAATCCGAAAGGCATTACCTTATAGCAGAATGTCCCCCATGGGGTGATGAATGTAGTTTTCTCCATGTCCTCTGGAGCCATCTTGATTTGGTTATAACCCGAGAAGCCATCCATAAAGGAAAAGACTGAGAATTGGGCTGTGTTGTCCACCAATATGTCGATGTGTGGTAGCGGGAAATCATCTTTTGGGCTGGCTCTATTCAAGTCCCGATAATCCACACACATTCTAACTTTGCCATCCTTCTTTGGAACTGGCACAATGTTGGCAACCCATGTTGGATACTTGGTTACGGCTAAGAAGCCGGCATCGAATTGCTTTTTGACCTCCTCTCTGATCTTGAGAGCCATATCGGGTCGAGTTCTTCTCAATTTCTGCTTCACTGGCGGGCATTCCGGCTTCAGTGGCAGCTTGTGTACAACGATGCTAGGGTCTAAACCCGGCATATCTTGGTACGACCAAGCGAATACATCCACGTACTCTTGCAGAAGCTTGATCAACTTTCCTTTCACATCCTCGTGTAGGGAGGCTCCTATCTTGACCTCTTTCTTATCCTCTTCGGTCCCCAAGTTGACCTTTTCAACTGATTCTTGGTGAGGTTGTATTACCCTATCCCCTCGATTTGCAAGTCTAGACAATTCTTCAGGCGGTTCATAATCGTCCTCTTCATCATCTTCCGTTTGATTAATCGGGAAATCGAAGTCATAAGGGATTAAGGTAGTGTTGTTTTTGGAGGGTGGATGTGTAGATCTGCATGAGTATGATGATGATTTTTTTTTAGGCTTTTTGTAGAAATTTTTTTTTAAAACAAATGCAAAAAGAAAAAGACTCAAATGACATAAAAGAGTGATTTTATTCATGATTGTAAATAACTTTTAAAACATGGGGGCCCCACACGACTAATCATTTGCCTTGGGCAGAGCTAAATGATGATTTTTTTTTTAAAAAGTAAAAAACAAACAAACATGGTTTATTACTTGATCTTGGTAATGTTCTCGGGAATTGCGATAGCCCTCCAATTGTTCAAAGCTTCATCCGAAGCGCAACGGTACACCAAATCAGGCACGTCTTCATCTACGTCTTCAAGTAGAGCCACTTGATCTTCATTGATAAACCCCGCACTGATGAAGGTTTCCGAAATAGGGAGGATCCCCTGCTTTGGAGGCTTTGAGAAAGTTTCGGCTGATGGATGATATCCCAACCCGAAGCGATTCTTCTTCTCCGGTATGTCCACTAACTTGCCCCATCCGGCAGGTCGGCTTTCTTCTAGGGCCTCTCTTATTGCCCTCCATGATGACATGGCTGTCCTAGCCTCTTTCTTGGGCTTTGAGCTCAAAGTCACGACATTCGCCACTTCCAAAGACTGGAATGGAACATCCGCAGCTTCTTCGTCCTTTTCTATATAACGGAATGATGAGAGATGGCTTACCATCATGTCCTCTTGCCCGGAAACTACAATCATTTGGTTATCAATGATAAACTTCAGTTTCTGGTGCAGAGTAGAAGTGATGGCTCCGGCCGCATGAATCCATGGTCGTCCGAGAAGACAACTGTACGTTGGATTAATATCCATGACTTGGAAGGTTATAACGAAAACCTTAGGCCCGATTTGGACTGGTAAGTCGATCTCCCCTATGACGGCTCTTCTTGAACCATCGAAAGCTTTTACGACCAAGGCGTTGGGCTTCATTACTGTCCCTTCACATGATAGCTTGAGGAGGGTAGTCTTGGGCATGACATTCAATGATGACCCCGTGTCCACTAGCACTCGTGAGAGGATGTGGTCCATGCATTTTACGGAGATATGTAAGGCGCGGTTATGAATGTGCCCCTCGTCGGGTAGCTCATCGCCATTGAAACCCAAGTACCTACTTGAGGTAATATTTCCGACTATCCCGTCGAATTGGTCCACAGGAATGTCCTTGGTGACATGTGCCTCACTGAGGATCCGCAGCAGTGCTTCTCGGTGTGCTTCCGAGCTTAGTAGTAAGGATAGCATGGAGATCTTGGAGGGAGTTTGACCTAGCTGGTCAATGATATTATACTCGCTCTTTTGGATTATCCTTAAGAACTCTTCGGCCTCTTTTTGTGGGGTTGTCTTTTGAGAAGGCCCCGCTTGGTTCTCTTCTTCCTCCACGCTCTTTTCTTTGAGCGGCTCTTTTGGTAGTATGGCTGGCATCTTCCCGAGTTCTTTCGGAGCGAAGACTCTACCACTTCTGGTTATTCCTCCAACACCGGTGATGTTAGTGATGCTGGGCTCAATTTTGGCTAGTGGTTTTCCTTCCACATAGGCCACAGGTTGGTAATTCCATGGTACCCTCTTCGTGCTTTCAAAAGAGAAGGGTGCAGGTACGTGGAATGTTATGGGTTGTATTGGCATTGGTACCTCTCTCCTTTGGTATGGGATTTCGAGAGGTTTTGGGTCGTTAGACTCTAAGGTAGCAACGTCCGTGCCATCCTTTATGTAGCCAATTTGGATCCAACCTTGGTCCATTAGCTCTTGAAGACAGTTCTTCAACTCTTCGCATTTGTCCGGGTTGACCTTGCAGGCTTCACAGTTGGCGTGCATTTCCTCGAACAAACCAAAACCGGTTAAACACTCCCTTATGGTTGACAGGGGGGTCTTAATATTGGCTACCCTTTTGACTGGACCAAAGTCCTCTTGTTCCTCCACCGCATTTACAGAGGGACCCGCATGCCCCGGCAATGGGTTATTTTTCACATTGGGGTTCTCCTCTTTGAAGGATAACAGCTTCTTGTCAATAAGGTCCTGCACCTTGTGTTTGAAAACTCTACAGTTTTCGACATTGTGCCCCACGGTTCCTGCGTGGAAATCACATTTTTCATTTGTGTCGTACCACTGTGGATATGGTGGCGACATTGGTGGTAGTAGTCTTGTCTCGACCATACCTTTTTGGATTAGATATGGCAAGATTTGACCATAAGGCATAGGTACATGATCAAACTGCCTATTGTAATAATTGTTCCTTGGGCCCGCTTGATTCCTTGATGGGTACCCGCCTTGTTGTTGTTGTTGATTTTGAGGAAACACTACTGGTTGTCGAGGTGGAGTTGCGGGAATCACTTGAGGTGAGTAACGCCCTTGAGCCGTTGCTGCTGCCACATAAGGATAGTGGTAGTGAGGCATTTGATTTGGTGGTGGGCAAGATGATCCCACTAGAACAGCATTTGTCTCCCCCTCTTTCTTTTTGTGAAAGTTGCTGGGGGGTTTTCTAGCTCCACTTTGAGCTTCTAGAGAGCCTTGGATTTTTCCTCTCTTTAATCCGTCCTCTATTCTTTCACCAACCATGACTAGATCGGAGAAACCGGCAGACGTGCTTCCAATCATCTTGTCGTAATATGGGCCTTGAAGTGTGCCCATAAAGGTGTCGACAAGCTCTCTTTCCAATAGTGGTGGTTGTACACGAGAAGCTAGTTCTCTCCACCGCTGAGCGTACTCCTTGAAGGACTCGTTGCTTCTTTGTAGGAGGTTTTGTAGTTGCATCCTATTTGGAGCCATGTCCAAATTATATTTGTATTGCTTTAGGAAGACATCGGCTAGATCCTTCCAAGTTTGGACATGGGTACGCTCGAGCTGCATGTACCAATCCAAGGACGCTCCGCTTAAACTATCTTGAAACACATGCACCATGAGTTTCTCGTTCATTGCGTAAGCTGCCATCTTCCTACAGAACATCCTTAGATGGTTCCGAGGGCATTGAGTTCCTTTGTATTTCTCGAAGTCCGGTGCTTTGAACTTCGGAGGGATTACCACGTCGGGCACTAGGCACATGTCCAAGGCGTTGTGGGCACCGTATGAGCTGAACCCTTCGACAGCTTTCAACCTTTCTTCCAAAACTCGATACATTTGGGTAGTATCATTGTCTTGGTGGGTGGTGTCGGGAGCGGATTGCCTTAGCTGGCTATTTTCCACATCATGGGGAATCGCCTCATGCTGAGTAGTGGAAGTTCTTTGAGGACGACGCTCTTCATTCCTTACGGGGATTGTGAGCGGTGGTGGGGGTGGTCCATGACCCTCATTTTCGAATGGTGGGGTATAATCCGGAGGTAAACCGTAGAGAGGCCATTGCACATTGGATGCATCCGTTGTTGGGCGAGGATTACTTTCTCGTGCCGATAGAGCTTGCATTAACTCTAGCATCTGATCCATCTTTCCCTTCATTCCATCAACCTCTTCTCTCAAAGCCGCTTGAGTTTGTTCCAAATTGTCCATGATCCTTTGTTTTTTAGCTCGTGTTCCGTACGAGTGCTGGAGATCTGGTTCTTGGACCGAGGGCTTTCGGGGTTTTCGGGCTATGATTGCTTTGAACTGTTTTTAGGGAAATGAATGAGTTTTTTTTTTTTGAAAAAGATGCATGAAGATGCATGTGGATGTATGTATGCGATGAGTATGCAAAATATGCGTGTTTTTTTTTTATTTTGCTTTATGGAGGAGTTTAAAGGTGCACAATTAATATTAGCAATTCGAAATATTAAAGACTGGGAAATTGATTATGCTTCAAAATATATTTGATTAAATAACATTTGTTTACAAAGTGTAACTAATGCTATTACAAATCAAATAGCCGCTCGCTTCTCGGCTTTGCTCATCTCCTCCCTATAGAAATCTATGGTGTCCTTGCAGAACTTTATAAACCTCTGGATTTCCATAGGGATGACAAAGTAGGGCATGACCATCTCGGCCTCCGCTAGCCTCTTTGGAAGTTGGGTGATTACCAAATTCGAGAATGCAACCAATTTAGTGAAATCCTCACTTAATCGGGTGGCGTCTTGCCATACACACTCAATCACTTCCTTGCGCTGGTCTAGCTTGACTCTTGCACTTCTGATTTCATCATGTAGTTGTGCAATGTGGTCCCCGTGAGCTCTTGCAATCTTGTCGAAGTACTCTTCGAATTTCTTGATGTCCTCTTCGAGACGATTGCACTTTAGCCTCCCTTGATGAGAAAGGCTCTCATGTCTTTGCCGTTGGACACGTTCGGCTTGAAGCTGCTCTTTGTAGTCTTTAACTACTTCTTGGAGCTGTTGATTTTTCTCTTGAAATTTCAACCTCCATTTCCGTTGAGCTTCGATGGCTAGTTCGCCGAATTTCTTGAGCTCTTGGTTGGAATGTAAGATTCTTTCCAACTCTTCGTCCTTGGCCACAAGGTTGGCATCCGCACTAACCAAGCCGCCTCCTATCCAATCTCTCTTCCCCTCGGAGATCCTTAGCCGTTTTTGGCATACTAGGAGAGAATGTGATACTTCATCACGATCTCTCTTCGTCCTAGTAATTTCTCCTAAAGCTTGGAGGTGCTTTAATTCAAAGTCTCCGTTTTTGTTTTGGAGTTCTTGAATTTTAGCGTTGAGGTCCTCCACTTCTTTGTTGGGAATGGTTGCAATAGGTTTAGGTGTAGGAGATTTTGGAGGGCTTATGACCACAAAGGGTAGCTTGATTGCTTTGACCCTCTCCTTCACCCATTGAGTATAAAGGGGTTTGGCGACACAGTTTCTCTTGCCGACCCTTCCTTTGCGCACTTGGCTCCATGCTCCCCGGATTCTTTCTAGCAATGCCGGGTCTTGATCGCCTTCCCTTAAGTAGAAAGCTTCCAACAAAAGGTCATTAGGTTTATCCTCCATTGAAAAACCTAGTTGTCGGAGAGAGAGGACCGGATTGTAATTAATACATCCCTTAGTACCAATGAGGGGTACGTTAGGGAAGTCCCCGCAACTGAGGATAATTTCCGGGTCCTCTAAGTTTGGTGAAAACCAATGGATGTCCTTCTCGGCGAGGGTTGTCATCCGTTGCGACCATTTGAGCTTGGCCTGGTTTTCCACAAAGTCTCGGTTTCTTGGCATGTGGGACATCATCCAAATTTGCACCACGGGAGTGCAACAAGTAATTTTGCGTCCCCTTGCTTGTTCATGCCTAGAGTAGAGGGTATGATAAAAATCCGCCAAGATTGTGGGAACCGGAATTTTAGTCATAAATACCTCTAGAGCCGGAAAGTCTACGAAATCATCCATGTTGGGGAATAAAACAATTCCGTAGACTAAAAGGGCTAAGATGGCATTGAATGCCCTTCCCTCTTTGTTGGCTAACATCTCCCGAGCTTTGGCTTCCAAAAACTTTCTTGAAAATCCCTTAAGGTTCCCTCTAACTTCCAAGTTAGATGCCACTTCTTGGGTGTCGAGGTATAAGGATTCGGCGATGGCTTCAAATGTGGGATCCTTTCCCGGACCGAGATAGAGTTCATGACCCTTCATACTACAACCCAAAATCTTCTCAAACTCTTCCAAAGTTGGCGCTAGTTGGAAGTCTTGAAATGTGAAGCACCGTAGAGGTGGGTCGAAGAATTGCGCCAAAGTGGTTAAGGCCGTTGAATCTATTCTTACGGGTAGGAGATCAAGGATTAGCCCATAGCTTGCCTCGAAAATGTTCTTGTTGACCGAAGAGAGCCTCTTGCTTAGAGCTAATAAACTTTCCACCCTAGGAGCTTTAATTTTGAAGGCGAGCGTATTTTTGTTCCCGGAATCCATATTTCTTTTTGCTAATATTTGTTTGTTCTTTTTAAACTCCTATAAAGCAAAATGATGCGAAAATTACTTTCATGAATGCAAATGATATGCAAGGGTATGGTTTATGAAGGTTTGGAACTTCCCCCCATCCTCACATGTAGGCTCTAAATGGTGAAATATCCTAAGAAGAGGTCCTTAGAATCATAGACCTCACATGGAATTAGGGTTGTCTATGGACATACGTCGACATGACTTCAATTAATTCCACGTGAAAATCTCATCTAAGCGGGGTTGGACATCCTACCTCACGGACATACGTCAACGCGGGCTTCCGCACACAACCTCCTTCTAACTTAGTTTTTTTTCTCAAGCTCGGGTAGAGAGCCTCACACGTCCGGCATTAACCCGAACAATGTGGAGTAACTTCACTCAAGTAACCCCCGCATTTGATATATATGATATGAATATAAAGCAAAATAAAGCAAATATAAACATAAAGCATAAATATGACATGTATGAATAAAATAATAAGCATGGCGCGCAAAGAAAATAAAAACAATTGGCTTAAAAGCCAAATAGGTTAGGCTTGACTCGCTAGTGGGAAAAGAGTCCCCAGTGAAGTCGCCAGCTGTGCGCACCTCGTTTTTTTCCTGAGAAAAAGACGCGCAAATCCTCCGAGGTCGTTCGTAAACGCTCGGAGGGCCTTTTGTGAAGCCGCCACCAAAGTTTTTGTGTAAAGGGAACGTTGATAAACCCTTAAGTTTTTTTTTGTGTTTAAAGGGAAACGATAATAAAACCCTTTGACGATGAGGAAAGGATGGTCATCGCAACCATTGTCGGGTTCGGAAGTCGATTACGCAAGGGGAAGGTATTAGCACCCCTCACGTCCGTTGTACTCAACGGGAACCTTCTATTTGGCTAAAGCTTAAATTGTTTTTTTTTTTTATGTTTTGCGCGCATGCTTATTTATGTCAAAATATAATAAAAAGGGGGGGAAAAAGAGATAAAAACAAACGAAAGAAAAGAAAAAAAGTTTTTTATTATTGCGCTTGACAAGATGTCGATCTTGCTCCTACGTATCTCCCGATAGTCGGAGAATTCAAAGCGTACGTAGTTCTTTGGTAGAAAAACGTACATATGTTGGTTAATTTTAAATGGACGATGTTTTAACCGAATTCTTGCGATTAAAACGTAGCTTGTATGCTCGCGCTTGGGAGACTTATTAAGCGTTTGTTCGTGAATCGCACTAGAATTGTTAAAAGGTACGTCCGTTAGGGTAAAAGGGTTCGAATTGGTCGCTATGGGACCAAGAGAGGTGCAACGGACTCATACAAGTCAATCATTGACCGAGTGGACTCTAACGAGTCGGGCGATTGTTCAATTGATCCACTGAGATCAAGAACGGGTACAATGGACTCGGACGAGTCGAACATTGACCGAGTGGACTCTAACGAGTCGGGCGATTGTTCAATTGATCCACTGAGATCAAGAACGGGTAAAATGGACTCGGACGAGTCGAACATTGACCGAGTGGACTCTAACGAGTCGGGCGATCGAATCTAATGGCCACAGGGGACCAAAAGGTTCGGATTGACCCCAAGGGGCCAAGGTTTGGTTTGGTTATGGTTGGATATTTTGGAAAAGGGAATGACGATTGCCCGAACGACGAGACATACGTCACGCATTCGTACAATCGGGGCAATGGAGAGACATACGTCACACCATCCCTTTTTCATTCATGTTTTTGGGTAGAAATCCTTTAGAAATCCCAAGGTATATCAAAACATTTGGGTTGAAAACCCAAAATGGAAAGATTCAGCAATTTTGCTAGGAAACGCACAAGTTCGGCTCGTTTCGCGAACGGTTTTGAAAAGCGAACGCATTTGGCGTATGTTCATGCTTGAGTTTTGAAAATCATGAACAATGTTTATTGTTCAAGTTTTGATTGAAATGATGAACATAGCTTGTTTGTTCATGCTGTTTTGAAGGTTTAGGAACATAACTTGTTTTACAAGTTATCCACAAATGGTCACCCGGACTTGTGATTTTGTCAAAATTGTGCAAAATCCTTGTTATGGTTTGAAAAACATGGGTTTAAAAACTCTTAGGTTCTGAGCTCTTGGGCTAGAACATCAAAAATTGCCCATTTGGGCACCTAAACTCAGATTCTGAGTTCTGTCATGGTCGCACTGCGACCATGACTTCGCACTGCGAAGCATGCGAATTTTTGAGTTCAGAAGCTGTTTCTGAACTTTTGTTCAGAAACAACTTCTGAACACACTCAGGACCTTTTAGGAGGGTGAAAAACTTTGAGTTTTTTGGGATGAAAAGGACTGGACAAACCAGTTTTGGTGTTTTGAAAACTTTGGGATTTCTTTGAAATTCAAAAGGGGTTTTTAGAACCAAGAGGTTTTGAACCAAAATTTCTATGCAAACACAATTGTAAATGCAAGATAAAAGCTTGGAAACTTACAGAACTCCTTAGCAAAGCTCCAGCTGCAATGGATTTGAATTGATTGAAGGTTCTTGCAAGGTTTTGAATGTTGGTGATGATTTTGAACTTTGTAATGCTTTAATGGCAAGTCCTTCAATTCTGGTTTTGCTTGGCCCAAATAGCCGTGAATGCTGCTTAAAATAAATATGGAAATGATATGCAACAAATTCTGGAATTAAATCAAAAACACCAAAAATCTGCAGAAAAATCGCAGACTTCGCAGTGCGAAGTCAGCATTTTTGAAATGTTGACTTTTCTGTTGACTTTGACTTTTTTTTCCCCTCTTTGATTTTTTTGTTTTAAAATGCTTAGGACAAAATTAGGGTACTACAGACTCTACTGGGGAATGCCAATGAAAATTGGGCTTTATTTGTGATAAGGATTGCCAATGAATATTGGGCTTTCGGGTTTGCCAATGAATATTGGGCTTTGGTTTGCCCTCGCTGGGGAAATGCCAATGGAAATTGGGCTTTATTTGGTTAGGTGCCAAGCATGGTTGGGCTTTGATTGTGACATCACTGGGGATATAAGGATCAATTTGGAAGCATGATCGATATCCGGTCTTAGTGGATAAAAAGATGCATGGGGTGTGCTTTTCACCTGCAGTGAATCATGTACTTGTTTTGCTGAAGAACATGAATCTTAAAATGGCTGACCATCAAGTTCAGGCTTTGAATCTTTTGGTGCAAAGCTACAGACCAACGAAATTCCTTCGATATTTAAGAAATTCAAGTAAAACCCACATTTGTTTTTGCAAGTTTTTTTTTATTTCCCATGTTTCAATGCGTTATTTATCATGAATAAAAACATTTTATGCGCTAATGAGAACACAAAGCAATGAAAAGGTTTTAAAAAGATAACTTTTATTCAATGCAAATTTGATCCCTTGAATGGGTAACAATACATGAAATAAGGAGTGATTACTCCGCTGGGAGAAGATAGAGAAAAACAAGAAAAAGCAAAAACAAAAATAAAATTGTTTGAGGGTTGTTTCAACACGTGCTTTTTTCTTATGACTCCGAGATCCCTTTGCCTTTGAAGGATGATGACGAGATCGACTTTTCTCCTCTTGAATCCTGTCCGGATTTTGAGTGTCGCAGTCTTTTGCCTTTCTTTTTCTCTTCCTTTTTTTTTGAAACCCCTAATTTTTGCCTGGACCGCTCTTTCGAGTTTTCAGTCCACCGGGGTGTATTTCCTTTTTTGATGTCCTTAATTTTTGCCTAGACCGCCTTTTCAGGTTTTCGGTCTACCAGGACGCTCTCTATTGCCTAAACCGCCCTTTCGGGTTTTCGATTTAGCGAGCTTTTTCTTTCTTTTTTCTCTTTTAGGCATAATATTTCTTGACTGCATCGGAGTTTATCGAGAGTGGAAACTCTTCTCCATCCATAGTGGTGATGATTAAGGCTCTGCCAGAGAAGGCTTTCTTTACCACGTATGGTCCATCATAGCTGGGAGTCCACTTCCCTCGGGGATCTTTGTGGATAGGTAATATCTTCTTGAGCACTAGGTCTCCTTCTCTGAATTCTCGAGGACGGACCTTTTTGTCGAATGCCCTCTTGAGCCTCGTTTGGTACAGCTGTCCATGACACAATGCTGTAAGGCGTTTTTCCTCTATGAGGTTCAATTGGTCGAACCTCGTTTGGACCCATTCGGCTTTTTCTAGCTTGGTTTCCATCAAGACCCTTAATGAAGGGATTTCAACTTCAATGGGAAGCACGGCCTCCATACCATAGACTAAGGAGAAAGGGGTTGCCCCAGTTGAAGTGCGAATGGCTGTTCTGTAGCCATGCAGCGCAAAGGGAAGCATCTTGTGCCAATCCTTATAGGTTTTCACCATCTTCTGGATGATTTTCTTTATGTTCTTGTTCGCCGCTTCTACCGCGCCGTTCATCTTTGGCCGATAAGGTGAGGAATTATGGTGCTCGATCTTGAAGTCTTTGCACAATTCCTTCATTGTGTTGTTGTTTAGGTTTGCCCCATTATCGGTAATGATTTTGTGGGGAGTGCCGTAACGGCAAATGATTTCCTTTTTGATGAATCGGGCTACCACTTGTTTGGTTACGTTTGCATACGAAGCTGCTTCGACCCATTTGGTGAAGTAATCGATGGCAACGAGGATGAAGCGATGTCCATTTGAAGCCTTGGGCTCGATCATTCCAATCATGTCTATGCCCCACATAGAGAATGGCCAGGGTGAGGTTATGACGTGCAGGGGAGTTGGTGGCACATGCACCTTGTCGGCGTAAATTTGGCACTTATGACAGGTCTTGGCATAGCGGAAACAGTCGGCTTCCATGGTTAGCCAATAATAGCCCGCCCTTAGGATTTTCTTTGCCATTGCATGCCCATTAGCATGGGTTCCAAAAGATCCCTCGTGGATTTCTTTGATGAGCATATCCGCTTCATGTTTATCCACACACCTGAGCAAGACCAGGTCATAGTTTCTTTTGTAGAGGGTGTTTCCACTGAGGAAGAACTGGGATGCCAATCTCCTGAGGGTTTTCTTGTCAGTTTGTGAGACATTTTCTGGATACTCTTGCTCTTCGAGGTATCGCTTGATGTCGTAGAACGAAGGTTTGCTGTCAAGTCCTTCTTCGACTGCTGCACATACAACCGGTTTGTCCCTACGATTCATCTTTATGATTGGCACCTCGTTGTGGAAATTTACTTGGTACATTGATGATAATGTAGCCAAGGCAACTGCCACCTGATTCTCTTCTCGAGGTATATGATGAAAGGTGATTTCATCAAAATGCTCAATCAACTCTACAACCCGGGCACGGTAGGGAATCAAATTAGGATGCTTTGTTTCCCACTCTCCTTTTGACTTGATAGATGACTAAGGCTGAGTCACCATATACTTCAAGGATTTTGATCCTTAGATCAATTGCTGCTTCGAGGCCTAGGATGCACGCTTCATATTCTGCCATGTTATTGGTGCAGTCAAAGCATAACCTTGCTGTGAAGGGTTGATACCCATTTCTTGGGGAGATTAAGACTGCCCCGATCCCGTGCCCCATGGCATTTGAGGCGCCATCGAAAGCGAGCTTCCATCGAGCTCTCGGTTCTGGTCCTTCATCATCGCTTATGATCTTTTCATCATTCATCGCTTATGATCTTTTCACCATTGCTCTTTGGTATGTTGCCCCGGCATTTGTTAATCCGAAAGGCATTACCTTATAGCAGAAAGTCCCCCACGGGGTGATGAATGTGGTTTTCTCCATGTCCTCTGGAGCCATCTTGATTTGGTTATATCCCGAGAAGCCGTCCATAAAGGAGAAGACTGAGAATTGGGCAGTGTTATCTACCAATATGTCAATATGTGGTAGCGGGAAATCGTCCTTTGGGCTTGCTTTATTCAAGTCCCGATAATCCACACACATCCTAACTTTGCCATCCTTCTTTGGTACTGGCACAATGTTGGCAACCCACGTTGGATACTTGGTTACGGCTAAAAATCCGGCATCGAACTGCTTCTTGACTTCCTCTCTAATCTTGAGAGCCATATCGGGACTGGTTCTTCTCAACCTTTGCTTCACTAGTAGGCATTCTGGCTTGAGTGGCAGTTTGTGTACGACGATGTTAGGGTCTAAACCTGGCATGTCTTGATACGACCAAGCGAACACGTCCACATACTCTTGTAGCAGCTTAACCAACTTTTCTTTCACATCTTCTTGCAGGGAGGCACCCACTTTGACTTCTTTCTTGTTATCCTCGGTTCCCAAGTTGATCATTTCAACTGGCTCCTTGTGAGGTTGTATTACCCTATCCTCTTGATTTGCAAGTCTGGACAATTCTTCAGGCAGTTCAAAATCGTCCTCTTCATCATCTTCCGCTTGATTAATCGGGAAATTGAAGTCATAAGGGATTAATGCAGTGTTGTTTTTGGATGGTGGATTTGTGGATCTGCATGAGTATGATTTGATTTTAGTTTTTTTTTTTTAAAAAAATTTTTGTATTGCGATTAAAGAACAAAAGAAAAGAACTCAATTGAACACAAAAATGCAATTTTATTTATGATAATATAAACTTAAAAACATGGGGGCCCCACACAACTAATCATTTGCCTTGGGCAGAGCTAAATGATTTTTTTCAAAAAGCAAAAACAAACATGGTATATTACTTGAGCTTGGTAATGATTTCGGGAATTGCAATAGCCCTCCAGTTGTTCAAAGTTTCGTCCGAAGCACAACGGTACACTAAATCAGGCACGTCTTCGTCCGTGTCTTCAAGTAGAGCCACCTGGTCTTCATAGTCGAATCCCGCGCTGACAAACGTTTCCAAAATGGGAAGGATCCCTTGCTTTTGAGGCTTTGAGGAGGTTTCGGCTAATGGATGATATCCTAACCCGAAGCGATTCTTCTTTTCCGGTATGTCCACTATCTTGCCCCATCCGGTGGGTCTACTCTCCTCTAGAGCTTCTCTTATTGCCCTCCATGATGACATGGCTGACCTAGCCTCTTTCTTGGGCTTTGAGCTCAAAGTCACGACATTCGCCACTTCCAAAGACTGAAAGGGAACATTTACTGCTTCTTCGTCCGTTTCTATGTAACAGAACGACGAAAGGTGGCTTACCATCATATCCTCTTGGCCCGATGTAACACCCATACTAACTTTAACTAGTATATTAGCATGTGCGTTAAACTGATACTGGATACATTTAAAAATTTCAATAATAAAATTACATCACAAATGAATGAATACAAGTTTACTCGTTTGTACAAATAAATCCAAACACTATTACAATACTTATACAATTATCCAGTAAGCTCCTGAGCTGGTAACGAGTAACTGTACTCCATCCAGTACCTCTATGAAGATCTCCATTACGAACCTTGGACTTACCTGCAAACCTGAACCAGAAGGAAAGGGATGAGACATAATGTCTCAGTGAGCTCCAGCCCAACCAACTGTTGGCAACCACAGGGAACCTACGGTCACCATGCCTACCTTGGCAATCTTGGGGATTTCCTAGGATCGCCAAGTCTTTATCTTTAACCACAAAGGGTATAAGTCTGACTATACTATAAGTCTGCCTATAACTATAACTGTAATCTACCTGTGACTATAACTGTCAACCGCCTATAACTATAACTGTAACCTATCTGTAACTATAATTCCTGCCTGTAACTATAACTTAGTGATCGAGGGGAAACCTAGGACCACTTTCTGTTAACTGTCTATAACTATAATTGTAACTTCCTGTAACTATAACTGTAACTGTAACTTTGACTATAACTATGAAACATAAAACAAATAAAGATGTTTTAGGTGTTTTATGTTAGCTGTTAGCGTTGAATAATCATTATTATCTGAGTTCATTTTACGGAGTGCGGCCCGGGTGGAGTAACCCCGAGGTACATCTCCCTATAAACCGGTGAAACTCCTATCATATCAGGCTAACACCGGACTCCCTATAAAACGTGTGGACAACCCTCTCGGAGAAGTCCCATCCGGCGAATCCCGGAGTCTGCTGAAAACACCCTGTAACTGTAACTGTAAAACGTGCGAGCACGCCATTATCTTTAATCTTTAATTCTTTAACATATAAACATGTATATCTGTTACTGTAATCATATAACAATCCTATAACATGTAATCCTATAACACAAGGTCCTTGGCTTATCGTTCTCATAAGCCACCTATTAACTGTTGAAGAACCAACACTATAAGCTTATCTTAAACTTTGATTGCCAAAGCATTCTATTACCCTTGTATTCTAAATTGAATACATCTATAACCTTGTTTACCTAATATAGGCTCTTGACTTATCCAAGGTCGTATGCTTTTCCTTAAGAGTTAACAACTCACAAGTAATGGAATCAATCCATTAAATCCTTACACTCATACTATAATTCTTGTTTTCCTATCAAGGATTCGACATATCGTTGTCATATGCCGTTCTTAAAGCTTTCCTATTCATATAACCATTGTTTCTCGTATTTCCCATGCCTTGCGTATTCCTTGCTCCTATAATCTTTCAACCATTGGAAGCCTTTTTGGATGGGTTAAAATGGTGGATAATGTTTCTAAAATGTTTCTGGAGAAAACGGAAGTGAAAAACCATGCCCACGCGCATCAGAACACCTGTCGCGTCGAATTTCGGATGTCAAGCTATTGGGAAGCATTGAATCACTAAATTTAAATCACGACTGAACTTTTAATTTTTCGGGGAAAAAGGAAAAAAGTTCTAAATTACCCTTTTGAAAAAGATTTTAGGTTCGAAAGTCGATTATGCGAGGGGAAGGTATTAGCACCCCTCACATCCGTTGTACTCAACGGGAACCTCTTAGTCGGCTTAGGCTTAAAATGCTTCGATGTTTTACTTGCGTGTTTAAACATATATAAAAGAAAATATAAAAACATAATGCGAGATGAAGAAAGAGATGAAAACAAACGAAAGGGAAAAACAAGTTTTTTATTAATGGGCTTGACAAGATGTCGATCTTGCTCCTACGTATCTCCCGGTAGTCGGAGAATTCAAAGCGTACGTAGTTCTTTGGTAGAAAAAAGTTTGTATGTTGGTTCGTTTTAGTTAAAAAAGATTTGATCGCGTCCGAGCGAAAAAGTTTGAAAAAAGAAAGTAATGAAAGTAAATGTCAACTGTTCGGGTTGCTGCCGAACTGGCCATTGACGACAATGCATAAAAATAAATGATTTGATAAAAGGGTTTTGCACTCGGACTTGAACAAAGGTTTTAAAACGTACGAAGACGTACAAAGTTTTAACATGGTGAAAGATGGACGCTAGGCGATAAACTCGCGCGAGGCGTGAATGTTTTGAAAAATAAAAAGACAAACGCACAGGGGCGTAAAAACTTGAAAATAAAGACAAAACGCGTGGAGGCGATAAACTCGCGCAAGGCGTAAATGATTGGAAATGATAAACACGCAAAGGCGTGAAAGGTTCGAATTGACCACGAGGGCCAAGAAAAAGGGTAAAAATGGCCACAAGGGGGCCAAGGGAAGGTTGAGCGTGCTAGACGCGTCAAGGGTGGAATGACGGTTGCCCGAGCGACGAGACATACGTCACGCATTCATGCAACCGATGTTTGGGGAGACATACGTCAAGCCATTCCCGTTTCATTCAAGTTTGGTTTCGTTACTCGGAGAAATCTCAAAGGGAACCAAAGCTTTTAAAAGGAAACTTAAAGAAAAGAAAAGAAAACACGAACAAATTTGTTGTTCGAGTTTATTAAAAAATCATGAACATTACTTGTTGCTTAAGTTATTGAAACTCAAGAACGAGTATAGTTCAAGTTTGAATGAGAACCAAATTCATAAAACATGCACAAAATTGGAAAGTTCATAAGTTCGGCTCAATTCGAGCTTGGTTTTAAAAGAGTGAGCAAGCTCGGCTTAAGTTCGCGTTTGGATTGAAAATCATGAACAACATGGTTGTTCAAGTTTGTTTTGAAATAGACGAACTTAGCTTGTTGCTCAAACTTGGTTTTGAAAATATTAAAGAACATAACTTGTTTCGCAAGTTACTCAAAATTTATCGCACGAACTTGTGAAATCTTCAA
The DNA here is from genome assembly GCA_018208015.1 of Medicago ruthenica. Taxonomy (NCBI): domain Eukaryota; kingdom Viridiplantae; phylum Streptophyta; class Magnoliopsida; order Fabales; family Fabaceae; genus Medicago; species Medicago ruthenica. Next base: position 37,933,046 of record CM031376.1, read on the forward strand.
AGTTGTGCATGATTATGAATAGGGTTTGGACAAAAATGGTTTTAACCCTCTTTAGGTTCTGAATCAAGGGCTGGAACCCCAAAAATTTGACATTTGAACGCCTGATTCATGTTCTGAATTTCACATACTTCGCAGAGCAACCAGAACTTGGCTCTGCGAAGTCAGGTTCTGGTGTGTTCGCAGTGCGAGCAATACTTTGCTCTGCGAAGTATGCGAATTTTCAAACTCAGAAGTTGTTTCTGAACAGAAGTTCAGAAACTGCTTCTAAGCAAGCTTCAGAACCTAAAGGAGGTTTAAAAGCTTTGCAAAATGGAAGAAAATGGGATGAAAAAACTCAGTTTCAAAGCTTGGCCCCTTTGAGGTCTCTTTTGAGTTTCAAAAGGGGTTTTTGTGTACAAAGCAAAATTGAACAAAACAAAGGATGAAAACAACAAACACAATGCAAAATAAAGATTAAAGGAGACTTACAGAACTCCTAGCAATGCCTCAGCAATAGTTTTGGGAGTGGCTTGCTTGCTTGATTGATGGTTAAGAACAAGGTTCTAATTGATTTTGGCTTTGTGTATGAACTGACTTGGAGCTGCAATGTGGTGGTTTTTTGTGTGGATTTCGTGTGTATTGGCTGTGTATTTCAGGTTTTTTCAATGTGTAATGGCTCTCTGAATTGGTATATAATCCTTGTGCATTGCCACTCCTTTTATAGGCCAAAATGCAAATCTATGAAATGATGGCAAATCTCTAGATTCTAGCTGGTTTGTGGGCTAAATCCAGGTTAAAACACTTTGCATTTAATGCTAATGGATAGAACTTGCTTTGCCTTGTGCCAAGGGGCAAGGTCTTGACTGATCACAGCCACAAATGCCATTAATTCTAGAAGGTAATGATGAGAAAAACTGTAAAACAGGGCAGCTGCAAAAGGGGTGATTCTTGGGATCAATCCTTGCAATCTTGGAAGGTCAAGCAATGAAAACGTGTACTGCCATGTACAGGGAGATTGGGGGAAGCAAAATGAGCATGTGGGCTGGTGTGTTGGAGGAGAAATCCAGCTCAAAACAGGGCACACCAAACAGCTTTTTTGCAACAAAAACCACTTGTGTTTGACTGGTTTTGGCAGAGAAAAAGGGAAGGAAAGGGATCAAGCAGCTGGCTGGCAAGCTTAGGTTGGGTGATGGGTCAATTTGGAGGGACAAGAGCTGACCAAGGGCAGCCAATTTGTTTGATCACATGATAGGTTGGAAGAAAATCTTTCTTTCCTTTTACCTTTAATGTCACACATTAATTTTTGCCTTGCTGCATCAAATCACTCACAAAATAGCAATAATAATAGTAATAATACTAAGAATAACAATTGTAGTTGAAAGCAAAAAGGATAGACCAATATATAAAATTCTGCAGAAAATTTCGCAGAGGTCGCAGTGCGAAGGTGATTTCGCACTGCGAACTCCACTTTTTTGGAATTTTTTGTATTTAAAAATAAAAGGTGGAAAATGAATAATAATAAATAATAATAATAATGATAATGAAAATGCAAAATGCAAATGATAATGAAAATAAATAAAATAGTAAATGACAATAATAATGACAATGATGATAATAAATATAAAAAATGATAAAAACTTAATAATATTAATTAAAAATAAAACCTTAATAGTAGTAAAAGATAATGATGATATTATTAAAGAAAAATAGAATAACAATAGCATTAATAATATTAAGGATAATGGAAATGCTAATAATGATAATGATAAAATGCAAATAAAATACTATAACAAGAATGAAATAATAAAAGGTAAAAATAAGTAATGAGATAATAGAAGATAAAACACATAAAAATATAAGTCAAAAAATGGGGTATGACAGATGCCCCTATTTAAGTTTCTTCGTCTCGGAGATTGAAAGAGAAATTTGAAATGGACGGGCCGAAGAGACTTAAATATAGAGTACGCCATTTTTTGACTAAATATTTTTCTGAATTATAAATGCTATAAATGCATGTATGCAAATGTTATGAATGCTTGTAATGTAAACATGGATGCAAAGACGATAAAAAAGGAAGACCACACCGGGGATAAGTGTCAGCTGTTCGGGTTGTCGCCGAACTGCCACTGACAACAAAGAATGAAAAGGTAAATGCCAGCTGTTCAGGTTGTTGCCGAACTGGCCACTGACGACAAAAGAATGAAAAGAATGTCAACTGTTCGGGTTGTTGCCGAACTTGCCATTGACGACAGGAAGAAATAAAATGTCAACTGTTCGGATGTTGTCGAACTTGCCATTGACAACAGAAAAATAAAATGTCAACTGTTCGGATGTTGCCGAACTTGCCATTGATGACAGGAAATAAAATGTCAACTGTTCGGATGTTGCCGAACTTGCCATTGACGACAGGTAAAAATAAAATGTCAACTGTTCGGATGTTGCCGAACTTGCCATTGACGACAGAAAAATAAAATGTCAACTGTTCGGATGTTGCCGAACTTGGCGCTGACGACACTGGGGAGGCGGCTGACAAACCGTTCCTTACAGAAATGCCCCTTCAATCGGGGAGAAAGAATGCACAAGCTGTTCATTGAAGAACTTGTCACTTGGCACAACACTGGGGAGTACGCACAAGCTGTTCATTAAAGAACTGCCACCAGGCGTAAAGACCTGACAAAAAGACGCGCAAGCTGTTCGTTTGAACTGCCACTTGGCGTAAAAGGGTGACATCTCTGAACCAGACAGACTGGGGATGACACTTGGGGAAAAAAGAATTCACGAATTGCTCGCGATTGATTGGTGAGACTCATGACGGTTAGAAATAACCATGTATGATATGTAGTATGCTGTATGCATATGTATGAATGCATGAATGCATGACTGTCACTGAGGACGTCGTGTGAGGGATGGACTTGTACTGGGGATACCCAACTTGTTTGTTAAGGATTTGCCCCTTGATACGATGAAAAACTTGCGCAAGCTATTCGTTAAAGAACTACCGCTTGGCGAAAAGGAGGATGATATCCCTAGACCAGATAGACTGGGGATGCCATCCGACTATTTGTAGTGGGAAATGCATGATATGAATATGAGATGCATGTTAATGAATGACTATGATATGATGCATGAATTATGCTGACCTGGGGGATGACAGACGTCACGTGGGACGCTGGGGATTATGATTTGAATGCCGAGCAAAGTCGGGCTTGGATGATGTAAGACTCCACTGGGGGGATATGCCAATAAGATTGGGCTTCGCTTGTGACTTCGCTGGGGATATAAGGATCATTTTGGAAGCATGATCGATATCCAGCTGTCGATGCCAATGGTAATTGGGCTTTTGAGAGCAGGACAAATGTTGACTTTCTGGGGAGTTTGTTAATCCACTGGGAATTGTGCTAATCCGCTGGGGAGAAGAACTGAAGATTCCGCTGGGAATGCTTACGCTTTGGTTGGCAAGTCCTCGCCTGAATTGTCCTTTCGGGCTCTTAACTCACTGGGGAATTTCCGATTAATTCACCGAGGATTCTGTTGGGGAATTTCTTTTTGCGATTGACCATGCTCGGCCTGCGAAGCTTTATCTGCTTTAAGGACAGATATCGATGTACACTCCGAATATTCACGAGTTTGAAAAGGAATGTGTTTGTTATTTGATAAAAAATAAAAGACTCATGCAATAAATTTTGAAAAAGTTTTTTTTGTTTTTTTGAAATACTATCATCAAGAATAAAAATGAGTGAAAGAAAATTGATTAAAGGTAAAGAATGTAATGTTGGGAAATGAAATTCATTAAAGGGGTGACAGCCTGCCAAAGGCGTGGCTCCACGAATCTTACAAAGTCTAAAAAAAAGGTAAATATAAAAGGGAAGGGTACATTGAACGCGATGGCCACTAGTATCCCTAACAACTTTGAATTCCCTGCTTGAATGCTTCCGACTCGGAGTCTTCAGACGATTGATGTGCCGCGAGTGGGTCACGACCAATCCAATGTAGTTACTTTGTCTTTTGATTCTTAATTTTTGCATAGGTCGTCCTTTCAGATGCTTGACCTATCAGGATAGCTGTTTTTGTTTTATGTCTCTAATTTTTGCCTGGACCGCCCTTTCAGGTTTTCAGTCCACCGAGACGCTCTTTTTTGCTTAAGCCGCCCTTTCAGGTTTTCGACTTACCGAGCTGTTCTTTTGTTTTTAGACAAAGTATTTCTTGACTACATCGGAGTTCACAGGACGCGGAAAATCCTCGCCGTCCATTGTCGTGAGAATCAAGGCTCCTCCGGAGAATACTCTCTTGACGACATACGGGCCTTCGTAGTTAGGTGTCCATTTGCCCCTAGAGTCGGGTTGAAAGGATAGGATCCTTTTGAGCACGAGGTCTCCTTCTTGGATTTCCCGAGGACGAACTTTCTTGTCAAAAGCCTGTTTCATCCTTTGTTGGTACAGTTGTCCATGACATAAGGCTGTCATGCGTTTCTCCTCGATTAAGTTCAAGTGATCGTATCTGTTTTGACACCATTCAGCCTCTGACAACTTAGCTTCCATCAAGATTCTCAATGACGGGATTTCGACTTCTACGGGGAGCACTGCTTCCATGCCGTATACTAAAGAGAAAGGGGTTGCCCCTGTCGACGTACGTACTGAAGTACGGTACCCGTGCAGGGCATATGGTAGCATCTCATGCCAATCCTTGTATGAGACTACCATCTTTTGCACTATTTTCTTGATGTTTTTGTTTGCAGCTTCAACCGCACCATTCATCTGGGGTCTGTAAGGAGAAGAGTTATGATGCTCGATCTTAAACTCTTTGCATAGCTCCTTCATCATTTTATTATTCAGGTTGGTCCCATTGTCTGTGATGATCTTGTTGGGAATACCATATCGACAGATGATATGATTCTTAATAAATCGGACCACCACTTGTTTGGTGACGTTGGCATATGATGCCGCCTCAACCCATTTGGTGAAGTAGTCGATTGCTACTAAGATGAAGCGATGTCCATTTGAAGCTTTGGGTTCGATCCTACCAATCATGTCAATGCCCCACATGGAGAAAGGCCATGGTGACGAGAGGACATTCAGAGCCGTTGGGGGCATGTGGATGTTGTCCGCATAGATTTGACATTTGTGGCATTTCTTGGCATGCTTGTAGCAATCGCTTTCCAAGGTCATCCAGTAATATCCGGCTCTTAAGATCTTCCTAGCCATTGTGTGCCCACTGGAATGAGTTCCGAAGGAGCCTTCATGTATTTCATGCATTACGAAGTCCGCTTCCTGCTCATCAACACATCTGAGCAGCACCATATCAAAATTCCTCTTGTATAAAACTTCTCCGTTTAGAAAGAAGTTACCGGCTAATCTTCGCAGAGTTTTCTTATCCTTGTTGGATGCCCCATGCGGGTACTCTTGCTTTTGGAGGAAACATTTGATGTCATGGAACCATGGTTTGTCATCTATGACTGCTTCAGCTGCAAATACATGTGCAGGCATTTCTAGGTGTTGAACCTTGATTGTTGGAATTTCATTCCGGCGACTGACCTCATACATAGAAGATAAGGTTGCTAGAGCATCCGCCATTTGATTCTCGTCTCGAGGAATGTGATGCAGCTTGACTTTGTTGAAAAAGGTTAGCAAGCGTCTTGCGTAATCTTTGTAAGGGATCAAGCCGGTGTGGCGAGTTTCCCAATCTCCATTGATTTGATTGATCACAAGATCTGAGTCTCCGTAAATGTCGAGGTTCTTGATCCTTAGATCGATGGCTTCCTCAATTCCTAAGATACAAGCTTCATACTCTGCCATATTGTTTGTACAGTCGAATGATAGTCTTGCAGCAAAAGGGAGATGCTTGCCCTCAGAGGTGACGATAACTGCTCCAATTCTGTTGCCATAGACATTGACAGCTCCATCAAAGATTAACTTCCACTTAGATTCGGGATCTGGACCTTCGCCGAGTAGTGGTTCGTCACAATCCTTCATCTTTAGATACATGATTTCTTCGTCGGGGAAGTCAAACTTGATTGGTTGATAATCCTCAATCGGTTGATGAGCCAAATGGTCAGCGAGAATGCTGGCTTTGATGGCTTTCTGAGTGTGGTATTCGATGTCGTATTCTGACAACAACATCTGCCAACGGGCGATCCTTCCGGTTAAGGCGGGTTTTTCAAAGATGTACTTGATTGGATCCATCTTGGATATCAACCAAGTAGTATGATTAAGCATGTAGTGGCGAAGACGCCTAGCAGCCCAGGCTAATGCACAGCAAGTCTTTTCGAGTAGAGAGTACCGGGACTCACAGTCTGTAAACTTTTTGCTTAGGTAGTAGACGGCGTGCTCTTTTCTACCGGTCTCGTCTTGTTGTCCGAGTACACAACCCATGGAGTCTTCCAATACGGTTAAGTACATGATCAACGGTCTTCCTTCGACTGGAGGAATGAGTATTGGAGGTTCTAGTAGGTACTCCTTGATGCTGTCAAAAGCTTTTTGGCAATTTTCTGTCCATACCACTTCTTGATTTTTGCGGAGCAGTTTGAAGATAGGTCCACAAGTGGCTGTCATATGGGATATGAATCTAGAGATGTAGTTTAAACGTCCTAGAAATCCCCTTACTTGCTTTTCTGTTTGAGGAGCAGGCATTTCTCTGATGGCTTTGACCTTATCAGGATCTACCTCGATACTCTTTTGACTGACAATGAAACCTAGGATTTTTCCTGATCTCACGCCGAATGTACATTTGTTGGGGTTCAGGCGAAGCCGATATTTTCTCAAGCGTTGAAACATCTTTGACAAATACTCGACATGCTCTTCTTCCGTTCTTGATTTGAAAATCATGTCGTCGACATACACTTCGATTTCTTTGTGTATCATGTCGTGGAAGAGAGTAGTCATGCCCCTTTGGTAGGTAGCACCCGCATTCGTTAGGCCAAAAGGCATCACTTGATAGCAGAAGGTGCCCCAAGGTGTGATGAAAGACGTTTTTTCTCTATCCTCAACAGCCATTTTAATCTGGTTGTATCCCGAGAAGCCATCCATGAAGGAGAAAACCTTGGATTTGGCGGTATTGTCAACCAATACGTCAATGTGAGGTAAAGGGAAGTCGTCCTTTGGACTAGCCTTGTTTAAGTCTCGATAGTCAACACACATTCTGACTTTACCATCCTTCTTGGGAACTGGCACTATGTTGGCCAACCATTGAGGATATTCCGAGGTAACGAGAAATCCTGCATTAATCTGCTTTTGTACCTCCTCTTTGATCTTAAGAGCCATGTCAGGGCGAGTTCTTCTCAACTTCTGCTTGACTGGCGAACATTCCGGTTTTAGAGGTAAGTTGTGCTCCACAATTTCAGGATCCAATCCTGGCATATCTTGGTATGACCATGCAAAGATATCCACATACTCTTCGAGAAGCTTGACTATCTTCTCTTTGACGGGCGCATCCAATAATGCTCCGATCTTAACTTCTTTCTTTTCTTCTTCGGAACCCAAGTTGATGACCTCTATTGTTTCCTCGTGAGGCTGAATGGTCTTCCTCTCTTGCTCTAGTAGGCGCTTGATCTCATCCGGGATCTCTTCATCCTCTTCCTCTTCCGCTTCGTAAACAGGGAATTCAAAGTTGGGAGGGAGCCTAGGGCTAAGGTGTTCGACAGGTTTATGGGTGCTTAGTTTGCATGTGATGGATGATTGATTTTAGTAAAAGATGAAAAATGCAGACTCTTTGAAAAATAGAAAAAAGAGAAAATGTTTTTTAGTATTTGAAAATAAAAAAGAAAAAGACAACGTATAAATACGTGGAAGTTGTAATAGAAACAACGATTTTTATTAATTGATGATAGTATATTAAACAAGCCCTACATGAGTCTCCTTTCGCTTCGGGCGAGGCGAAAGGGTTTTTTTTGAAAAAGATAAAATAAACAAACACATTACTTTGAAGACTGGATAACAGAAGGAACATCGATAGCAACCCAATTGCGACAAGCTCCTCCGGGCGTTACATGGACATGTGCCGTTTCTTCCGGCCCATCTTCAGTGATGGCGTTGGTTTCCCTTGTGGAGTGAAAGAAACTGGCGCTACGAAAGATGTTCTCGAGCGGTTCAATGTTAGAGCTTGGCTCGGCAACTCTCGTAGTTGGAGTGAAACCTAAACCTTCTCTAAGCTTACGCTCCGGCAGACTTATTGTCTTTCCCCAATCCGGGAGTAAGTCACCTTGCACTGCTCTTTGTGCGCTCTTGAAAGAAGACATGGACGCTTCATTCTTTGTGGCACTCTCATCTTCTAAGGAAAGACCTTGGAACGATGTCCCGTCAACGATATCAGCACCGATGAACGAGAAAGCCGACAGATGGCTGACTAACAGAGCTTCCTCTCCTCCCACAGTGACTAGCTTCCCATTCTTCACAAATTTCAGTTTTTGATGCAGTGTGGATGTCACTGCTCCGGCCTCGTGGATCCATGGTCGGCCTAACAAACAACTATACGCTGCTTGTATATCCATTATTTGGAAGGTTATTTGAAAGACAGACGGCCCGATGGTAATAGGTAAATCCACCTCTCCGATCACTGATTTCTTTGAGCCGTCGAAGGCTTTAACGACTACCCCACTTTGCCTTATGGGGGTCCCCTGGTAGGAAAGCTGGTCAAGGGTTGTTTTGGCCATTACATTCAATGAAGAGCCGGTGTCTACAAGTACATTGGATAAAGCATCCGACTTGCAGTTTACTGATATATGTAATGCCAAATTATGGTGTTTTCCTTGCTCCGGGAGTTCCTCATCACTAAAGCTTAAGCTATTGCAAACAGTGATGTTTCCGACAATGCCGCCGAATTGGCCGAGGGTTATGTCGTGCTCCACAAAGGCTTGGTCCAAGACCCTCATCAATGATTCTCTATGTGCGTCGGAGTTCAATAATAAGGATAACATAGAGATCTTGGAAGGCGTTTGCAACAACTGGTCCACGACCTTGTATTCGCTCTTTTTGATTAGTTTCAATACCTCATCGAGACCCGAATCGGCATTTGCCCCACTGGTTTGACCTTCTCTTGGACTATTGTGGGAAGAACACGTCCGCTCCTTAGCACTTTACTGCTGTCCGTGATATTATCGACAGGAGCTAAGGGGGGAATAGGCGTCTCTTGGCCGTTGTTCATCATGGTTGCAAGGTACTTATAAGGAACCGCTTTGTTGGAAGTGTATGGGGCAGGCCCTGGTAAACATATCACAAGTGGAGTAGTGGCAGGCTCTTGGCTGCTGAAGGCTATCTCCAAGTGTTCCGGGATATCAAACTCCGGAGTTATGACACATACACTTTCGTCCTTTTTGGTGACAACGAGCTCCTTCTTGTCCATTAGTCCTTGTATGTCATTTTGGATTTGCATACATCCTTGAGGACTTACTGAACACTTTTCACAACTAGCATGATCGTGCTCGAACATAGCCGCTTTACACATTTTGATGTGTAGGGGAACCAAAGGAGTCCTGATGTTTTGGACTTTCAAAATAGGATTGGTCCCTTGGTGCTCTTGAACCATGTTGATTGAGGAACCATGGTTCGGCAGCGGGTTAGTTTGGACATTTGGGTTTGAGTCCTTGAAGGTCAACACTTTGGTACGGACTAGCTTCTGGACTTCATTCTTTAAAGCAAGGCAACGTTCAACGTCATGGCCTGGTGCCCCTTGATGGTATGCGCACGTAAGGTCATGTCGATACCATGGAGGTAATACACTTGGTACGGGAGGTGGTGCTCTTGTTTGTACGAGATTTCTCGCAAGTAAAGCCGGGAGCAAGTCCGCGTACTTCATGGGTATCGGATCGAATGCCGCTCTTGGGCAATTCTGATGGTTGAAAGGCTGTTGAGGTGCTTGAGGTCGGAATTGCTGCTGACCTTGTGGGCGGGGCTGTTGGTATGATTGTTGTGGATTTTACGGATGTTGTTGTTGATAGGACTGTTGATATTGAGGGAGAGATCTTTGCGGGACTTGAACTTGGTAATTTGGAGGCGTAGAGATGGAAGGTGAGATAGCAGAGACATGCGGATATGCCGAGTACCCTTGATGAGGTCCTCCGTGGCCAATCATGCCAATATCTTGCTCTTTCTTCTTTGGGTAGCTACCCCCGAATCTCTTTGTGCTACTAGACGGAGCACTTTCCTTTACTAAGCGTCCCTCTCGGACCGCATCCTCCAAACGCACGCCCATGCTTACCATTTCGGTGAAGTCACTTGGCGCACTGGCAACCATTCGTTCATAGTAAAAGGAACCAAGGGTATTTAAAAAGATCTTGGTCATTTCCTTTTCTTCTAGAGACGGGCTAATTTGAGCTGCTATCTCTCTCCACCTTTGCGCGTACTCCTTAAAGGTCTCTTTGTCCTTTTGGGCCATGGCCCGGAGTTGGTCCCGGTCCGGGGCCATGTCCAAATTATATTTGTACTGGCGGACAAACGCCTCTCCCAAGTCATTAAAGGTTTGGATTTTGGTACTATCCAAACCCATGTACCACTTTAAAGCGGCACCGGTTAAGCTATCTTGGAAATAATGGATGAGCAGCTGATGGTTGTCGGTTTGCGTCGACATCTTCCTTGCGTACATTACCAAGTGACTTTGCGGGCAAGTGTTCCCTTTGTACTTTTCAAAATCCGGGACCTTGAATTTAGGAGGGATCTTGACATTGGGTACAAGGCAGAGGTCATGGGCGTCCTTCCCGAATAAATCTTTCCCTCGGAGGGCTTTAATCTCCTTTTGCATCTCATCAAATTTTTCAAGGAAATCAGCCATCCTATCCTGGGCGCCTAAACTTTCGGCATGAAAGATAGGCCCGTGATTAAATTGAGTTGTATGAACCACTGGTGTAGTGAAGGCCGCAGCAGCCTGGGTAAAGGTAACCTCGGGTTGAGTGACCGGGGTTTCTTGAAGGGTAGTGGGAATGGGGATGGATTCTTCACCAAAATCAAGTGGCATACCCCATGTGCAACCGGGGGGTTTAGTGTAGCGCTGAGTTCCATCATGTAGGGTCGGCGTTGAAGTAGAAGCTAGTGCTGGAGCTTGGGAGCTAGAGGGAGGAGGAGGTGCCGGGATTTGTGCGGCTGCTAGTAGTTTCACTAACTCCGTTAGTTTTTCCATTTCCACTCTCATAGATGTTACTTCTTCACGAAGATCTTGATTCTCTTGCTCGAGGTTCTCCATTTTCCTCTTTAGGGTTGCTCGGGTATTGTAGGAGTGGGTTACCTCGGGACGATGAGCCACTTTTCCTTACGAGAAGACACGTAGTGTTGCGGAGAGAATGCGAACACTGAAGACTCAATTTGGATTATAAGAAATCCTGAGGATAAGAAAAGGGAAATGAGTTTGGACTCGAGGATGACCGTATGCATGAAAATGAATGATGTATGCATGAAATTTTTTTTTGATTGTTTTGCTTTATAAGGAAATTAAAAAGTGAGCAATTAATATTAGCAATTAAAAGTATTAGAAGCCGGAAAATTAACATTGTCAAAACATATATTTGATTGAATAACATTGAGATTACAAAGTGTAACTAATGCTAATACAAATCAAATAGCCGCTCGCCTTTCAGCCTTGCCTATCTCTTCCCTATAGAAATCTAATGTGTCCTTGCAGAACTTCATAAATTTCTGGATTTCCGTAGGGATGACAAAGTATGGCATGGCCATCTCGGCCTTTGCAAGTCTCTTCGGAAGCTCGGCGATGACTAAGTTTGAGAATGCGACTAATCTAGTGAAGTCCTCACTTAGTCGGGAGGCGTCTTGCCATACAAACTCAATCACTTCCTTGCGTTGGGCTAGCTGGATATTTGCATGTCTAACCTCATCAAGGAGTCGTGCAATGTGGTTCCCATGCTCTCTTGCAATCTTATCGAAGTATTCTTCGAATTTCTTGATGTCCGCTTCGAGGCGATTGCAATGTAGTTTCCCTTGATGAGAAAGGCTCTCATGTCTTTGCCGTTGGACGCGTTCGGCTTGAAGCTGCTCTTTGTAGTCTTTGACCACTTCTTGGAGCTGTTGATTTTTCTCTTGAAACTTCAACCTCCATTTCCGTTGAGCTTCGATAGCTAGCTCGCCGAACTTCTTGAGCTCTTGGTTGGAATGCAAGATTCTTTCCAACTCTTCGTCCTTGGCCACAAGGTTGGCATCCGCACTAACCAAGCCGCCTCCTATCCAATTTCTCTTCCCTTCGGAGATCTTTAGCCGTTTTTGGCACACTAGGAGAGAGTTTGTTACTTCATCGCGATCTCTCTTCGTCCTAGTGATCTCTCCCAAAGCTTGGAGGTGCTTCAATTCTAAGTCTCCGTTTTTGTTTTGGAGCTCTCGAATCTTTGCTTTGAGTTCCTCCGCTTCTTGGTTGGGAATGATTGCGATAGGTTTAGGTGTAGGAGGTTTTGGAGGGCATATGACCACAAAGGGTAATTTGATTGTTTTAACCCTCTCCTTCACCCATTGAGTATAAAGGGGTTTGGCGACACAATTTCTCTTGCCGACCCTTCCTTTGTGCACTTGGTTCCACGCCCCTTGGATTCTCTCTAGCAATGCCGGGTTTTGATCGCCTTCCCTTAAAAAGAAAGCTTCCAACAAAAGGTCATTAGGTTTGTCTTCCATTGAAAAACCTAGTTGTCGGAGAGAGAGGACCGGATTGTAGTTAATACATCCCTTAGTACCAATGAGGGGTACATTAGGGAAGTCCCCGCAACTGAGAATAATTTCCGGGTCCTCTAAATTTGGAGAAAACCAATGGATGTCCTTCGCGACGAGGGTTGTCATCCGTTGTGACCATTTGAGCTTGGCCCGGTTTTCCACAAAGTCTCGGTTTCTTGGCATATGGGACATCATCCAAATTTGCACTAAAGGAGTGCAACAAGAAATCTTGCGTCCCCTTGCTTGTTCATGCCTTGAGTAGAGGGAGTGATAAAAATCCGCCAAAATTGTGGGAACCGGATTTTTAATCATGAATACCTCTAAAGCCGGAAGGTCTACGAAATCATCCATGTTGGGGAATAAAACAATCCCGTAGACTAAAAGGGCTAAGATGGCGTTGAATGCCATTCCCTCTTTGTTGGCTAGTAAATCCCGAGCTTTGGCTTCCAAAACTTTCTTGTGAATCCCCTAGCATTTCCTCTAATTTCCAAGTTAGATGCTACTTCTTGGACATCAAGGTATAAGGATTCGGCGATGGTCTCTAATGTGGGGTCTTTCCCGGGACCGAGATATAGTTCATGACCTTTCATGCTACAACCCAAGATCTTCTCGAATTCTTCCAATGTTGGAGCTAGTTGGAAATCTTGAAATGTAACCCATAGCTTGCTTCAAAAATACTCTTGTTGACCGGGGAGAGCTTCTTACTTAAGGCTAACAAACTTTCCACCCTAGGAGCTTTAACCTTGAAAGCGAGCGTACTTTTATTTCCGGAATCCATATTTCTTTTTGCTAATATTTGATTGTTCTTTTTAAATTCCTATAAAGCAAAGTGATATGCGAAAATTATTTTTCATGAATGTAAATGTATGATATGCATGGGTGTGATATGTAGGTTCAAAATTTCCCCCATCCTCACGTGTAGGCTCTAAAGGTAAGATTCCTAAGAAGAGGTCCTTAGAGTCATCAATCTCATATGGAATTAGGGTTGTCTATGGACATACGTCGACATGACTTCAATTAATTCCATATGAAAATCTCGTCTAAGCGGGGTTGGGCATCCTACCTCACGGACATACGTCAATGCGGGCTTCCGCACACAACCTCCTTCTAACTTAGTTTTCTCTCGAGCTTGGGTAGAGAGCCTCACACGTTCGGCATTAACCCGAACAATGTGGAGTAACATCGCTCAAGTAACCCCCACAATTGATATATATATGAATATGAAGCAAGATGATATATATATATGTAGAGCATAAAGAATAAACAAGTAAATGACAAGAAAATATAAACACGTAAGTAAAATGAAGCAAATTAGCCTAAAAGTCGACTGAGATAGGCTTGACTCGTTTATGGACAAACAAAGTGTTTAATACATGTCCCCAGTGAAGTCGCCATTTCTGTCGCGTCGAATTTCGGATGTCAAGCTATTGGGAAGCATTGAATCACTAAATTTAAATCACGACTGAACTTTTAATTTTTCGGGGAAAAAGGAAAAAAGTTCTAAATTACCCTTTTGAAAAAGATTTTAGGTTCGAAAGTCGATTATGCGAGGGGAAGGTATTAGCACCCCTCACATCCGTTGTACTCAACGGGAACCTCTTAGTCAGCTTAGGCTTAAAATGCTTCGATGTTTTACTTGCGTGTTTAAACATATATAAAAGAAAATATAAAAACATAATGCGAGATGAAGAAAGAGATGAAAACAAACGAAAGGGAAACACAAGTTTTTTATTAATGGGCTTGACAAGATGTCGATCTTGCTCCTACGTATCTCCCGGTAGTCGGAGAATTCAAAGCGTACGTAGTTCTTTGGTAGAAAAAAGTTTGTATGTTGGTTCGTTTTAGTTAAAAAAGATTTGATCGCGTCCGAGCGAAAAAGTTTGAAAAAAGAAAGTAATGAAAGTAAATGTCAACTGTTCGGGTTGCTGCCGAACTGGCCATTGACGACAATGCATAAAAATAAATGATTTGATAAAAGGGTTTTGCACTCGGACTTGAACAAAGGTTTTAAAACGTACGAAGACGTACAAAGTTTTAACATGGTGAAAGATGGACGCTAGGCGATAAACTCGCGCGAGGCGTGAATGTTTTGAAAAATAAAAAGACAAACGCACAGGGGCGTAAAAACTTGAAAATAAAGACAAAACGCGCGGAGGCGATAAACTCGCGCAAGGCTTAAATGATTGGAAATGATAAACGCGCAAAGCCGTGAAAGGTTCGAATTGACCACGAGGGCCAAGAAAAAGGGTAAAAATGGCCACAAGGGGGCCAAAGGGAAGGTTGAGCGTGCTAGACGCGTCAAGGGTGGAATGACGGTTGCCCGAGCGACGAGACATACGTCACGCATTCGTGCAACCGAGGTTTGGGGAGACATACGTCAAGCCATTCCCGTTTCATTCAAGTTTGGTTTCGTTACTCGGAGAAATCTCAAAGGGAACCAAAGCTTTCAAAAGGAAACTTAAAGAAAAGAAAAGAAAACACGAACAAATTTGTTGTTCGAGTTTATTAAAAAATCATGAACATTACTTGTTGCTTAAGTTATTGAAACTCAAGAACGAGTATAGTTCAAGTTTGAATGAGAACCAAATTCATAAGACATGCACAAAATTGGAAAGTTCATAAGTTCGGCTCAATTCGAGCTTGGTTTTAAAAGAGTGAGCAAGCTCGGCTTAAGTTCGCGTTTGGATTGAAAATCATGAACAACATGGTTGTTCAAGTTTGTTTTGAAATAGACGAACTTAGCTTGTTGCTCAAACTTGGTTTTGAAAATATTAAAGAACATAACTTGTTTCGCAAGTTACTCAAAATTTATCGCACGAACTTGTGAAATCTTCAAAGTTGTGCATGATTATGAATAGGGTTTGGACAAAAATGGTTTTAACCCTCTTTAGGTTCTGAATCAAGGGCTGGAACCCCAAAAATTTGACATTTGAACGCCTGATTCATGTTCTGAATTTCACATACTTCGCAGAGCAACCAGAACTTGGCTCTGCGAAGTCAGGTTCTGGTGTGTTCGCAGTGCGAGCAATACTTTGCTCTGCGCAGTATGCGAATTTTCAAACTCAGAAGCTGTTTCTGAATAGAAGTTCAGAAACTACTTCTAAGCAAGCTTCAGAACCTAAAGGAGGTTTAAAAGCTTTGCAAAATGGAAGAAAATGGGATGAAAAAACTCAGTTTCAAAGCTTGGCCCCTTTGAGGTCTCTTTTGAGTTTCAAAAGGGGTTTTTGTGCACAAAGCAAAATTGAACAAAACAAAGGATGAAAACAGCAAACACAATGCAAAATAAAGATTAAAGGAGACTTACAGAACTCCTAGCAATGCCTCAGCAATAGTTTTGGGAGTGGCTTGCTTGCTTGATTGATGGTTAAGAACAAGGTTCTAATTGATTTTGGCTTTGTGTATGAACTGACTTGGAGCTGCAATGTGGTGGTTTTTTGTGTGGATTTCGTGTGTATTGGCTGTGTATTTCAGGTTTTTTCAATGTGTAATGGCTCTCTGAATTGGTATATAATCCTTGTGCATTGCCACTCCTTTTATAGGCCAAAATGCAAATCTATGAAATGATGGCAAATCTCTAGATTCTAGCTGGTTTGTGGGCTAAATCCAGGCTAAAACACTTTGCATTTAATGCTAATGGATAGAACTTGCTTTGCCTTGTGCCAAGGGGCAAGGTCTTGACTGATCACAGCCACAAATGCCATTAATTCTAGAAGGTAATGATGAGAAAAACTGTAAAACAGGGCAGCTGCAAAAGGGGTGATTCTTGGGATCAATCCTTGCAATCTTGGAAGGTCAAGCAATGAAAACGTGTACTGCCATGTACAGGGAGATTGGGGGAAGCAAAATGAGCATGTGGGCTGGTGTGTGGGAGGAGAAATCCAGCTCAAAACAGGGCACACCAAACAGCTTTTTCAACAAAAACCACTTGTGTTTGACTGGTTTTGGCAGAGAAAAAGGGAAGGAAAGGGATCAAGCAGCTGGCTGGCAAGCTTAGGTTGGGTGATGGGTCAATTTGGAGGGACAAGAGCTGACCAAGGGCAGCCAATTTGTTTGATCACATGATAGGTTGGAAGAAAATCTTTCTTTCCTTTTACCTTTAATGTCACACATTAATTTTTGCCTTGCTGCATCAAATCAGTCACAAAATAGCAATAATAATAGTAATAATACTAAGAATAACAATTGTAGTTGAAAGCAAAAAGGATAGACCAATATATAAAATTCTGCAGAAAATTTCGCAGAGGTCGCAGTGCGAAGGTGATTTCGCATTGCGAACTCCACTTTTTTGGAATTTTTTGTATTTAAAAATAAAAGGTGGAAAATGAATAATAATAAATAATAATAATAATGATAATGAAAATGCAAAATGCAAATGATAATGAAAATAAATAAAATAGTAAATGACAATAATAATGACAATGATGATAATAAATATAAAAAATGATAAAAACTTAATAATATTAATTAAAAATAAAACCTTAATAGTAGTAAAAGATAATGATGATATTATTAAAGAAAAATAGAATAACAATAGCATTAATAATATTAAGGATAATGGAAATGCTAATAATGATAATGATAAAATGCAAATAAAATACTATAACAAGAATGAAATAATAAAAGGTAAAAATAAGTAATGAGATAATAGAAGATAAAACACATAAAAGTATAAGTCAAAAAATGGGGTATGACAACACCCAAAACAGCAAAGCTGTCAAGTGCTGTCATGTTGCTGTCGC
Source organism: Medicago ruthenica (assembly GCA_018208015.1). Lineage (NCBI taxonomy): Eukaryota > Viridiplantae > Streptophyta > Magnoliopsida > Fabales > Fabaceae > Medicago > Medicago ruthenica. The sequence continues at coordinate 37,950,396 of CM031376.1, forward strand.
TATAGCCACGGCCTGTCGCTACAGGGACTGTAGGTAAAAGTCTGGAAAAAAGCTGCTCGCTTGTAGCGACGGCTGGTCGCTTGAAGCGACCGTAGGCAGAAATCCAAGCTGTCTGGTCGCTGTAGCGACCATGACAGTTCAAAACTTGTTAAAAATCATGTTTTTCCACCATTTTTGCTCAATCCAAGTTACCCAAGCATCCCAAACATGTCAAGAATGATTTTCTATTACAAATTGATAGTTTAAAACGTATATGAGCAAGGAATTAGCAAGTAAAAGGAATTAGGGTAAAAACACTATGAAACTTGACATAAGAAGAATTTCACTATAATTCTCTCAAAGGGAGTTCTAAAAACTCCTAGGGAGCTCACCTCAAACTGATTTGGTGCTGGTTATGCTCAAGCTTCAAAACCCTAGCTCATTTCTTGCTCTTCTCTTGCTTTTCCTTAACTTTTCTCTTGTTCCAACTTTCCCCAAACTATTCTTGCTTGAAATACAAGAGCTTAGGAAGAATTTTCGATGGATTAAGGAGTGAGAATGATGCTGGGCGAATTCTAGAGAGAGCGAAGAAGAAAATCAAATTTGTAGAGAGAGAAGTGGAAGGAGAAAGTGAGGAAATTTCATGTTTATCTCTATATATACTCCTTTCCTCTCAGAATTACCATTTTGCCATTCCTTTCGTTTAATTCCTGTGATACTGTTAAAAGTCTCGCTTAAGTGGGATATTACACCCGAAACCACAATCATCTGATGATCCACGATGAGCTTAAGCTTCTGGTGTAGGGTAGAGGTGATAGCTCTGGCGGTGTGAATCCATGGTCGTCCGAGAAGACAGCTGTAAGTTGGATTAATATCCATGACTTGGAAGGTGATTGTGAAAACCTTAGGCCCGATTGGAACCGGCAGGTGAATCTCTCCTATGACGGCCTTTCTTGACCCGTCGAAGGCTTTTACCACCAAAGCTCTTGGCTTCATTACCGTCCCTTCACATGATAGCTTTAGAAGGGTGGTCTTGGGCATGACGTTCAATGACGATCCCGTATCCACTAACACTCGAGAGAGGATGTGGTCCATGCATTTCACGGAGATGTGTAAAGCGCGGTTATGGATATGCCCCTCGTCGGGTAACTCATCGTCGTTGAAACCCAAGTACCTACTCGAGGTAATGTTTGCAACTATCCCGTCAAACTGATCCACAGGGATATCTTTAAGGACATGTGCTTCGCTGAGGATCCGCAATAATGCTTCTCGGTGAGCCTCTGAGCTTAGTAGTAGGGATAACATGGAGATCTTGGAGGGAGTTTGACCCAATTGGTCAATGATCTTGTACTCGCTCTTTTGGATTATTCTTAGGAACTCTTTGGCCTCTTTTTGTGGGGCCGTTTTCTGAGAGGGTCCCGCTTGGTTCTCATCCTCTTCCACGCTCTTCTCTTTGAGCGGCTCTCTTGGTAATTCAGCTGGCGCCTTCCCGAGTTCTTTTGGAGCGAAGACCCTACCACTTCTTGTCATTCCTCCAACACCGGTAATGTTAGTGATGTTGGGTTCAATTTTTGCTAGTGGTTTTCCTTCCATATAGGCCACAGGTTGGTAGTTCCATGGTACCCTCTTTGTGCTTTCAAAAGAGAAGGGTGCCGGGACATGGAATATGATGGGCTGTACAGGTATTTGTACCTCTCTCCTTTGGTATAGGATTTCAAGAGGTTTTGGGTCATGAGACTCCAAGGTGGCAACGATCGTGCTATCCTTTGCATAGCTCATTTGGATCCAACCTTGATCCATCAGCTCTTGAAGACATTTCTTCAATTTTTTGCACTCGTCGGGATTGATTACGCAGGCTTCGCAGTTGGCACGCATTTCTTCGAATAAATCAAAGCCGATCAATTTCTCCCGTATGATTGACATAGGAGTTCTTACGTTGACCACCTCTTTGATTGGGCCAATGCTTTCTTGTTCCTCCACCGCATTTACAGAGGCACCCGCATGCCCCGGTAATGGGTTGCTTTTTACATTGGGATTCTCCTCCTTGAAGGATAGCAACTTCCGGTTAATAAGGTCTTGGACCTTGTGCTTGAAAGCTTTACAGTTCTCAACATTGTGCCCCGTAGTCCCCGCGTGGTATTCGCATCTTGCATTTGCATCATACCAAAGTGGATATGGTGGTGACCAAGGTTGTAATGGTTTTACCTCGACCATTCCTTTTTGGATTAAATATGGCAAGATTTGACCATAAGGCATAGGTACAGGATCAAACTGCACATTGTTGTAGTTATTCCTCGGGCCCGTTTGGTTTCTTGGTGGGTGCCCGCCTTGTTGTTGCTGCCGATTTTGTTGGGGCAACACTGCTGGTTGTCGAGGTGGAGTTGTGGGAATTACTTGAGGTGAGTAATGCCCTTGAGCTGCTGCCGCTGCCACATATGGATAATGGTAGCGAGGTGCTTGATTTGATGGTGGGCGAGATGGTCCCACTGAAACAGCGTTTGTCTCCCCCTCTTTCTTTTTATGAAAGTTGTTGGGGGGTCTCCTGGCTCCACCTTGGGTTTCTAGAGGGCCTTGGATCTTTCCCCTCTTCACCCCATCCTCTATTCTTTCAACGATTATGACTAGATCGGAGAATCCAGATGATGTACTCCCGATCATTTTGTCATAATATGGTCCTTGCAGTGTGCCCATGAAGGTATCGACAAGCTCCCTTTCCAACAATGGTGGTTGTACGCGAGAAGCTAGCTCCCTCCACCTTTGAGCGTACTCCTTGAAGGACTCGTTGCTTCTTTGCACAAGGTTTTGCAACTGCATTTTATTTGGAGCCATGTCCAAATTGTATTTGTATTGCTTTAAGAAAGCATCAGCTAAGTCCTTCCAAGTTTGGACGTGGGTACGCTCAAGTTGCATATACCAATCTAGGGATGCCCCACTCAAACTGTCTTGAAACACATGTACCATGAGTTTCTCATTCGTTGCGTAGGCCACCATCTTCCTACAGAACATCCGTAGATGGTTCCTAGGGCATTGAATTCCCTTGTACCTCTCGAAGTCCGGTACTTTGAATTTTGGAGGGATTACCACATCGGGCACTAAGCACATGTCTAAAGCATTGCGGGCACCGTATGAGCTGGATCCTTCGACAGCCTTTATCCTTTCTTCCAAAACACGATACATTTGGGCGGTATCGTGGTCTTGGTGGGTAACGTCGGGAGCAGAATGCCTTGGCTTATTATCTTCCACATTATGAGAAACATTCTCATGCTGAGTAGTGGAATTCCCTTGAGGACGACGCTCTTCGTTCCTAACGGGGATTGTAAGCTGAGGTTGTGGAGGTGGCACAACGCCATCATTTTCAAATGGTGGAGTATAATTCTGAGGAAGACCGTATGGAGGCCATACCACATTAGCCGCATCCGCAGTTGGTCGAGGGTTACTTTCTCGGGCAGATAGAGCTTGCATTAGCTCTAACATTTGGTCCATCTTCCCCTTCATCTCATCAACTTCTTCTCTTAAAGCCGCTTGATTTTGCTCCAAATTGTCCATGATCCTTTGCTTGTTGGCTCGTGTTCCGTACGAGTGTTGGAGATCTGGCTCTTGGACCGAGGGCTTTTTAGGTTTTCTGGCTATGATTGCTTCAAACTGTTTTTAGGGAAATGAATGAGTGTTCTTTTCTTTTATTTAAGAAAAATGCATGAAGATGCATGTGAATGTATGAATGTGATGTTTATGCAAAAACATGTGTTTTTTTTTATTTTGCTTTACGGGGAAATTAAAGGCGCGCAATTAATATTAGCAATCGTAAATATTAAAGGCTAGGAAATTGATATTGCTTCAAAAATATATTATTTGATTGGATAACATTGAGATTACAAAGTGTAACTAATGCTAATACAAATCAAATAGCCGCTCTTTTTTCCGCTTTATCCATTTCCTCCCTATAGAAGTCTACGGTGTCCTTGCAGAACTTCATGAATGTCTTGACCTTCTTAGGGATGTCAAAGTACGACATGACCATCTCGGCCTTTGCTAGCTTCTTTGGAAGTTTGGCGATGACTAAGTTTGAGAACGCGACCAATTTAGTGAAGTCCTCACTTAATCGGGTGGCGTCTTGCCATCACCTCTTTGCGTTGGTCTAGCTTGACATTTGCACTTCTAATCTCATCGTGTAGTTGTGCAATGTGGTCCCCGTGTGCTCTTGCAATCTTGTTGAAATATTCTTCATATTTCTTGATGTCCGCTTCGAGACGATTGCATTCTGGCTTCCCTTGTTGAGAAAGGCTTTCATATCTTTCCCATTGGATGCGTTCGGCTTGGAGCTGCTCTTTATAGTCCTTGACGACTACTTGGAGTTGTTTATCTTTGTCTTGAAATTTCAACCTCCACTTCTTTTGAGCTTCAAGGGCTAGCTCGCCGAACTTTTGGAGCTCTTGGTTGGAATGCAAGACTCTTTCCAACTCTTCGTCCTTAGCCACAAGGTTGGCATCCGCACTAACCAAGCCACCTCCGATCCAATCTCTCTTCCCCTCGGAGATTTTTAGCCGATTTTGGCACACTAGGAGAGAATTTGTCGCTTCATCTCGATCTCTCTTTGTCCTAGTTATTTCCCCTAAAGCTTGGAGGTGCTTTAATTCTAGTTCCCCATTTTTGTTTTGGAGTTCTCGAATTTTAGCTTTGAATTCCTCCGCTTCTTTGTTGGAAATGGTTGCGATCGGCTTAGGTACATGAGGTTTAGGAGGGCATATGACCACAAAGGGCAATTTGATTGTTTTGGCCCTTTCCTTCAGCCACTGAGTGTAAAGAGGCTTGGCTATACAATTCTTCTTGCCAACCTTTCCTTTGTGCGCTTGGCTCCAAGCTCCTTGGATTCTTGCTAGCAAAGTCGGGTCTTGACTTCCTTCGCTTAAGAAGAAAGCTTCCAACAAAAGGTCGTCGTGTTTGTTCTCCATTGGATACCCTAGTTGGCGGAGGGAGAGGATCGGATTGTAATTGATGCATCCCTTAGTACCAATGAGGGGTACATTAGGGAAATCACCACAACTAAGCATGATTTCCGGATCCTCTAAATTTGGAGAAAACCAATGGATATCCCTCTCGGTGAGAGTTGTCAATCTTTGCGACCACTTGAGATTAGCCCGATTCTCCACAAAGTCCCGGCTTCTTGGCATATGGGACATTAACCAAATATGCTCTAAAGGGGTGCAACATGAAATTATGCCTCCTTTCCCTTTTTCATGCCTAGCATGAAGAGAGTGATAGAAATCCGCTAGAAGTGTAGGCACAGGATTCTTAGTCAAGAATACGCCTATAGCCGGGAGATCTATGACATTTTCCATATTAGGGAACAAAACTAGCCTGTATATCAAAAGAGCTAAGATTGCATTGAATGCTTCCCCTTCCTTGTTGGTCAATGAGCTTCGAGCTTTAGCCTCCAAAAATCTCCTTGTGAAACCCTTGGTATTTCCCCTAGTTTCCAAGTGTTGTGCTATTTCTTGGATACTAAGGTTCAAAGACTCGGCAATGGCCTCTAAAGTAGGATCCTCCTTCAAACCGAGGTAATGTTCGCGATCTTTTAAACTACATCCCGAGATCTTCTCGAATTCTTCCAAAGTCGGAGTTAGTTGGAAGTCCCGGAAGGTGAAGCACCGAAGAGGTGGGTCGTAGAACTGAGCCAAAGTAGTTAAGGCTACCAAATCTATCTTCACGGGTAAGAGATCGAGTATCAAACCATATCTTGTTTCGAAGTTACTCTTGTCGACCAAAGAGAGCCGTTTACTTAAAGCTAGCAAGCTTTCCACTTTAGGAGTCTTGACTTTGAAAGGAAACATGTTTCTATTTTCGGAAGCCATATTTCCCTTTGCTAATTTTTGATTGCCTTTTTTAATTCCCTATAAAGCAAAATGATATGCAAAATTATTTTCCATGAATGCAAATGTATGGTATGCGTAGGTATGGTATATGAAGGTTCGAAACTTCCCCCCATCCTCACGTGTAGGCTCTAGAGATGAGACTTTCTAAAAGGTCCCTAGAGATCACGGACCTCACAGGGAACTATTGTCGTCAATTGCAAATACTCGCAAGACCTCAATATATTCCAAGTGAAATCTACTCTAGGCGGGGTTTTCGCATCTTCCTTTCAAGACATACGTCAAGTGGGTTCCGCTACGCAACCACCATCCTATCTTAATTTTTTCTCAAAGCTCGGGAATAGAGCCTCACACGTCCGGCATTAACCCGAACAATGTGGAGTAACATCGCTCAAGAAACACCCCGCAATTGATGTAATGATATGAATATAAAGCAATATGAAGCATTTATAAACATAAAGCAAAAGAAAGATACAGACAATAAAAGTCAAGCATGCAAGCAAAAAGATAAAAACATTTTAGCTTAAAAGCTAACTAAGTTAGGCTTGACTCACTAACGAGGAAAAAACTGTCCCCAGTGAAGTCGCCAGGTGTGCGAACGTCTAAAAAAAAAAGACGGGTCGCATCGAGAAGGACTGTGAAGTCGCCACCAAAGTTTTGATGTAATGATATGAATATAAAGCAGTATGAAGCATTTATAAACATAAAGCAAAAGAAAGATACAGACAATAAAAGTCAAGCATGCAAGCAAAAAGATAAAAACATTTTAGCTTAAAAGCTAACTAAGTTAGGCTTGACTCACTAACGAGGTGTAATTCTGGCCAGGCAATAAACAGAGATACCAGGTTCTGAACCAAACAGGTTCTGAACAACACGCAGGACACAATATAAAAGCAGATAAACAGCATAAAAGTAAAGTGCAGGAAAGCTAAAAACACACAAGGTTTGTTAACCCAGTTCGGAGTAAACACCTCCTACTCTGGGGGATACAAATCCAGGAAGGAAATCCACTATAGGATTTAACCCAAAGACTCAAGACACTGACTCCCAGTTCCCAGCCTTAGCAATTAAACTCCTCCTAGTCAGACTTCTACCCAACTCTGAGTATTAGAATCCTCTAACTTCCTATTCAAGCAACTAAACCCAGCTACTTGAACAACCCTTAACAATCCCCTGTTTTTGAACACAATTTCAATGACAACACTTCATTCGTACCTAAAGGCTTAGAATGAATTACAACTTAATGAAAACACTAAACCAACTCAAAACATATGAGTGGTGCACAAAACAAAGCTAACAGCTTAAAAACAAACACAGACTCAATTTCTGATTTCTAAACTCTAAAACTCGTGTATCTTGAAAGCAGCAGCACTCCTCCTTATATAGTCCTCAGTCTTGCAACATAAATAACAAACTAATCTTCTGATTTGATTTGTTACTGAAATAAGATTGGTCCAATAATGTAACAAATAAAACTGCATTGAATCTTTTAAAGATTATAACAGGAAAATATGAATTTCATATCTTTGAACCAAATCTTCAATAAAATCTTCTCCAAATAAAGCAGCATTCTAGAAGCCATATGCGTGGATAAATCCTCAATAAATCTTGCAAAGATTCGCATAGAAAAACCTTGAAAATACCTAGCTTCTGATGAAGTCAACATAAGTCAACGCTGGCATCAGAACCTGAAACCAGTTTCTGAACTGCTACAGTGCTTTCAGCTTCTGATGGCATTTTCAGCTTCTGAATGGCTTCAAAATTAAAAACTTCCAACTGAAGAAATGTTCTACATATGGAGATGCTTCCAAACAATACTTTGGTTTTGCCAAAACATGCAGCCAACACCAAAAGACACAACAATCTCCCCCTTTGGCAAATTTTTGGCTAAAACCATCCAAGTTCTTCAATCTCCCTTAAAAACAACTCAGAAATGAAGAACTCCACAATAATATATCATAGCATAGACATAAGCAGCGGACACAGCTATGATTAACACAAACCAGCTTCAGTTCTACAAAACATAACAGCTACTGAAGCACACATATGCTACTGATCAACTCCTGATCATCACAAACATGGTATCAGAGCTATTAATCAACTCCCCCTGAAGCTTCACAAACATATAACCAAACACTCCAGCTTCACAACACTCCCCCTGCAACTCAGCTTCTCATACAAACTCCCTCTTACTACTGAACTACAGAGAAATGTTATCAGAGCATATCAGAAGTACACTTTATGGTATCAGAGCATACTTCAGGATCACAAAAACACTCAGGATCATAACAATCTTATACTCCCCTAGAGACACATATACCCCCTTGATCATATCTGAACATATAATGCTTGGTATCAGAGCAAAACTAGTCACCTTCTGAATCAATGACACACTTTCTGAATAACACTGACAGCTGATCATCTGAAATGCAGCAATACATCTTCTAATTCTTGGTATCAGAGCCAACAGAGCCAACACATTGCATAATATTTTCTCCCCCTTTTTAGCCACAAAATTCTGACAAATCTCAGACTTCAACTAGGGAAGGAAAACTGCACAAACATCTTCAACATCTTCCTCACATCCAGTTTGCTAGAATTGTTCATATAAGCATACACCCAACTTGCTCCTTAAGTTTTCAAACTGTTTAGCATCCAAGGCCTTTGTGAAAATGTCAGCAACTTGTTCTTCAGTAGCTACATGTTCCAGCTGAACAATCTTGTCCTCCACAAGGTTTCTGATAAAATGGTGTCTAATATCAATGTGTTTAGTTCTGCTGTGCTGTATTGGATTCTTAGAGATGTTGATTGCACTCAAATTGTCACAGAACAATGTCATAACACCTTGTTTCAAGTTGTACTCCTCCAGCATCTGTTTCATCCAAACCAGTTGTGAACAACTACTCCCAACAGCAATATACTCAGCTTCAGCAGTTGACAATGAAACACAGTTGTCGCGTCGAATTTCGGATGTCAAGCTATGGGGAAGCATTGAATCACTAATTCTAAATTACGACTGAACTTTTAATTTTTCGCGGAAAAAGGAAAAAAGTTCTAAATTACCTTGAGAAAAGATTTTAGGTTCGAAAGTCGATTATGCGAGGGGAAGGTATTAGCACCCCTCACATCCGTTGTACTCAACGGGAACCTCTTAGTCGGCTTAGGCTTAAAATGCTTCGATGTTTTACTTACGTGTTTATACATGTATAAAAGGAAATATATAAAAACATAATGCGAGATGAAGAAAGAGATAAAAACAAACGAAAGGGAAAAACAGGTTTTTTATTAATGGGCTTGACAAGATGTCGATCTTGCTCCTACGTATCTCCCGGTAGTCGGAGAATTCAAAGCGTACGTAGTTCTTTGGTAGAAAAACGTTTGTATGTTGGTTCGTTTTAGTTGAAAAAAGATTTGATCGCGTCCGGGCGAAAAAAGTTTTTTAAAAAAGTAATGAAAGCAAATGTCAACTGTTCGGGTTGCTGCCGAACTGGCCATTGACGACAAGAAAATAAAAGTAAATGTCAGCTGTTCGGGTTGCTGCCGAACTGGCCACTGACGACAATGCATAAAAGTAAATGATTTGATGAAAAAAGTTTTCCACTCGGACTTGAACAAAGGTTTTAAAAACGTACGAAGACGTACAAAGTTTTCACATGGTGAAAGATGGACGCTAGGCGATAAGCTCGCGCAAGGCGTGAATGTTTTAAAAGGAATAAACAAAAGACAAACGCACTGAGGCGAAAAACTCGCGCAAGGCGTAAAAAGGTTAAAAAATAAGGTTCAGATTGACCACGAGGGCCAAGAAAAAGGATAAAAATGGCCACAAGGGGGCCAAGGGAAGGTTTAGCGTGCTAGACGCGTCAAGGGTGGAATGACGATTGCCCGAGCGACGAGACATACGTCACGCATTCGTGCAATCGAGGTTTGGGGAGACATACGTCAAGCCATTCCCGTTTCATTCAAGTTTGGTTTTGTCACTCGGAGAAACCTCAAAGGGAACCAAAGCTTTAAAAGGAAAGTTGTAAAAGAAAAGAAAACACGAACAAATTTGTTGTTCGATCTTATTAAAAATCATGAACGTTACTTGTTGCTTAAGTTATTGAGACTCAAGAACAAGCTTAGTTCAAGTTTGAATGACAAACACAATCATAAAACATGCACAAAATTGGAAAGTTCACAAGTTTGGCTCGATTCGAGCTTGGTTTTAAAAAGAATGAGCAAGCTTGGCTTAAGTTCGCGTTTGGATTGAAAATCATGAACAACATGGTTGTTCAAGTTTGTTTTGAAATAGACGAACTTAGCTTGTTGCTTAAACTTGGTTTTGAAAATATTAAAGAACATAACTTGTTTCACAAGTTACTCAAAATTTGTCGCACGAACTTGTGAAATCTTCAAAGTTGTGCGTGATTATGAATTGGATTTGGACCAAAATGGTTTTAACCCTCTTTAGGTTCTGAATCAAGGTCTAGAATCCCAAAAAATTTGACATTTGAATGCCTGATTCATGTTCTGAGTTTCATATACTTCGCAGAGCAACCAGAACTTGGCTCTGCGAAGTCAGGTTCTGGTGTGTTCGCAGTGCGAGCAATACTTTGCTCTGCGAAGTATGCGAATTTTCAAACTCAGAAGCTGTCTCTGAACAGAAGTTCAGAAACTGCTTCTAAGCAAGATTCAGAACCTAAAGGAGGTTAAAAAACTTGACAAAATGGAAGAAAAAGGGGTGGAAAATCACAGTTTTAAAGCTTGGCCCCTTTGAGGTCCTTTTTGAGGTTCAAAAGGGGTTTTTGTGCACAAAGTGAAATTGGACAAAGCAAGATATGCAAACAGCAAACACAATAAAAAGGAAGGATTATAGGAGACTTACAGAACTCCTAGCAGTGCTTGAGCAAGATTGGAAGTTGCTTGCTTGCTTTGTGAGAGGTTATGAACAAATGTTCTAATTGTTTGTGATGGACTGATTTTGTGCTGCAATGCAAGGGATTTTTGTGTGGATTTCGTGTGTATTGGCTCTCTGAATTGGTCTATTGATTGTGTTGCAACTGGTACTTAATCCTTGGGCCTTGGCATTCCTTTTATAGGCCAAAATGCAAATCTTTGTAATGATGAACAATGATGAACAAAATCCTAAAACACTAGCTGATTTGGGCTAAATTCAGGCTAGAACACTTTGCATTTAATGCTAAAGGATAGAACTTGCTTTGCCTTGTGCCAAGGGGCAAGGTCTTGACAGATCTCAGCCACAAATGCCATTAATTCTAGAAGGTAATGATGGTAAAAAACTGTAAAACAGGGCAGCTGCAAAAGGGATGATTCTTGGGATCAATCCTTGCAATCTTGGAAGGTCAAGCAATCAAAACGTGTACTGCCATGTACAGGGAGATTGGGGGAAGCAAAATTAGCATGTGGGCTTATGTGTGGGAGGAGAAATTCAAGTCAAAACAGGGCACATCAAACAGCTTTTTTGCAACAAAAACCACTTGTGATTGACTGGTTTTGGCAGGGAAAAAGGGAAGGAAAGGGATCAAGCAGCTGGCTGGCAAGTTTAGCTTGGGTGAGGGGTCAATTTGGAGGGACAAAAGCTGACCAAGGATAGCCAATTTGTTTGATCACATGAGAGGTTGGAAGAAAATCCTTCTTTCCTTTTACCTTTAATGTCACACATTAATTCTTGCCTTGCTGCACCAAATCAGTCACAAAATAGCAAGAATAAAAGTAATAATGCTAATAACAACAATTGTAGTTGAAAGCAAAAAGGATAATCAAAGTTTGAAATTCTGCAGAAAATTTCGCAGAGGTCGCAGTGCGAAGGTAATTTCGCACTGCGAACTTCACTTTTTTTGATTTTTTGTAATTAAATATAAAAAGGTGAAAATGTGTAAAAAATAAATAATAATGATAATGATAAATGCAAAATGCAATTGATAATGAAAATAAGTAAAATAGTAAATGACAATAATAATAAAAATGATGATAATAAATAAAACTTAATAATATTAAAAGATAAAACTAATAGTAATAAAATAATAATGATATTATTAAAGAAAAATAGAATAAAAATAACATTAATAATATTAAGGATAATGATGATGATAATAGTAATGCTTAATAATGAAAATGATAAAATGCAAATAAAATAAAATATTATAGCAATAATAACAATAATAAAAGGTAAAAAATAAATAATGAGATAATAACAAATAAAACACAAAAAAAAATATATAAGTCAAAAAATGGGGTATGACAACAGTTTTTTTTCTTGCTGAACCAAGAAATTAAGTTATTTCCCAAAAAGAAACAACCTCCTGAAGTGCTCTTCCTGTCATCAGCACTTTCAGCCCAGTCAGCACCACAAAAACCCATCAGTTCAGAACTTGAACTATGTGAGTACATGATTCCATAGTCACTTGTGTTATTCACATACTTCAGAATCCTCTTCACCTGAGTCAGATGACTCATCTTAGGATCAGCTTGATATCTTGCACAAACTCCAATAGCATAAGTGATATCAGGTCTGCTTGCAGTTAAATACAATAAGCTCCCTATCATGCTTCTGTACTGACTTTGATCTACTGAAACTCCTTGTTCATCTTTGGTTAGCTTCAGATGAGTAGCAGCTGGTGTCTTCTTATGCGCAGCAGATTCCATTCCAAACTTCTTAACAATGTTCTTGGCATACTTACTTTGAGAAATGAAGATTGTATCTTCCATTTGTTTGACTTGTAACCCAAGAAAGTATGTCAGTTCACCAACTAAGCTCATTTCAAATTCTGACTGCATCTGCTGAACAAACAATTTGACCATCTTCTGAGACATCCCTCCAAACACTATATCATCCACATAAATCTGAGCTATCATCAGACTCCCATTTTCATCTTTCACAAACAAAGTCTTATCAGAACCTCCTTTTCTGTAACCTTGAGCCACAAGAAACTGAGTCAGCCTGTCATACCATGCTCTTGGTGCTTGCTTCAATCCATATAAGGCCTTCTTTAACTTGTACACATGTTCTGGAAACTTAGGATCCATAAAACCCTTAGGTTGTTCAACATATACCTCTTCTTGCAAATATCCATTCAGAAATGCACTCTTCACATCCATCTGGAATAGCTTGAACTTGAGAATGCAAGAAACGCCCAACAGTAGTCTTATGGACTCTAGTCTGGCCACAGGTGCAAAGGTCTCATCAAAATCAAGTCCCTCAACTTGAGTATAACCCTGAGCAACCAACCTTGCCTTGTTTCTGACTACAGTACGACTTTCATCTGTTTTATTCTTGAAAATCCACTTAGTGCCAATCACATTCAACCCTTCTGGTCTTGGAACAAGATCCCATACTTCACTCCTTTTGAATTGATTCAACTCATCTTGCATTGCTTCAATCCAAAATTCATCAGTTAGGGCTTCTTTCACATTTTTAGGCTCATACTTTGACACAAAGCATGAATCAGTAGGAGCTGGTTCTGATCTCCTGGTTCTGACCCCTTGATCTAAGCTTCCAATGATTAAGTCTTTAGGATGATCCTTCTGAACTCTAATTGATGGCCCTTTACCATTAGGAACTTGATCTGGTTGATCTTCTGCTTCTTCAGACTCTGAATGCTTTTCTGCTTCTGAAGTTTGTTCTTCTGATACTTCAGACTCTGGAACAACTTCAGGTTCATTCTTTTCATTCTCAGCAGACAAATCATCAATAACCACATTTATGGACTCCATCACAACCTTGGTTCTGGAATTAAACACCCTATACGCTCTGCTGTTCCCTGAATAACCCAGGAATATGCCCTCATCAGATTTAGGATCCAGTTTTCTTCTATTTTCTCTGTCAGTCAAAATATAGCATCTGCTCCCAAAAACATGGAAATACTTTACAGTTGGCTTTCTCCCTTTCCATAATTCATACAGAGTTGATGCAGTACCCTTCTTCAAAGTGACTCTATTGTGTATGTAACATGATGTGTTCATTGCTTCAGCCCAAAACATATATGGCAGCTTCTTTGCATGCAGCATAACTCTTGCACATTCTGCTAATGTCCTATTCTTCCTCTCAACTACACCATTTTGCTGAGGTGTGATAGGTGCAGAAAACTCATGCTTTATACCTTCAGAAGCACAGAATTCTGAGAAACTCTTGTTTTCAAATTCTTTGCCATGGTCACTTCTGATTCTGACAATACCACAGTCCTTCTCTCTTTGTAATTGAATACATAGGTCTTTAAATACTTCAAAAGTATCAGACTTTTCTCTAACAAAGTTGACCCATGTGTATCTTGAGTAGTCATCTACCATTACAAAAGCATATCTTTTTCCTCCAATACTTTCTACTTGCATAGGCCCCATTAAATCCATATGAACACTTTCTACTACTTTAGTAGTTACCTGGTGAACTAATCTGGGATGAGACTTTCTTGTTTGTTTCCCAATTTGACAATCACCACAAACATTGTCCTCATTGATCTTCAGATTAGGTACACCTCTGATAGCTTCAGTACTTAGGATTTTCTTCATGCCTTTCAGATGCAGATGTCCCAATTTCTGGTGCCAGAGCTTGACTTCTTCTTCTGAGCTCATAAGACAAGAAGTCAGACTTCTTTCTTCTTCAGAAACCCACAAATAACAATTGTCTTTGGATCTGTAGCCTCTCATCTGAACTTTCCCTTCTTGATCAGCAACAATACACTCTTGCTTGTTGAAATTAACCTTCAATTCTTGATCACAAAGTTGGCTAATGCTGATCAGATTAGAGGTTAATCCTTCCACCAGTAGCACATCATTAAGTCTGGGCAAACCTTCACTGATCAAATCACCAATACCCAGAATCTGACCTTTTACACCATCTCCAAATGTCACATAACTTCTGGAGTATGATCTGATATTGCTCAGCAGCTTCTTCACACCAGTCATGTTCCTTGAACACCCACTATCAAAATACCAATCTTCTTTTGAAGTGGCTCTCAAAGAAGTATGAGCTATAAGACCTACATTCTGAACTTTGGGCTTCCACAGCTTCTGAACATTGTGACTGATAGTTGCTGGTTCCACTTTTCTATACTGAAAATGTTCAGGGTAACCATACAATTTAAAGCAGAATGGTTTTATATGCCCTTTCTTTCCACAATGATGACAGATCCATGGATGATTTCTTCTCCTTCTGTTTCTGAAAAATTTCTGGGGTTTCTTCTGAGGTACCATCTGAACATGCTTTTAACCTTGCATCTGTTCATGCTTCTGAGCTTGCATCTGGGCTTGTTTCTGAGGTCTCATCTGAGATGTTCCAATTAAAGGATCATGAGTCTGAGTAGCAGGAACAAACTGACTGACAAGATTTTTCTCTTTGAGCTTCAGACTCTGATCAACATAGCCTAACCCAATTTTTCCTTGCTTCTGGACCGCCAGTATTTCCTCCAACTTATCAGTAGCAGAGTTCATCATCTTGAATTGCTTCTTCATCTGATCAAGTTGAGTATTAAGTTGGTTCACTTCTTCTTTCAATTCTGAATTCTGAGCCAACAGTTCACCTTTTTCAGCCTCCAGTTGAAAAATAGTCTCCTTCTGGTCCAGAACTTGTTTGCAAACCTCAGCACTTCTGGTATATAGCTTCCTATAGTTGTCAGCCAGTTCATCATATGATGTTTTAGCAGCTTCAAACACAGATGAAGCTTCAGACTCTGAGTCAGACTCTAAAAAGGTCTCGAACTCTAAACCAGCTTCCTTCTTCAAGATAGCTCCTGACCTTACTACCAGACCAGTATCACACATATCAGATTCACTAACATCATCTTCTTCAGAACCATCATCAGACCATGCAATAGCTAGGCTCTTCTTCTGTTTCTTAAGAAAAGTAGGACATTCAGATTTGATATGCCCATAGCCCTCACACTCATAGCACTGCACACCTTTGGCTTGGTTACTTTTCTCCTCAGACTTGGTCTTCTTCTCATCAGTTTGTTGCTTTTTGTTATTAAATCTGAAATTCTGACCTTTGGCTTTGGCTTTTCTGTTAACATTCTTCAGAATCTTGTTGAATTGTTTTCCCAGCAACACAAGAGCTTCTGATAAGTCATCCTCTTCAGACTCTTGTTGATCATCAGCTTCAGAGTTCACACTAAAGGCTACACCTTTTCCTTTCTTCTCAGTCTGTTTACAAAAGGCAGTTTCAAAATTGAGCAATGACCCAATCAGTTCCCAAGCTTCATAGTGGTAATATCATGAGCCTCCTCAATTGCAGTGACCTTCATGTCAAATCTTCTAGGCAGGGACCTGAGGATTTTTCTCACCAACTTCTCATCAGACATCTTCTCCCCAAGTGAATCAAAAGAGTTTGCCATGTCCAGCACATTCATGTAGAAATCCTGAATGGATTCATCCTCTTTCATCTTCAGATTCTCAAATTTGGTGGTCAGCAGCTGCAATCTGGACATCTTTACTTTAGAAGTTCCTTCATGAGTTGTCTTCAAAATCTTCCAGGCCTCCTTAGCAACAGTACATTGTTTGATGAGTCTGAACATATTCTGATCAACACCATTGAAAATAGCATTCAAGGCTTTTGAATTTCCCGATGACAGATCATCTTCAGCTTTGGTCCATTCTTCTTCAGGCTTCAGAACCTCAGTCTTGTTCCCATCTTTGTCCAAAACTACTGGATGATCCCAGCCTTTAATCACAGCTTTCCAAGTCCTGCTGTCAATAGATTTTAAGAAGGCACACATCCTAGACTTCCAATGCTCATAGTTGGTGCCATCTAGTAGGGGTGGTCTATTGACATATCCTCCTTCTCTATCCATGCTTACCAGAAATTAAGTCATCTGGATCTCACCCAAAATACAGGCAGGGTGTCTGCTCTGATACCAATTGTAATTCTGGCCAGGCAATAAACAGAGATACCAGGTTCTGAACAACACGCAGGCACAATATAAAAGCAGATAAACAGCAGAAAAGTAAAGTGCAGGAAAGCTAAAAACACACAAGGTTTGTTAACCCAGTTCGGAGTAAACACCTCCTACTCTGGGGGATACCAATCCAGGTAGGAAATCCACTATAGGATTTAACCCAAAGACTCAAGACACTGACTCCCAGTTCCCAGCCTTAGCAATTAAACTCCTCCTAGTCAGACTTCTACCCAACTCTGAGTATTAGAATCCTCTAACTTCCTATTCAAGCAACTAAACCCAGCTACTTGAACAACCCTTAACAATCCCCTGTTTTTGAACATAATTTCAATGACAACACTTCATTCGTACCTAAAGGCTTAGAATGAATTACAACTTAATGAAAACACTAAACCAACTCAAAACATATGAGTGGTGCACAAAACAAAGCTAACAGCTTAAAAACAAACACAGACTCAATTTCTGATTTCTAAACTCTAAAACTCGTGTATCTTGAAAGCAGCAGCACTCCTCCTTATATAGTCCTCAGTCTTGCAGCATAAATAACAAACTAATCTTCTGATTTGATTTGTTACTGAAATAAGATTGGTCCAATAATGTAACAAATAAAACTGCATTGAATCTTTTAAAGATTATAACAGGAAAATATGAATTTCATATCTTTGAACCAAATCTTCAATAAAATCTTCTCCAAATAAAGCAGCATTCTAGAAGCCATATGCGTGGATAAATCCTCAATAAATCTTGCAAAGATTCGCATAGAAAAACCTTGAAAATACCCAGCTGCTGATGAAGTCAACATAAGTCAACGCTGGCATCAGAACCTGAAACCAGTTTCTGAACCGCTACAGTGCTTTCAGCTTCTGATGGCATTTTCAGCTTCTGAATGGCTTCAAAATTAAAAACTTCCAACTGAAGAAATGTTCTACATATGGAGATGCTTCCAAACATTACTTTGGTTTTGCCAAAACATGCAGCCAAAACCAAAAGACACAACACGAGGAAAAAACCGTCCCCAGTGAAGTCGCCAGCTGTGCGAACGTCTAAAAAAAAAAGACAGGTCGCATCGAGAAGGACTGTGACGCTCGAAAAGGACTGTGAAGTCACCACCAAAGTTTTTGTTTAAAGGGAACGTTGATAAACCCTCGAGTTTTTTGTTTTGAAAGGGAAACGATAATAAAACCCTTTGACGATGTGGAAAAGGATTGGTC
Source organism: Medicago ruthenica (assembly GCA_018208015.1). NCBI lineage: Eukaryota > Viridiplantae > Streptophyta > Magnoliopsida > Fabales > Fabaceae > Medicago > Medicago ruthenica. The sequence continues at coordinate 37,968,339 of CM031376.1, forward strand.
ATCGCAACCATTGTCGGGTTCGAGAGTCGATTACGCAAGGGGAAGGTATTAGCACCCCTCACGTCCGTTGTACTCAACGGGAACCTCCTAGTTAGCTTAGGCTTAAAATGTTTTTAAAGGTTTTTGCTTGCATGCTTGTCTATAAATAAAGATAATAATGATGAAAAGGGAAAAAAGTTGTTTTTTATTATTGTGCTTGACAAGATGATGATCTTGCTCCTACGTATCCCCTGGTGCGATGGGGAATTCAAAGCTACGTAGTTCTTTGGTAGAAAAACGTAAATTTGTTGGTTGTTTTTAAAGAACGATGTTTTAACCGAATTTCTTGCGATCAAACATTGCTTGTATGCTCGCGCATGGGAGGCTTAAGCGTTTGTTTAAAATCGCGTTAGAAATGTTAAAAGGCATGTCCGTGGGGAAAAAAGGTTCGAATTGGCCGCGGGGGGCCAAGAAATGGTTCATTTGGTCACGGCGGACCAAGAAAAGGTGCAATGGACTCAACCGAGTCGATCATTGACCAAAGTGACTCAACCGAGTCGAGAAAGGTTCGATTGATCCAACGGGATCAAGAAAGGGTGCAATGGACTCAACCGAGTCAATCATTGACCAAAGGGACTCAACCGAGTCGAGAAAGGGGTCAAAGAGGATCCAACCCGATCTAGCATTGACAAAACTGGTCACGGCGGACCGAAAAAGGTTTAGATTGACTCAACGGAGTCAAGAAAAGGTACAATGGACTCAACCGAGTCGAACATTGACCAAAGTGACTCAAACGAGTCGAAAAGGGTTCGATTGATCCAACGGGATCAAGAAAGGGTTCAATTGGTCGCGAAGGACCAAGAATGGTTCGGATTGACCACGGGGGCCAAAATTGGTGTGTTGGATTTGTTTTATGTTTTGAAAAATAGAATGACGATTGTCCGAGCAACGAGACATACGTCAAGCATTCGTACAACCGGGGAAATGGAGAGACATACGTCAAACCACCCTTTTTCATTCAAGTTCGAATCGGCCACGAGGGGCCAAAATGGTTCATTTGGTCACGGCGGACCAAGAAAAGGTTCAATGGACTCAACCGAGTCGAACATTGACCAAAGTGACTCAACCGAGTCAAAAAAGGTTCGATTGATCCGACGGGATCAAGAAAGGTTCGGATTGACCACGGGGGCCAAAATTGGTGAGTTGGATTCGTTTTAAGTTTTGTATTTTTGAAAATAGAATGACGATTGTCCGAGCAACGAGACAAACGTCAAGCATTCGTACAACCGGGGCAATGGAGAGACATACGTCAAACCACCCTTTTTCATTCAAGTTTGTAATTGAAACTTGAGAAAATGTATTTTTGGTGAAGCTTGAAAAGAATGACGATTGTCTAAGCAACGAGACATACGTCAAGTGTTTATCCAATCGGGGAAAGGAGAGACATACGTCAAACCACCCTTTTTCAGTCAAGTTTTGTTTGAATTTCAAGAAATCCCAAAGTGTACAAAACACTTGGTTGTTGTAACTTATGAACAAAGGTTGTTCAAGTTTATGGAAAAGCAAAAGTTTGTGAATAATGCACAAGTTCGGCTTAAGTTTGATTTTGAAAGTTTATGAACTTAACTTGTTTTGCAAGTTATCCAAAATGTGTTGCTCAAACTTGTGGATTTTCAAATATCAAGCAAAACCCTTGATATAGTTTGAATAAAATGAGTTTCAAACCCCTTTAGGTTCTGAGTTCTTGGGTTAGAACCTCAAAAATTGGCTTTTTAGGAGCCTGAACTCAGATTATGAGTTCTGCTAACTTCGCAGAGCAACCAGAACTTGGCTCTGCGAAGTCAGGTTCTGATGCGGTCGCACTGCGAAGCCTGCGAAATTTTGAGTTCAGAAGCTGCTTCTGAACTGCTGTTCAGAAGCAACTTCTGAACAAACTCAGAACCTTTAGGGGATTGAAAAGCTTTGAGATTTGGCAATAAAAAGAGCTGGACAAACCAGTTTTAATGTTTTGCAAACCTTGGGATTTCTTTTGAAATTCAAAAGGGGTTTTTTAGAGCAAAAAGGATTTGGACAAAATTAAAGATGCAAGCACAAATCTAAATGAATGATAAGGACTTAGAACACTTACAGAACTCCTAACAAAGCTTTTGCTGCAAGGAAGCGAAAGGAAACTTGAATGGTTGAAGTTTCTTGCAAGGTTTGAATGTTGGTGAGTATGAGCAATGAACTTGTGTAAAAATTTGTGATTTGAGCTGGTTTTTGCTATGTGTTTAGTGTTGTTTCAAGTGCTTTCTTGCTGGAATGGCTCTTGAATTCGTGTAATAAAAATTGCTATTTTTGATCTTCTTGCCTTGCATCCCTTTTATAGGCAAAAACCATATCCAAAGTCATGATGGAAAATCCCTAAAATCCAGCTGAAATGTGGGCTAGAATCAGGCTAATTGGCTTTGCATTTAATGCTAAAGGATAGAGGTGACCTTGCCTTGTGCCAAGGGTCAAGACCTTGACTGATTTCAGCCACAAATACAGCTGATCCTTGGATTGCAATGATGAAAAAAATCTGAAAACAGGGCTGTTTTGCAAATGGCTGTTCTTGGGATCAAACCTTGCAATCCTGGGGATCCAAGCAATAAAAACGTGCACTGTAATGTGCAGAGGTTGGGGGAAAACAAAGGGGAGCATGTGGGCTGGTGTGAGGAGGAAGAAAAGCTGCTGAAAACAGGGCAGCAAAACAACCTTTGGACAAGTGAAAACCAGCTGGGTTTGACTGGTTTTGGGGGAGAAAGCAGGAAGAAAAGCGCACAAGCAGCTTGCTGGCAAGCTCAAGGTGATTAACAGGTCAATTGGGAGGGACAAGAGCTGCTCAAGGGCAAGCCCACTTGCTTGGCACATGCAAGGTTGGAAGAAAAAGCTTCTTTCCTAGGCTTTAATGGCACATGCTCAATCCTTTGTGAAATTCTGGCCAGGCAATGTGACAGAGTAACCAGGTTCTGAACCAACAGGTTCAGAACAATATGCAGGACACACCAAATTGCTTAAAACAGAGCACAAACACAAACACACACAAGCAGCAAATTAAAGTGCAGGAAAGTAAAAAGGCACAAAGGTTTGTTAACCCAGTTCGGAGTAAACACCTCCTACTCTGGGGGATACCAATCCAGGAAGGAATTCCACTATAGGAATTAATCCTTATGACTCAAGACACTGACTCCCAGTTCCCAGCCTAAGCAATTAACTTCCTCCTAGTCTTGAATTCTACCCAACACGTTGAGTATTAGAGACCACTAACTTCCTAATCAAGTAACAAACCTGTTACTGAATCCCTTAACAAAAACTACTCTGTTTTGAAGAACAACTTCAATACATCTGACTTCACTCGTACCTACAGGCTTAGAGTGATTACAACTCAATCAAAACACCTAAACCAACTCTAACAGAGTGGTGCACAATAAAGCTAAAAGCTTAAAAACTATAAGACTCTTTTCTCTGAATTTTTCTCTCTAATTTCTTGTATTGAATAGCAGCAGCCCTCCTCCTTATATAGCCTTCAGTCTTGCAAAATAAAACTAATCTTCTGAATTGATTTGTTACTGAAATAAGATTGGTCCAATCAAGTAACAAATAAAACTGTTTTGTATCTTTGAAAGATTTAAAACAGAAAATATGATTTTCATATCTTTGAACCAAATCTTCAATAAAATCTTCTCCAAATAATTCAGCATTCTAGAAGCACTTATACAAAGATAATTCCTTGCTAAATCTCCCAAGATACGCGCAACAATTAATCTGAAAACCCAGCTTCTGATGTGGTCAACAAAAGTCAACGCTGGCTTCAGAACCTAAAATCAGCTTCTGAACTGCTACAGTGCATTCAGCTTCTGATGATATTTTCTGCTTCTGAATGGCTTCAATACACAAAACTTGCAGCTGAAGAAATGTTTCAAATATGGAGATGCTTCTATTCAATACTTTGGTTTTGCCAAAATATGCAGCCAACACCAAAAGACTCAACAATCTCCCCCTTTGGCAAATTTTTGGCTAAAACCATCCAAGTTCTTCAATCTCCCTTATAATCAACTCACCAATGAAGAACTCCACAAAAATATATCATAGCATAAACATAAGCAGCGGACACAGCTATGAAAAACACAAACCAGCTTCAGTTCTACAAAAACATAACAGCTACTGAAGCACACATAACCAAGTACTGATCAACTTCTGATCACAACCATGGTATCAGAGCTACTCCAAGGTATCAGAGCTACTGATCAACTCTTGATCATCACAAACACTCCCCCTTACTTCTGAACTACAGAGAAACAAGGTATCAGAGCATATCAGAAGCACACTTCAGGATCACAGAGACACTCAGGATCATAACAATCTTGTACTCCCCCTGAGACACATATTCCCCCTTGATCATATCTGGACATGTCTTGCTTGGTATCAGAGCAAAACTAGTCACCTTTTGAATTAATGGCACACATATCAGAGCAATACATCTTCTAATTCGTGGTATCAGAGCCAACAAGGCCAACACATTGCATAAGATTTTCTCCCCCTTTTTAGCCATAAAATTCTGACAAATCATAGTCTTCAAATAGGAAAGGGAAACTGCACAAACATCTTCAACTACTGTCCCAGTTTGAACTTCAGACTTAGTATCAGAGACAGCATCACACTTAGCACTAACAAAGCTGGCAGGTACTCTACCTTCCTCACATCCAGTTTGCTTTAATTGCTAGAATTCTTCATATAAGCACACACCTAACTTGCTCCTTAAGTTCTCAAACTGCTTAGCATCCAAGGCCTTTGTGAAAATGTCAGCAACTTGTTCTTCAGTAGCTACATGCTCCAGTTGAATAACTTTATCCTCCACAAGGTTTCTGATAAAATGGTGCCTGATGTCTATGTGTTTGGTTCTACTGTGCTGAATTGGATTCTTAGAGATGTTGATGGCACTCAAATTGTCACAAAATAAGGTCATGGTTCCTTGTTTCATGTTGTACTCCTCCAGCATCTGTTTCATCCAAACCAATTGTGAGCAACTACTTCCAGCAGCAATATACTCAGCCTCAGCAGTTGACAATGACACACAGTTTTGCTTCTTGCTAAACCATGAAATTAAGTTATTTCCCAAAAAGAAACAACCTCCTGAGGTGCTCTTCCTGTCATCAGCACTTCCAGCCCAGTCAGCATCACAATATCCCATCAGTTCAGAACTTGAACTATGTGAGTACATGATTCCATAGTCACTTGTGCTGTTCACATACTTCAGGATCCTTTTAACTTGTGTCAGATGACTCATCTTAGGATCAGCTTGATATCTTGCACAAACTCCAACAGCATAAGTGATATCAGGTCTGCTTGCAGTTAAATACAATAGGCTCCCTATCATGCTTCTGTACTGACTCTGATCAACTGATACTCCTTGTTCATCTTTGGTTAGCTTCAGATGAGTAGCAGCTGGTGTCTTCTTATGAGCAGCTGATTCCATTCCAAACTTCTTTACTATGTTCTTGGTATATTTACTCTGAGAGATGAAGATTGTATCTTCCATTTGCTTGACTTGTAAACCAAGAAAGTAAGTCAGTTCACCAACTAAACTCATTTCAAATTCTGACTGCATCTGCTGAACAAACAATTTGACCATCTTCTGAGACATCCCTCCAAACACTATATCATCCACATAAATCTGAGCAATCATCAGACTCCCATTTTCATCTTTCACAAACAATGTCTTATCAGAACCTCCTTTTCTGTAACCTTGAGCCACAAGAAATTGAGTAAGCCTTTCATACCATGCCCTTGGTGCTTGCTTCAATCCATACAAGGCCTTCTTCAGTTTGTAAACATGATTAGGAAAATTATGATCCACAAATCCTTTAGGCTGTTCAACGTACACTTCTTCTTGCAGATATCCATTCAGAAATGCACTCTTCACATCCATCTGAAATAGCTTGAACTTGAGAATGCAGGAAACACCCAACAGTAATCTTATGGACTCTAGTCTGGCCACAGGTGCAAAGGTCTCATCAAAATCAAGTCCCTCAACTTGAGTATAACCCTGAGCAACCAACCTTGCCTTGTTTCTGACTACAGTACCATTTTCATCTGTTTTGTTCTTGAATATCCACTTAGTGCCAATCACATTCAACCCTTCAGGTCTTGGTACCAGATCCCACACTTCACTCCTTTTGAATTGATTCAACTCATCTTGCATTGCTTCAATCCAAAATTCATCAGTCAGGGCTTCTTTCACATTTTTGGGTTCAAACTTAGACACAAAGCATGAATCAGTAGCAGCTGGTTCTGATCTCCTGGTTCTGACACCTTGATCTAAGCTTCCAATGATTAAGTCTTTAGGATGATCCTTCTGAACTCTAATTGATGGCCCTTTACCATTAGGAACTTGAGCTGGTTGATCTTCTGCTTCTTCAGACTCTGAATGCTTTTCTGCTTCTGAAGTTTGTTCTTCTGAGGCTTCAGACTCTGGAACAACTTCAGGCTCACTTCTATCTTTCTCAGCAGTCAGATCATCAATTACCACATTAATGGACTCCATCACAACCTTGGTTCTGGAATTAAACACCCTGTAAGCTCTGCTGTTCACTGAATAACCCAGAAATATACCCTCATCAGACTTAGGATCCAGTTTTCTTCTGTTTTCCCTGTCAGCCAAAATGTAGCATCTGCTCCCAAAAACATGGAAATACTTCACAGTTGGCTTTCTTCCTTTCCATAATTCATACAAAGTACATGTGGTTCCCTTCTTCAAAGTAACTCTGTTATGAATATAACAGGCAGTATTCATTGCTTCAGCCCAGAACATATATGGAAGTTTCTTAGCATGCAGCATCACTCTTGCACATTCTGCTAATGTCCTATTCTTCCTCTCAACTACACCATTTTGCTGAGGTGTGATAGGTGCAGAGAACTCATGCTTTATACCTTCAGAGGCACAGAATTCTGAAAAACTCTTGTTTTCAAATTCCTTGCCATGATCACTTCTGATTCTGACAATACCACAGTCCTTCTCTCTTTGTAATTGAGTACATAAGTCTTTAAACACTTCAAAAGTATCAGACTTCTCTCTAACAAAGTTGATCCATGTGTATCTTGAGTAGTCATCTACCATTACAAAAGCATACCTCTTCCCTCCAATACTTTCTACTTGCATAGGCCCCATTAAATCCATATGAACAAGTTCTAGTACTTTAGTAGTTACCTGGTGAACTAATCTGGGATGAGACTTTCTTGTTTGTTTCCCAATTTGACAATCACCACAAACATTGTCCTCATTGATCTTCAGATTAGGTACACCTCTGATAGCTTCAGTACTTAGGATTTTCTTCATGCCTTTCAAGTGCAAATGTCCCAGTTTCTGGTGCCAGAGCTTGACTTCCTCTTCTGAACTCATAAGACAAGAAGTCAAACTTCTTTCTTCTTCAGAAACCCACAAGTAACAATTGTCTTTGGATCTGCAGCCTCTCATCTGAATCTTATCTTCCTGATCAGTAACAATACACTCTAGTTTGTTAAAATTAACCTTCAAGTCCTGATCACAAAGTTGGCTAATACTGATCAGATTAGAGGTTAAACCCTTCACTAATAGCACATCATTCAGTCTAGGTAAGCCTTCACAGTTTAAGTCACCAATACCCAGGATCTCTCCTTTTGCTCCATCTCCAAATGTCACATAGCTTCTGGAATATTGTCTGATATTGCTAAGTAGCTTCTTTACACCAGTCATGTGCCTTGAACACCCACTATCAAAATACCAGTCTTCTTTAGAGGTGGCTCTCAATGAAGTATGAGCAATCGGGCCTACATTCTGAGCCTTAGGTTTCCACACCTTCTGAACACTGTGTCTGAGTGCAGCTGGTTGCACTCTTCTAAATTGAAAGTGTTCAGGGTAACCATACAATTTAAAGCAGAATGGTTTGATATGCCCTCTCTTTCCACAATGATGACAGACCCATGGATGATTCCTCCTCCTTCTGTTTCTGAAAGATTTCTGGGGTTGCTTCTGAGGTAGCATCTGACCATGCTTCTGACCTTGCATCTGAACATACTTCTGACCTTGCATCTGAGGTCTCTTCTGAGCTTGCATATGGGCTTGTTTCTGAGGTCTCCTCTTTGATGTTCCAACCATAGAGTCATGAGTTTGAGTAGCAGGAACAAAACTCATCTGTTTAGGAATCTGAGTCTGATCAACAAAACCTAAACCAGTTTTTCCTTGTTGCTGATTCCCCAAAATGTCCTCCAACTTATCAGTAGCAGAGTTCAACATCTTCACTTGCTTCTTCATTTGATCAAGTTGGGAGTTCAGTTGGTTCACTTCTTCTTTTAAATCTGAATTCTGTACTAACAGTTCACCTTTTTCAGCCTCCAGTTGAAGAATAGTCTCTTTCTGATCCAAAACTTGTTTGCAAACCTCAGCACTTCTGGCATACAGCTTCTTGTAGTTATCAGCTAGTTCATCATATGAGGTTTTAGTTGCTTCAGACACATATGAGGCTTCAGACTCTGAGTCAGACTCTGAAAAGGTTTCAGACTCTAAAACAGCTTTCTTCTTCAAGATAGCTCCTGACCTCACTACCAGACCAGTATCACACATATCAGATTTACTAACATCATCATCTTCAGAACCATCATCAGACCATGAAATAGCTAGGCTCTTTTTCTGCTTCTTGAGAAAAGTGGGACATTCAGACTTGATGTGTCCATACCCTTCACACTCATAGCACTGCACACCTTTAGCTTGGTTACTTTTCTCCTCAGACTTGGTCTTCTTCTCATCAGTTTGTTGCTTTTTGTTATTGAATCTGAAATTCTGACCTTTGGCTTTGGCTTCCCAGCAACACTAGAGCTTCTGATAAGTCATCCTCCTCAGACTCTTGTTGATCATCAGCTTCAGAGTTCACAGTAAAAGCTACACCTTTTCCTTTCTTATCAGGTTGTTTGCAGAATGCAGTCTCAAAATTGAGCAATGACCCAATAAGCTCCTCAAGTTTCATAGCAGAAATATCATTAGCCTCCTCAATTGCAGTGACCTTCATGTCAAATCTTCTAGGCAGGGACCTGAGGATTTTTCTCACCAACTTCTCATCAGACATCTTCTCCCCAAGTGAGTCAAAAGAATTTGCCATGTCCAGCACATTCATATAAAAATCTTGAATGGATTCATCCTCCTTCATCTTCAGGTTCTCAAACTTGGTGGTCAGCAGCTGCAATCTAGACATCTTCACCTTAGAAGTTCCTTCATGAGTGGTCTTCAGAATTTCCCAAGCATCCTTAGCCACAGTACATTGTTTGATGAGTCTGAACATGTTCTGATCAACACCATTAAAGATAGCATTCAAAGCTTTTGAATTTCCCAGAGACAGATCATCTTCAGCTTTGGTCCATTCCTCCTCAGGCTTCAGAACCTCAGTCTTGTTACCATCTTTGTCTGTATACACAGGATGATCCCAGCCTTTGATCACAGCTTTCCAAGTCCTGCTGTCAATAGACTTTAGAAAAGCACACATCCTTGACTTCCAATACTCATAGTTTGTGCCATCTAGTAGGGGTGGTCTATTGACATAGCCTCCTTCTCTATCCATGCTTACCAGTAATTAATCCCTCTGGATCTCACCCAAAATACAGGCAGGGTGCCTGCTCTGATGCCAATTGAAATTCTGGCCAGGCAATGTGACAGAGTAACCAGGTTCTGAACCAACAGGTTCAGAACAATATGCAGGACACACCAAATTGCTTAAAACAGAGCACAAACACAAACACACACAAGCAGCAAATTAAAGTGCAGGAAAGTAAAAAGGCACAAAGGTTTGTTAACCAAGTTCGGAGTAAACACCTCCTACTCTGGGGGATACCAATCCAGGAAGGAATTCCACTATAGGAATTAATCCTTATGACTCAAGACACTGACTCCCAGTTCCCAGCCTAAGCAATTAACTTCCTCCTAGTCTTGAATTCTACCCAACACGTTGAGTATTAGAGACCACTAACTTCCTAATCAAGTAACAAACCTGTTACTGAATCCCTTAACAAAAACTACTCTGTTTTGAAGAACAACTTCAATACATCTGACTTCACTCGTACCTACAGGCTTAGAGTGATTACAACTCAATCAAAACACCTAAACCAACTCTAACAGAGTGGTGCACAATAAAGCTAAAAGCTTAAAAACTATAAGACTCTTTTCTCTGAATTTTTCTCTCTAATTTCTTGTATTGAATAGCAGCAGCCCTCCTCCTTATATAGCCTTCAGTCTTGCAAAATAAAACTAATCTTCTGAATTGATTTGTTACTGAAATAAGATTGGTCCAATCAAGTAACAAATAAAACTGTTTTGTATCTTTGAAAGATTTAAAACAGAAAATATGATTTTCATATCTTTGAACCAAATCTTCAATAAAATCTTCTCCAAATAATTCAGCATTCTAGAAGCACTTATACAAAGATAATTCCTTGCTAAATCTCCCAAGATACGCGCAACAATTAATCTGAAAACCCAGCTTCTGATGTGGTCAACAAAAGTCAACGCTGGCTTCAGAACCTAAAATCAGCTTCTGAACTGCTACAGTGCATTCAGCTTCTGATGATATTTTCTGCTTCTGAATGGCTTCAATACACAAAACTTGCAGCTGAAGAAATGTTTCAAATATGGAGATGCTTCTATTCAATACTTTGGTTTTGCCAAAATATGCAGCCAACACCAAAAGACTCAACACTTTGCTTTGCTCAGCCCAAACAGTAATGAATGATGATAAAAACAATAATAAAAATGATAGGTAATAATAATTGGAATTAAATCAAAGCAATCAAAAATCTGCAATAATTTCGCAGACTTCGCACTGCGAAGTGTGCGTCGCACTGTGAAGTAGTCATTTCAGAAATGTTGACTTTTTGTTGACTTTTGTTGACTTTGACTTTTCTCCTCCTTTTTTTGAATTTTTGAAATTGTTTTGAAAAGGCTCAGGACAAAATTAGGGTACGACACATCTTGCTCAACATGATCCTTAGACTTACTAGGATCCACTTCCTTTCTTATTAGTGCCTTCTTCTTTGGGACAGGGACCACTACCTTGCTCCAGACTTTAGATGGTCCAACAATAGCACTCTTATTAGCAACAGGAGTACACCTGCTGGCAGCAGCAACAGCCTTTCCTTTCCTATTCTTCAGCCTCTTGTCAACACTTTCACATTTTGGTCTCCATTCCTTCTTGACATTGACTGCTACAGGTTCAGATTTTCTTTGCTGAAGGTGCTTGGGGTATCCATGCAGCTTGTAACAGAACGGCTTTATGTGCCCCTTTTTACCACAGTGATGACATACCCAAGGATGAGATGCCCTCTTGCTCTTAGATCCCTGAGGTTGGTTCTGGTGTTCTAACTTAGGTTTATCCATCATTGGATCACATGTTTTAACAACTGCACTGATCTTTTTAGTTGGATTTTGCTGTTTGTTCAAGGTCCTATAATCAAACCCTATTCCACTTGGTTTCCCTTGGTTCTGACTCTCCGATATTTCATCTAACATATCAGTACCAGTGTTCAACATTCTGACCTGCTTCTTCAAATGTTCAAGTTGAGAGTTTAAATGGGTTACCTCATCTTTGAGATCAGAAATTTGTCCCAAGTGTTCACTTCTTTCAGCCTGAAGTTGACTGATGGTCTTCTTCTGATTTTCCAGTTCCTTGCACACTTCTTCACTTCTGATGAATAGTTCTTCATAAGAGGCAGCTGGTTCTTCAAAAGGCAATTCTCCATCAATGGATTCAGAATCAGATGGTGCTTCTGAAGCCTTAATTTTATCATCAGACAAGCATCTACCAGTTAAAGCATTGACATACTTAGCAGACTTATTCTCCACTTCTCCTCTGAGTCATCTTCATCAGACCAAGACACAGCCAAAATTTTCTTTTGTTTCTTGAGGTATATGGCACATTCTGTCCTGATGTGTCCATATCCTTCACACTCATGACACTGAACATTTTGCTTGGGTCTCAAGTCAGCCTGCTTCAGAATCTTGTTAAACTGTTTACTAAGCATCACACGAGCTTCTGATGTGCTTTCATCATCCACGGTATCAGCATCTGCTACAAAAGCAACACCTTTCCCCTTCTTATCAGTTCTGGCTATTTCAAAGTTCTGAAGAGATCCTATCAATTCCTCAACCTTCATACTGGAGATGTCATGTGCTTCCTCAATTGCAGTCACCTTCATATCAAATCTCTTAGGTAGGGATCTGAGGATCTTTCTCACAAGTTTCTCATCAGATATTCTTTCTCCAAGAGAATCAAATGAGTTGGCCATGTCCAGAACGTTCATATAGAAGTCTTGTATATTTTCATCCTCCAACATTCTGAGATTTTCAAACTTTGTGGTGAGAAAATGAAGTCTGGACAATTTTACCTTGGAAGTGCCTTCATGAGTAGTTTTAAGAATCTCCCAGGCATCCTTAGCTACAGTACACTGCTTGATCAGTCTGAACATATTCTTGTCCACTCCATTGAATATAGCATTCAAGGCTTTGGAGTTTCCAAGAGCTAATTCATCTTCTTCCTTGGACCACACTTCTTCTGGTTTCAGATCAGCTGTCTTCTTCCCATCTTTGTCAAGCACAACATGATGTTCTCAACCCTTCATAACTGCTTTCCAGGTCTTACTATCTATGGATTTAAGGAAAGCACTCATGCGTGATTTCCAATATTCATAGTTGGAACCATCCAACAGAGGTGGTCTGTTTACAAATCCTCCTTCTTTCTCCATAATGCCAGAAAATACCTTCCCTGGAGCTCACCCTAAAACAGGCAGGGTGCCTGCTCTAATACCAATTGAAATTCCTGGCAGGACCTGATTCTAAACCGTAAAACATAGTATGCAAAACAGCAGTTCAGAAGTAGAATAAAAAACAGACAGAAAGTAGAAACACAGGTTATTTGTTAACCCAGTTCGGTGAGAAACACACCTACGTCTAAAGACTACCAAGCCAGGAAGGAAATCCACTATAATAGTATCAATTCGAAGTCGTATGAAAACAGCCCCTGTTTCACAGCCTTCTCACTTAATCACTACCCGTGGTATTTCTACCTAGCAACTCCTAGATATAAGACCCCTTTTACTTCCTACTCAAGCAATCACTGCCCCAATGATCTTAAACTCTAAACAAACAAAGTTGAAGACACTCTTCAAAACATAATCAGTCACTCTTGCTTAAAAGCTTCAAGTGATTACAACTCAATAAACTAAACCAACTCTAAACACTTGAGTGGTGTACAAAAACAAAGCACAAAGCTTACAGACTCAAAACCTAAGTATGACTCTATATGACTCCTGTTTTGAATGAACTTCTTCAATAACAACGTCCTCTATTTATAGCTTCAGCAGCAACATAATTCTTGAACCAAATCCTTCAAAGATATATTTCCAGAATTCTCTTAGAAGCAAATAGAAGCAATTATATTTCATAAATATATTTTCCAAAGATTACTTTGAAAATATATTCATAAATAAAAGAATCCAATCTTCAATAAAAATCTTCACGCAAAATAATCTTCCTTCTAGAAACAAAGCTTGGAGAATTCTTCAATTAAATCTTCACTTAAAAGATAAGCTTCTGAAAATACACAGCTCCAATGCATGAAAACAGAACGCAGAAAAACTAGCTTCTGAAGGTACTTCTGAAGTCTGCGTCTGAACATTTTAGCTTCTGAAGGTTGCTTCTGAAGTACTGTTCAGCTTCTGCAGACCCAGCTTCTGAAGTACTGTTCAGCTTCTGAAGTACTGTTTCTGAGGTCCAGCTTCTGAAGACGCACATTGCTTGTATATTTGATTTTAGCAAACATGAAGCCAACAACCAAATATCCAACAATACGTTTAGTCCTTGACGGACGTTTAAAAGGCTAGTGGATGAGACTTTGCGATGGCGGCTGGCCAAAAATTGGTGCGTGAGTTTATGTGTCATGTCTTGGTAACTGATGATGGAGAATTGTGTTAAGTTCATGTATCATCTGATGGCGGCATCCTTGAAGGTTCCAGCTAGCAGCTTGCATTTGAGGGAATCGACGGTGCCGATGATGGCCATATGGGTATTAAAGGCGGTGATATGCTCCACTGGGTCACTTTTCCCATCGAAAGACGAGAGAGAAGGCGACTTGAAATTTTTTGGGACCGACGCGTTCCACACTTTCGCCGAGAGTGGTTGAGGGTCAGGATCGGCCGATTCATCCTGTTGAGATCCATTTTCTTTTGCGTGTTGTTGTTGTTGGATGGTCTCCATAGATGCTTGCAAGGCTTCGTTGTGGTCACTGTTGTACCCTAATTTTGTCCCAAGCTTTTTCAAAATAAAAATTCAAAAAGAGAAGAGAAGTCAAAGTCAACAAAAGTCAACAAAAAAGTCAACATTTTAGAAATGAGGACTTCACAGAGCAAAGTCCCCTTCGCAGTGCAAAATCTGTGAATTTTTTGCAGATTTTAATTTCTTTGATTTATTTTCATCATAGTTATTATTATTATTACCTATCATTATCATTATCATTGTATTTGTCAATTGTGGCTGTTTGAGCTCAGCAAAGCAAGAATTGGAGCATGTGCCATTAAAGCCAAGGTGAGAAGATTTTTCTTCCCACCAAGCATGTGCCAAGCAAGTTGGCCTGCCCTTGGGCAGCTCTCATCCCTCCCAATAGCCTACAATCTGACCTTGAGCTTGCCAGCAAGCTGCTTATGTGCTTTTCTTCCTCCTTTCTCCCCCAAAACCAGTCAAACATAGGTGGTTTCACTTGCCCCAAAAGCTGTTTGGCTGCCCTGTTTTCAGCTGCCTTTTCTCCTTCCTCACACCAGCCCACATGCTCCTTTTTGCTTCCCCCAATCTCTGTACATGGCAGTGCACGTTTTCCTTGCTTGACCTCTCAAGATTGCAAGGATTGATCTCAAGAGTGGCTCAAGTGCAAGCTGCCCTGTTTTTTCAAATTTTCATCATCATTGCTCAGCTGCATTAATGGCTGGATTTGCCAAAGTCTTGACCAAAGTTGCAAGGCAATGTCCCCTCTTCACTTTTGCAATAAATGCAAAGCAAGATAGCCTGGTTTTAGCCCACAAATCAGCTGGATTCTAGGGATTTTCCATCATGACAATTGATTTGGTTTTTGCCTATAAAAGAGATGCAAGGCAAGAGGATTAAAGACAGCAATTTAAGAATTGAAAAACAGAGATTTGAGAGCAAAAACACAGCACAAAAACATAGCAAAAACCAGTTCAAACACATAGCAATTGCACAAACTCATTGTTCTTATTCATCAACATTCCAACCTTGCAAACTTCAACCATTCAGGTCCTTTTCCATTTCCTTGCAACAAGAGCATTGCTAGGAGTTCTGTAAGTATTCTAAAATCTTTATCTTTCAATTAGAATTGTTGCTTGCATCACTTATTTTGTTTAAATTCATTTTGCTCTAAAAAACCCCTTTTGAATTTTAAAGAAATCCCAAGGTTTGCAAAACATTTGAACTGAGTTGTTGCACTCATTTTATTGCTAATTTCAAAAGCTTTTCACTCCTCCAAAGGTTCTGAGATTGTTCAGAAGGTGCTTCTGAACAGCAGTTCAGAAGCAGCTTCTGAACTCAAAATTTCGCAGAGTTCGCAGTGCGAAGCTCTGGTCACAGTGCGACCATGACAGAACTCAGAATCTGAGTTCAGGCTCCTAAAAAGCCAATTTTTGAGGTTCTAACCCAAAAACTCAGAACCTAAGAGGATTGAAACTCATTTTATTCAAACCATATCAAGAGTTTTGCATGATATTGGAAGATTCACAAGTTTGAGCAACACTTTTTGAATAACTTGTGAAACAAGTTACGTTCATCAAACTTTCAAAATCAAATTTGAGCAATAAGCTAAGTTCATTATTTTCAAAACCAATCTTGAACAATAACCTTGTTCATGATTTTCAATCAAACGTGAACTTAAGCCGGACTTGTTCACTTTTCAAAATCTTTTTCAAACTTGAACCGAACTTGTGCGTTTTTTCACAAATTTGTGCATTTGCCATGAACTTGCTCATTTTCATGCACATAAACAAGGCAAACTTGTTCATTAGGTTGCAACAACTAATTTGAACATTAAAACCTTTTCATATGAGTTTTAAATCAAGTGTTTTGATAACTTTGGGATTTCTTGAAATTCAAACAAAACTTGAATGAAAAAGGAGTGGTTTGACGTATGTCTCTCCATTTCCCCGGTTGAACGAATGCGTGACGTATGTCTCGTCGTTCGGACAATCGTCATTCTATTTTCAACGCACCCAACCACACCAAACCAATTCTTGGCCCTTTCTGGTCAATTTGAACCTTTTGGTCCCCCGTGACCATTTGATTCAATCCTCGACTCGGTTGAGTCACTTTGGTCAATGTTCGACTCGGTTGAGTCCATTGCACCCTTTCTTGATCCCGTTGGATCAATCGACCCTTTTTCGACTCGGTTGAGTCACTTTGGTCAATGTTCGACTCGGTTGAGTCCATTGCACCCTTTCTTGATCCCGTTGGATCAATCGAACCTTTTTCGACTCGGTTGAGTCACTTTGGTCAATGTTCGACTCGGTTGAGTCCATTGCACCTTTTCTTGATCCCGTTGGATCAATCGAACCTTTTTCGACTCGGTTGAGTCATTTTAATCCTTTTTGGTCCCCTCGCGGCCAATTCGAACCCTTTTCCCCAACGAACATGTTTTATCTATTCTAAGCGCGATTTCAAACAAACGCTTAAGCCTCCCATGCGCGAGCACACAAGCTACGTTTAATCGCAAGAATACAATCAAAACATCATTCGTTAAAAACAACCAACAAATACGTTTTGCTACCAAAGAACTACGTAGCTTTGAATTCTCCATCGCACCAGGGGATACGTAGGAGCAAGATCATCATCTTGTCAAGCACAATAATAAAAACAACTTTTTTCCCCTTCATCATATTTTCTTTTTCCCATTTACATATTCAAGCATGCAAGCAAAACATTTAAAAACATTCTAGCCTTAGCTAACTAGGAGGTTCCCGTTGAGTACAACGGACGTGAGGGGTGCTAATACCTTCCCCTTGCGTAATCGACTCCCGAACCCGATAATGGTTGCGATGACCATCCTTTCCTCATCCTCAAGGGTTTTATTATCGTTTCCCTTCAAAACAAAAAACTTAAGGGTTTATCAACGTTCCCTTTAAACAAAAACTTTGGTGGCGACTTCACACAACCTTGCTAGCGTTTGCGTACGCTCGAGCAGCTGGCGACTTCACTGGGGACTAAATTCCCACTAGCGAGTCAAGCCTATCCTAGTTAGCTTTTAAGCTAAATGTTTTTATCTTTTTGCTTGCATGCTTTTATTTTATTGTCTATATCCTTCTCTTGCTTTATGTTTATAAATGCTTCATATTGCTTTATATTCATATCATTATATCAACTGCGGGGTTGTTACGTGAGCGATGTTACTCCACATTGTTCGGGTTAATGCCGGACGTGTGAGGCTCTCTACCCGAGCTTGGGAGAAAATTAAGATAGGATGGTGGTTGTGTAGCGGAAGCCCGCGTTGACGTATGTCCGTGAGGTAGGATGCCAAACCCCGCCTAGAGGAGATTTTCACTTGGAAGGTATTGAAGTCTTGCGATTTATTTGCAATCGACGACCTTAATTCCATGTGGGATCCATGACTCTAGGGACCTTTTTAGAAAATCTCATCTCTAGAGCCTACATGTGAGGATGGGGGGAAGTTTTGAACCTTCATATACCATACCTTTGCATACCATACATTTGCATTCATGAAAATAATTTTTGCATATTATTTTGTTTTATAGGAAATTAAAAAGAGCAACCAAATATTAGCAAAAAGAATATGGCTTCTGAAAATAGAAACACGCTCGCTTTCAAGATCAAAGCTCCTAAGGTGGAAAGTTTGCTAGCTTTGAGTAAAAGGCTCTCTTTGGTCGACAAGAGTATTTTCGAAGCAAGTTATGGACTAATACTTGACCTCCTACCCGTGAAGATAGATTCAGCGGCTTTAACCACTTTGGCCCAATTCTTTGACCCACCTCTCCGGTGCTTTACCTTTCAAGACTTCCAATTAGCCCCAACCTTGGAAGAATTTGAGAAGATTTTGGGATGTAGCATGAAAGACCATGGGCTTTATCTCGGTTCGGGAAAAGACCCCACTTTAGAGGCCATTGCCGAATCCTTATACCTTAATGTCCAAGAAATAGCACCTTACTTGCAAACTAGAGGAAACATTAAGGGGTTCTCTTGGAGACCAAAGCTCGGGCCTTGTTAGTTAACAAAGAGGGAAAAGCATTCAACGCAATCCTAGCCCTCTTGGTCTACGGGATAGTTCTATTCCCCAACATGGAGGACTTCGTAGATATTCCGGCTTTAGAGGTGTTCATGATTAAAAATCCGGTTCCCACGCTTTTGGCGGATTTTTATCATTCCCTCTATTCTAGGCATGAACAAGGGAGAGGACGCACAATTTCTTGTTGTACTCCTTTGGTGCAAACTTGGTTGATGTCCCACATGCCAAGAAGCCGAGACTTTGTGGAAAAACGGGCCAAGCTCAAGTGGTCACAACGGATGACAACTCTCGCCGAGTAAGATATCCATTGGTTTTCTCCAAATTTAGAGGATCCGGAAATCATCCTTAGCTGCGGGGATTTCCCTAATGTACCCCTCATTGGTACTAAGGGATGCATCAATTACAACCCGGTCCTCTCTCTCCGACAATTGGGTTATTCAATGGACGACAAACCCAATGACCTTTTGTTAGAACCTTTCTTCTTAAGGGAAGGAGATCAAGACCCGGCATTGCTAGAAAGAATCCGAGGAGCTTGGAGCCAAGTGCGCAAAGGAAAGGTTGGCAAGAAGAATTGCGTGGCCAAACCTCTTTATACTCAATGGGTGAAGCAAAGGGTCAAAACAATCAAGTTACCCTTTGTGGTCATATGCCCTCCTAAAACTCCACCACCTAAGCCAATTGCAACCATTCCCAACAAAGAAGCGGAGGAACTCAAAGCTAAAATTCGAGAACTCCAAAACAAAAATGGGGAGTTAGAATTAAAGCACCTTCAAGCTTTAGGAGAAATCACTAGGACAAGGAGAGATCGGGATGAAACGACAAATTCTCTCCTAGTGTGCCAAAAACGGCTAAAAATCTCCGAGGGGAAGAGAGATTGGATCGGAGGTGGCTTGGTCAGTGCGGATGCCAACCTTGTAGCCAAGGATGAAGAGTTGGAAAGAGTCTTGCATTCCAATCAAGAGCTCAAAAAGTTCGGCAAGCTAGCCATCGAAGCTCAAAGAAAATGGAGGTTGAAATTTCAAGAGAAAAATCAACAACTCCAAGAAGTCGTCAAGGACTATAAAGAGCAGCTGCAAGTCGAGCGCGTCCAACAGCAAAGATATGAGAGCCTTTCTCATCAAGGAAAGCTAAAATGAAATCATCTTCAAACCGACATCAAGAAATATGAAGAATATTTCGACAAGATTGCAAGAGCACACGGGGACCATATTGCACAACTACACGATGAGATTAGAAGTGCAAATGTCAAGCTAGATCAACGCAAGGAAGTGATTGAGTTTGTATGGCAAGACGCCACCCGATTAAGTGAGGACTTCACTAAATTGGTCGCATTCTCAAACTTGGTCATCGCCCAACTTCCAAAGAAGCTAGCAAAGGCCGAGATGGTCATGCCTTACTTTGTCATCCCTAAGGAGATCCAGAAACTCATGAAGTTCTGCAAAGACACCGTAGACTTCTATAGGGAAGAAATGGACAAAGCTGAAAAGCGAGCGGCTATTTGATTTGTATTAGCATTAGTTACACCTTGTAATCTAAATGTTATCTAATCAAATAATATTTTGAAGCAATATCAACTTCCCGGCCTTTAATATTTCTAATTGCTAATGTTAATTGCGCGCCTTTAAATTTACTCGTAAAGCAAAATGAAAAAAAAACGCATGTTTTTTTTGCATACTCATCGCATACATACATTCACATGCATCTTCATGCATTTTTTAAAAAAAAAACACTCATTCATTTCCCTAAAAAACAGTTTGAAGCAATCATAGCCAGAAAACCCAAAAAGCCATCGGTCCAAGAGCCAGATCTCCAACACTCGTACGGAACACGAGCCAACAAGCAAAGGATCATGGATAATTTGGAACAAAATCAAGCGGCTTTAAGAGGAGAGGTTGATGAGATGAAAGGGAAGATGGATCAAATGTTAGAGTTAATGCAAGCTCTGTCTGCCCGAGAAAGTAACCCCCGTCCAACGGTGGATGCAGCCAATGTAGTATGGCCTCCTTATGATTCACCTCCAGGATATACTCCACCGCTTGAAAATGATGGCGTTGTACGACCTCCTCAACCACAACTTACAATCCCCGTTAGGAACGAAGAACATTGTCCTCAAGGGAATTCCGCCACTCATCATGAGAATGTTTCTCATAACGTGGAAGACAATCAGCCGAGACATTCTGCTCCCGACATTACCCACCAAGACAACGATACTGCCCAAATGTATTGCGTTTTGGAAGAAAGGTTAAAAGCTGTCGAAGGATCCAGCTCATATGGTGCCTACAATGCTTTGGACATGTGCTTGGTACCCGACGTGGTAATCTCTCCAAAATTCAAAGTACCGGACTTCGAGAGGTACAAGGGAATTCAATGCCCTAGGAACCATCTACGGATGTTCTGTAGGAAGATGGCGGCCTACGCAACGAACGAGAAACTCATGGTTCACACTACACCATTTATTGTATCTAGCAACAGTTGAAAAACGTTGCCAGAGCTATGAAAAACGTTGCCAAAGAGAATAGGGGACGTTTTCCACGCGTCTCCTATGCGAGCGTTGCCTATGGTCTAAGGGGACGTTTTTCTCGCGCTTTTGGCAACACTTTCAATAAACGTCCCCAAAAGTCTTGGTAAAGGGGACGATTTTCAAAGTCACCTAAGGCAACGATTTTGAGCTGTTGCCACACTTGGCAACAGTTCATAAGTGTTGCCTTAACTAATATAAACACTACAAGAAATTGTCCTTTTAGAGACTGAAATTTCGGTCGCTATATCATCAAAATCGGTCACTAACGAGTTTAGTGACCGAAATAGAGACCGAAAATAAGAGTTTTGCGACCGATTTTATCAACTTGTAAAACAATCAGTCACTAAATCGGTCTCTAAGTATGTTGAGCAAAAAAATTATCAATCAATATGGATGACATTTTATAAATAAAAATCGAGTCACTCTCATTTCTCGGTTTATGTCTTACATCACCATATTTTCATAAAAATAGTATATTACAAACTTTGATCAATAAAAAAACTCATACCAATTGTTAAGCATTTTTTTTTTTAACTTCAAATCATAGGGAGCATTTCCTTACCGATAACAAAGGCAGTAAGTTCTGGAACAAATCAAACCTAAGAGTTCAAACCAAATTTTTTGGCTAGCTCCACTAAACTACGAGCATCAACATTCTTACACATTTTGATAAAAGTTACCTTACAATTAGATAAACTAGATAAAATTCCACAACAATCTAACATAACATTACTAATGGAAGCTACTTAAATTGTCTTCGAGGTTGCATATGTAACGACTGACAGTCTCTTCATCATTGGTTACACGTACAACCTCAAATACATCTCCAGGCATTTGTTGAGGTTGCATATGCTTTTTCACAATAAAAAGCACACTCTTTTCCTTTATAATTTTCATTCCAACATCACTTAATGCAAAATCCAGTCCCTGGAACACAAAAAAAGTTACATAACTTATCAATCCGCACAAAAAATCAACACCAAAACAATGAAGAACCATGCATCAAACAAAAGCTCGAAATTCACATGGAAATACAATGCATAACCTACATGTGTATTGTAATCAAGGGACTTAAACCCGTCAAGAAGGTAATCAAACATTTGAAATCTAGTAGCAGCTTTTCCATCATCAACCACAACCCTTAACCTGTGACTAATTTCTCAACTAAAACAAATAAAAGTCATTGGATGCTAAATCGACTAAATCAGCAACGAGGTATGTAACAAGAAAGACTTAAGCTTATCGCTACCGACCTGCCATAGTTTTGCTTCTACTCCTTCCACGGAAGCCGAACCTTTTTTTAATCTCTTCAGATAGGTTCTCAACATCTGCGTACATAGAGTAGTAACTAAGTAAGCAACATTTTTATCATATTCATGTAACATCATTAATTAGGATAGACATTAAGCAAATAATTATAACTTTGATAAGTCTTAAGTTACTAAATTATGTATCCACACTAGAGGCCCATAAATGAAACAAAAATGATGGTTTAGTTGAGATACAAATCAGCAACAAAAGTTGAATTTGGGTTAATAAAAAAACACTAAATATCATAGCCACTAAAACCCAGATAAAGTGTGAATGACTTAGAAAATATAACTATACACCTACCACTTATGCATCAACATAGGAATATGATGTGGCACTGTGATACAACCAAAAACAATTTTGTACTACCAGACAAAGCATGATGGCATTTGACAGCACAATATAAATTGTGGTTAATTACTTCAAAAGAATGAAAAGATAAGGGACTTTCTTAGCACTAAAACATGCATCACAGTACAGCCTCTCCCCATATATATCATTATCACATTATTACATCACAGGATAGCAACAAATAAAGATACAAAGAAAGCATATGAATATAACTGTGAAGGTATGAAGGCAATTGTATGCAAATAAAGATGCAAATAAAGTAGAAAATATTTTACACATGTACGGATACATCCATTACACGTGAAAACTATGAAATTAACTACCTCTCGTCTCATATATTGTCTCACTTATCAGGTCACTTCCTCTCGCCTCAGGTTGCAATGCATGTACAAAGAAAGCATTTGAAAACTAACAAAGTATAAGCCCCGCAAAAATAGCCTTAGTAGCCCAATACGAAACAATGTAAGATAAACTTTAATGTCTAAAACAATTTATTTCATTGTATTTGACCTTTATTTATTCATCTACTATCAAAAAAGCTAAAGACGTTATAATAAACTTTAATGTCTATTTCATATCAAAAAAGCTAAAGACGAGTGTCATAAGAGTGTCGGATACCGGCGTGTGTCGAACGCCGCAACACACCTAGTTCAAGAGGTTTCCGTGCTTCATATACATACACAAGCAGCCCCTCACCTACTCTTATTTGATATAAGTGGGACATATAAATCACACAAACTAACTATCATAAAAAGAGAGTTTTTCTTTAACACTAATTTCATTCACATTAATTTATATTACACAATGGCTACTACATGCCTTTATATAGGCTTGAAAAACAACTCATCTTCTATGCTAAGAAACACAAGACGGTGCTGGTGTAATGTTTAGGAGGTGCCACTACTTAGATCATGACACTCTTAATGAATAAGAAAAACACTTCATAGCTAAGGATGATACAAACACAAAACGTGTCCTTCAACTTCTATTTTTCTTTGCTCCAATAAAACACTTCCTTAATGATAACGTAATATGCTTAATGCCATTCTCAATTCTTCTAGATAGCTTGGTTTATTATCCAACATTATTTATACTATTGAAAAGTGACTATATGTGAAAGAACAAAACACGTTAACCTTAGGGGTATAGAAGTATTGAGATAACTGAATAGACAAAACATAGAACTCTAAATGTGAAATACACAAAATGAAATATACAACTTCAAAAGTACATGCATGAAACAGGCTCATACTAAATATCATCACTATTTAACCAAAATCAACACAAGAAAAGAAGGCTTTGAATTTAGAATTACAAAAAGTGAAGAGAAATCTACATCCTTATTAGAATCATGAATTCTCACATGAATCACATACTTCAAAAATCACCTACCCAAAACAAATACCCAACTTCTGAAATCATCAAATCCACAAGAATTCTCTCCAAATTGAAGAAGCATATCATTTCCATACCCAATGTCACAAAATTTAATAAAAAAATATAAATTCATAAAAGGGTATTTTCAAAATCAAAACAGAGAAGGTTGGGTTTGTTATGCGAAATAGAAAGTGAAGGCAGAGAAAGATAAGTTAAAGAAGATAGTGAGTTCGGACCTTTGTTAAATTTTAAAGTTATTATGAAAAAGGGCGAAACTCGTGGTGTTATGTTACCTTCGGATATGGAAGAAGCTGCCAGGTTCGTTGAAATTCGTCTCCAAAATCGAGTAGCAAGTGTAGAACGATTGAATTGATCGTTGTGTCGGTGTCGAGTAGACACGATGGTGGATTTTCAGATCGCATGTTGAGCAAGATCTTCTTCTCTCTTCTTCTCTGCAAACCCTAATCCCCTTTTGATTTTGTTAGTACAAAATTCCCTTTTGATTTTAAACCCAGAAAAAAGTTTAGAGGTAAGAAGCAGAAAGATTTTTGAGATGAAAGAGTGGATGAAGAAGAAGATAAAGGGATTGAACGAAACTCATATGGAGTGTGATAGATTTTTGCGTGAATGAAAAATTGGGAAAGTTGTATTTCTATAATACCCATAAAATATACTCCTATATATTATTATTATTATTATTATTATGTGTTAAATATACTCCTATATATTATATTATATTTTTCTTTTTTTATATACAAAGTTAAATATATATGAGTCAGGATCCGTTGACACCAGGTGTAAGTCTTGAAACTTTACACCAAATCTCAACCATTATTATTAGTTGATCTAACGGTTTATATTATGTCAGTAATAAATGGAAAGAAATCACATGATGATTAGAAAAGGAAATTATCTCTATGTGAGATATTGCTTGATTCACTCTTAATTATTTTTTCCTCTCATAATATGAAACTATAATTATTTGTGCTATTGTCATGTCATTTACATCTGCAATTGCAAGTTTTTTCTGTCATAGTTTGTTAAAAATAGTTTCATTCTTTGAGCAAAAAACAATGGGACAACAAAGGGACCATTGTTTAATTTTATTTTTTTGGGAAAAGGGGACCATTTTTCCTCAATTAAAATAAAAAAGAATGTTTATCTTTAATCTTTGTTAACAAAAAAATATTTGTTAAAAAAAATTTCGACACGTAATTTTTGTCCCTATTAAATTAAATTATGCTTAAATTTTTAAATTTTTGAATGATTTTTTACATATTTATTTAGAACATTATACAATCACTTATTTTTGACATATTATGAGTCGTTAGATCAATCACTTACAACGGTTGAGATTTAGTGTAAGTCTTTTAGACTTACACCTGGTGTCAACGGATCCTGACTATATATATAAAATAGAGTATTTTAGGGGACACTGCAAAAACGTCCCCAAAAGTATTTTAGGGGACATTTAACAATCGATGCCAAAAAGTTAACAAAGCAACACTCCAAAAACGTCCCCAAAGGTATTTTAGGGGACGTTTTCCAGGGGTTGCGAAAATATTTCTGGCAACAGTCAGAAAACGTTGCCTTAGCTATTTTTAGGCAACAATTTTTACATGTTGCCTAAAAAAGTGTTGCCAGAGACAACAAATGGTGTAGTGTCATGTGTTTCAAGACAGTTCGAGCGGAGCGTCATTGGATTGGTACATGCAATTTGAGCGTACCCACGTCCAAACTTGGAAGGACTTAGCCGATGCATTCTTAAAGCAATACAAATACAATTTTGACATGGCTCCAAATAGGATGCAGTTGCAGAACCTTGTGCAAAGAAGCAACGAATCCTTCAAGGAGTACGCTCAAAGGTGGAGGGAACTAGCTTCTCGCGTACAACCACCATTGTTGGAAAGAGAGCTTGTCGATACCTTTATGGGCACACTTCAAGGCCCATATTATGACAAAATGATTGGAAGCACATCATCCGGCTTCTCCGATCTAGTCATAATTGGTGAAAGAATAGAGGATAAAGTAAAAAGGGGAAAGATCCAAGGCCCTCCAGAAACTCAAGGTGGAGCCAGGAGACCCCCCGGCAACTTTCATAAAAAGAAAGAGGGAGAGACGAATGCTGTTTTAGTGGGACCATCTCGCCCACCATCAAATCAAGCACCTCGCTACCATTATCCTTATGTGGCAGCGGCAACAGCTCAAGGGCATTACTCACCTCAAGTAATTCCCACGACTCCACCTCGACAACCAGCAGTGTTGCCTCAACAAAATCGTCAGCCACAACAAGGCGGGTACCCACCAAGGAACCAAACGGGCCCGAGGAATAACTATCACAATGTGCAGTTTGATCCTGTACCTATGCCTTATGGTCAAATCTTGTCATATTTAATCCAAAAGGGAATGGTCGAGCTAAGACCACTATGTCATACCCCATTTTTTGACTTATATTTTTGTGTGAAATTCATCTTTTATTATTTTCATTACTTATTATTACTTTGTATTATTTCATTCTTGTTGTAGTATTTTTGTTTGCATTTTCTTAATATCATTACTAGCATTTCCATTGGCCTTAATATCATTAATATTGTCATTTTATTTTTCTTTAATAATATTATTATTATTACCTTTACTACTATTCATTTTAATTAATAAGTTTTATCTTTTTTTATTGTCATTATTTATTATTATTATTAAATATTATCATTTTTCATTATTAGTATTATCTACTATTTTCCTTATTATCATCATCATTTGCATTTCTTGCATTTTTTATCATCATTATTATCATTATATATATTTATTATTTTCCCCATTTTACCTTTTATTTTAAATACAAAAAAACAAAAAAAAAAAGTGGAGTTCGCAGTGCGAACTCACCTTCGCACTGCGACCTCTGCGAAATTTCTGCAGAATTTTATACATTTGTTTATCCTTTTTGTTTTCAACTACAATTATTATTAGTAGCATTATTACTTGTATTATTGCTATTTTGTGACTGATTTGGTGCAGCAAGGCAAGATTTAATGTGTGACATTAAAGGTAAAAGGAAAGAAGAACTTTCTTCCAACCTCTCATGTGATCAAACAAATTGGCTGCCCTTGGTCAGTTTTTGTCCCCCCAAATTGACCCCTCACCCAACCTAAACTTGCCAGCCAGCTGCTTGATCCCTTTCCTTCCCTTTTCCCCTGCCAAAACCAGTCAATCACAAGTGGTTTTTGTTGCAAAAAAGCTGTTTGACATGCCCTGTTTTGAGCTGGATTTCTCCTCTCACACATAAGCCCACATGCTAATTTTGATTCCCCCAATCTCCCTGTACATGGCAGTACACGTTTTGATTGTTTGACCTTCCAAGATTGCAAGGATTGATCCCAAGAATCATCCCTTTTGCAGCTGCCCTGTTTTACAGTTTTTACCATCATTACCTTCTAGAATCAATGGCATTTGTGGCTGAGATCAGTCAAGACCTTGCCCCTTGGCACAAGGCAAAGCAAGTTCTATCCATTAGCATTAAATGCAAAGTGTTCTAGCCTGAATTTAGTCCAAATCAGCTAGTGTTTTAGGATTTTGTTCATCATTGTTCATCATTGCAAAGATTTGCATTTATGCCTATAAAAGGAATGGCAAGGCTCAAGGATCACACACACTGAAACACATTGAAAACCAGCTAAAAACAGACCAATTCAGAGAGCCAATACACACGAAATCCACACAAAAATCCCTTGCATTGCAGCACAAAATCAATCCATCACAAACACTTTGAACCTTGTTCATAACCTCTCACAAAGCAAGCAAGCCACTTCCAATCTTGTTCAAGCATTGCTAGGAGTTCTGTAAGTCTCCTATAACCTTTCTTTTCTATTGTATTTGCTGTTTACATATCTTGCTTTGTCCAATTTTTCTTTGTGAACCAAAACCTCCTTTGAACCTCAAAAAGGACCTCAAAGGGGCCAAGCTTTAAAACTGTGATTTTCCACCCTTTTTTCTTCCTTTTTGTCAAGTTTCTTAACCTCATTTAGGTTCTGAATCTTGCTTAGAAGCAGTTTCTGAACTTCTGTTCAGAAACAGCTTCTGAGTTGAAAATTCGCACACTTCGCAGAGCCAAGCCTTGCTCGCACTGCGAACACACCAGAACCTGACTTCGCAGAGCCAAGTTCTGGTTGCTCTGCGAAGTATGTGAAATTCAGAGCATGAATCAGGCATTCAAATGTCAAATTTTTGGGATTCTAGCCCTTGATTCAGAACCTAAAGAGGGTTAAAACCATTTTGGTCCAAACCCAACTCATAATCATGCACAACTTTGAAGATTTCACAAGTTCGTGCGACAAAGTTTGAATAACTTGTGAAACAAGTTACGTTCTTAATATTTTCAAAAAAACCAAGTTTGAGCAACAAGCTAAGTTCGTCTATTTCAAAAGCAAACTTGAACAACCATGTTGTTCATGATTTTCAATCCAAACGCGAACTTAAGCCGAGTTTGCTCATTCTTAAAACCAAGCTCGAATTGAGCCGAACTTGTGAACCTTCCAATTTTTGCATGTTTTATGATTGTGTTTGCCATTCAAACTTGAACCAAACTTGTTCTTGAGTTTCAATAGCTTAAGCAACAAGTAACGTTCATGATTTTTAATAAAATCGAACAACAAATTTGTTCGTGTTGTTTTCTTTTCTTTTACAAGTGTCCTTTTAAAAAGCTTTGGTTCCCTTTGAGGTTCCTCCGAGTAACAAAACCAAACTTGAATGAAACGGGAATGGCTTGACGTATGTCTCCCCAAACCTCGATTGCACGAATGCGTGACGTATGTCTCGTCGCTCGGGCAATCGTCATTCCACCCTTGACGCGTCTAGCACGCTCAACCCTCCCTTGGCCCCCTTGTGGCCATTTTTACCCTTTTCTTGGCCCTCGTGGTCAATCCGAACCTTTCGCGCCTTGCGCGTTTTATTTTTAATCTTTTACGCCTTGCGCGAATTTTTCGCCTCAGTGCGTTTGTCTTTTGTTTATTTCTTTTAAAAAAAAAAACATTCACGCCTTGCGCGAGCTTATCGCCTAGCGTCCATATTTCACCATTTTAAAACTTTGTACGTCTTCGTACGTTTTTAAAAACCTTTGCTCAAGTCCGAGCGTAAAACTTTTCCATCAAATCATTTACTTTTATGCATTGTCGTCAGTGGCCAGCTCGGCAACAACCCGAGCAGCTGACTTTTACTTTCTTGTCGTCAATGGCCAGTTCGGCAGCAACCCGAGCAGTTGACATTTATTTTCATTACACTTTTTCTTTTTTCTCAAACTTTTTCGCTCGGACGCGAACAAACTTTTTTTAACTAAAACGAACCAACATACAAACGTTTTTCTACCAAAGAACTATGTACGCTTTGAATTCTCCGACTACCGGGAGATACGTAGGAGCAAGATCGACATCTTGTCAAGCCCATTAATAAAAACCTGTTTTCCCTTTTCGTTTGTTTTTATCTCTTTCTTTATCCCGCATTATGTCTTTTATATATCTCCTTTTATACATATTTAAACACGTAAGTAAAACATCGAACCATTTTAAGCCTAAGCCGACTAAGAGGTTCCCGTTGAGTACAACGGATGTGAGGGGTGCTAATACCTTCCCCTCGCATAATCGACTTTCGAACCTAAAATCTTTTCTCAAGGTAATTTAGAACTTTTTTCCTTTTTTCCCCGAAAAATTAAAAGTTCAGTCGTAATTTAGAATTAGTGATTCAAAGCTTCCCCATAGCTTGACATCCGAAATTCGACGCGACAGAAATGGCGACTTCACTGGGGACAATGCATAAAACACTTTGTTTTTGCATAAACAAGTCAAGCCTATCTCAGTCGGCTTTTAGGCTAATTTGGTTCATTTTACTTACGCATTTATTTTTCTTGTCATTATGTGTCTTGTTTATTCTTCATGCTCTACATACATATATATATCATTTGTGCTTCATATTCATATATATATATATCTCAATTGTGGGGGTTACTTGAGTGATGTTACTCCACATTGTTCGGGTTAATGCCGGACGTGTGAGGCTCTCTACCCGAGCTCGAGAAAAAACTAAGTTAGCAGGAAGTTGTGTGCGGAAGCCCGCGTTGACGTATGTCCGTGAGGTAGGATGCCCAACCCCGCTTAGACGAGATTCTCATATGGAATTAATTGAAGTCATGTCGACGTATGTCCATAGACAACCCTAATTCCATATGAGGTTGATGACTCTAAGGACCTCTTCTTAGGAATCTTACCTATTAGAGCCTACACGTGAGGATGGGGGAAATTTTGAACCTACATATCACACCCATGCATATCATACATTTACATTCATGGAAAATAATTTTCGCATACCACTTTGCTTTATAGGAATTTAAAAAGAACAATCAAATATTAGCAAAGAGAAATATGGATTCCGGAAATAAAAACACGCTCGTCTTCAAGCTCAAGATTCCTAAGTCAAGCATAACCGTTCCCAACAAAGTGGAGGAAGAGCTCAAGGCTAAAATTTGGGACTTAGAATTAAAACACCTCCAAGCTTTGGGAGAGATCACTAGGACGAAGAGAGATCGCGATGAAGTAACAAACTCTCTTCTAGTGTGCCAAAAACGACTAAAGATCTCCGAAGGGAAGAGAAATTGGATAGGAGGCGGCTTGGTTAGTGCGGATGCCAACCTTGTGGCCAAGGACGAAGAGTTGGAAAGAATCTTGCACTCCAACCAAGAGCTCAAGAAGTTCGGCGAGTTAGCTATCGAAGCTCAACGGAAATGGAGGTTGAAGTTTCAAGAGAAAAATCAACAGCTCCAAGAAGTGGTCAAAGACTACAAAGAGCAGCTTCAAGCCGAACGCGTCCAACGGCAAAGACATGAGAGCCTTTCTCATCAAGGGAAGCTACATTGCAATCGCCTCGAGGCGGACATCAAGAAATTCGAAGAATACTTCGATAAGATTGCAAGAGAGCATGGGAATCACATTGCACGACTCCTCGATGAGATTAGGCATGCAAATATCCAGCTAGCCCAACGCAAGGAAGTGATTGAGTTTGTATGGCAAGATGCCTCCCGACTAAGTGAGGACTTCACTACATTAGTCGCATTCTCAAACTTAGTTATCGCCGAGCTTCCGAAGAAACTTGCAAAGGCCGAGATGGTCGTGTCATACTTTGTCATCCCTACGGAAATCCAAGAATTTATGAAGTTCTGCAAGGACACATTAGATTTCTATAGGGAGGAAATAGGCAAGGCCGAGAGGCGAGCGGCTATTTGATTTGTATTAGCATTAGTTACACTTTGTAATCTCAATGTTATTAAATCAAATATATTTTGACAATGTTAAAATTCCGGTTTCAAATACTTTAAATTGCTAATATTAATTGTTCACTTTTGAATTTCCTTATAAAGCAAAGCAAAATTTTTCTTCATGCATACATCATTCATCATCATGCATATGGTCATCCTCGAGTCCAAACTCATTTCCCTTCTCTTATCCTCAGGATTTCTTATAATCCAAATTGAGTCTTCAGTGTTCGCATTCTCTCCGCAACACTACGTGTCTTCTCGTAAGAAAAAGTGGCTCATCATCCCGAGGCAACTCACTCCTACAATACCCGAGCGACCCTAAAGAGGAAAATGGAAAACCTCGAGCAAGAAAATCAAGATCTTCGTGAAGAAGTAACATCTATGAGAACTGAAATGGAAAAACTAACGGAGTTAGTGAAACTACTAGCAGCCGCACAAATCTCGGCACCTCCTCCTCCTTCTAGCTCCCAGGCTCCAGCACTAGCTTCTACTTCAACACCGACCTTACTTGATGGAACTCAGCGCTACACTAAACCCCCCGGTTGCACATGGGGTATGCCGTTTGATTTTGGGGAAGAGTCCGTCCCTATTCCAACTACCTTTCAAGAAACCCCGGTCATTCAACCCGAGGTTACCTTTACTCAGGCTGCTGCGGCCTTCACTACACCAGTGGTTCATACCACTCAAGGAGATTACGGGCCTATTTTTCACGCCGAAAGTTTAGGCGCCCAGGATAGGATGGCGGATTTCCTCGAGAAATTCGATGAGATGCAAAAGGAGATTAAGGCCCTCCGAGGGAAGGATTTATTCGGGAAGGACGCCCATGATCTCTGCCTAGTACCCAATGTCAAGATCCCTCCTAAATTCAAGGTCCTGGATTTTGAGAAGTACAAAGGGAATACTTGCCCGCAAAGTCACTTGGTAATGTACGCAAGAAAGATGTCGACACAAACCGACAACCATCAGCTGCTCATTCATTATTTCCAAGACAGCTTAACCGGTGCCGCTTTAAAGTGGTACATGGGTTTGGATAGTGTGCGCACCTCGTTTTTTTCCTCGGGAAAAAGACGCGCAAATCCTCCGAGGACGTCCTCGAACGCTCGGAGGGCCTTTGTGAAGCCGCCACCAAAGTTTTTGTGTAAAGGGAACGTTGATAAACCCTTAAGTTTTTTTTTGTTGTAAAGGGAAACGATAATAAAACCCTTTTGACGATGAGGATAAGGATTTGGTCATCGCAACCATTGTCGGGTTCGGGAGTCGGTTACGCAAGGGGAAGGTATTAGCACCCCTCACGTCCGTTGTACTCAACGGGAACCTTCTATTTGGTTAAAGCTTGAATTGTTTTTTAAATACTTTGCGTGCATGTTCATTTATGTTAAAAACATAATAAAGGGGGGGGAAAGAGATAAAAACAAACGGAAGAAAGAAAAAGTTTTTTATTATTGTGCTTGACAAGATGTCGATCTTGCTCCTACGTATCTCCCGGTAGTCGGAGAATTCAAAGCATACGTAGTTCTTTGGTAGAAAAACGTATATGTGTTGGTTGTTTTTAATTGGACGATGTTTTAACCAAATTCTTGCGATTAAACGTAGCTTGTATGCTCGCGCTTGGAGACTTATTAAGCGTTCGTTCGCGAATCGTATTAGAATTGTTAAAAGGTACGTCCGTTAGGGTAGAGGGTTGAAATTGGTCGCTATGGGACCAAGAGAGGTACAATGGACTCATATAAGTCAAACATTGACCGAGTGGACTCCGAAGAGTCGGGGGTTTGTTCGATTGATCCACTGAGATCAAGAACGGGTACAATGGACTCGGACGAGTCGAACATTGACCGAGTGGACTCAAACGAGTCGAGGAGTTGAGTCTAATGGCCAACGGGGGACCAAAAGGCTTGGATTGACCACAAGGGGCCAAGATTTGGTTTGGTCGGGGTTGTACATATTGAAAAAAGGGAATGACGATTGTCCGAGCGACGAGACATACGTCACGCATTCGTACAATCGGGGCGATGGAGAGACATACGTCACACCATCCCTTTTTCATTCATGTTTTCGGGTTGAATCCTTTAGAAATCCCAAGGTGTTACAAAACATATGGTTTGAAAACCCAAAATGGGAAGGTTTAGCAAATTTGCTAGAAAACGCGCAAGTTCGTCTCATTTTGCGAAAATGCGAACGTAAACGGTGTATGTTCATCTTTGAGTTTTGAACATCATGAACAATATTTATTGTTCAAGTTTAGATTGAAAAGATGAACATAGCTTGTTTGTTCATGTGGTTTTGAAAGTTTGGGAACATAACTTGCTTTGCAAGTTACCCACAAAATGGTCATACGAACTTGTGATTTTGCCAAAATTATGCAAAAACCTTGTTATGGTTTGAAGAACATGGGTTTAAAAACTCTTAGGTTCTGAGCTCTGGGGCTAGAACCTCAAAAATTGGTTGTTTTGACACAAAAACTCAGGTTCTGAGTTCTGTCATGGTCGCACTGCGACCATGACTTCGCACTGCGAAGCATGCGAAATTTTGGGTTCAGAAGCTGTTTCTGAACTTTTGTTCAGAAACAACTTCTGAACACACTCAAGACCTTATAGGGGGGTGAAAAACTTTGAGTTTTTGGGGTGAAAAAAGGCTGGACAAACCAGTTTTGATGTTTTGAAAACCTTGGGATTTCTTTGGAATTCAAAAGGGTTTTTTAGGACAAAGAGGTTTTGAGCCAAATAGCTATGCAAACACAATTATAAATGCAAGATAAGTGCTTATAAACTTACAGAACTCCTTAGCAAAGCTCCAGCTGCACTTGGTTTGATTTGGTTGAAGGCTTTCACAAAGGTTTTGAAGATTTGTGATGAACTTGAACTTTTGTAAGCTTTGTGTTGGATTGATTGTTTCTAGTTATTTTGTGGAGTTTTGTAGGCTAAAATGAGTAGAGTTTCTGCTCTTGAAAATGCTGTTGTTAACTGTTTTTGAACAAGTGCTTGTAACCTTGGGCATTGCCTCCTATTTATAGGCCAAAACCAAATCTATTTCATCATTACTAAATCCTAAAATTCAGCTGATTTTGTGGCTAAGATCAAGCTGAATCCCTTTGCATTAAATGCTAATGGATAGAGGCAACCTTGCCTTGTACCAAGGGGCAAGATCCAGCCTGATTTCAGCCACAAATTCAACTAATTCTAGAAGGTAATGATGAAGAACAAAGCTGATTTGCAATTGGCTAATGCTTGGGGATCAATCCTTGCAATCTCAATGGTTGGTCAATGAAAACGTGCACTGTAATGTGCAGAGATTGAAGGATGAAAAAGGCTATAATTGGCTGGTGTGAGAGGGTGAAAAGCTGCTGCAAAACAGAGTAGGCAATCATGGTTTTTTCAAGTGAAAAATCCAGCTGGTTTGACTGGTTTTGGGGGGAGCAAGCAGGAGGAAAGTCCTCAAGCAGGTGGCTGGCAACCTTGTGGTGGTTAGCAGGTCACCTGGGAGGGACTAGAGCTGCCCAAGGGCAAGCCCACTTGCTTGTCACATGCTAGGTTGGAAGAAAAAGCTTCCAACCTTGGCATTAATGGCAAGTCCTTCAACTCTGGCTTTGCTTGGCCCAATTAGCCATGAATGCTACTTAAAATAATTATGGAAATGATATGCAACAAATTCTGGAATTAAATCCAAGAAACCAAAAATCTGCAGAAAAATCGCAGACTTCGCAGTGCGAAGTGAGCTTCGCAGTGCGAAGTCCTCAATTTTGAAAAGTTGACTTTTCTGTTGACTTTTGACTTTTTTCCCCTCTTTGATTTTTTTTGATTTTGTTTTAAAATGCGTAGGACAAAATTAGGGTACTACAGCTGCCCCTACTTAATTGTGTCTTCGCATAGAGTACGTGAGTGCCGAAGGCATCTCATGAACTCTTTGCGGAGATCAATTAAGTAAAAAGAAGGACCCGAATTTTGTCCTTCGCGAAATGCAAATGCAATGGTTGGAAAAGGTTTGATCGTATCCAGCCGCTAACACTGGAGGTAGATCCACTGGGGAATGAAGGTAATCTTATCTAGGCACTGTCACTAGAAGTCGATTCCTGAGGATGGTGATTTTCTCTAGGCACTGCTTCTAGAGGTGGAACATTGATGGAGATGATCTACTCTAGGATGTCACTAGAGGTCGATACCTAAGACGGAAGTTTACTCTAGGTATTGCTTCTAGATATGGAACATTGAGGTAGGTGATCTTATCTAGGTACTGCTTCTAGAGGTCGATACCTAAGCTAGGAAGTGACCTACTCTAGGATGTCACTAGAGGTCGATACCTAAGATGGAGGTTTACTCTAGGTACTGCTTCTAGAGGTGGATACCTAAGCTAGGTGATCTTATTCAGGTACTGCTTCTGAATATCGATTCCTAACGAGCTGTGATCTTATTCAGCCGCTAACACTGAAGGTCAATACACTGGGGGAGGTGATCTACTCTAGGTACTGCTTCTAGAGGTTGATACCTAAGCTAGGCGATCTTATTCAGGCACTGCTTCTGAACGTCGATTCCTAACGAGCTGCGGTCTTACCCTAAATAGGTGCCCCTGGTTGAATGTTGATGGATGTTGGTGAATATGTGATACTCACTGGAGAATCCTTGTTGAGGATGCATGGCATGATATGAAATGCATGTGTATGAATGATTTGTATATGCATGCATGAATAAAAATGAAAAAATGCTGGCTGGGTGCCGAGCAGAGTCGGTCTTTGTTTGTGGTTGTGTTACTGACAATTGGGCTCTCTTTTTTTTGTTTTGTTTGTTTTTTGGTTGGTCGGTTTGGAAGGACGAGGTCCTTTGCCTACATACCCAAATGGGATCAAAACCGGTGTAGTTCGAGCCTAGGCCCAAAGATTTGTGTGGGTTTGCCAATAATGATTGGACTTTTGTTTGGGGTTGAGACTCCCTGGGGAATGTCAATAAGGTTTGGGCTTTATTGTGGGCCAATGAAAATTGGGCTTTGGTTTGTTGTGCTTGACAAGATGATGATCTTGCTCCTACGTATCTCCTGGTGGGATGGAGAATTCAAAGCTTACGTAGTTCTTTGGTTTGCCAATGAATATTGGACTTTTGGTTTGCCAATGAAAATTGGGCTTTGGTTGTGACATCATTGGGGATATAAGGATCAATTTGGAAACATGATCGATATCCGGCCTTAGTGGATGAAAAAGATGTATGGGGGGTATGCTTTATTTGGGGAAATTTGTTCCTCTGACACCCGGGATCTTTGCGTTTTACGCGCCGTGAGCTACGCACTTGTTTCTGCTGAAGAGCATGAGTCTTAAAATGACTGATGCAAAGCTTCAAGTTTTGAGTCCTCTGATGCAATACCGGGGACCAACGAAATTCTTTCGACATTTAACGTCCAAGTAAAAAACACACATTTTTTTGTTTTTTTATGTTATTCCCATATTTCAATGCATTATTTATCATGAATAAAAACACATTTTATGAGCAAGTAAGGACGCATAACAATGAAAAGGTTTAAAAATGACTTTGATTCAACGAAACTTAGTCCCTTGTATGGGTAACTATTCGTGAAAATGTAATCCCTATAAGAGGTGATTACTGAGATAGGGAGAAAAGAAGAAACAAAAAGACAAATGGAAATTTGCTTGGGTTTCATGTGCTACTTTCCCTATGACTTCGAAATAATTTGTTTTTGAAAGATGATAATGAGGTTGATTCTTTCTTTCTTGAATTCTGTCCGGACCTGACGTGCCGCAGTCTTTTGCCTTCTTTTTTTTCGAAACCCCTAACTTTTACCTGGACCGCTCCTTCGAGTTTTCAGTCCACTGGGGTATATTTCCTTTTTTGATGTCCTTAATTTTTGCCTAGACCGCCTTTTCAGGTTTTCGATCTACCAGGACGCTCTCTATTGCCTAAACCGCCCTTTCGGGTTTTCGATTTAGCGAGCTCTTTCTTCTTTTTGGCATATATATTTTTTGACTGCGCCGGAGTTTATTGATAGGGGGATCTTTGTGGATGGGTAATACCTTTTTCAAGCATTAAGTCTTCTTCTCTAAATTCTCGAGAATGAACTTTCTTGTCGAGCTGTCCATGCCCCAATGCTGTGAGGTGTTTCTCTTTTATGGGGTTTAGTTGGTCAAACCTTGTTTGTGTTTGTGTGCTTGGATGACAAGCATGGTTGGGCTTTTTATGAGGGGATGCCGAGCAAGGTCGGGCTTTTATGATGGGATGCCGAGCAAGGTCGGGCTTTTGTTTTTTTTGGATGGGAATGGCTTCCGAGCAAGGTCGGGCTTTTGTGATTGGCTTCCGAGCAAGGTCGGGCTTTTGATTGTCTTCCGAGCAAGGTCGGGCTTTTGTTTTTTTGGCTTCCGAGCAAGGTCGGGCTTGTTTTGGATGGGAATGCCAATGAAAATTGGGCTTTTATTGGAAATGAGGTTTGTGATTGCCAATGGAAATTGGGCTTTTTGTTTGGAAATTGTGTGTGCCAATGAAAATTGGTCTTTTGTTGGAGATGTGAGGAATGCCAATGATGACTTGGCTTTTTGTGTTTGGGGATGCCAATGAATATTGGGCTTTGTTTGTTTGGGAATGTGAGGAATGCCAATGACGACTTGGCTTTTTGTGGGAAATTGTGGGGATTGCCGTAACGGCAAATGGTTTCCTTTTTTGATGAGTTGGGCGACCACTTGTTTGGTCATGTTTGCATAGGAAGTTGCTTCGACCCATTTGGTGAAACAGTTGACGGCAACTAGTATGAACTGGTGCCCTTTTGAAGCCTTTGGCTCAATCATTCCGAACATGTTTATGCCCCACATAGAAAAAGGTTAGGGTGATGTCATGACATTCAGAGGTGTTTGTGGTATGTGCCCCTTGTTGGCATAATTTTGTCACTTGTGACATGTCTTGGCATGGGTTTGGAAGGACTCCTCATGGATTTCTTTGGTGAGCATGACTGCTTCATGTTTATCCACATATCTGAGTAAGACCATAACTTCTCTTTATAGAGTGTGCCCCGGCAGAGGGAGAACTGCGGTGCCATTCTTTTGAGGGCTCTCTTGGTGAGGTTGTATTACCCTATCCTCTTGATCCCCAAGTCTGGACAATCCTTCAGGAGGTTCAAAATCGTCCTTATTATCATCTTCCGTTTGGTTAATTTGAAGATTGAAGTCAAAAGGGATCGTAGCAGTGTTATTTTTTGTGGTGATGATTTTTTTTGTATGGTTGCAAAAATTTATTGCTAATTAAGAACGAAAGAAAAACGAACTCTTTTGAACATAAACTGCAACTTTATTAATGATGGAAATGATTTGAAATATGGGGGTCCCATAAAATTAATCATTTGCCTTGGGAAGAGCAAAATGATGATTTTTTTTTTGAAAAACAAGATAAATTACTTGGACAAAGAAATGATTTCCGGAATTTCGATGGCCTTCCGGTTGCTCGGATCTCATCCGAAACGCTACTGTACACCGGGTCGGGTACTTCTTTTTTTGGTGTTTGGTGAGGGAATGATGTGAGGGTTTTTCTTTGAAATGCATGAAAATGTATGAATGCAATGAGTATGCAAAAATATGCCCCTCTTTTTTTGTTTATGCAAAAAGTTTTATGAATGCAAATGTTATGACATGCAGGGGTTTGGTATATGAAGGTTCGAAACTTCCCCCCATCCTCACATGTAGGCTCTAAAAGGTGAAATTCCTAAGAAGAGGTCCTTAGAGTCATCAACCTCATATGGAATTAGGGTTGTCTATGGACATACGTCGACATGACTTCAATTAATTCCATATGAGAATCTCGTCTAAGCGGGGTTGGGCATCCTACCTCACGGACATACGTCAACGCGGGCTTCCGCACACAACTTCCTTCTAACTTAGTTTTTTTTCCTCAAGCTCGGGTAGAGAGCCTCACACGTCCGGCATTAACCCGAACAATGTGGAGTAACATCACTCAAGTAACCCCCGCATTTGATATATATGATATGAATATAAAGCAGATAAAGCAAATATAAACATAAAACATAAATATAACATGTATAAATAAAATAAATAAACATGGCACGCAAAGAAAATAAAACAATTGGCTTTAACCCAAATAGGTTAGGCTTGACTCGCTTAGTGGGAACAGGTTCCCCAGTGAAGTCGCCAGCTGTGTGCACCTCGTTTTTTTCCTCGGGAAAAAGACGCGCAAATCCTCCGAGGACGTCCTCGAACGCTCGGAGGGCCTTTGTGAAGCCGCCACCAAAGTTTTTGTGTAAAGGGAACGTTGATAAACCCTTAAGTTTTTTTTTGTTGTAAAGGGAAACGATAATAAAACCCTTTTGACGATGAGGATAAGGATTTGGTCATCGCAACCATTGTCGGGTTCGGGAGTCGGTTACGCAAGGGGAAGGTATTAGCACCCCTCACGTCCGTTGTACTCAACGGGAACCTTCTATTTGGTTAAAGCTTGAATTGTTTTTTAAATACTTTGCGTGCATGTTCATTTATGTTAAAAACATAATAAAGGGGGGGGGGGGGGAAAGAGATAAAAACAAACGGAAGAAAGAAAAAGTTTTTTATTATTGTGCTTGACAAGATGTCGATCTTGCTCCTACGTATCTCCCGGTAGTCGGAGAATTCAAAGCATACGTAGTTCTTTGGTAGAAAAACGTATATGTGTTGGTTGTTTTTAATTGGACGATGTTTTAACCAAATTCTTGCGATTAAACGTAGCTTGTATGCTCGCGCTTGGAGACTTATTAAGCGTTCGTTCGCGAATCGTATTAGAATTGTTAAAAGGTACGTCCGTTAGGGTAGAGGGTTGAAATTGGTCGCTATGGGACCAAGAGAGGTACAATGGACTCATATAAGTCAAACATTGACCGAGTGGACTCCGAAGAGTCGGGGGTTTGTTCGATTGATCCACTGAGATCAAGAACGGGTACAATGGACTCGGACGAGTCGAACATTGACCGAGTGGACTCAAACGAGTCGAGGAGTTGAGTCTAATGGCCAACGGGGGACCAAAAGGCTTGGATTGACCACAAGGGGCCAAGATTTGGTTTGGTCGGGGTTGTACATATTGAAAAAAGGGAATGACGATTGTCCGAGCGACGAGACATACGTCACGCATTCGTACAATCGGGGCGATGGAGAGACATACGTCACACCATCCCTTTTTCATTCATGTTTTCGGGTTGAATCCTTTAGAAATCCCAAGGTGTTACAAAACATATGGTTTGAAAACCCAAAATGGGAAGGTTTAGCAAATTTGCTAGAAAACGCGCAAATTCGTCTCATTTTGCGAAAATGCGAACGTAAACGGTGTATGTTCATCTTTGAGTTTTGAACATCATGAACAATATTTATTGTTCAAGTTTAGATTGAAAAGATGAACATAGCTTGTTTGTTCATGTGGTTTTGAAAGTTTGGGAACATAACTTGCTTTGCAAGTTACCCACAAAATGGTCATACGAACTTGTGATTTTGCCAAAATTATGCAAAAACCTTGTTATGGTTTGAAGAACATGGGTTTAAAAACTCTTAGGTTCTGAGCTCTGGGGCTAGAACCTCAAAAATTGGTTGTTTTGACACAAAAACTCAGGTTCTGAGTTCTGTCATGGTCGCACTGTGTAACGACCCTATTTTCGTATATTATATTTTTATATAGTTTATTTTATGGATTTGCATTTAAATATATTTTCTAGTAATCGAGGAATAATTATTTAGCGCGAAGATAAGTTCGTAATCGAGTTTCTAGAGTTTTGGGCCTAGGGTGTGAATAGTGTTGGGCTTTAGTTTATGAGTATTAGTAATGATCAAGTGGATATGATAGTAGTGAGCTTGGATTGGATTGAAAGGCTAGGATTGGTCCTTGAGAGTTAGTAAGGATGGATGGCCAAGATTAATTTGCTTGGAATATATGAGATTATCACAAGACCTTTTGAATCACTATTCATTTCTTTTTGGAGGAGAAGAAAACGTGGAAGAAGAGAAGGAGAAGAGAAAGAGAAAAACTAGGGCAAGTGAACAAGAAGAAAGCTTGAGTTGCTAGAGATTTTGAGAAGGTAAGAGAGTTAGTATTACTTGATCATAAGTGATTAAGAGAAGGGGAGAATGTCTATTTCTCCATCCCAAACTTCTCCTTCACTTTGTCTAGGTTTGATAGAAGTTTTTATGGTTTAAAGATGTTAAAAGATCATGTTTTGCTTGCTTAATGCTAAGTGATGTTGCTGGTATATTTATTTGATGTTGCTAGTGTTTTGAATGCAAAAGAAAAGTTATGGAAGATTAGTGTTTTAAACCCTAATTTCTTTATTAGATGTAATCCTTGTTTGTGATGGGTTTTAAATGATGTTTTATGAAGGAAAATTGTTTTTAACATGTTCTGGAACTTTGGGTAATCTTGAATGGGCTAAAATGGTGGAAAATCACATTTTTACATGACTGTGTACTGATATGGTCGCTGTAGCGACGGATGGTCGCTTGTAGCGACCAGACAGGATAATTCCCTGCCTATCTGCGCTTGTAGCGACCACACTGGCGCTTGTAGCGACCAAGGGCTCGCTTGTAGCGACCAGCCCTGTACATGCCAACTTCGTTGAGCTGTTTTGAGGGTCCTGGTACGCGCGGGGATGGCTTTTTGCTACTGTATTCTCAAAATATGTTTTGGAAACCTTGCCCACCATTTTAACTTATTCTTAATGTTTTCTAAAGATTATTTGTTTCAAGAAAAGCTTGAATAAAACCCTAGCATGAGTGTGGGATTATCAAAGTGTGTGGGTCTTTCTTTGAAAACCCTTTTGTGTGAGATTT
This sequence comes from Medicago ruthenica, assembly GCA_018208015.1. Taxonomy (NCBI): domain Eukaryota; kingdom Viridiplantae; phylum Streptophyta; class Magnoliopsida; order Fabales; family Fabaceae; genus Medicago; species Medicago ruthenica. The sequence continues at coordinate 38,010,281 of CM031376.1, forward strand.
TGATATGATTTGATTGGTTTATTTGAGATTGTGAACATGGTTGAGTATATACATGTTTGTATTATGATTGGCCATGAGTGCCTTCTTGTTGAAGTTAGCATGAGTATTGGTAGTGTACACACATATTTGAGCATATGTAGGTGTAAATATCAATAATTGCTAAGTGAACATACATGCATTTCATGATGGTATGTATGCTCTTTATGAGTAAGATGAAATCCAATTATTATTGGTCATATGCACGACCGTCCTTTTATGGCGAATGAGAGGTGCAGTCGATGAAAGAAGGGATATAAGTTTATCCAACAGTCCGCCATGACTCTAAAGCTGAGCAAGAATTGGTACCACATGCATTAGAGTGCATTGTAAGAACATGCATCCTTTGTGACATTAGTGATCATTTGGAAACTATGTGTGCATAATGGTTGTTAAGTGATAATTGTTATTGATGAGTGTCGTGCTTTGTCGATTATGTGTTTGTGTTTTGATTATGTATAATTATGTGATATTTATACATGTTTATTGTTTGTGATACTAACACTCTCTGTTATGTGTTATTTGCTGGATCTTTGGGGATCCAGATTATCAGGTTGGCGAGGCTATCGTTGAGGAATAGCCCTTTGCTGTTAGAAGTTGCTTAGTGGTGAGGGCATAGCTTAGCTATCCTTACATTTTTGGTACTAGGTGTTGTATCCTAGTTAGAGTCTAGGGCTCTGATATTTGTAACACCATTTTGGGTATCTAAACGTTATGTACAGATTTGGCAATGGTCTCTGTTGTAGAATTGCCTCTTTTGAAAATCTTATGTATAAATATTTGTATATTAAATGCATGCTTGGTTATAAGCTGTGTTTGTTATTTTTCCGCTGCTATGTGTGAATCAAATATGTTTTGATTTCTGTTGATGTTTATGAATATGAGATTTCTTCATGTTGTAACTTCCTATGTCCTTAACGTTTTCTTTATTAAAGTTAATAATCGGCGGTTAAGGGTTAGGGTGTTATAATAGTTGGTATCAGAGCAGGTCGATCCATTGGATCAATTAAGTTAGTATACCCTTTGTGTAACATGTGTTTTCTTAAACACTTTGTTCTCACTTGTGTTATGTGATGTTTGGTAGTGTGGATATGACGCAACGAGCACTTGCGGATGCGATGGAGCGGATGGCGGATGCCATGGCTCAGGATGCTGCTAGTAGGACTGCGGATAGAGCAGCACAACAAGCTAGAGGAGGCGGAGAAGATGAGCTGAGACTCGAGAGGTTTATGAACAACAAACCGCCTATCTTCAAGGGAGGATACGATCCAGATGGAGCTCAGACTTGGTTGGAAGGAGTTGAGAGAATTTTTGGGGCTATGCGTTGTCTGGATGCGCATAAGGTATTGCTAGGAGCGTATGTTCTCCATGATGAGGCTGATCATTGGTGGGGAAATGCTAGTCAGAGGTTGGGAGCTGGCGGAGCTTTAGTTACTTGGGCTCGTTTCCGAAGAGAGTTTTTAACCAAGTATTTTCCGGCAGACGAGAGGAACCGTAAGGTGATTGAGTTCATGGAGCTCAAGCAGGGAAGTTTATCTGTTTCTGAATATGCGGCCAAGTTTGAAGATTTGTGTCGTTTTGCTCCTCATTACAACACGGTGGAAGCCGAGGAAGACAAGTGTGTAAAGTTTGAAAATGGGCTGAGGCCAGATATCAAGCAGTTAATTGGGTTTAGTGAGATCCGGAATTTTCCGATGTTGGTGAATAAGAGCCGAATATGTGATAAGGATGGTAAAGCTAAAGCTAATTACTACAAAGCCGCGAATGAGAAGAGGGGAAGGGACATGGCTAGAGGTAAACCGTATGGCAGAGGTGGAAAGAAACCAGATGAAGGTGGGAGTAGTGGTGGCAAGTTTGGAGGTAATAGGAATTGTTTTAAATGTGGACAACCGGGACATCGTTTCTTTGAATGCCCGAAGTATGATGGGAAATGTTTCAAGTGTGGTGATCCTAACCACAAAGCTGATCAGTGCAAGAAGGGTATTGTGTGCTTCAACTGCAAAGAAGCGGGTCATAAGAGCAACGTGTGTAAGAAGCCTAGAGCGGCTGGAGGAAAGGTGTTTGCTTTAGATGGTGGTGATGCGAAGGCGGACAACTTGATCAGAGGTACATGCTTTATCAATAATACTCCTTTGTCTGCTATTATTGATACGGGTGCTACCCATTCGTTTATTTCTGTGGATTGTGTTGAAAGGTTGGGTCTTAGAGTAGAAAATATGATGGGACGCATGGTTATAGAAACGCCTGCAAGTGGTTCAGTATCGACTACTCTAGTATGTGTTGACTGTCCAGTCACAATGTATGGTCGACACTTTGGTATGGATTTAGTCTGCATTCCGTTGAGCGGAATAGACGTTATCTTTGGTATGAACTGGTTAGAATTTAATCGGGTTCATATCAACTGTGGTAAGAAGACGGTTATGTTTCCAAGACCGGAGCCAGAGTTGTGTTCAAAGCTTATGTGTTGTCGAGAAGTGGTAAGATCAGTGAAGGCTCAAGAGGACGTGTTTGCTATGTTTGCTTCGTTGAGAGTGGAAGAGAAGATTGAGGTTGATGCGTTGCCGGTGGTGCGTGATTTCGCAGATGTTTTTCCAGATGACATTTTGGATTTACCACCCGAGAGAGAGGTTGAATTCGCAATTGACATCGTACCTGGCACTAGTCCAATATCAATGGCGCCGTATCGTATGTCAGCTGCTGAACTAGAGAAGTTGAAGGAACAATTGGAGGAATTGTTAGAGAAAAAGTTTGTTAGACCGAGTGTATCGCCATGGGGTGCGCCGGTTCTGTTGGTAAAGAAGAAAGATGGTAGTATGCGTCTGTGCATCGATTATCGTCAGTTGAATAAAGCAACTATCAAGAATAAGTATCCACTTCCGAGGATAGATGATTTGATGGATCAGTTAGTGGGAGCCTGTGTGTTCAGCAAGATTGATTTGAGATCGGGATATCACCAGATAAGAGTTAAGGCGGAGGATATACCGAAGACTGCTTTCAGGACAAGGTATGGTCACTACGAGTACGCTGTTATGCCTTTTGGAGTTACTAATGCACCTGGAGTGTTTATGGAATATATGAATCGTATATTTCATTCCTTTTTGGATCGATTCGTGGTGGTCTTCATAGACGATATTTTGGTATACTCGAAGACGGAAGAGGAACATGCCGAGCATTTGAGGATTGTGTTGGAAGTGTTGCGCGAGAAGAAGCTTTATGCAAAATTTTCTAAGTGTGAATTTTGGTTGCATGAAGTTAGCTTTTTGGGTCACGTCATTTCAAGTGGTGGTATAGCAGTGGATCCTGCTAAGGTAGAAGCCGTGCAAGATTGGGGAACGCCGGAGTCTGTTACTGAAATCCGAAGTTTTCTTGGTTTGGCCGGTTACTATCGGAGGTTCATCGAAGGATTTTCAAAGTTGGCGTTGCCATTGACGCAGTTGACTAGGAAGGGTCAAGCTTTCATTTGGGATGACAAGTGTGAGCAGAGTTTCCAAGAGCTGAAGAGGAGGTTGACATCTGCACCTGTTCTAATTCTGCCAAATCCGAAGGAACCGTTCGTGGTTTATTGTGATGCGTCAAAGATGGGTCTAGGTGGTGTGTTGATGCAGAAGGGACAAGTCGTTGCTTATGCATCAAGACAGCTGAAGATTCATGAGAGGAACTATCCTACGCATGATTTGGAGCTAGCTGCTGTTGTGTTTGTTCTCAAGATTTGGAGGCACTACTTGTATGGGTCAAGATTCGAGGTTTTCAGCGATCACAAGAGTCTGAAATACTTGTTTGATCAGAAGGAACTCAATATGAGGCAAAGAAGATGGTTAGAGTTTCTTAAGGATTATGATTTTGAGTTGAGTTATCACCCGGGTAAGGCTAATGTGGTAGCCGATGCGTTGAGTAGGAAGTCACTGCATATGTCTTCGCTAATGGCGAAGGAACTGAGATTGATTGAAGAGTTTAGAGACCTCAGTTTGGTTTGTGAAAGGACAACCAGAAGCGTGAAGCTAGGGATGTTGAGATTGACAAATGATTTTCTTGAAGAGGTTGTGGAAAAGCAAAAGTATGATGTGAGATTGATGAAGCTTAAGACGCTCATCGAACAAGGGAAAAAGGTAAACGTTGATATCGATGAGAAAGGCGTGATGAGGTGTCAGGGAAGGTTATGTGTACCTGATGTGCCTGAGCTGAAGCGGATGATTTTGGAGGAAGGTCACAGAAGCAACTTAAGTATTCATCCTGGTGTTACTAAAATGTATCAAGATCTGAGGAAAATGTTTTGGTGGCAAGGGATGAAGAAAGAGATCGCCGAGTTTGTTTTCGCGTGTTTGACTTGTCAGAAGTCCAAGGTGGAGCATCAGAAGCCGTCGGGGCTATTGCAACCTATGTTTATTCCCGAGTGGAAATGGGATAGTATTGCGATGGATTTTGTAAGCGGTTTGCCGAAGACGTCGAAAGGTAACAATATGATTTGGGTAGTTGTCGACAAGTTGACAAAGTCTGCTCATTTCATAGCTATCAAGACCGGTATGCTAGTACCAAAGTTGGCTGAGATTTATGTTGAGCAAATCGTGAGATTGCATGGAATACCGTCGAGTATTGTATCAGATCGAGATCCCCGTTTTACTTCAAGGTTTTGGGAGAGTTTGCAAGAGGCGTTGGGGACTAAGTTGCGGATGAGTTCTGCTTATCACCCACAGACGGATGGTCAGACGGAGAGGACAATTCAATCATTAGAGGATTTGTTAAGATCGTGTATTTTGGAACAAGGAGTAAGTTGGGAAGCTTGCTTACCATTGATTGAGTTTACGTATAACAATAGTTTTCATTCGAGCATTGGTATGGCACCTTTTGAAGCGTTGTATGGAAGAAGATGTAGAACACCTTTGTGTTGGTTTGAATCGGGAGAAAGTGTGGTGCTTGGACCTGAGATTGTGCAACAAACGACCGAGAAGATCAAGATGATCCAAGAAAAGATGAGAGCGTCGCAGAGTCGCCAGAAAAGCTATGCCGACAAGAGAAGAAAGGATATAGAATTTCAAGAAGGAGATCATGTGTTTCTAAGAGTTACATCGACTACGGGTATTGGACGGGCTTTGAAATCGAAGAAGTTAGCATCGAGGTTCATTGGTCCGTATCAGATTTTGAAGAGGATTGGGAAGGTGGCGTATAGGATTGCGTTACCGCCGTCGTTGTCAAATCTACATGATGTTTTTCACGTGTCTCAATTAAGGAAATACGTATCGGATCCGTCACATGTGATTGAGTCGGATGAGATACAAGTGAGAGAGAATTTAACGGTTACAACGGTACCCTTAAGGATTGAAGGACAAGAGATGAAGAAGCTCAGGAACAAAGAGATTTCATCGGTGAAAGTCGTTTGGGGAGGCCCAGCCGGTGAATATGCGACGTGGGAGCTCGAGAGCAAGATGAGGGATTCCTATCCAGAGTTGTTTTCAGGTATTTTCGAGGGCGAAAATTCTTTTTAGGGGGGTAGAGTTGTAACGACCCTATTTTCGTATATTATATTTTTATATAGTTTATTTTATGGATTTGCATTTAAATATATTTTCTAGTAATCGAGGAATAATTATTTAGCGCGAAGATAAGTTCGTAATCGAGTTTCTAGAGTTTTGGGCCTAGGGTGTGAATAGTGTTGGGCTTTAGTTTATGAGTATTAGTAATGATCAAGTGGATATGATAGTAGTGAGCTTGGATTGGATTGAAAGGCTAGGATTGGTCCTTGAGAGTTAGTAAGGATGGATGGCCAAGATTAATTTGCTTGGAATATATGAGATTATCACAAGACCTTTTGAATCACTATTCATTTCTTTTTGGAGGAGAAGAAAACGTGGAAGAAGAGAAGGAGAAGAGAAAGAGAAAAACTAGGGCAAGTGAACAAGAAGAAAGCTTGAGTTGCTAGAGATTTTGAGAAGGTAAGAGAGTTAGTATTACTTGATCATAAGTGATTAAGAGAAGGGGAGAATGTCTATTTCTCCATCCCAAACTTCTCCTTCACTTTGTCTAGGTTTGATAGAAGTTTTTATGGTTTAAAGATGTTAAAAGATCATGTTTTGCTTGCTTAATGCTAAGTGATGTTGCTGGTATATTTATTTGATGTTGCTAGTGTTTTGAATGCAAAAGAAAAGTTATGGAAGATTAGTGTTTTAAACCCTAATTTCTTTATTAGATGTAATCCTTGTTTGTGATGGGTTTTAAATGATGTTTTATGAAGGAAAATTGTTTTTAACATGTTCTGGAACTTTGGGTAATCTTGAATGGGCTAAAATGGTGGAAAATCACATTTTTACATGACTGTGTACTGATATGGTCGCTGTAGCGACGGATGGTCGCTTGTAGCGACCAGACAGGATAATTCCCTGCCTATCTGCGCTTGTAGCGACCACACTGGCGCTTGTAGCGACCAGGCTCGCTTGTAGCGACCAAGGGCTCGCTTGTAGCGACCAGCCCTGTACATGCCAACTTCGTTGAGCTGTTTTGAGGGTCCTGGTACGCGCGGGGATGGCTTTTTGCTACTGTATTCTCAAAATATGTTTTGGAAACCTTGCCCACCATTTTAACTTATTCTTAATGTTTTCTAAAGATTATTTGTTTCAAGAAAAGCTTGAATAAAACCCTAGCATGAGTGTGGGATTATCAAAGTGTGTGGGTCTTTCTTTGAAAACCCTTTTGTGTGAGATTTTGATATGATTTGATTGGTTTATTTGAGATTGTGAACATGGTTGAGTATATACATGTTTGTATTATGATTGGCCATGAGTGCCTTCTTGTTGAAGTTAGCATGAGTATTGGTAGTGTACACACATATTTGAGCATATGTAGGTGTAAATATCAATAATTGCTAAGTGAACATACATGCATTTCATGATGGTATGTATGCTCTTTATGAGTAAGATGAAATCCAATTATTATTGGTCATATGCACGACCGTCCTTTTATGGCGAATGAGAGGTGCAGTCGATGAAAGAAGGGATATAAGTTTATCCAACAGTCCGCCATGACTCTAAAGCTGAGCAAGAATTGGTACCACATGCATTAGAGTGCATTGTAAGAACATGCATCCTTTGTGACATTAGTGATCATTTGGAAACTATGTGTGCATAATGGTTGTTAAGTGATAATTGTTATTGATGAGTGTCGTGCTTTGTCGATTATGTGTTTGTGTTTTGATTATGTATAATTATGTGATATTTATACATGTTTATTGTTTGTGATACTAACACTCTCTGTTATGTGTTATTTGCTGGATCTTTGGGGATCCAGATTATCAGGTTGGCGAGGCTATCGTTGAGGAATAGCCCTTTGCTGTTAGAAGTTGCTTAGTGGTGAGGGCATAGCTTAGCTATCCTTACATTTTTGGTACTAGGTGTTGTATCCTAGTTAGAGTCTAGGGCTCTGATATTTGTAACACCATTTTGGGTATCTAAACGTTATGTACAGATTTGGCAATGGTCTCTGTTGTAGAATTGCCTCTTTTGAAAATCTTATGTATAAATATTTGTATATTAAATGCATGCTTGGTTATAAGCTGTGTTTGTTATTTTTCCGCTGCTATGTGTGAATCAAATATGTTTTGATTTCTGTTGATGTTTATGAATATGAGATTTCTTCATGTTGTAACTTCCTATGTCCTTAACGTTTTCTTTATTAAAGTTAATAATCGGCGGTTAAGGGTTAGGGTGTTATACACTGCGACCATGACTTCGCACTGCGAAGCATGCGAAATTTTGGGTTCAGAAGCTGTTTCTGAACTTTTGTTCAGAAACAACTTCTGAACACACTCAAGACCTTATAGGGGGGTGAAAAACTTTGAGTTTTTGGGGTGAAAAAGGCTGGACAAACCAGTTTTGATGTTTTGAAAACCTTGGGATTTCTTTGGAATTCAAAAGGGTTTTTTAGGACAAAGAGGTTTTGAGCCAAATAGCTATGCAAACACAATTATAAATGCAAGATAAGTGCTTATAAACTTACAGAACTCCTTAGCAAAGCTCCAGCTGCACTTGGTTTGATTTGGTTGAAGGCTTTCACAAAGGTTTTGAAGATTTGTGATGAACTTGAACTTTTGTAAGCTTTGTGTTGGATTGATTGTTTCTGGTTATTTTCTGGAGTTTTGTAGGCTAAAATGAGTAGAGTTTCTGCTCTTGAAAATGCTGTTGTTAACTGTTTTTGAACAAGTGCTTGTAACCTTGGGCATTGCCTCCTATTTATAGGCCAAAACCAAATCTATTTCATCATTACAAAATCCTAAAATTCAGCTGATTTTGTGGCTAAGATCAAGCTGAATCCCTTTGCATTAAATGCCAATGGATAGAGGCAACCTTGCCTTGTACCAAGGGGCAAGATCCAGCCTGATTTCAGCCACAAATTCAACTAATTCTAGAAGGTAATGATGAAGAACAAAGCTGATTTGCAATTGGCTAATGCTTGGGGATCAATCCTTGCAATCTCAATGGTTGGTCAATGAAAACGTGCACTGTAATGTGCAGAGATTGAAGGATGAAAAAGGCTATAATTGGCTGGTGTGAGAGGGTGAAAAGCTGCTGCAAAACAGAGTAGGCAATCATGGTTTTTTCAAGTGAAAAATCCAGCTGGTTTGACTGGTTTTGGGGGGAGCAAGCAGGAGGAAAGTCCTCAAGCAGGTGGCTGGCAACCTTGTGGTGGTTAGCAGGTCACCTGGGAGGGACTAGAGCTGCCCAAGGGCAAGCCCACTTGCTTGTCACATGCTAGGTTGGAAGAAAAAGCTTCCAACCTTGGCATTAATGGCAAGTCCTTCAACTCTGGCTTTGCTTGGCCCAATTAGCCATGAATGCTACTTAAAATAATTATGGAAATGATATGCAACAAATTCTGGAATTAAATCCAAGAAACCAAAAATCTGCAGAAAAATCGCAGACTTCGCAGTGCGAAGTGAGCTTCGCAGTGCGAAGTCCTCAATTTTGAAAAGTTGACTTTTCTGTTGACTTTTGTTGACTTTTTTCCCCTCTTTGATTTTTTTTGATTTTGTTTTAAAATGCGTAGGACAAAATTAGGGTACTACAGATAGTACCAAAATCCAAACCTTTAATGACTTGGGAGAGGCGTTTGTCCGCCAGTACAAATATAATTTGGACATGGCCCCGGACCGGGACCAACTCCGGGCTATGGCCCAAAAGGACAAAGAGACCTTTAAGGAGTACGCACAAAGATGGAGAGAGATAGCGGCTCAAATTAGCCCGTCTCTAGAAGAAAAGGAAATGACCAAGATCTTTTTAAATACCCTTGGTTCCTTTTACTATGAACGAATGGTTGCCAGTGCGCCAAGTGACTTCACCGAGATGGTAAGCATGGGTGTACGTTTGGAAGATGCGGTCCGAGAAGGACGCTTAATAAAGGAAAGTGCTCCGTCTAGTAGCACAAAGAGATTCGGGGGTAGCTATCCAAGGAAGAAAGAGCAAGATATCGGCATGATTGGTCACGGAGGACCTCATCAAGGGTACTCAGCATATCCGCATGTCTCTGCTATCTCACCTGCCATCTCTACGCCTCCAAATTACCAAGTTCAAGTCCCGCAAGGATTTCTCCCTCAATATCAGCCATCCTATCAGCAACAGCATCCGCAAAATTCACAACAATCATACCAGCAGCCCCGCCCACAAGGTCAGCAGCAATTCCGACCTCAAGCACCTCAACAGCCCTTCAACCATCAGAATCGCCCAAGAGCGGCATTCGATCCGATACCCATGAAGTACGCGGACCTGCTCCCGGCTTTACTTGCGAGAAATCTCGTACAAACAAGAGCACCACCTCCCGTACCAAGTGAATTACCTCCATGGTATCGACATGACCTTACATGCGCATACCATCAAGGGGCATCAGGCCATGATGTGGAACGTTGCCTTGCTTTAAAGAATGAGGTCCAGAAGCTAGTCCGTACCAAAGTGTTGACCTTCAAGGACTCAAACCCAAATGTCCAAACTAACCCTTTGCCGAACCATGGACCCTCCATCAATGTGGTTCAAGATACAAAGGAAACCAACGCCATCACTGAAGATGGGCCGGAAGAAACAGCACTTGTCCATGTAACGCCCGGAGGAGCTTGTCGCAATTGGGTTGCTATCGATGTTCCCTCTGTTATTCAGTCTTCCAAGTAATGTGTTTGTCTATTTTATCTTTTTTCAAAAAAAAAAAAACCTTTCGCCTCGCCCGAAGCGAAAGGAGACTCATGTAGGGCTTGTTTAATATACTATCATCAATTAATAAAAATCGTTGTTTCTATTACAACTTCCACGTATTTATACGTTGTCCTTTTCTTTTTATTTTTCAATATTAAAAAAATTTAAAAAAAAACATTTTCTTTTTTTCAAAGAGTCTGCATTTTTCATCTTACTAAAATCAATCATCCATCACATGCAGACTAAGCACCCATAAACCTGTCGAACACCTTAGCCCTAGGATCCCTCCAAACTTTGAATTCCCTGTTTACGAAGCGGAAGAGGAAGAGGATGAAGAGATCCCGGATGAGATCAAGCGCCTACTAGAACAAGAGAGGAAGACCATTCAACCTCACGAGGAAATGATAGAGGTCATCAACTTGGGTTCCGAAGAAGAAAAGAAAGAAGTTAAGATAGGAGCATTGTTGGATGCGCCCGTCAAAGAGAAAATAGTCAAGCTTTTTGAAGAGTATGTGGATATCTTTGCATGGTCATATCAAGATATGCCAGGATTGGATCCTGAGATTGTGGAGCACCACTTACCTCTAAAACCGGAATGTTCGCCAGTCAAGCAGAAGTTGAGAAGAACTCGCCCCGACATGGCTCTTAAGATCAAAGAGGAAGTGCAAAAGCAAATTAACGCTGGATTTCTCGTTACCTTGGAATATCCTCAATGGTTGGCCAACATAGTGCCAGTTCCCAAGAAGGATGGTAAAGTCAGAATGTGTGTTGACTATCGAGATTTAAACAAGGCTAGTCCGAAGGACAACTTCCCGTTACCTCACATTGACATATTGGTTGACAACACCGCCAAATCCAAGGTTTTCTCCTTCATGGACGGTTTCTCAGGGTATAATCAGATTAAAATGGCTATTGAAGATAGAGAAAAAACGTCTTTCATTACACCTTGGGGCACCTTCTGCTATCAAGTGATGCCTTTTGGCCTAACGAATGCGGGTGCTACCTACCAAAGGGGCATGACTACTCTCTTCCACGACATGATACACAAAGAAATCGAAGTGTATGTCGACGACATGATTGTCAAATCAAGAACGGAAGAAGAGCATGTCGAGTATTTGTTAAAGATGTTTCAACGCCTGAGAAAGTATCGGCTTCGCTTGAACCCCAACAAATGTACGTTCGGCGTGAGAACAGGAAAACTCCTAGGTTTCATTGTCAGTCAAAAGGGTATCGAGGTAGATCCCGATAAGGTCAAAGCCATCAGAGAAATGCCTGCTCCTCAAACTGAGAAGCAAGTAAGGGGGTTTCTAGGACGTTTAAACTACATCTCTAGATTCATATCCCATATGACAGCCACTTGTGGACCCATCTTCAAACTGCTCCGCAAAAATCAAGAAGTGGTATGGACAGAAGATTGCCAAAAAGCTTTTGATAGCATCAAGGAGTATCTGCTAGAACCTCCAATACTTATTCCTCCAGTCGAAGGAAAACCTTTGATCATGTACTTGACCGTATTGGAGGACTCCATGGGATGTGTACTCGGACAACAAGATGAAACCGGTAGAAAAGAGCACGCCGTCAACTACCTAAGCAAGAAATTTACGGACTGTGAGTCCCGATACTCTCTACTTGAGAAGACTTGCTGCGCATTAGCCTGGGCTGCTAGGCGTCTTCGCCACTACATGCTTAATCATACTACTTGGTTGATATCCAAGATGGACCCTGTAACACCCTAACCCTTAACCGCCGATTATTAACTTTAATAAAACAAAACGTTAAGGACATAGGAAGTTACAACAAAAAGAAAACGCATTTTCATAAACATCAACGGATCAAAACATATTTGATTCACAAAATGCAGCGGAAAAAGAAAAACAAACAGAAAAACAGAGACGATACCCCTTCTAACAGGATACCCCTTCTAACAGGACAACAGGATACCCCTACTAACAGGACAACAGGATACCCCTTCTAACAGGACAACAGGATACCCCTACTAACTCAACAGCAGGATACCCCTTCTAACTGATACCCCTTCTAGGTCATACCCCTTCTATAACAATGTTCACAAAAACGATTGCATCATTTTGTTTCCGTTTTCAAAACACATTACAACATACCACGTATTCATACCAAAGACCAATCTAAAACAAAGACGAGTGAAAAAGACGTAAAACATAAATCTGAAAATGCTGTCACAGCACAAATCCACTAAAACCTCCTCTGAGTATTTTCATCATAACTCAAAAACTAAAAGTCATTTTCACGTCAAACCAAAGCCACTGGAAAGCTAACAAAATTATCTAAAACTTTCATGTTTACACCCAAGGCCAATTCTGTACCAATCAATACCAGTTTTCGTTTCAAATACGGAAAAGTTGTGCAGAAAATTATGCAGAAAGTTATGCAGAAAATCAGACCAACAGCATTAGAAAAATAACATCCATATCTACAACAGAGATCATTACCAAATTTATACATACACGTTCAGATACCCAAGTGGTGTTACAACTATCAGAGCCCTAGACTCTAACTAGGATACAACACCTAGTACCAAAAAGTAAGGATAGCTAAGCTATGCCCTCACCACTACGCAAGCTTCTAAACAGCAAAAGCTACACCTCGACGATAGGCTCGTCTTCCTGAAAATCTGGATCCCCAAAGATCCAGCACATAACACAAAACAGAGAGTGTTAGTATCACAACCAATAAATATGTATAAGTAACGCATTATTATACATAACTAAAACACAACACATAATCAACAAAACATAAAACTCATCAACCACACACGAAACTCGTCAACCACACACGATACTCATCAACCACACACATACTCATCATCCACACACGATACTCATCATCCACCCACGATACTCATCAACCACACACGATACTCATCAACTACACACGGAAGAACACAGGATTCTCAACAACAATTATCACTTAACAAGCTCTCTTGGATTTCCTTTCGGATAAACTTATATCCTTACCAAGCCCCCTTGGTAACCACGCTCTCATGGATTTCATTCGGATAAACTTATATCCTTACCAAGCCCCCTTGATAACCACGCTCTCATGGATTTCATTCGGATAAACTTATATCCTTACCAAGCCCCCTTGGTAACCACGCTCTCATGGATTTCATTCGGATAAACTTATATCCTTACCAAGCCCCCTTGGTAACCACGCTCTCATGGATTTCATTCGGATAAACTTATATCCTTACCAAGCCCCCTTGGTAACCACGCTCTCATGGATTTCATTCGGATAAACTTATATCCTTACCAAGCCCCCTTGGTAACCACGCTCTCATGGATTTCATTCGGATAAACTTATATCCTTACCAAGCCCCCTTGGTAACCACGCTCTCATGGATTTCATTCGGATAAACTTATATCCTTACCAAGCCCCCTTGATAACCACGCTCTCATGGATTTCATTCGGATAAACTTATATCCTTACCAAGCCCCCTTGGTAACCACGCTCTCATGGATTTCATTCGGATAAACTTATATCCTTACCAAGCCCCCTTGGTAACCACGCTCTCATGGATTTCATTCTTTCATCGACTGCACCTCGATCGTGCATATGACCAATAATAATTGGATTTCATTCTTTCATCGACTGCACCTCGATCGTGCATATGACCAATAATAATTGGATTTCATTCTTTCATCGACTGCACCTCGATCGTGCATATGACCAATAATAATTGGATTTCATTCTTTCATCGACTGCACCTCGATCGTGCATATGACCAATAATAATTGGATTTCATTCTTTCATCGACTGCACCTCGATCGTGCATATGACCAATAATAATTGGATTTCATTCTTTCATCAAACATGGTTCACAACATCATCAACAACATCATACTAAACCAAACTCACAACATCATCAACAACATCATACTAAACCAAACTCACAACATCATCAACAACATCATACTAAACCAAACTCACAACATCATCAACAACATCATACTAAACCAAACTCACAACATCATCAACAACATCATACTAAACCAAACTCACAACATCAACAAATACAAACAACACCACTAATTATCAGCTCTCTGATAATTATCACAACAACAACAAACACGAACACTAGGCTCTCATGGCCAGATCATAAGACACAACATGTATATACTCAACCATGTTCAACAATCTCAATAAAACCAAGCAATCACACCAAAATCTCAAACACATAAGGGTTTCAAAGGAAAACCCACACACCTTGATAACTTATCCATTCAAACATATTCATCAATACCCACACCTTAGTCTTTAATATCACTAAGTCCAAATCCACTTTCAAAACTTTAGACACACTCTATTAGTTCTTAACAGCCATTTCAAACATTATATAACTCATACTCACACAACATAATGACCTTAACAAAAACCACCATTGTTAGGGTTTTACTCAAGCTTTTCTAGAACAACAACATCATTTTCGAAATACCCAAACATAGATAACATCATATAACTTCAATTAAACATACCATCAACATCACTAAGCATCAAATGAACATAATATAATCATTAACAGCATTTCTATCAAAACCTAGACAAGGTGAAAGGAAGTTTGGGATGGAGAAATAGACATTCTCCCCTTCTCTATCACTTGTGAATAAGTAATACTACCTCTCTTACCTAGCAATCGATGAATCCACGAAGGTTCCAAGCTTTTCTCTTCTCTTTCTCGTGCCCTAGCTTCTCTTGCTTTCTCCCTTCTCTTTCACGTTTTCCTTCTCTTTTCCTTTTACGTTTTCAGCTTCCCAAAAGATATGAATAGTGATTCACAAAGTCTTTGTGATATCTTTTATAACCCAATCAATTAAATCATGGCCATCCATTCTTACTAACTTTCTCAAGATCAATCCTAGCCATCCAATCCAATCCGAGCTCACTAAATCTCATCCACTTGATCATTACCACTTATTCATGACCAAGCCCATTACTATTCATCTTCTTGGCCCAATTCGCTCAAAACCTTAAAAACTCGATTACGAACTTACGCTCGCTCTAAATAATTATTTATCGATTACGAGAAAATATTTTTAAAAGCCAAGCAATAAAATAAAATATATAAAAATATAATATACGAAAATAGGGTCGTTACAACTCTACCCCCCTAAAAAGAATTTTCGCCCTCGAAAATACCCGAAAACAACTCTGGATAGGAGTCCCGCATCTTGCTCTCGATTCAAACCAACACAAAGGTGTTCTACATCTTCTCCCATACAACGCTTCAAAAGGTACCATACCAATGCTCGAACGAAAACTGTTGTTATACGTAAACTCAATCAATGGTAAGCAAGTTTCCCAACTTACTCCTTGCTCCAAAATACATGATCTTAACAAATCCTCCAATGATTGAATCGTCCTCTCCGATTGACCATCCGTCTGCGGGTGATAAGCAGAACTCATCTTCAACTTAGTCCCCAATGCCTCTTGCAAACTCTCCCAAATCCTTGAAGTAAAACGGGGATCTCGATCTGATACGATACTCGACGGAATTCCATGTAATCTCACTATTTGCTCTACATAAATCTCAGCCAACTTCGGTACTAGCGTACCGGTCTTGATAGCTATGAAATGAGCAGACTTTGTTAACCTGTCGACAACTACCCAAATCATATTGTTACCTTTCGACGTCTTCGGCAAACCGCTTACAAAATCCATCGCAATACTATCCCATTTCCACTCTGGAATAAACATAGGTTGCAATAGCCCCGACGGCTTCTGATGCTCCACCTTGGACTTCTGACAAGTCAAACACGCGAAAACAAACTCGGCGATCTCTTTCTTCATCCCTTGCCACCAAAACATTTTCCTCAGATCTTGATACATCTTAGTAACACCAGGATGAATACTTAAGTTGCTTCTATGACCTTCCTCCAAGATCATCCGCTTCAACTCAGGCACATCAGGTACACATAACCTTCCCTGGCACCTCATCACACCTTTCTCATCGATCTCAACGTTTACCTTTCCCTTGCTCGATGAGCGTCTTAAGCTTCGTCAATCTCACATCGTACTTTTGCTTTTCCACAACCTCTTCAAGAAAATCATTCGTCAACCTCAACATTCCCAGCTTCACACTTGTCATCCCAAACGAAAGCTTGACTCTTCCTAGTCAACTGTGTCAACGGCAACGGCAACTTCGAAAATCCTTCGATGAACCTCCGATAGTAACCGGCCAAACCATGAAAACTTCGGATCTCAGTAACAGACTCCGGCGTCCCCCAATCTTGCACGGCTTCTACCTTAGCAGGATCCACTGCTATACCACCGCTTGAAATGACGTGACCCAAAAAGCTAACTTCATGCAACCAAAATTCACACTTAGAAAATTTTGCATAAAGCTTCTTCTCGCGCAACACCTCCAACACAATCCTCAAATGCTCGGCATGTCCTCTTCCGTCTTCGAGTATACCAAAATATCGTCTATGAAGACCACCACGAATCGATCCAAAAAGGAATGAAATATACGATTCATATATTCCATAAACACTCCAGGTGCATTAGTAACTCCAAAAGGCATAACAGCGTACTCGTAGTGACCCTACCTTGTCCTGAATGCAGTCTTCGGTATATCCTCCGCCTTAACTCTTATCTGGTGATATCCCGATCTCAAATCAATCTTGCTGAACACACAGGCTCCCACTAACTGATCCATCAAATCATCTATCCTCGGAAGTGGATACTTGTTCTTGATAGTTGCTTTATTCAACTGACGATAGTCGATGCACAGGCGCATACTACCATCTTTCTTCTTTACCAACAGAACCGGCGCACTCCACGGCGATACACTCGGTCTTACAAACCTTTTCTCTAACAGTTCTTCCAATTGTTCTTTCAACTTTTCAAGCTCTGCAGCTGACATACAATACGGCGCCATCGAAATTGGACTAGTACCAGGTACTATGTCAATCGCGAATTCAACCTCTCTCTCGGGTGGTAAATCCAAAATGTCATCTGGAAAAACATCTGTGAAATCACGCACCACTGGCAATGCATCAACCTCATTCTTCTCTTCCACTCTCAACGAAGCCAACATAGCAAACACGTCCTCTTGAGCCTTCACAGATCTTACCACTTCTCCACAACACATGAGCTTCGAACACAACTCTTACTCCGGTCTTGGAAACATAACCGTCCTTTTACCGCAGTTGATATGAACCCGATTAAATTCTAACCAGTTCATACCAAAGATAACGTCTATTCCGCTCAACGGAATGCAGACTAGATCCATTCCAAAGTGTCGATCAAACATAGTGACTGAACAGTCAACACAGACTAGAATAGTCGATACCGAACCACTTGCAGGCGTTTCTATAACCATGCGTCCCATCATATTTTCTACTCTTAGACCCAACCTCTTAACGCAATCCACAGAAATAAACGAATGGGTAGCACCCGTATCAATAATAGCAGACAAAGGAGTATTATTGATAAAGCATGTACCTCTGATCAGGCTGTCCGCCTTCGCATCACCACCATCTAAAGCAAACACTTTTCCTCCAACCGCTCTAGGCTTCTTACACACGTTGCTCTTATGACCCGCTTCATTGCAGTTGAAGCACACAATACCCTTCTTGCACTGATCAGCTTTGTGGTTAGGATCACCACACTTGAAACATCCTTCTTCATTCTCCGGGCACTCATAGAAACGATGTCCCAGCTGTCCACACTTAAAACAATTCTTACCACCTCCAGTTTTACCACCACTGCTTCCACCTCCATCCGGCTTCTTTCCCCGATTATCATAAGGCTTTCCTCTTCCGAAGGCTCTCCTCCTCTTCTCATTCACAGCCTTGTAGTAGTTAGTCTTGGCTTCCTGTGCTGCTCTATCAGCCGTCCTACTCACAGCCTTCTGAACCATGGCATTCGCCATCAATTCCATCGCATCGGCAAATGCTTTCTGCGCCATAACCTGAACCAACACCACGCTCCACGAGTGAGGATACACTTCGTTTCCTCAAAACAGTATAACAGTGTTTTCCTAACACATGTTACACAAAGGGTAATCTACACCTAATTGATCCAATGGATCGACCTGCTCTGATACCAACTATTGTAACACCCTAACCCTTAACCGCCGATTATTAACTTTAATAAAACAAAACGTTAAGGACATAGGAAGTTACAACAAAAAGAAAACGCATTTTCTTAAACATCAACGGATCAAAACATATTTGATTCACAAAATGCAGCGGAAAAAGAAAAACAAACAGAAAAACAGAGACGATACCCCTTCTAACAGGATACCCCTTCTAACAGGACAACAGGATACCCCTACTAACAGGACAACAGGATACCCCTTCTAACAGGACAACAGGATACCCCTACTAACTCAACAGCAGGATACCCCTTCTAACTGATACCCCTTCTAGGTCATACCCCTTCTATAACAATGTTCACAAAAACGATTGCATCATTTTGTTTCCGTTTTCAAAACACATTACAACATACCACGTATTCATACCAAAGACCAATCTAAAACAAAGACGAGTGAAAAAGACGTAAAACATAAATCTGAAAATGCTGTCACAGCACAAATCCACTAAAACCTCCTCTGAGTATTTTCATCATAACTCAAAAACTAAAAGTCATTTTCACGTCAAACCAAAGCCACTGGAAAGCTAACAAAATTATCTAAAACTTTCATGTTTACACCCAAGGCCAATTCTGTACCAATCAATACCAGTTTTCGTTTCAAATACGGAAAAGTTGTGCAGAAAATTATGCAGAAAGTTATGCAGAAAATCAGACCAACAGCATTAGAAAAATAACATCCATATCTACAACAGAGATCATTACCAAATTTATACATACACGTTCAGATACCCAAGTGGTGTTACAACTATCAGAGCCCTAGACTCTAACTAGGATACAACACCTAGTACCAAAAAGTAAGGATAGCTAAGCTATGCCCTCACCACTACGCAAGCTTCTAAACAGCAAAAGCTACACCTCGACGATAGGCTCGTCTTCCTGAAAATCTGGATCCCCAAAGATCCAGCACATAACACAAAACAGAGAGTGTTAGTATCACAACCAATAAATATGTATAAGTAACGCATTATTATACATAACTAAAACACAACACATAATCAACAAAACATAAAACTCATCAACCACACACGAAACTCGTCAACCACACACGATACTCATCAACCACACACATACTCATCATCCACACACGATACTCATCATCCACCCACGATACTCATCAACCACACACGATACTCATCAACTACACACGGAAGAACACAGGATTCTCAACAACAATTATCACTTAACAAGCTCTCTTGGATTTCCTTTCGGATAAACTTATATCCTTACCAAGCCCCCTTGGTAACCACGCTCTCATGGATTTCATTCGGATAAACTTATATCCTTACCAAGCCCCCTTGATAACCACGCTCTCATGGATTTCATTCGGATAAACTTATATCCTTACCAAGCCCCCTTGGTAACCACGCTCTCATGGATTTCATTCGGATAAACTTATATCCTTACCAAGCCCCCTTGGTAACCACGCTCTCATGGATTTCATTCGGATAAACTTATATCCTTACCAAGCCCCCTTGGTAACCACGCTCTCATGGATTTCATTCGGATAAACTTATATCCTTACCAAGCCCCCTTGGTAACCACGCTCTCATGGATTTCATTCGGATAAACTTATATCCTTACCAAGCCCCCTTGGTAACCACGCTCTCATGGATTTCATTCGGATAAACTTATATCCTTACCAAGCCCCCTTGATAACCACGCTCTCATGGATTTCATTCGGATAAACTTATATCCTTACCAAGCCCCCTTGGTAACCACGCTCTCATGGATTTCATTCGGATAAACTTATATCCTTACCAAGCCCCCTTGGTAACCACGCTCTCATGGATTTCATTCTTTCATCGACTGCACCTCGATCGTGCATATGACCAATAATAATTGGATTTCATTCTTTCATCGACTGCACCTCGATCGTGCATATGACCAATAATAATTGGATTTCATTCTTTCATCGACTGCACCTCGATCGTGCATATGACCAATAATAATTGGATTTCATTCTTTCATCGACTGCACCTCGATCGTGCATATGACCAATAATAATTGGATTTCATTCTTTCATCGACTGCACCTCGATCGTGCATATGACCAATAATAATTGGATTTCATTCTTTCATCAAACATGGTTCACAACATCATCAACAACATCATACTAAACCAAACTCACAACATCATCAACAACATCATACTAAACCAAACTCACAACATCATCAACAACATCATACTAAACCAAACTCACAACATCATCAACAACATCATACTAAACCAAACTCACAACATCATCAACAACATCATACTAAACCAAACTCACAACATCAACAAATACAAACAACACCACTAATTATCAGCTCTCTGATAATTATCACAACAACAACAAACACGAACACTAGGCTCTCATGGCCAGATCATAAGACACAACATGTATATACTCAACCATGTTCAACAATCTCAATAAAACCAAGCAATCACACCAAAATCTCAAACACATAAGGGTTTCAAAGGAAAACCCACACACCTTGATAACTTATCCATTCAAACATATTCATCAATACCCACACCTTAGTCTTTAATATCACTAAGTCCAAATCCACTTTCAAAACTTTAGACACACTCTATTAGTTCTTAACAGCCATTTCAAACATTATATAACTCATACTCACACAACATAATGACCTTAACAAAAACCACCATTGTTAGGGTTTTACTCAAGCTTTTCTAGAACAACAACATCATTTTCGAAATACCCAAACATAGATAACATCATATAACTTCAATTAAACATACCATCAACATCACTAAGCATCAAATGAACATAATATAATCATTAACAGCATTTCTATCAAAACCTAGACAAGGTGAAAGGAAGTTTGGGATGGAGAAATAGACATTCTCCCCTTCTCTATCACTTGTGAATAAGTAATACTACCTCTCTTACCTAGCAATCGATGAATCCACGAAGGTTCCAAGCTTTTCTCTTCTCTTTCTCGTGCCCTAGCTTCTCTTGCTTTCTCCCTTCTCTTTCACGTTTTCCTTCTCTTTTCCTTTTACGTTTTCAGCTTCCCAAAAGATATGAATAGTGATTCACAAAGTCTTTGTGATATCTTTTATAACCCAATCAATTAAATCATGGCCATCCATTCTTACTAACTTTCTCAAGATCAATCCTAGCCATCCAATCCAATCCGAGCTCACTAAATCTCATCCACTTGATCATTACCACTTATTCATGACCAAGCCCATTACTATTCATCTTCTTGGCCCAATTCGCTCAAAACCTTAAAAACTCGATTACGAACTTACGCTCGCTCTAAATAATTATTTATCGATTACGAGAAAATATTTTTAAAAGCCAAGCAATAAAATAAAATATATAAAAATATAATATACGAAAATAGGGTCGTTACAGACCCAATCAAGTACATTTTTGAAAAACCCGCCTTAACCGGAAGGATCGCCCGTTGGCAAATGTTGTTATCAGAATACGACATCGAGTACCACACTCAGAAAGCTATCAAAGCCAGCATTCTCGCTGACCATTTGGCTCATCAACCAATTGAGGATTATCAACCGATCAAGTTTGACTTCCCCGATGAAGAAATCATGTACCTAAAGATGAAGGATTATGACAAACCACTATTCGGCGAAGGTCCAGATCCCGAATCTAAATGGAAGTTAATCTTTGATGGAGCTGTCAATGTCTATGGCAACGGAATTGGAGCAGTCATCGTCACCCCGGAGGGCAAGCATCTCCCTTTTGCTGCAAGACTATCATTCGACTGTACAAACAATATGGCAGAGTATGAAGCTTGTATCTTAGGAATTGAGGAAGCCATCGATCTAAGGATCAAGAACCTCGACATTTACGGAGACTCAGCTCTTGTGATTAATCAAATCAATGGAGATTGGGAAACTCGCCACACCGGCTTGATCCCTTACAAAGATTACGCGAGACGCTTGCTAACCTTTTTCAACAAAGTCAAGCTGCACCACATCCCTCGAGACGAGAATCAAATGGCGGATGCCTTAGCAACCTTGTCTTCTATGTATGAGGTCAGTCGCCGGAATGAAATCCCAACAATCAAGGTTCAACACCTAGAAAGGCCCGCACATGTATTTGCAGCCGAAGCAGTCATAGATGATAAACCATGGTTCCATGACATCAAGTGTTTCCTCCAAAAGCAGGAGTACCCGCATGGGGCATCCAACAAGGATAAGAAAACTTTGCGAAGATTAGCCGGCAGCTTCTTTTTAAACGGAGAAGTTTTATAGAAGAGGAATTTCGATATGGTGTTGCTCAGATGTGTTGATGAGCAAGAAGCGGACCTCTTAATGCATGAAATACATGAAGGCTCCTTCGGAACCCATTCCAGTGGGCACACAATGGCTAGGAAAATCTTAAGAGCCGGGTATTACTGGATGACCTTGGAAAGCGATTGCTACAAGCACGCCAAGAAATGCCATAAATGTCAAATTTATGCGGACAAGATTCACATGCCACCAACGGCTCTGAATGTCCTCTCATCACCATGGCCTTTCTCCATGTGGGGCATTGACATGATTGGTAGGATCGAACCCAAAGCTTCTAATGGACATCGCTTCATCTTAGTAGCAATCGACTACTTCACCAAATGGGTGGAGGCTGCATCATATGCCAACGTCACCAAACAAGTGGTGGTCTGATTCATTAAGAATCACATCATCTGTCGATATGGTATTCCCAGCAAGATCATCACGGACAATGGGACCAACTTGAATAACAAAATGATGAAGGAACTATGCAAGGAGTTCAAGATCGAACATCATAACTCTTCTCCTTATAGACCTCAGATGAATGGTGCGGTTGAAGCTGCAAACAAAAACATCGAGAAGATAGTGCAAAAGATGGTAGTCTCGTACAAGGATTGGCATGAGATGCTGCCGTATGCCTTACACGGGTACCGTACTTCAGTACGTACGTCGACAGGGGCAACCCCTTTCTCTTTAGTATACGGCATGGAAGCAGTGCTCCCCGTAGAAGTCGAAATCCCGTCATTAAGAATCTTGATGGAAGCTAAGTTATCAGAGGCTGAATGGTGTCAAAACAGATACGATCAGTTGAATTTAATTGAGGAGAAACGCATGACGGCTTTATGTCATGGACAACTGTACCAACAAAGGATGAAACAAGCTTTTGACAAGAAAGTCCGTCCTCGGGAAATCCAAGAAGGAGACCTCGTGCTCAAAAGGATCCTATCCTTTCAACCTGACTCTAGGGGCAAATGGACACCTGACTATGAAGGCCCTTATGTCGTCAAGAGAGTATTCTCCGGAGGAGCCTTGATTCTCACGACAATGGACGGCGAGGATTTTCCGCGTCCCGTGAACTCCGATGTAGTCAAGAAATATTTTGTCTAAAAACAAAAGAATAGCTCGGTAAGTCGAAAACCTGAAAGGTCGACTTAAGCAAAAAAGAGCGTCTCGGTGGACTGAAAACCTGAAAGGGCGGTCCAGGCAAAAATTAGAGACATAAAACAGAAATAGCTATCCTGATAGGTCAAGCATCTGAAAGGATAACCTATGCAAAAATTAAGGATCAAAAGACAAGGTAACTACATCGGATTGGTCGTGATCTACTCGGGATACATCAATTGTCTGAAGACTCCGAATCGGAAGCATCCAGACAGGGAATTCAAAGTTATTAGGGATACTAGTGGCCATCGTGTTCAATGTACCCTTCCTTTTCATGTTTACCCTTTTTAGACTTTGTAAGATTTGTGGAGCCACGCCTTTGGCAGGCTACCACCCCTTTAATAAATTTCATTTCCCAACATTCTTTACATTTTTTGTCAAAAATCCTTTCTTTCATTTTTATTCTTGATGATAGTACTTTTAAAACAAAACACAAAAACTTTTCCAAAATTTATTACATGAGTCTTTCATTTTTATCCAATAACAAACACATTCCTTTTCGAACTTGCGAATACTCGGAGTGAACATCAATGTCTATCCTTAAAGCAGATAATGCTTCGCAGGCCGAGCATGGTCGATCGCAAAAAAAGGAATCACCCAACAGAATCCTTGGTGAATTAATTGAAAATTCCCCAGTGAGTTAAGAGCCCGAAAGGACCCTTCAGGCAAAGACCGACCAAAGCATAAGCATTCCCGACGGAATCATCAGTTCTTCTCTCCAGCGGATTAGCATAATCCCCAGTGGACTACCAATTCCCCAGGAAGTCAATATTTGTTCTATTCTCAAAAGCCCAATTACCATTAGCATCAAAGGCTGGATATCGATCATGCTTCCAAAATGATCCTTATATCCCCAGTGAATTCACGAGCGAAGCCCAATCTTATTGGCATACCCCCCAGTGGAGTCTTACATCATCCAAGCCCGACTTTGCTCGGCATTCAAACCATAGTTCCCCAGTGTCCCACGTGATGTCTGTCATCCCCCAGGTCAGCATAATTCATGCAGCATATCATAATCATTCATTAGCATGCATCTCACATCCAGGGGCAATTCCTTAACAAACAAATTGGGTATCCCCAGTACAAATTCATCCTTCACATGACGTCCTCAGTGACAGTCATACATTCATGTATTCATGCATATGCATACAGCATGTCATACATGGTTATTTCTAACCATCATGAGTCTCACCAAACAATCGCGAGCAATTCGTGAAGGCTTTTTTTCCCAGTGTCATCCCCAGTCCGTCTGGTTCAGAGATGTCATCCTTTTGCGCCAAGTGGCAGTTCAAACGAACAGCTTGCGCGTCTTTTTGTCAAGTCTTTACGCCAAGT
Source organism: Medicago ruthenica (assembly GCA_018208015.1). Classification (NCBI taxonomy): domain Eukaryota; kingdom Viridiplantae; phylum Streptophyta; class Magnoliopsida; order Fabales; family Fabaceae; genus Medicago; species Medicago ruthenica. The sequence goes on from CM031376.1 coordinate 38,035,357, forward strand.
GGCAGTTCTTTAATGAACAGCTTGTGCGTACTCCCGAGTGTTGTGCCAAGTGGCAAGTTCTTCAATGAACAGCTTGTGCATTCTTTCTCCCCGATTGAAGGGGCATTTTTTGTAAGGAACGGCTTGTCAGCCGCATCCCCAGTATCGTCAGTGGCAAGTTCGGTAACCATCCGAACAGCTAACATCTTTCATTTTATTTTCATGTCGTCAATGGCAAGTTCGGCAACATCCGAACAGTTGACATTTTATTTTTCCTGTCGTCAATGGCAAGTTCGGCAACATCCGAACAGTTGACATTTTATTTTTCCTGTCGTCAATGGCAAGTTCGGCAACATCCGAACAGTTGACATTTTATTTTTCCTGTCGTCAATGGCAAGTTCGGCAACATCCGAACAGTTGACATTTATTTTTCCTGTCGTCAATGGCAAGTTCGGCAACATCCGAACAGTTGACATTTCTTTTTCCCGTCGTCAATGGCAAGTTCGGCAACATCCGAACAGTTGACATTCTTTTCATTCTTTTGTCGCCAGTGGCCAGCTCGGCAACAACCTGAACAGCTGGCAATTACCTTTTCATTCTTTGTTGTCAGTGGCAGTTCGGTGACAACCCGAACAGCTGACACTTATCCCCGGTTTGGTTTTCCCTTTTTTTTTTCATCTTTTGCATCCATATTTACATCATGCATTCATAGCATTTGCATACATGCATTTATAGCATTTGTAATTCATGGAAATATTTAGTCAAAAAATGGCGTACTCTATATTTAAGTCTCTTCAACCCGTCCATTTCAAATCACATTTTCAATCTCCGGGACGAAGAAACTTAAATAGGGGCATCTGTCATACCCCATTTTTTGACTTATATTTTTGTGTGAAATTCATCTTTTATTATTTTCATTACTTATTATTACTTTGTATTATTTCATTCTTGTTGTAGTATTTTTGTTTGCATTTTATTAATATCATTACTAGCATTTCCATTAGCCTTAATATCATTAATATTGTCATTTTATTTTTCTTTAATAATATTATTATTATTACCTTTACTACTATTTATTTTAATTAATAAGTTTTATCTTTTTTTATTGTCATTATTTATTATTATTATTAAATATTATCATTTTTCATTATTAGTATTATCTACTATTTTCCTTATTATCATCATCATTTGCATTTCTTGCATTTTTTATCATCATTATTATCATTATATATATTTATTATTTTCCCCATTTTACCTTTTATTTTAAATACAAAAAAACAAAAAAAAAAAGTGGAGTTCGCAGTGCGAACTCACCTTCGCACTGCGACCTCTGCGAAATTTCTGCAGAATTTTATACATTTGTTTATCCTTTTTGTTTTCAACTACAATTATTATTAGTAGCATTATTACTTGTATTATTGCTATTTTGTGACTGATTTGGTGCAGCAAGGCAAGATTTAATGTGTGACATTAAAGGTAAAAGGAAAGAAGAACTTTCTTCCAACCTCTCATGTGATCAAACAAATTGGCTGCCCTTGGTCAGTTTTTGTCCCCCCAAATTGACCCCTCACCCAACCTAAACTTGCCAGCCAGCTGCTTGATCCCTTTCCTTCCCTTTTCCCCTGCCAAAACCAGTCAATCACAAGTGGTTTTTGTTGCAAAAAAGCTGTTTGACATGCCCTGTTTTGAGCTGGATTTCTCCTCTCACACATAAGCCCACATGCTAATTTTGATTCCCCCAATCTCCCTGTACATGGCAGTACACGTTTTGATTGTTTGACCTTCCAAGATTGCAAGGATTGATCCCAAGAATCATCCCTTTTGCAGCTGCCCTGTTTTACAGTTTTTACCATCATTACCTTCTAGAATCAATGGCATTTGTGGCTGAGATCAGTCAAGACCTTGCCCCTTGGCACAAGTCAAAGCAAGTTCTATCCATTAGCATTAAATGCAAAGTGTTCTAGCCTGAATTTTGTCCAAATCAGCTAGTGTTTTAGGATTTTGTTCATCATTGTTCATCATTGCAAACATTTGCATTTATGCCTATAAAAGGAATGGCAAGGCTCAAGGATCACACACACTGAAACACATTGAAAACCAGCTAAAAATAGACCAATTCAGAGAGCCAATACACACGAAATCCACACAAAAATCCCTTGCATTGCAGCACAAAATCAATCCATCACAAACACTTTGAACCTTGTTCATAACCTCTCACAAAGCAAGCAAGCCACTTCCAATCTTGTTCAAGCATTGCTAGGAGTTCTGTAAGTCTCCTATAACCTTTCTTTTCTATTGTATTTGCTGTTTACATATCTTGCTTTGTCCAATTTTTCTTTGTGAACCAAAACCTCCTTTGAACCTCAAAAAGGACCTCAAAGGGGCCAAGCTTTAAAACTGTGATTTTCCACCCTTTTTTCTTCCTTTTTGTCAAGTTTCTTAACTTCCTTTAGGTTCTGAATCTTGCTTAGAAGCAGTTTCTGAACTTCTGTTTAGAAACAGCTTCTGAGTTGAAAATTCGCACACTTCGCAGAGCCAAGCCTTGCTCGCACTGCGAACACACCAGAACCTGACTTCGCAGAGCCAAGTTCTGGTTGCTCTGCGAAGTATGTGAAATTCAGAGCATGAATCAGGCATTCAAATGTCAAATTTTTGGGATTCTAGCCCTTGATTCAGAACCTAAAGAGGGTTAAAACCATTTTGGTCCAAACCCAACTCATAATCATGCACAACTTTGAAGATTTCACAAGTTCGTGCGACAAAGTTTGAATAACTTGTGAAACAAGTTACGTTCTTAATATTTTCAAAAAAACCAAGTTTGAGCAACAAGCTAAGTTTGTCTATTTCAAAAGCAAACTTGAACAACCATGTTGTTCATGATTTTCAATCCAAACGCGAACTTAAGCCGAGTTTGCTCATTCTTAAAACCAAGCTCGAATTGAGCCGAACTTGTGAACCTTCCAATTTTTGCATGTTTTATGATTGTGTTTGCCATTCAAACTTGAACCAAACTTGTTCTTGAGTTTCAATAGCTTAAGCAACAAGTAACGTTCATGATTTTTAATAAAATCGAACAACAAATTTGTTCGTGTTGTTTTCTTTTCTTTTACAAGTGTCCTTTTAAAAAGCTTTGGTTCCCTTTGAGGTTCCTCCGAGTAACAAAACCAAACTTGAATGAAACGGGAATGGCTTGACGTATGTCTCCCCAAACCTCGATTGCACGAATGCGTGACATATGTCTCGTCGCTCGGGCAATCGTCATTCCACCCTTGACGCGTCTAGCACGCTCAACTCTCCCTTGGCCCCCTTGTGGCCATTTTTACCCTTTTCTTGGCCCTCGTGGTCAATCCGAACCTTTCGCGCCTTGCGCGTTTTATTTTTAATCTTTTACGCCTTGCGCGAATTTTTCGCCTCAGTGCGTTTGTCTTTTGTTTATTTCTTTTAAAAAAAAAAAACATTCACGCCTTGCGCGAGCTTATCGCCTAGCGTCCATCTTTCACCATTTTAAAACTTTGTACGTCTTCGTACGTTTTTAAAAACCTTTGCTCAAGTCCGAGCGTAAAACTTTTCCATCAAATCATTTACTTTTATGCATTGTCGTCAGTGGCCAGCTCGGCAACAACCCGAGCAGCTGACTTTTACTTTCTTGTCGTCAATGGCCAGTTCGGCAGCAACCCGAGCAGTTGACATTTATTTTCATTACACTTTTTCTTTTTACTCAAACTTTTTCGCTCGGACGCGAACAAACTTTTTTTAACTAAAACGAACCAACATACAAACGTTTTTCTACCAAAGAACTACGTACGCTTTGAATTCTCCGACTACCGGGAGATACGTAGGAGCAAGATCGACATCTTGTCAAGCCCATTAATAAAAACCTGTTTTCCCTTTTCGTTTGTTTTTATCTCTTTCTTTATCCCGCATTATGTCTTTTATATATCTCCTTTTATACATATTTAAACACGTAAGTAAAACATCGAACCATTTTAAGCCTAAGCCGACTAAGAGGTTCCCGTTGAGTACAACGGATGTGAGGGGTGCTAATACCTTCCCCTCGCATAATCGACTTTCGAACCTAAAATCTTTTCTCAAGGCTTCCCCGAAAAATTAAAAGTTCAGTCGTAATTTAGAATTAGTGATTCAAAGCTTCCCCATAGCTTGACATCCGAAATTCGACGCGACACACTACAACATTTGTTGCCACCATATCCACATTGGTATGATGCTAATGCAAGATGCGAATACCACGCGGGGACCCCGGGGCACAACGTCGAGGGTTGTAAAGCTTTCAAGCACAAGGTCCAGGACCTTATCAACCGGAAGTTGCTGTCCTTCAAGGAGGAGAATCCCAATGTGAAGAGTAACCCATTACCGGGGCATGCGGGTCCCTCTGTAAACGCGGTGGAAGAACAAGAAGACTTTGGCCCAATCAAGGAGGTAGCCAATGTAAAGACTCCCCTGTCAGTCATTAGGGAGAGATTGACCGGTTTTGGTTTGTTTGAGGAGATGCACACTGACTGTGAAGCCTGCAAAATCAACCCGGACAAGTGCGGAAAATTGAAGAATTGTCTTCAAGAGCTAATGGACCAAGGTTGGATCCAAATGGGCTATATAAAGGATAGCACAGACGTTGCTACCTTGGAGTCTCATGACCCAAAACCTCTTGAAATCCCATACCAAAGGAGAGAGGTACCAATACCTATACAGCCCATAACATTCCATGTGCCGGCACCCTTCTCTTTTGAAAGAACAAAGAGGGTACCGTGGAATTACCAACCTGTGGCCTATGTGGAAGGAAAACCACTAGCAAGAATTGAATCCAACATCACTAACATTATCGGTGTTGGAGGAATGACAAGAAGTGGTAGAGTCTTCGCTCCGAAAGAGCTCGGGAAGGCGCCAGCTGAACTACCAAGAGAGCCGCTCAAAGAAAAGAGTGTGGAAGAGGATGAGAACCAAGCGGGACCCTCTCAAAAGGCAGCCCCACAAAAGGTGGCCGAGGAGTTTTTAAGAATAATCCAAAAGAGCGAGTATAAGATCATTGACCAGTTGGGTCAAACTCCCTCCAAGATCTCATGTTATCCCTACTACTAAGCTCGGAGGCTCACCGAGGAGCATTACTGCGGATCCTCAGCGAGGCACATGTCACTTAGGACATCCCTGTGGACCAATTCGACATGATAGTCGCAAATATTACCTCAAGTAGGTATTTGGGTTTCAACGATGATGAGTTACCCGACGAGGGGCATATTCATAACCGCGTTTTGCACATCTCTGTGAAGTGTATGGACCACATCCTCTCTCGAGTGTTAGTGGACACGGGGTCATCATTGAACGTCATGCCAAAGACTACCCTTCTAAAGTTATCATGTGAAGGGACGGTAATGAAGCCAAGCGCTTTGGTAGTAAAAGCTTTTGATGGGTCAAGAAGGGCCGTCGTAGGAGAGATTGACCTACCAGTTCAAATTGGGCCTAAGGTTTATCCATCACCTTCCAAGTCATGGATATTAATCCAACTTACAGTTGTCTTCTCGGACGACCATGGATTCACATCGCCGGAGCCATCACTTCTACCCTACACCAGAAACTTAAGTTCATTGTCGATGACAAGATGATTGTAGTTTCCGGGCAAGAGGATATGATGGTAAGCCATCTTTCATCGTTCCGTTATATAGAAACAGACGAAGAAGTTGTGGATGTTTCCTTCCAATCTTTGGAAGTGGCGAATGTCGTGACCTTAAGATCAAAGCCCAAGAAAAAGGCTAGGACAGCCATGTCATCATGGAGGGCAGTAAGAGAAGCTCTAGAAGAGAGTAGACCCACTGGATGGGGCAAGATGGTGGACATACCTGAGAAGAAGAATCGCTTCGGGTTAGGATATCATCCATCAGCCGAAACCTCCTCAAAGCTTCAAAAGCAAGGGATCCTTCCTATTTTGGAAACATTTGTCAGTGCGGATTTTATCAATGAAGACCAAGTGGCTCTACTTGAAGACGCGGATGAAGACATACCCGATTTAGTGTACCGTTGTGCTTCGGATGAAACTTTGAACAACTGGAGAGTTATCGCAATTCCCGAAATCATAACCAAGATCAAGTAATATACCATGTTTGTTTTTGCTTTTGAAAAAAAATCATTTAGCTCTGCCCAAGGCAAATGATTAGTTGTGTGAGGCCCCCCATGTTTTAAGTTATTTTAAATCATAAATAAAATTGCATTTTATGTCCAATTGAGTCCTTTTTCTTTTGTTCTTTAATTGCATTTGTTTTTTTAAAAAAAAAAAATTTTTTTGCTACAAAAGCCTAAAATCAAATCATACTCATCCAGATCCACAAATCCACCCTCCAAAAACAACACTTCCTTAATCCCTTATGACTTCGATTTCCCGGTTAATCAAACGGAAGATAATGAAGAGGACGATTATGAACTGCCTGAAGAATTGTCCAGACTTGCAAATCAAGAGGATAGGGTAATACAACCTCACAAGGAGCCAGTTGAAATGGTCAACTTGGGGACCGAAGAAGATAAGAAAGAGGTCAAAGTGGGTGCCTCCCTGCAAGAGGATGTGAAGGAAAAGTTGGTTAAGCTTCTACAAGAGTATGTGGATGTATTCGCTTGGTCGTATCAAGACATGCCAGGTTTAGACCCTAACATCGTCGTACATAAACTGCCACTCAAGCCAGAATGCCCACCAATAAAGCAGAAATTGAGAAGAACCTGACCCGACATGGCTCTCAAGATTAGAGAGGAGGTCAAAAAGCAGTTCGATGCCGGCTTTTTAGCCGTAACCAAGTATCCCACATGGGTTGCCAACATTGTGCCAGTCCCAAAGAAGGACGGCAAAGTTAGGATGTGTGTGGATTATCGGGACTTGAATAAAGCAAGCCCGAAGGATGATTTCCCGCTACCACATATTGACATATTGGTAGACAACACCGCCCAATTCTCATTCTTCTCCTTCATGGACGGCTTCTCAGGATATAACCAAATCAAAATGGCTCCAGAAGACATGGAGAAAACCACATTCATCACCCCATGGGGAACTTTCTGCTATAAGGCAATGCCCTTCGGATTAACAAATGCCGGAGCAACATACCAAAGAGCAATGGTGACTCTTTTCCATGACATGATTCATAAGGAAATAGAGGTCTACGTCGATGACATGATTGCCAAATCCCAAATGGAGGAGGATCATCTAGTCCATTTGCAAAAGCTTTTCGAACGCCTGAGAAAGTTCAAGCTGCGCTTAAATCCTAACAAGTGCACATTTGGTGTTAGATCCGGAAAGTTATTGGGTTTCATTGTCAGCCAAAGGGGTATTGAAGTGGATCCTGACAAGGTAAAGGCCGTCCAAAACATGCCAGCGCCAAATACCAAGAAAGAGGTCCATGGGTTCTTAGGAAGATTGAACTACATCGCTAGGTTCATCTCACACATGACAGCCACCTGCGAACCAATCTTCAAACTGCTAAGGAAGAATCAAGCCGTTCAGTGGAACAGCCAAGAGGCGTTTGACAAGATCAAACAATACCTGCAAGAACCACCAATTTTAATACCTCCGATTCCAGGCAAACCCCTCATTTTATACATAACCGTGCTTGAGGGATCAATGGGTTGTGTGTTAGGACAACAACATGAAACGGGAAGAAAAGAGCACGCGATCTACTACCTAAGCAAGAAGTTCACCGACTGTGAATTAAGGTATACTCCACTTGAAAAGACTTGCTGCGTTTTAGCATGGGCTGCTCGACGCTTAAGACAATACATGTTGACCCATACAACTTGGTTGATATCAAAGATGGATCCCATCAAGTACATCTTTGAAAAGCCTGCCCTCACAGGAAAGATAGCCCGTTGGCAAATGCTGCTGTCTGAGTACGACATCCAATATGTTGCTTAAAAGGCTATAAAAGGGAGTGTTTTATCCGAGCACCTTGCTCACCAACCATTGGAGGATTATCAACCCATACAATTTGACTTCCCCGACGAAGACGTTGTAGCCTTGAATGATGAAAAGATCATAAGCGATGATGAAGGCCAGAACCGAGAGCTCGATGGAAGCTCGCTTTCGACGGCGCCTCAAATGCCATGGGGCACGGGATCGGGGCAGTTTTAATCTCCCCAAGAAATGGATACCAAACCTTAACAGCAAGGTTATGCTTTGACTGCACCAATAACATGGCAGAATATGAAGCATGCATCCTAGGCCTCGAAGCAGCAATTGATCTAAGGATAAAAATCCTTGAAGTAAACGGTCACTCAGCCTTAGTCATCTATCAAGTCAAAGGAGAATGGGAAACAAAGCATCCCAATTTGATTCCCTACCGTGCCCGGGTTGTAGAGTTGATTGAGCATTTTGATGAAATCACCTTCCATCACATACCTCGAGAAGAAAATCAGGTGGCAGATGCTTTGGCTACATTATCATCAATGTACCAAGTAAATTTCCGCAACGAGGCGCCAATCATAAAGATGGATCATCGGGACAAACCGGTTGTATGTGCAGCAGCCGAAGAAGGACTTGACAACAAACCCTGGTTCTACGACATCAAGCGATACCTCAAGAGCAAGAGTATCCAGAAAATGTCTCACAAACCGACAAGAGAACCCTCAGGAGATTGGCATCCCTGTTCTTCCTCAGCGGAAACACCCTCTACAAAAAAAACTATGACCTGGTCTTGCTCAGATGTGTGGATAAACACGAAGCGGACATGCTCATCAAAGAAATCCACGAGGGATCTTTTGGAACCCATGCCAATGGGCATGCAATGGCAAAGAAAATCCTAAGGGCGGGTTATTACTGGCTAACCATGGAAGCTGACTGTTTCCGCTATGCCAAAACGTGTCATAAGTGCCAAATTTACGCCGACAAGGTGCATGTGCCACCAACTCCCCTGAATGTCATGACCTCACCCTGGCCATTCTCTATGTGGGGCATAGACATGATTGGAATGATCGAGCCCAAGGCTTCAAATGGACATCGCTTCATCCTCGTTGCCATCGACTATTTCACCAAGTGGGTCGAAGCAGCTTCATATGCAAACGTAACTAAACAAGTGGTAGCCCGATTCATCAAAAAGGAAATCATTTGCCGTTACGGCACTCCCCACAAAATCATCACAGATAATGGGGCAAACCTAAACAACAACACGATGAAGGAGTTGTGCAAAGACTTCAAGATCGAGCATCATAATTCCTCGCCGTATCGGCCAAAGATGAACAGTGCGGTAGAAGCAGCCAATAAGAACATCAAGAAAATCATCCAGAAGATGGTAAAAACATACAAGGATTGACACGAGATGCTTCCCATTGCGCTACATGGCTACAGAACAGCCATTCACACTTCAACTAGGGCAACCCCTTTTTCCTTAGTATACGGTATGGAGGCCGTGCTTCCCATTGAGGTTGAGATTCCTTCGTTAAGGGTCTTGATGGAAACCAAGCTAGAAGAAGCCGAATGGGTCCAAACAAGGTTCGACCAACTGAACCTCATAGAGGAGAAGCGTCTAACAGCATTGTGTCATGGACAGCTGTACCAAAGGAGACTCAAGAGGGCATTCGACAAAAAGGTCCGTCCTCGAGGATTCAAAGAAGGAGACCTAGTGCTCAAGAAGATATTACCCATCCACAAAGATCCCCGTGGGAAATGGACTCCCAGCTATGATGGACCATACGTGGTAAAGAAAGCCTTCTCTGGCGGAGCTTTAATCATCACCACTATGGACGGAGAAGAGTTCCCACTCTCAGTAAACTCTAACGCAGTCAAGAAGTACTATGCCTAAGAAAAAAAAGAAAAGCTCGCTAAATCGAAAACCTGAAAGGGTGGTTTAGGCAATAGAGAGCGTCCTGGTAGATCGAAAACCTGAAAGGACGGTCTAGGCAAAAATTAAAGACATCAAAAGGGAAATACACCCCGGTGGACTGAAAACTCGAAAGAGCGGTCCAGGTAAAACTTAGGGGTTTCAAAACAAAACGAAAGGCAAAGGACTGCAACATTCAAGATCCGGACAAGATTCAAGAGGGGAAGAATCGGTCTCGTCATCATCTTTCAAAGGCAAAGGGATTTCAAGTCATAAGGAAAATAGAATGTATTGTACCAAAACAACCCTCAAACAAATTTCTTTTTGTTTTTGCTTTTTGTTATCTTTCTCTATCTTTTCCCCAGAGGAGTAATCACTTCTTACTTCATGTATTGTTACCCATTCAAGGGATCAAATCTGCATTGAATAAAATCATTTTTTACCTTTTTCATTATTTTGTGTTCTCATCAGCGCATAAATTTTGGTTTTATTCATGAAAAAAATACATTGAAACATGGGAAATAATAACAAAAGACTCCAAGCCTAAAACGATTTGGTCAATCATCTTAAGACTTATGCTCTTTGTCGCGTCGAATTTCGGATGTCAAGCTATTGGGGAAGCTTTGAATCACTAATTCTAAATTACGACTGAACTTTTAATTTTTCGGGGAAAAAGGAAAAAAGTTCTAAATTACCTTGAGAAAAGATTTTAGGTTCGAAAGTCGATTATGCGAGGGGAAGGTATTAGCACCCCTCACATCCGTTGTACTCAACGGGGACCTCTTAGTCGGCTTAGGCTTAAAATGGTTCGATGTTTTACTTACATGTTTAAATATGTAGAAAAGGAAATATATAAAAGACATAATGCGGGATAAAGAAAGAGATAAAAACAAACGAAAAGGGAAAAACAAGTTTTTTATTAATGGGCTTGACAAGATGTCGATCTTGCTCCTACGTATCTCCCGGTAGTCGGAGAATTCAAAGCGTACGTAGTTCTTTGGTAGAAAAACGTTTGTATGTTGATTCGTTTTAGTTAAAAAAGGTTCGATCGCGTCCGAGCGAAAAAGTTTGAAAAAAATAAAAAGTGTAATGAAAATAAATGTCAACTGCTCGGGTTGTTGCCGAACTGGCCATTGACGACAAGAAAGTAAAAGTCAGCTGCTCGGGTTGTTGCCGAGCTGGCCACTGACGACAATGCATGAAAATAAATGATTTGATGAAAAAGTTTTACGCTCGGACGTGAGCAAAGGTTTTAAAAACGTACGAAGACGTACAAAGTTTAAAAATGGTGAAAGATGGACGCTAGGCGATAAGCTCGCGCGAGGCGTGAATGTTTTTTTTAAATAAAGACAAACGCACTGAGGCGAAAAATTCGCGCAAGGCGTAAAAAAGGTTAAAAATAAAACGCGCAAGGCGCGAAAGGTTCGGATTGACCACGAGGGCCAAGAAAAAGGTAAAAATGGCCATAAGGGGGGCCAATGGAAAGTTTAGCGTACTGGACGCGTCAAGGGTGGAATGACGATTGCCCGAGCGACGAGACATACGTCACGCATTCGTGCAATCGAGGTTTGGGGAGACATACGTCAAGCCATTCCCGTTTCATTCAAGTTTGGTTTTGTCACTCTAAGGAATCTCAAAGGGAACCAAAGCTTTAAAAGGATACATGTAAAAGAAAAGAAAACACGAACAAATTTGTTGTTCGATTTTATTAAAATCATGAACGTTACTTGTTGCTTAAGTTATTGAAACTCAAGAACAAGTTTGGTTCAAGTTTGAATGGCAAACACAATCATAAAACATGCAAAACGTTGGAAAGTTCACAAGTTCGGCTCAATTCGAGCTTGGTTTAAAAAGTGAGCAAACTCGGCTTAAGTTCGCGTTTAGATTGAAAATCATGAACAACATGGTTGTCCAAGTTTGTTTTGAAATAGACGAACTTAGCTTGTTGCTCAAACTTGTTGTTTTGAAAATATTAAGAACATAACTTGTTTCACAAGTTATTCAAATTTTGTCGCACGAACTTGTGAAACCTTCAAAGTTGTGCATGATTATGAGTTGGGTTTGGACCAAAATGGTTTTAACCCTCTTTAGGTTCTGAATCAAGGGCTAGAATCCCAAAAATTTGACATTTGAATGCCTGATTCATGTTCTGAATTTCACATACTTCGCAGAGCAACCAGAACTTGGCTCTGCGAAGTCAGGTTCTGGTGTGTTCGCAGTGCGAGCAAGGCTTGGCTCTGCGAAGTATGCGAATTTCTTAACTCAGAAGCTGTTTCTGAACAGAAGTTCAGAAACTGCTTCTAAGCAAGATTCAGAACCTAAAGGAGGTTAAGAAACTTGACAAAAAGGAAGAAAAAAAGGTGAAAAAAACACAGTTTTAAAGCTTGGCCCCTTTGAGGTCCTTTTTTGGGGTTCAAAGGAGGTTTTGGTTCACAAAGCGAAATTGGACAAAGCAAGATATGTAAACAGCATATACAGTAGAAAAGAAAAGTTATAGGAGACTTACAGAACTCCTAGCAATGCTTGAACAAGACTGGAAGTGGCTTGCTTGCTTTGGGAAAGGTTATGAACAAGGTTCAAAGTGTTTGTGATGGACTGGTTTTGTGCTGCAATGCAAGGGATTTTTGGAGTGAATTTCGTGTGTATTGGCTCTCTGAATTGGTCTGTTTCTAACTGGTTTTTGATGTGTTCAATTGTGTGTGATCCTTATGCCTTGCCCTTCCTTTTATAGGCATAAATGCAAATCCTTGTAATGATGAACAATGATGAATAAAATCCTAAAACACTAGCTGATCATGAGCTAAACTCAGGCTAGATCACTTTGCATTTAATGCTAATGGATAGAACTTGCTTTGCCTTGTGCCAAGGGGCAAGGTCTTGACTGATCTCAGCCACAAATGCCATTGATTCTAGAAGGTAATGATGGTAAAAACTGTAAAACAGGGCAGCTGCAAAAGGGATGATTCTTGGGATCAATCCTTGCAATCTTGGGGGGTCAAACAATCAAAACGTGTACTGCCATGTACAGGGAGATTGGGGGAATCAAAATCAGCATGTGGGCTTATGTGTGGGGGAAGAAATCCAGCTCAAAACAGGGCATGTCACACAGCTTTTTTGCAACATAAACCACTTGGGATTGACTGCTTTTGGCAGGGAAAAAGGGAAGGAAATGGATCAAGCAGCTGGCTGGCATGTTTAGGTTGGGTGAGGGGTCAATTTGGGGGGACAAAAACTGACCAAGGATAGCCAATTTGTTTGATCACATGAGAGGTTAGAAGAAAGTTCTTCTTTCCTTTTACCTTTAATGTCACACATTAAATCCTGCCTTGCTGCACCAAATCAGTCACAAAATAGCAATAATACAAGTAATAATACTACTAATGATAATTGTAGTTGAAAGCAAAAAAGATAAACAACTATATAAAAATCTGCAGAATTTTCGCAGAGGTCGCAGTGCGAAGGTGAGTTCGCACTGCGAACTTCACTTTTTTTGATTTTTTTGTATAAAATAAAAGGTTAAAATGGGGAAATAAATAATAAAAACAATAATAATAATAAATGATAAAAATGCAAATGGCAACAAAAATGAATAAAAATAGTAATGACAATAATAAGGAAAATGATGATAATAAATAAAACTTAATAATATTAAAAGATAAAAACTAATAGTAATAAAATAATAATGATATTATTAAAGGAAAATAAAATAACATAACAATAATAATATTAAGGATAATGATGATGATATAAAATATTATAGCAATAATAAAAGGTAAAAAATAAATAATGAGATAATAAAAATATAACACCCATAAAAAATATAAGTCAAAAAATGGGGTATGACACTCTTCAGCAGAAATTGTTGAGTATTTTGGTGTTGGCTTATTTTGGTAAATCCAATGTGTTGAATAGAAGTATCTTAATGTGTAGCACAAATCTTCAGTTGCAAGTTTTTTATTTTGAAGTCATTCAGAAGCTGAAATCTCCTTCAGAAGCTGAAAGTTACTTCAGAAGCTAAAATGTGCTTTTGAAGCATCAGACGCACTGTAGCAGAGTTGACTTTCGTTGACTTCATCAGAAACTGGTTTTTCTGAATTGTTTTGGCACGAATCTTTGCGAGATTTAACAAGGATTTATTCAAGCATGTTGATTCTAGAAGGCCTGATTAAATTGGAGAAGATCTTTGAAGATTTGGCTCGTGTTTATGAATGTTCTTATTTTACTGAAGCAATCTTTGAGAGATATGTTGCAGTTTTATTTGTTTCCTTTTCAAGCCATTCATTATTCAGAAACATATCTTTTTGAGAAGATTTAATTCAGATTAATGTTGCTTGCTGAAGATTATAAAAGGAGTGCTAATGCTATTATTCAAGACTTACGAAGAGAATAGAAAAATTCAGAGAATTTGAGTCTTAGAGTTTTTTAAGCTGTTAGCTTTGTGTTGTGCACCACTCATATGTTTTGAGTTGGTTTAGTGTTTTTATTGAGTTGTAATCACTCTAAGCCTGTAGGTATGAGTGCTGTCTTTATGTATTGAAGTTATTTCTTCAAAACAGAGTAGTTTTTGTTAAGGGGTTCAGTAACAGGTTTGTTACTTGAATAGGAAGTTAGTGGTCTCTAATACTCAACGTGTTGGGTAGAATTCAAGACTAGGAGGAAGTTAATTGCTTAGGCTGGGAACTGGGAGTCAGTGTCTTGAGTCATAAGGATTAATTCCTATAGTGAAATTCCTTCCTGGATTGGTATCCCCCAGAGTATGAGGTGTTTACTCCGAACTGGGTTAACAAACCTTGTGTTCTTTAGCTTTCCTGCACTTTTTTTTTTCTGCTGCTTAACTGTTTTTAATTGTGCTAAGTTTAGTTCAGAACCTGTTTACTCTTTGTTATTGCCTGGCCAGAATTTCAATTGGTATCAGAGCAGGCACCCTGCCTGTGTTTTGGGTGAGATCTAGAGGAGTTAATATCTGGCAAGCATGGATAGAGAAGGAGGCTATGTCAATAGACCACCCCTACTAGATGGCACAAACTATGAGTATTGGAAGTCTAGGTGTGTGCTTTTCTAAAGTCTATTGACAGCAGGACTTGGAAAGCTGTGATTAAGGGCTGGGATCATCCTGTGGTTTTGGACAAGGATGGGAACAAGACTGAAGTTTTGAAGCCTGAAGAGGAGTGGACCAAAGCTGAAGATGACTTGTCTCATGGGAATTCAAAAGCCTTAAATGCTATTTTCAATGGTGTTGATAAAAACATGTTCAGACTCATCAAGCAATGTACAGTTGCAAAGGATGCCTGGGAAATCTTAAAAACAACTCATGAAGGAACCTCTAAAGTGAAGATGTCCAGGCTCCAGTTGCTGACCACCAAATTTGAGAACCTGAAGATGATGGAAGATGAAACTATTCAGGATTTCTACATGAATGTGCTGGACATGGCAAATTCCTTTGATTCACTTGGGAAAAGATGTCTGATGAAAAGATAGTAAGAAAAATCCTCAGGTCCTTCCCAGAAGATTTGATATGAAGGTTACAGCCATAGAAGAAGCTCATGACATCACCACCATGAAGGTTGAAGAGCTCATTGGTTCTTTGTTGAACTTTGAGACCGCTTTTTTGTAAACAGCCTGAGAAGAAAGGAAAAGGTGTAGCTTTTACTGTGAATTCTGAAGCTGATGATCAACAAGAGTCTGATGAAGATGACTTATAAGAAGCTCTAGTGTTGCTGGGAAAACAATTCAACAAGATTCTGAAGAATGTCGACAGAAAAGCCAAAGCCAAAGGTCAGAACTTCAGATTCAACAACAAGAAGCAACAAACTGATGTGAAAAAGACCAAGTCTGAGGAGAAAAGTAATCAAGCTAAAGGTGTGCAGTGCTATGAGTGTGAGGGTTATGGACATATCAAAACTGAATGTCCTACTTTTCTTAAGAAGCAGAAGAAGAAGAGCCTAGCTGTTGCATGGTCTGATGATGATTCTGAAGAAGATGCTGTAAGTGAATCTGGTATGTGTGATACTGGTCTGGTGGTAAGGTCAGGAGCTAATTCAAAGACTGAAGCAGTTTTAGAGTCTGAAACATTTTCAGAGTCTGACTCAGAGTCTGAAGCTTCATCTCTGTCTGATGTTGCTAAAACCTCATATGATGAACTGGCTGACAACTATAGGAAGCTATATACCAGAAGTGCTGAAGTGTGCAAACAAGTTCTGGATCAGAAGGAGACTATATGTCAACTGGAGGCTGAAAAAGGTGAACTGTTAGTGCAAAATTCAGAACTGAAAGAAGAAGTAAGCCAGCTAAATTCCCAACTTGAGAACATGAAAAAGCAGGTGAGGATGATGAATACTGCTACTGATATGTTGGAGGAAATTTTGGATGCTCAGAAGCAAGGAAAACATAAGGGCTTAGGTTTTGTTGATGAGAGTCTGAAGCTCAAGCAGAAAATTCCTGTTAATAAGTTTGTTCCTGCTTCTGGAACCAATGATTCTATGGTTGGAACTTCAAAGATGAGATCTCAGATACAAGGTCAGAAGCAAACTCAGATGAGACCTCAGAAGCATGTTCAGATGCAACCTCAGAAGCATGTTCAGATGCAACCTCAGAAGCATGCTCAGATGCAACCCCAAAAGTACAACAGAAGGAGGAATACCTGGATCTGTCATCACTGTGGTAAGAAGGGGCATATTAAACCTTTTTGCTTTAAGTTATATGGCTATCCTGAACATTTTCAATATAGAAGAGTGCAACCAGCTGCTATTAGAAACAATGTTCAGAAGGTATGGAAACCTAAAGTTCAGAATGTAGGCCTTATTGCTCATACCTCATTGAGAGCCACTTCTAGAGAGGACTGGTACTTTGATAGTGGTTGTTCAAGGCACATGACTGGTGTGAAGAAGCTGCTGAGCAATATCAAACCATATTCCAGAAGCTACGTGACATTTGGTGATGGAGCAAGAGGTGAGATTCTGGGTATTGGTGATTTAATCAGTGAAGGTTTGCCTAGATTGAATGATGTGCTGTTGGTGAAAGGTTTAACTTCTAATCTGATCAGTATTAGCCAACTTTATGATCAAGACTTAAAAGATAATTTCAACAAGCAAGAGTGTTTTGTGACTGATCAAGAAGGTAAAGTTCAGATGAGGGGCTGCAGATCCAAAAATAATTGTTATTTATGGGTGTCTGATGAAGAAAGAAGCCTGACTTCTTGTCAAGCTCTGGCACCAGAAACTGGGACATTTGCACCTGAAAGGCATGAAGAAAATCCTAAGTACTGAAGCTATCAGAGGTGTACCTAATCTGAAGATCAATGAGGACAGTGTTTGTGGTGATTGTCAAATTGGGAAACAAACAAGAAAGTCTCATCCCAGATTAGTTCATCAGGTAACTACTAAAGTACTAGAACTTTTACATATGGATTTAATGGGGCCTATGCAAGTAGAAAGTATTGGAGGAAAAAGGTATGCATTTGTAATGGTAGATGACTACTCAAGATTCACATGGGTTAATTTTGTTAGAGAGAAGTCTGATACTTTTGAAGTGTTTAAAGACTTATGCACTCAATTACAAAGAGAGAAGGATTGTGGTATTATCAGAATCAGAAGTGATCATGGCAAGGAATTTGAAAACAAGAGATTTTCAGAATTCTGTATTTCTGAAGGTATAAAACATGAATTTTCTGCACCTATAACACCTCAACAAAATGGTGTAGTTGAGAGGAAGAATAGGACATTAGCAGAATGTGCAAGGGTAATGCTGCATGCTAAGAAGTTACCTTATATGTTTTGGGCTGAAGCCATGAATACTGCCTGCTATATCCATAACAGAGTTACTTTGAAGAAGGGAACAGCCTGTACTTTATATGAATTATGGAAAGGGAGAAAGCCAACTGTGAAATACTTTCATGTGTTTGGGAGCAGATGCTACATTTTGGCTGACAGAGAAAATAGGAGAAAATTGGATCCTAAGTCTGATGAAGGTATATTTTTGGGATATTCAGTAAACAGCAAAGCCTATAGGGTGTTTAACTCAAGAACTAAAGTTGTGATGGAGAGCATAAATGTGGTTATTGATGATCTCTCTGCTGAAGTTATTCCAGAGTCTAAAGCCTCAGAAGATCAAACTTCAGAAGCAGAAAATCATCCAGAGTCTGAAGAAGCAGAAGTGCATCCGGATCATGTTCCTACTAGTAAAGGGCCATCAATTAGAGTTCAGAAGGATCATCCTAAAGAGCTAATCATTGGGAGTTTAGATCAAGGGGTCAGAACCAGGAGATCAGACTCAGCTGCTACAGATTCATGTTTTGTGTCTAAGTTTGAACCAAAAAATGTAAAAGAAGCCCTAACTGATGAATTTTGGATTGAAGCAATGCAAGATGAGTTGAATCAATTCAAAAGGAGTGAAGTGTGGGATCTAGTTCCAAGACCTGAAGGTCTGAATGTGATTGGCACTAAATGGATATACAAGAATAAAATAGATGAAAATGGTACTGTAGTCAGAAACAAGGCAAGGTTGGTTGCTCAGGGTTATACTCAAGTAGAGGGATTGGATTTTGATGAAACCTTTGCACCTGAGGCCAGACTAGAGTCCATAAGACTACTATTGGGTGTATCCTGCATTCTCAAGTTCAAGCTATTTCAGATGGATGTGAAGAGTGCATTTCTGAATGGATATCTGCAAGAAGAAGTTTATGTTGAACAGCCTAAGGGTTTTGTGGATCATCAGTTTCCAGATCATGTGTACAAGTTGAAGAAAGCCTTATATGGGTTAAAGCAAGCACCAAGAGCATGGTATGAAAGACTGACTCAGTTTCTTGTGGCTCAAGGGTACAGAAAAGGTGATTCTGATAAGACATTATTTGTGAAGAATGAACATGGAAGTTTGATGATTGCTCAGATCTATGTTGATGACATAGTATTTGGTGGGATGTCTCAGAAGATGGTCAAATTGTTTGTTCAGCAAATGCAGTCAGAATTTGAAATGAGTTTAGTTGGTGAGCTGACATATTTTCTTGCATTGCAAGTCAAGCAAATGGAAGATACCATCTTTATTTCTCAGAGTAAAAATGCTAAAAACATTGTGAAAAAGTTTGGTATGGAATCTGCTGCTCATAAGAGGACACCAGCTGCTACTCATCTGAAACTAACCAAAGATGAATATGGAGTATCAGTTGATCAAAGCCAATACAGAAGTATGATTGGGAGCCTATTGTACTTGACTGCAAGCAGACCTGATATCACATTTGTTGTTGGAGTTTGTGCAAGATATCAAGCTGATCCTAAAATGAGTCATCTAACTCAAGTGAAGAGAATTCTGAAATATGTGAATAGTACAAGTGATTATGGGATCATGTATTCTCATAGTTCAAGTTCTGAGTTAATGGGATTTTGTGATGCTGACTGGGCTGGAAGTGCTGATGACAGGAAGAGCACCTCAGGAGGTTGTTTCTGAAATTCTGGCCAGGCAATAAACAGAGTTTCCAGGTTCTGAACCAAACAGGTTCTGAACAAAACGCAGGGCACAAAAAATTGCTTAAAACAGAGCACACACAAACATAACACAAGCAGCAAAATAAAGTGCAGGAAAGTAAAAAGGCACACACGGTTTGTTAACCCAGTTCAGAGTAAACACCTCCTACTCTAGGGGATACCAATCCAGGAAGGAAATCCACTATTGGATTTAATCCTTAAGACTCAGACACTGACTCCCAGTTCCTATCCCAAGCAATTAACCTCCACCTAGTCAGACTTCTACCCAACACGTTGAGTATTAGAATCCTCTAACTTCCTATTCAAGTAACTAAACCCAGCCACTTAAACAACCCTTAACAATACCCTGTTTTTGAATATACTTTCAAAGACAAAACTTCATTCGTACCTAAAGGCTTAGAATGAATTACAACTCTATAAAAACACTAAACCAACTCAAAACATATGAGTGGTGCACAAAACAAAGCTAACAGCTTAAAACTAACACAGACTCAATTTTCTGAATTTTTAACTCTGTAAAACGTAAGTCTTGAATGGCAGCAGCACTCCTCCTTATATAGTCTTCAGTCTTGCAGCATAAATAACAAACTAATCTTCTGAATTGATTTGTTACTGAATTAAGATTGATCCAATAGAGTAGCAAATAAAACTGCTTTGAATCTTTGAAAGACCATAACAAGAAAATACGACATTCATAACTTTGAACCAAATCTTCAATAAAATCTTCTCCAATTCAACAGCAATCTAGAAGCAATAATCCTGGAACAAATCCTTGCCAAACTTTGCTAAGATTCGCATAAAAACAACTTGAAAATATCAGCTTCTGATGAAGTCAACAAAAGCCAACGCGTCCATCAGAACCTGATTTCAGCTTCTGAACAGCTACAGTGCTTCTGATGAGACATTCAGCTTCTGATGTAGATTTCAGCTTCTGAATGGCTTCAAATGAGAAAACTTGTAACTTAAGAAATGTTCTACATAAGGAGATGCTTCTATTCCATGTTTGGTTTTGCCAAACAATGCAGCCAACACCAAAAGACTCAACAATCTCACCCTTTGGCTAAAACCATCCAAGTTCTTCAATCTCCCATAACATAAGCTCAACAAAGAAGAACTCCACAGATATTAATCATAACAATGAGATAAGCAGCGGATTCTGCTATGATTAACATGAAAAAACACAGCCCAGCTTCAGTGAAGCACACAACAACCAAGTACTGATCAACTTTTGATCACAATCATGGTATTAGAGCTACTGATCAACTCCTGATCATCACAAACACTCCCCCTGAAGCTTTACAAATACATAAACAAACACTCCAGCTTCACATGCAGACTCCCCCTTACTACTGCACTACAGAGAAATGGTATCAGAACATATCAGAAGCACACTTCAGAGCACACTTGATCTTCAGGACCACAAAAACACTCAGGATCATAACAATCTTGTACTACCCCTGAGACACATATTCCCCCTTGATCATATCTGGACATATTTTGTTACTGCAAAGGTTCTTCAGGAGCATAATGCTTGGTATCAGAGACAAACTAGTCACCTTCTGAATCAATGGCACACATTCTGAACAACTCTTGTCTGAAATCAAACATAGATTTTTCTCCCCCTTTTTAGCCACAAAATTATGACAAACATCAGTCTTCAAATAGGGATGAAAATCAAAATAGGTAACACAGTTCCTTGAAAACATATCAGACTCAGACTCAGGTTCAGGATCACACTTAGCATAGGCATAACTGGCAGGTACTCTATCTTCCTCACATCCAGTTTGCATTAATTGCTATAAGTCTTCATGAAGACACACACCTAACTTGCTTCTCAGATTCTCAAATTGTTTAGCATCTAAGGCCTTTGTGAATATGTCAGCAATTTGGTCTTCAGTAACCACATGTTCCAGCTGAATAATCTTGTCCTCCACAAGGTTTCTGATAAAATGATGTCTGATGTCTATGTGTTTAGTTCTGCTGTGCTGTATTGGGTTCTTAGAGATGTTGATAGCACTCAGGTTGTCACAAAATAAGGTCATGGTTCCCTGGTTAATGTTGTATTCCTCCAGCATCTGTTTCATCCACACCAGTTGTGAGCAACTACTTCCAGCAACAATGTACTCAGCCTCAGCAGTTGACAATGAAACACAATTTTGTTTCTTGCTAAACCAAAAAATTAGATTATTTCCCAAAAAGAAACAACCTCCTGAGGTGCTCTTCCTGTCATCAGCACTTCCAGCCCAGTCAGCATCACAATATCCCATCAGTTCAGAACTTGAACTGTGTGAGTACATGATTCCATAGTCACTTGTGCTGTTCACATACTTCAGGATCCTTTTAACTTGTGTCAGATGACTCATCTTAGGATCAGCTTGGTATCTTGCACATACTCCAACAACATAAGTGATATCAGGTCTGCTTGCAGTTAAATACAATAAGCTCCCTATCATGCTTATGTACTGACTTTGATCAACTGAAACTCCATGTTCATCTTTTGTCAACTTCAGATGAGTAGCAGCTGGTGTCTTCTTATGAGCAGCTGACTCCATTCCAAACTTCTTCACTATGTTCTTGGCATATTTACTCTGAGAGATGAAGATTGTATCTTCCATTTGCTTGACTTGTAATCCAAGAAAATAAGTAAGTTCACCAACTAAGCTCATTTCAAATTCTGACTGCATTTGCTGAACAAACAGTTTGACCATCTTCTGAGACATTCTTCCAAAAACTATGTCATCAACATAAATTTGAGCAATCATCAGACTCCCATTTTCATCTTTCACAAACAAAGTCTTATCAGAACCACCTTTTCTGTATCCTTGAGCAACAAGAAACTGAGTTAATCTTTCATACCATGCTCTTGGTGCTTGCTTCAATCCATACAAGGCCTTCTTCAGTTTGTAAACATGATTAGGAAATTTATGATCCATAAATCCTTTAGGCTGTTCAACATACACTTCTTCTTGCAGATATCCATTCAGAAATGCACTCTTCACATCCATCTGGAATAATTTGAACTTGAGAATGCAGGATACTCCTAACAGTAATCTTATGGACTCTAGTCTGGCAACAGGTGCAAAGGTTTCATCAAAGTCCAATCCCTCTACTTGAGTATAACCCTGAGCAACCAACCTTGCCTTGTTTCTGACTACTGTACCATTTTCATCTGTTTTATTCTTGTATATCCATTTAGTGCCAATCACATTCAACCCTTCAGGTCTTGGTACCAGATCCCACACTTCACTCCTTTTGAATTGATTCAACTCATCTTGCATTGCTTCAATCCAAAATTCATCAGTCAGGGCTTCTTTCACATTTTTAGGCTCAAACTTTGACACAAAGCATGAATCAGTAGCAGCAGCATCTGATCTCCTGGTTCTGACACCTTGATCTAAGCTTCCAATGATTAAGTCTTTAGGATGATCCTTCTGAACTCTAATTGATGGCCCTTTACCATTAGGAACTTGATATGGTTGATCTTCTGCTTCTTCAGACTCTGGATGTTTTTCTGCTTCTGAAGTTTGTTCTTCTGAGGCTTCAGACTCTGGAATAACTTCAGATTCATCCTTTTCATTCTCAGTAGACAGATCATCAATCACAACATTTATGGACTCCATCACAACCTTGGTTCTGGAATTAAACACCCTATAAGCTCTGCTGTTCACTAAATAATCCAGGAATATGCCCTCATCAGACTTAGGATCCAGTTTTCTTCTATTTTCCCTGTCAGCCAAAATGTAGCATCTGCTCCCAAAAACATGGAAATATTTGACTGTAGGCTTCCTCCCTTTCCATAATTCATATAGAGTACAAGCTGTTCCCTTCTTCAAAGTGACTCTATTGTGAATGTAACATGTTGTGTTCATTGCTTCAGCCCAGAACATATATGGAAGTTTCTTAGCATGCAGCATTACTCTTGCACATTCTGCTAAAGTCCTATTCTTTCTCTCAACTACACCATTTTGCCGAGGTGTGATAGGTGCAGAGAACTCATGCTTTATACCTTCAGAAGCACAGAATTCTGAAAAGCTCTTGTTTTCAAATTCTTTGCCATGATCACTTCTGATTCTGATAATCCCATTGTCCTTCTCTCTTTGTAGTTGAATGCACATCTCTTTAAAACTTCAAAAGTGTCAGACTTTTCTCTAACAAAGCAGACCCATGTGTATCTTGAGTAGTCATCTACCATTACAAATGCATATCTTTTTCCTCCAATACTTTCTACTTGCATAGGCCCCATTAAATCCATATGAACAAATTATAATACTTTAGTAGTTACCTGGTGAACTAATCTGGGATGAGACTTTCTTGTTTGTTTACCAATCTGACAATCACCACAAACACTGTCCTCATTGATCTTCAGATTAGGCACACCTCTGATAGCTTCAGTACTTAGGATTTTCTTCATGCCTTTCAAGTGCAAATGTCCCAGTTTCTGGTGCCAGAGCTTTACTTCCTCTTCTGAGCTCATAAGACAAGAAGTCAGACTTCTTTCTTTTTCAGAAACCCATAAATAACAATTGACTTTGGATCTGCAGCCCCTCATTTGAATTTTATCTTCCTGATCAGTAACAATACACTCCTGCTTGTTGAAATTCACTTTTAAATCCTGATCACATAGTTGGCTGATACTGATCAGGTTAGAAGTTAACCCTTCCACCAGCAGCACATCATTAAGTCTGGGCAAACCTTCACTGATCAAATCACCAATACCCAGAATCTGACCTTTTACACCATCTCCAAATGTCACATAACTTCTGGAGTATGATCTGATATTTCTCAGCAGCTTCTTCACACCAGTCATGTGCCTTGAACACCCACTATCAAAGTACCAGTCTTCTTTTGAAGTGGCTCTCAATGAAGTATGAGCAATCAGGCCTACATTCTGAATTTTGGGCTTCCACACCTTCTGAACATTGTGTCTGATAGCAGCTGGTTCAACTCTTCTAAACTGAAAATGTTCAGGATAGCCATAAAGTTTTGAAGCAGAATGGTTTGATATGCCCTTTCTTTCCACAATGATGACAGATCCATGGATTATTTCTCCTCCTTCTATTTCTGAAAAATTTCTGGGGTTGCTTCTGAGGTAGCATCTGAACATGCTTCTGACCTTGCATCTGAGGTCTCTTCTGACCTTGCTTTTGAGTTCTCATCTTAGATGTCCCAATCATAGAATCATCAGTCTTAGTGGCAAGAACAAACTGACTAACAGGTTTTTTCTCCTTGAGCTTCAGACTCTGATCAACATAACCTAACCCAGTTTTTCCTTGCTTTTGGACATCTAGAATTTCATCCAACACATTAGTAGCAGTATTCATCATTCTAACCTGCTTTTTCATATGCTCAAGTTGGGAATTTAACGGGTTCACTTCTTCTTTTAATTCTGAATTCTGAACAAACAGTTCACCTTTTTCAGCCTCTAGTTGACATATGGTCTCCTTCTGATCCAGAACTTGTTTGCAAACTTCAGCACTTCTGGTATACAGCTTCCTGTAGTTGTCAACTAGTTCATCATATGAGGACTTAGCAGCTTCACACACAGATGAAGCTTCAGACTCTGAGTCAAATTCTGAAAAGGTCTCAGGATCTAAAACAGCTTCCTTCTTTAAGATAGCTCCTGACCTTACCATCAAGCTAGTGTAACCCTTAGCAGATTCATTGTCAAAATCTTCATCAGACCATGAAACAGCTAGGCTTTTCTTCTGCTTCTTAAGAAAAGTAGGACATTTAGACTTGATATGTCCATACCCCTCACACTCAAAGCACTGCACACCTTTGGCTTGGTTGTTTTTCTCCTCAGACTTGGTCTTTTTGACATCAGTTTGTTGCTTCTTGTTGTTGAATCTGAAGTTATGTCCTTTGGCTTTGGCTCTTCTGTCAACATTCTTCAGAATCTTGTTGAATTGTTTTCCTAGCAACACTTGAGCTTCTGATAAGTCATCCTCATCAGACTCTTGTTGATCATCAGCTTCAGCATTCACAGTAAAAGCTATACCTTTCCCTTTCTTATCAGGCTGTTTGCAGAATGCAGTCTCAAAGTTCAACAAAGAACCAATGAGCTCTTCAACCTTCATAGCGGAAATATCATGAGCCTCTTCTATGGCTGTAACCTTCATATCAAATCTTCTGGGCAGGGACCTGAGGATTTTTCTCACTAACTTCTCATCTGACATCTTCTCCCCGAGGGAATCAAAGGAATTGGCCATATCCAGCACATTCATGTAAAAATCCTGAATGGATTCATCCTCCTTCATCTTCAGGTTCTCAAACTTGGTGGTCAGCAGCTGCAATCTGGACATCTTTACTTTAGAAGTTCCTTCATGAGTTGTTTTTAAGATTTCCCAGGCCTCCTTTGCAACAGTACATTGTTTGATAAGTCTGAACATGTTCTGGTCCACACCATTGAAGATTGCATTCAAAGCTTTTGAATTTCCCAGAGACAAGTCATCTTCAGCTTTGGTCCACTCCTCTTCAGGCTTCAAAACTCCAGTTTTGTTACCATCTTTGTCCACAACCTCAGGATGATCCCAGCCTTTTATAACAGCTTTCCAAGTTCTGCTGTCAATAGACTTTAGAAAAGCACACATCCTTGACTTCCAATACTCATAGTTTGTGCCATCTAGTAGGGGTGGTCTATTGACATAGCCTCCTTCTCTATCCATGCTTGCCAGAAATTAATCCCTCTGGATCTCACCCAAATTACAGGCAGGGTGCCTGCTCTGATGCCAATTGAAATTCTGGCCAGGCAATAAACAGAGTTTCCAGGTTCTAAACAAAACGCAGGGCACAAAAAATTGCTTAAAACAGAGCACACACAAACATAACACAAGCAGCAAAATAAAGTGCAGGAAAGTAAAAAGGCACACACGGTTTGTTAACCCAGTTCGGAGTAAACACCTCTGTCATACCCCATTTTTGACCCGTTTTTAATTCGTTTCTCTCGTCTTTTAAGCCAAAAATTTTCGTCGTTTCAGACGAAATTTCGGCAGGGAGGTATTTTATAATACCTCATTTTTTGTTCCGAAGGCGACCGTTTTTTATTTTGTTTATTTTGTTATTATTATTATTATTAGTTATTTTATTTTTATTATTTTATTTTATTCTTTTAATTTCTGTTTATTATTAGTGTTTCTGTTTTTTATTATTTATTTATTTTCGTTTTTTTATTATTACTATTTTTTATTTTACTATTGGTATTTATCTTTTTCAGTTTTTATCCAATTTTCAGTCCAAGCCCCAAAGGGGTAATTTTGTCTTTGCATATTTCTAGTCCAGGCCTATTTAAGGCATTTATTACTGTTCACATCAGAAGGGAGTACACAGTCAGTCAGAACCAGTCAGTACCAACCACCATCAACCACCAACAATTCAAAACCCGGCCACCGGAAAACAACAATCCGGTCACCGGAAAACTAACTTTTTTTTTCCTCTTTTCTCTTCTCTCTCTCGGCCACCCACCAACTCATCCACACACCACACGACCGCGCAACCCACCACCACCAAACCAACCCGGCCACCACCCTATATCAACCCCGCGGCCAGCCTACACAACCGCGAAAAAAACCCAGCAAGCACGGCCACGCAAACCTCACTCAAACCACAAAACCCACACTAAATCCGAATCCAAACACAAAAATCACACACAAACCAAAATCGGAACCAAAACCGAACCAACAACAGCGATCTAAAGCCAAAAACAAAATCACAAGGTAGTTTTTCTTTTGAAACTTTGAGGTTAGATCTAGACTTTTTTAAGAGGAATTTGGAAAAATTAAGCCCGGATTCGGAAAAGAGAATAAAAATGGATGTCTAAAAACGTGAAAACTTTTTGAAAAGGGAGCTTTTTTTTTGCTCCGGCACGGTGGCGCCGCCGGCGGCCACCGCGCCGGATAAACTTTCCGGCCAGCTGTGTTTTCGGACTGTGAGAGAAGGAGAGAAAGAAGAGCGCATGAGAGAGAGAGAGGGGGGAGGAAATGAGGATTTTTCCTCAGTTTCTGTTTTTTAAACAAACATGAACCAGGCCCAAACACAAACACCAGCGCAGGCCCATCTCCCTTTCAGCCTTCTTCTTCCTTCTCCTCTACTCTTTTACTTTCTGCACTCCCCCTATTACTTCTGCACCCTATCTTCTTCTTTCCTTTTCTTTTTTTTTATTTTATTTCTTTTTCTTGCATTTTTATTTTTTGTTTTTTTATTTCTTATGCATTTTATTAACTGTCTTTAATTTCCAGTACCCCATGCATTTTATTATTATTGCTATTTTTTTTTATTTTATGCATTTTATTTTCCTTTATTTATTTTACGCATCATATTTAATTTTATGCCTTGCATTTTTTTTATTATTTTTTTTTTCTTTATTTATTTTCCAGCACCATATTTATTTTATGTCTTGCATTTTTATTTTCCAGCACCATATTTATTTTATGTCTTGCATTTTTATTTTCTTTTATTTTTTTATTTTATGCATCATATTTATTTTATGTCTTGCATATTTTTATTTTTAGCATCATGTTTATTTTATGTCTTGCATTTTTATTTTCTTTTTATTTTATTTCCAGCATCATATTTATTTTATGTCTTGCATTTTTATTTTCTTTATTTATTTTATGCACCATATTTATTTATTGTTTTGCATTTCATGCATTTTTTCATTTCTTCTAGCATATTTATTTTAATGCATTTGCAATTTTTATTCTTACTTTTATTTTATTATTTTTGTCATTTATTTTATTGCCAATTAGAATGTATCTAGGTCCAATGTAAATAAAAATATAAATGAGAATCTGCACCGACACTCACATTTATTTTTATGCTTTATGTCGAGGACGATAATGTAATTTTGACCGTATCCGAGGAAAAAGACCCTCACTTGATCCAACGTCATTTTGAGGGATCCGGCGCGCTTCAAACTTTCTCTGCATAACTTAGTCTCTGGACCTTAGGACTTAATCAATTTTCATAAAAAAGTCAAAAAAGTCAAAATCCAAAAACATTTTATAATCAAAATTTCTAAAAAAAAAAAGTCGATCTTTTATCTTTTCTTTCTTAATCAAATTTCAATCAATCTTTAATCAATCAAAACTTTTTCTTCAATTTAAAATCAATCTGTAACATCCCGCCTAAGACTCGAATAATTATTAATATTGAGACGATGTATCGGAATGATTTAAGCAAGGGACAATTTGGTAAATTGTCAGTTAATGGGTTTATTTATATGGTACGTATAATATCCCGCTTATAAGTGACTGTTGTCGATGTTTAAAGATTATAGAGCAAGCAATGGCATTTTAGTAATTAAGAGGCAAAGGAAGATTATTTAACAAGGAAAGAAGATATTTTTCCCCATTCTTTCTTCTCTCCCAATCAGCCCTCTTCCTCTCCCTTCCTCCCTACTCTCACGCCTCCTCTCCCTCATCTCCTTCTCCATCAATTCAATCTCTTAAAGGAAAATCTAGTGAGGAATCTTGCAAGGCAAGCTTGGTAGGAAGCTTAGTACAAGAGAAAGGAAAGAAGAACAAGAAAGTATCAAGAGAGGAGCTAGAGCTTTGGTTCTCAAGCTTGGGGTTTGATGATTAGGAGATTGGAAAGGAAGCTAGCATGGTTGAGGTGAGCTCTTAGAGGGTTTAGAAACCCACTTTGTTTAAGCTTTGAAGTTATAATATTAAGAGTTAAATTGCTAGTTTCATGCCTTAAATCCTTTGTTGGTTTGTGATTATATGAACTATTATGTTATATGTTGATTAAATGTCTTGGAAATCCATTCCCATAAGCTGTTTGTATGTTTGGAATGGATTGGTTTGGTCTAGGAAGCAAGGAATTGAATCCTGCAAAGGAAGAAATCGGCCACCGATTTCATGAGTTCGGCCACCGATTTTATGGCTCATTTTCCATGTAACTTACGGCAAAAATCGGGGCCCGATTTATGCAAATCGGCCACCGATTTCACATCCTCACAAACTCATTATTTTTATTGATGATAGGCATGGATTTAAGATAGGATGGGTAAAGAGTACTACATTGAAAGATGATTACCTAATTTTCTAAGTTACAAAGAGAAGTAAAGGGGCTAGTTTTGAGTTTAATCCTAAACAAGCAAAGGCTTATGAGAATAATAACCTTAAGACTATAATTTCATAAGTTATGATTTGGGAGTTTGTTCTCCCTAAGAATGTATTATTATGCCAAGGCTAGAGAAAGTATTAGAAGTACTTACAAGTACTTAAGATGAGAATTAATGTTTAAGTTAAGGACCTATTCTTAGGTTAGGCATTTTAGAATGAATATTTAAGAATGCGTTAGATATGCACAAGATTATGAACGTATAAGATATGTATATGAATTTAAGTTAAGAACTCAATGGCAAAGAATATGATAACGTGTTCATCAGACTCCGGATTATGCCGGATGGGATTTCTCCGAAAGGGCTATCCACACGTAATTTATAAGACGATATTAAACGTGTTCATCAGACTCCGGGATTCGCCGGATGGGACTCTTCCGAGAGGATTGTCCACACGTATGTTATAAGACTTAAGCATGTCCAGCAGGCTCCGGGATTCGCCGGATGGGACTTCTCCGAGAGGGTTGTCTACATGCAAGATGTGTCCAGCAGGCTCCGGATTATGCCGGATGGGGCTTCACCGAGAGGGTTGCCTACACAAAGATAAGAGGAGTCCGGTGTTAGCCTGATATGATAGGATTTTCACCGGTATGATGGGAGATGTACTTCGGGGTTACTCCACCCGGATGCACTCCGTAAAACGAACCAAGATAATAATTGTTTGTTCAACGCTAACTTCTAACTGATGATATGAAAAAGATGAATACGAATATGAAATGAATACGTATATTTTATATGTAATACGAGCCATAATGATTAGTTCCTAATGAACGCGATGTGATCATAGGATGTCCCCAAGATCACTACGTATAAGACTAAGATAAGAATAGAGTATGAAATGCATAAGTTTATGTAAATGACAAGTACAAGCAAGATAAAGACAATGAAGCGATCCTAGGTTTTCCCTTGATCGCGAATTATGTAGAGAAAGACGGCGATCATAGGTATCCCCAGATTGCCGAGAGTAGGCACGGCGACCCTAGGTTTCCCCCGTGGTTGCCAACAGTAGGTAGGGTAGGAGCTCACTGAGACATTATGTCTCATCCCTATCCTTCTGGTGCAGGTTTTCAGATGAAGATCTTCACGAAGATGCTGGATGGAGTGCAGACGCTCGTCTTGGTCAAGCTCAGGAGGTTGACAGTTTATCTTTGTATTTGAGAATGTAATTGTATATAATATTTGGATGTTTGTATAAACGAGCTATTTGTACTCATTCAGTAATTTGTATATATTAATTATTGTAAATTTTAATGTATCCGATATCAGCTTAATACGCATGCTAAATATTCTAGATATTTTAGTATGGGTGTTACAATTGGTATCAGAGCAGGTCGATTCAGACCGTGCCTTGGATCATTAAAGTTTCAATAAAAGTAGTGGGACCATTGGGTTCCGGATATTGTTCTAAAGGTCATATCTAGTTGAGCCTGATCAACTCAATCTAGTATATGACAGTTAGGATAAATGTCTGAGAGCTGAATGTGACCAAGGAGGAATGAAGTGTATGAAAGACGAAGATTAAGGCGTCGGATTTTAAAACGGAATTGGCGAAGAAGTATTTGTGCCAAATGGTGGCCATCAAACTGTAAAGTGACGAAGCCTGATAGTGGCAAGGTCTTAGAGACATAAAGGATAATTAACATTGAGGTGAAGTGCCTCAACCCTTTTGGACGCATCGTTGGATGATGCCTCGTCTGCGGAAGACATAAGGATTAAGAAAACATGAAATGTTCTAGGGAATGACGTGGAACCTTGACGGAAACCTTAGTTTGAGGAGTTAAAGTGAAGTGTGGACTAAGTAACAATTCTGAGTACAAAGTTGAAGAATCGAACTTGAATCGGATGAGATTTTAATGTCCGGACAGTTAAGAGAATTAATTATGGATTACGTGAGTTACTTGGACAGAGGAAATTAACCACTTAAGTGTGGTTAATGAGCATGGATCACAAGTAAATTTAACCTCATCAGATCAGACGCACCTCCCGAACCATAAATGCTATGATTTGGGAATTAAGAAGAGACGATGGAGGAAAAGTGATGAAAATAAGATATGTGCATGTCAAAGCGTGAATCAAATTTTTGGATGTATCCTAATGGTAAGAAGATTAGAAGTAAGATAAGCTGGACTGGAATTTTACTTAATGCAGGTTGGATAATAAATAATAAGTTGCTGGAATTTAGTATACTGATGGACGAATTAAGCTGAACACTCTTGATTAGATGAACAGTATTGAATTTCCTTGATTGGTTAAGGAAGGCAAGTTTAAGATAACACAAGAGTAAAGTAGACCAGTTTTGAAGGATAATCGGAGTTTTAGCCGAGAAAATTATATGATATTTATTATATGGAAGATCGTCCTTTATATGAAATGTTAAGATTGTGATTAGAGTAACGACGTTATATGTTTTTAACCGAAGAGTTTTCTTCCACGAATATTCAAGAAGCTGAAAGAAGATCACCCCGTGTAGATAAGCTCTGAGGGCGGTAATAAAGTATAGACTTCAGGCTGTTCAACTACATGCTAAATTACTCAGATGTTAAGAATCGAGCTTTGGATTGGGAATCCAGTAACAAGTGACTGGAGGAATCCAATAGATTATAGTGATGTGCAAAAGTTTAAGATCGTTGGAACGGACACTCGAAGAAACGTAACTTATGTATGGGCGTTCAAGAGATTGAATTTGTTTTTAGACGGGTTGTTTCCGAAAGAATTTGAAGAGCAACTTAAGGGGCATGATAGAGTTATGGAGACCGTAGTTGTCTCGGAAAGATTATGGAATGAAATCCTTACAGGTAAAGATAAAATGTTTAGTAACGAGACTCAAACCCTTAGTAAATTCAGTGTACGAAAGATGTGAATCTTCGAAAGTCATAGAATGTTTTGGAATTTGCCACAAGTGGAAGTGAGTGAATTTAAGTTGACACAAGCATGCTTTTAATCAGGTTTCCACAATGTTTAATGATAATATATGATGAGTTGACCATGAGAAAGTCATAAAAATTCAGAATAAGGAAAGTAAGCACATGGCTCATGCCCGGCAGGAGACACAAAGTCCGGTGATGACCATCCGTAAGTTAAGCAGATGATTTTGCTATGATATCTATAAGTTATTAAGCAAAAGGATTCGTCAAGGAAATTTTATTTATCAATAGTGGTGTATTGCTCCAATTCTAATTCGAGTTGTCAAGAATCAGAGTGGCGCAGCGGAGTAGTCATCCAAGAATGGAATAATGGACAATGCTAAGTTAAAGCTTAGAGTATGAGAAGATGTTAAGAGCTTATTTCTTATTATACGGGATAGTAATAAGTATAAGCGATTTGAACGTATTATGAGTCCTAATGGAAAGTTATGGAGGTTAAGTTGATGAATGCCTTAAATCTTGAAATCTATGAGGAATGAACTATTTGAATAGAGGTCTTGATCAGATACGACAATGCAATGGTGAGTGGGTTTAATTCCATGTTGTAACAATGTCATGTTAACCTATATCAGCAGAAGATTTCGGAAGTCTTGAATTTAATGTTCACCATAAAAGGACGGAGAACTTTTACGAAGATTAAAAGTTATTCGTAGTCCACGGAAAAAGGGCTGCGTAATTTCAGGTTATGACTAAAGGATTAAAGACTGAGTGTGCTATATAGGTAGCAATCAAGTGGGGTTTCTGTTGGAAATAAGAATCTTGAATTCGACGTCCAGGACGAGAAATAAGTTTGTGAAACTGATGAATTGTAACCGTAAATTTACATTATAGGTTGTTGTATACTTAAGAATAAGTATGAGTAACATTGGCGGGGCAAACCTGGCAAGCCAGTTGAAAGGCAAATCCCGGATGTTACGAAATGAGTTCAGAGTAAGAAAAGATTTCCAATTGATGTGGTAGTGTTTCAAATATGTGAAGGTTAAGAATGACGTCCCGTTAGTCGGACAAAGATAAGATAAGGTATAGTGTACACGTGCTTGCTTATGTATATAAGTTATATGCTATGAAATATATCGTATA
This sequence comes from Medicago ruthenica, assembly GCA_018208015.1. NCBI lineage: Eukaryota > Viridiplantae > Streptophyta > Magnoliopsida > Fabales > Fabaceae > Medicago > Medicago ruthenica. The sequence continues at coordinate 38,068,739 of CM031376.1, forward strand.
ATGATAAGTGAGACGACTTAAGCCACTGATCACTTGGACTAAACCCCTATGAGTTTGGAATTATTGATGTAGAAACCTTATGCCACGACAAGAAAGCGAGACTAAGTAGTGACAAGAACGAGGGGAGATTGGCAAACTCCTAGTATGAATAATGATTTCTAAGTTATTGAGATAAGTAACGTCATAGACCCATCAAAGTAGAACGCGGGTAATCAGTAAGATTTCGCGAGTCCTTGAGGTATTCCGTGATGGAAGCAATGATTAAGATTAAGGAAAGTAACACACCAAGATGCCTTTTCCTTGTACTTGTATAATGGAAATAGTGTGGTAGTTTTACCCTCATTAAGGAATGGTATAATAATGGAAAAACCCTATATGTAGGATGTCGTTGTATAAGGCAAAGATCGACTATAAGAAATCAATAGAATCGTCGAGGATAATAAGAAAGCCCAATGTCGTCTAAGTAAGATTACGCGAACTACGATGAGATTATAGTATTCAGCACAAGTGTTAGGATTAGATAACTCTAGTTTGGGTTATAAGAAGTGTATAAACAGGGATGTAATCAACAAGTTGGATGCGATGGTTCGGATAACCTCATATTCTGCTATGCAAGGATTGTGTGATGCACATCAAGTATTTCAGTTAACAAAAAGATTGTCGGATGCATTCGACTTATAAAGTTGGAATCTAAGGGATTCCGATAAGTAAGAAGAACTGGAGTCTTGGCTAATGAAGGAAGTATTATGTGAGATTAATTTATATGATAGTGGATTCTAAATTTCGAGGACGAAATTTCTTTAAGGGAGGTAGATTGTAACATCCCGCCTAAGACTCGAATAATTATTAATATTGAGACGATGTATCGGAATGATTTAAGCAAGGGACAATTTGGTAAATTGTCAGTTAATGGGTTTATTTATATGGTACGTATAATATCCCGCTTATAAGTGACTGTTGTCGATGTTTAAAGATTATAGAGCAAGCAATGGCATTTTAGTAATTAAGAGGCAAAGGAAGATTATTTAACAAGGAAAGAAGATATTTTTCCCCATTCTTTCTTCTCTCCCAATCAGCCCTCTTCCTCTCCCTTCCTCCCTACTCTCACGCCTCCTCTCCCTCATCTCCTTCTCCATCAATTCAATCTCTTAAAGGAAAATCTAGTGAGGAATCTTGCAAGGCAAGCTTGGTAGGAAGCTTAGTACAAGAGAAAGGAAAGAAGAACAAGAAAGTATCAAGAGAGGAGCAAGAGCTTTGGTTCTCAAGCTTGGGGTTTGATGATTAGGAGATTGGAAAGGAAGCTAGCATGGTTGAGGTGAGCTCTTAGAGGGTTTAGAAACCCACTTTGTTTAAGCTTTGAAGTTATAATATTAAGAGTTAAATTGCTAGTTTCATGCCTTAAATCCTTTGTTGGTTTGTGATTATATGAACTATTATGTTATATGTTGATTAAATGTCTTGGAAATCCATTCCCATAAGCTGTTTGTATGTTTGGAATGGATTGGTTTGGTCTAGGAAGCAAGGAATTGAATCCTGCAAAGGAAGAAATCGGCCACCGATTTCATGAGTTCGGCCACCGATTTTATGGCTCATTTTCCATGTAACTTACGGCAAAAATCGGGGCCCGATTTATGCAAATCGGCCACCGATTTCACATCCTCACAAACTCATTATTTTTATTGATGATAGGCATGGATTTAAGATAGGATGGGTAAAGAGTACTACATTGAAAGATGATTACCTAATTTTCTAAGTTACAAAGAGAAGTAAAGGGGCTAGTTTTGAGTTTAATCCTAAACAAGCAAAGGCTTATGAGAATAATAACCTTAAGACTATAATTTCATAAGTTATGATTTGGGAGTTTGTTCTCCCTAAGAATGTATTATTATGCCAAGGCTAGAGAAAGTATTAGAAGTACTTACAAGTACTTAAGATGAGAATTAATGTTTAAGTTAAGGACCTATTCTTAGGTTAGGCATTTTAGAATGAATATTTAAGAATGCGTTAGATATGCACAAGATTATGAACGTATAAGATATGTATATGAATTTAAGTTAAGAACTCAATGGCAAAGAATATGATAACGTGTTCATCAGACTCCGGATTATGCCGGATGGGATTTCTCCGAAAGGGCTATCCACACGTAATTTATAAGACGATATTAAACGTGTTCATCAGACTCCGGGATTCGCCGGATGGGACTCTTCCGAGAGGATTGTCCACACGTATGTTATAAGACTTAAGCATGTCCAGCAGGCTCCGGGATTCGCCGGATGGGACTTCTCCGAGAGGGTTGTCTACATGCAAGATGTGTCCAGCAGGCTCCGGATTATGCCGGATGGGGCTTCACCGAGAGGGTTGCCTACACAAAGATAAGAGGAGTCCGGTGTTAGCCTGATATGATAGGATTTTCACCGGTATGATGGGAGATGTACTTCGGGGTTACTCCACCCGGATGCACTCCGTAAAACGAACCAAGATAATAATTGTTTGTTCAACGCTAACTTCTAACTGATGATATGAAAAAGATGAATACGTATATTTTATATGTAATACGAGCCATAATGATTAGTTCCTAATGAACGCGATGTGATCATAGGATGTCCCCAAGATCACTACGTATAAGACTAAGATAAGAATAGAGTATGAAATGCATAAGTTTATGTAAATGACAAGTACAAGCAAGATAAAGACAATGAAGCGATCCTAGGTTTTCCCTTGATCGCGAATTATGTAGAGAAAGACGGCGATCATAGGTATCCCCAGATTGCCGAGAGTAGGCACGGCGACCCTAGGTTTCCCCCGTGGTTGCCAACAGTAGGTAGGGTAGGAGCTCACTGAGACATTATGTCTCATCCCTATCCTTCTGGTGCAGGTTTTCAGATGAAGATCTTCACGAAGATGCTGGATGGAGTGCAGACGCTCGTCTTGGTCAAGCTCAGGAGGTTGACAGTTTATCTTTGTATTTGAGAATGTAATTGTATATAATATTTGGATGTTTGTATAAACGAGCTATTTGTACTCATTCAGTAATTTGTATATATTAATTATTGTAAATTTTAATGTATCCGATATCAGCTTAATACGCATGCTAAATATTCTAGATATTTTAGTATGGGTGTTACACAATCAAACTCACATTTTTATTCTTCTATGCCTTTTCGGCCTCTTATCTTTCTCAAACTTTTTCAAAACTTTAAAATCAATCAAAACAAATCACTCGGCTTTTTACCCCGAACTACGTGATTTTGATCCCGCTCGGGTACGTAGGCAAAAGACTTTGTCTTTCCAAATCAACAAAATAACAAAAACTTTTTTCTTTCTTTTTATCTCATCATTTTAATCCTTTTACACTTAAGCATTTATTTACAAACAAATAATCAGTTTTAGCATAAAGATAATTAAAAACAAGAGGTTCCTATAGAGTACTATAGACGTTTAGGGTGTTAATACCTTCCCTTTGCGTAACCAACCCCCGGACCTTGATCTCTAAAAAAATAGGGTTTTCTCAAACTTTCTCCCTTTCCCTCGGAAAAATAAAAGATCGGTGGTGAATCTTAAAAATTGCGAGTCAACGCTAATTAATAGCTTGATATCCAAAAATCACCGCGACAGAAAAATGGCGACTTCACTGGGGATCAAAATCCTAAGTGGGTTAAACCTATCTTGTTTTTCTTTATCTTTATGCTTTATTATCATTTGTAATTGTAAATATATGCTTAAGTGTTTATCTTTTCACGTGAGTGGTGAGATAAGTCCTACACCCGGAATTGAGGGAAACATAAGATAGGATGGTGGTATAATCATAGTGTCTTTCCGAGAGTGAGTTTCGGATGTGGCACATGTGATAACCCCGCTCAATGGAGGGATCTTGGAAGTATTACTATGTTGGCATGAGTAGTCGTGTTCGGCATTGATATTTTCAAGTGACCTATGAAGTTGAGGACCTTTAGTTACCTTTAACCCATCTTGGTCTTTTAGGACGTAGTGCGGTGGCTAATCAAGAGTAGTCTTGAATTGGTTGATACGCGATACTACACTCAAACGAGACTTTCCTACGGACGTTGTTGGACCGGGAGTCAGTCCCGTAATCCGACAATATTCGGAAGTGGTCAATGACTTTGGGAACTTGGTAGAACCCGTGATACAGGTACATGTGAAACCATAGTCCTTACCAAATGGCGTTTACTCTTGACTCCAACATTATGGACTTAACCTCACCATGTTTTCTCCGTTTCTTTAGCATAACCATACATACATGCATTCATTCATAAACATTTCTTTCATCAAGTATCAAAGGACTTAGACAAGTTTTGTTGTAAACATCGTAGGAATGAACTTCACAAAGAGAAACACTCAGAAATACAATTTCAAAAGCCCGGATTTGACAAACTTAAGGAAGCTGAGATCTTTAGTGACTAGTTCGGAGGATTTTTTCGAGCTCGTTATGGGAGATCACTTGGCATCCTCAAGTTTGAAATATCGGGGCCCTTTTAAGGTTTCTACTGGTGAACTTCCGAGCATATCCCTTGGCTTTGTTCTTAAAAAGGGGATTGTTTGTAATATTTTAAATGAAACGTTCAAAACTATGATGTTTACAATTACTTCGACAAGTCCTTCGATAACAAAACTTTTTTTGCATAAGCATAATCATGCATCATACTGCATTCACAGTTTCCAAATCGAGTCTTACATTTTGTTCACCAATAAAAGGTTAATCTGCCGCCGTCAAAGAAAGTGGCCCGACGTGTTCATTGCAAGCCTACTCGCATTCACAACACTCGCGCACATCATAGAAAAAGAATGGATCTGTTAGAGCAAGAAAACCAAAACCTCCGGGAAGAGGTAGCTAGTCTCAGGGAGGGGATGGAGAAGTTGACCTCCATGATGAATGTTTTGTTAGCTTCCCAAGCCCAGGCGTCAGTTCCTCAGCCTTTTGTCACTACTCTTGAACAGCCACTCTACCATTGCTTCACCTTTCCTGATTCAACCCCTCTCATCCACACCATTCAACAAGAGGCCGAGCCAATCTGTCATGCTAAAAGTGTTGAAACTTTTGACAAGATCGATGAGCTTCAAGAGAAATTTGATGGGATGCAACGAGAAATCGAAACCCTTCGTGGAAGAGATTTGTTTGGCAAAGATGCTCGAGAACTTTGTTTGGTTCCTGACGTTGTAATACCGCCTAAGTTCAAGGTCCCTGACTTTGAAAAATACAAGGGAACTTCGTGTCCCCGTAGCCATCTGGTGATGTACGTGAGAAAGATGTCCATGTACACTGATAATCACAAGCTTCTTATCCACTTCTTTCAGGATAGTTTGACTGGTGCTGCTTTGAAATGGTACACGAACCTGGACAGTGCTAGCATCCGCACTTTCAATGATCTTGGTGAGGCTTTCATTCGTCAATATAAGTACAATTTGGACATGGCCCCGGATCGTGACCAACTTCGTGCTATGACTCAGAAGGACAAGGAAACATTCAAGGAGTATGCCCAACGCTGGAGGGAAGTGGCAGCTCAGGTTGTCCCACCTTTAGAAGAAAAAGAGATGACCAAAATCTTCTTGAAGACCCTTGGTCAATTCTATTATGAGAAGATGGTTGCCAGTGCGCCGACAGATTTCACCGAGATGGTTAACATGGGAATGCGTCTGGAAGAAGGAGTCCGAGAAGGACGTTTAGTTATGGAAAGTGCTTTTGCTGCCAGCAGTACAAAGAGACTTGGGAATGGCTTTTTAGGAAAGAAAGAGCAAGAGGTAAGCATGGTGGCCCGTAGGAAGCCTCAGCAACAATATCAACAACAGCCTCGACAACAGAATCGGGTTCAGCGGATATCCCATTTTGATCCAATCCCCATGGCATATGCAGAGTTGCTTCCCGTTTTGCTTGAGAAAAGTCTTGTTCAGACTAAGGCACCTCCTAAGGTACCTGAAAGATTGCCAAGGGGGTATAGACCTCATCTTTCTTGTGCTTTCCATCAAGGGGCACCCGGTCACGACATTGAGCACTGTTATGCCCTGAAAGCTAAAGTCCAGAAGTTGATACAGGCTAACATCTTATCCTTCAAAGAGTCAAACTCCAATGTGCAAGCTAATCTACTACCTGGCCATGGGACCCCATCTTTTAATTTGGTGCAAGATTGTTCAGAAGCTCACCCTGTTGAAGAAGGTGGCAGTTAATTTTGTAACACATGGCAGAGTTTACCGCAATTAGGTTGCTGTTGACATTCCCTCAAGCTACTCATAGGTCCAAGTAATGTGTTTTGTTGTCTTGTCTTTTCAAAAAAAAATCCTTTCGTTCCGCCCGAAACGAAAGTGAACTTTTAGGGCTTTTTGTTTCATGCATTCCCATCATCAAATAAGAAGTTGTTTTGTTCCTGACTTTGTTTTTATTATTCTTAGCTTTTTCTGGAAAATGGTAACACAAAAAACCAAAAGAACTTATTTTTTTTCTTTAATCAATTTCCAAATATTTGCATTTTGTTTGTTTACTCAAACTAATCTTGAATCATACAAAAGTCTAAACATCAATAAACCCGTTGAACACTGTAACCCTATGCTCTCTCCCGACTTTGAGTTCCCTGTTTACGAAGCTGAAGAGGAAGAGGATGAAGGGATTCTCGAAAAGATCTCTCTGTTACTAGAATATGAAATGAACATCATTCAGTCTCATGAAGAAACACTGGAAGTGATAAACTTGGGTTCCGAGGGACTGCTGCTACGGTATTCCTGATAAATTTCCAGATGAGTGGTGCCATCGAGGCTGCAAAAAAAAACAAGCAAAAAAAACAATAGCAAAAGCAAAAAAAAATCAAAAGCAAAAAATCAAACAAAAAAATAAAAAAACAAAAAGAAAACAAAAGCAAAAAAAATATATATATCAAAAGGATGGTGCAGAAGATGGTAACCACCTACAAGGACGTGCATGCGATGTTACAGAATGCTTTTACACGGATATCGTACTTCAGTGCGTACCTCAACAGGGGCAACCCCTTTCTTTTTGGTATACGGTATGAAAGCAGTACTCCCTGTGGAGGTTGAAATTCCGTCAATAAGAGTTCTAATGGAAGCCAAATTGTCAGAGGCTGAATGATGTCAAAACAAATATGATCAGTTCAAACTTGATTGAAAAGAAACGCATGAAGGCCTTGTGCCATGAGCAGTTATATCAAAAGAGGATGAAGCAAGCTTTGACAAGAAGGTTCGTCCCCGTGTGTTTCAAGAAGGAGATCTTGTGCTCAAGAAGGTTTTAATCTTTTCAACCCGATTCCAGGGGCAAGTGGACGCCTAACTATGAAGGTCCATATGTCGTCAAGAGAGCTTTCTTCGGTGGCGCATTAACTCTTACGACTATGGATGGTGACGAGCTTCCCCGTCCTGTGAATGCCGATGCAGTCAAGAAATACTTTGTCTAAAAAATAAAAGAACAGCTCGGTAAGTCGAAAACCCGAAAGGGCGGCTTAGGCAAAAATGAGCGTCTCGGTGGATCGAAAACCCGAAAGGGCGGTCCAGGCAAAAACTAGAGACATAAAACAGAAAAAATAATCATCCTGATAGGTCGAAAACCCAAAAGAGCGATCTATGCAAAAGTTAAGGATCAAAAGACAAAGTAACTGCATTGGTCTGATCTCTACTCACTTGGGGCACATTAAATGTCAAAGAGACTCTGAATTTGAAGCATCCAAACAGTGAAATTCAAAGTTGTCAGGGAGAATAGCGGTTATTGTGTTCAATGTACCTTCCCCTTATATTTACCATTTTCCAAACTTTGTAAGATCCGTGGAGCCATGCCATTGGCGGGTCACCACTCTTTTAAATAAATTTGAGTCTTCTGTCTTTCATTTGGAATTCCCATTTATTCAGTTTAAAAAAACTTCTTCTATTTTTGATGGTAGTATTTGAAACAAAATATTTTTAAAAACATAAATATTTTTGATGTCTTTTTGAAAAGCACAGACAACAAGTACATTTTCTTTGAACTCATGAATAAGTGAAGGGTGCGTCAACAGCTATCCTGAGTACGGATAAATTTTGCAGGCTGAACGTGGTCAATTGCTAAAAAAACAAACAAAAAAAGGAAATATATATAAAAAAAAAAAAAACAAAAACAAAAAGAAAAGGCTCAGTAAGTCGAAAACCCGAAAGGGCGGCTTAGGCAAAAATGAGCGTCCCGGTGGATCGAAAACCCGGAAGGGCGGTCCAGGCAAAATTTAGGGGCATACAAAAGAATATATTCCCGGTGGGCTGAAAACCTGAAAGGGCGGTCCAGGCAAAAATTAGGGACTAAAAAAAAAAACAAGACAAAACAAAAATAAGCATGACCACAGAAGCACCAGTTCTTCCACCATGGTTTTTGGATTAGCTTTCTCCCCAGGAAGTGTTTACTCCCCATCAGTTGTTGCATATGCTGGGCTTTACCCCGTTAATGTTTTGATATGTCCTCAGTGGCATCATCCCCGTTGAAGATTACCGAGTGTTTGTGATGCGACTTCGGGTCACTTTCCCTCTCACTTGTCCAACCTTGTCTCATCAAGTCAATCAGTCATACAATCATACAAGTCAGTCCTTCATCCAATCATCAAGTTTATCAGTCATACAATCATACAAGTCATTCCTTCATACAATCATACAAGTCAATCCTTCATACAATCATGCAAGTCAATCCTCCATACAGTCATACAAATTATGTCGTCATTCATGCATTCATACATTCATGCATATACACATTCATGCATATACAATAAAGACAATATCATTCATACATGGTTGCATTAACCACCATGAGTCTTGCCTCAATTATCTTTTCATATCAATCAATCATGGATAATTTGTAACCCTCTCTTTCCCCAAGTGTCATCCCCAGTGTGTCTGGTCCAGAGATGTCACCCTCTTTATGCCAAGTGGCAGTTCTTTAACGAACAGCTTGTGCATCTTTTATCTTGTCTTTTTGCCAAGTGGCAGTTCTTTAACGAACAGCTTGTGCATTTTTTTATCCAGTCTTTTTTCGTCAGTTGGCTAGTTCGGCAATAACCCGAACAGCTGACATTTACTTTTTTTTCTTGTCGTCAGTTGACTAGTTTGGCAATAACCCGAACAGCTGACATTTATCCTTTTTTCTTGTCGTCAGTTGACTAGTTCCGCAATAACCCGAACAGCTGACAGTTATCTTTGTTTCTTGTCGTCAGTGGCAGTTCGGCAGCATCCCGAACAGCTGACATTTACATTTTACCTTCTTTAAGCTACCCTCACAATGGTAGTAGGTAAAATATTTTGTCTGCCTTTTTAAGCTATCCGCACACCGATAGTAGGCAATGTCTTTTTATATTACCTTTTTTAAGCTATCAATACACGATAGTAGGTAATACATGTCATCTGTCTTCTTTAAGCTATCATCTTTGTTGATAGTAGACAATGTCTTTTTATATTACCTTTTTTAAGCTATCAGTACACGATAGTAGGTAATACGTGTCATCTGTCTTCTTTAAGCTATCATCTTTGTTGATAGTAGACAATGTCTCCTTCTATTACCTTTTTTAAGCTATCAGTACACGATAGTAGGTAATACATGTCATATGTCTTCTTTAAGCTATCATCTTTGTTGATAGTAGACAATGTCTTCTTCTATTACCTTTTTTAAGCTATCAATACACGATAGTAGGTAATACATGTCATCTGTCTTCTTTAAGCTATCATCTTTGTTGATAGTAGACAGTGTCGCATTCTTTCACCTTTTTTAAGCTATCATTTACACGATAGTAGGTAACATCGGTCTTTGTCTTTGTTAGGCTATCGTTCTAGATTAGTGCGATAGTAAACAACTTACATTTATCCCCAGTGAAACCATTTTATCCCCAGTGGAGTCGGACCCCGTTTCTTTTAACAGACTCGGGTATCCTTTTATTTTGTTATCCCCAGTTGAGCCATCTTCGCCGTCTTGCATTCATACTTGCATCGCGAGCATTCGCAACATTACATGCATAACATCACATGCATAGCATCGCATTCATATCATTTTGCAGTTGAAAGTCGGTCAAAAATGGTGTACTCTGTATTTAAGTCTCTTCGACCCGTCGATCTAAAAACTTCACTTTTAAATCTCCGTAACGAAGAAACTTAAATAGGGGCATCTGTCATACCCCATTTTTGACCCGTTTATAATTCGTTTCTCTCGTCTTTTAAGCCAAAATTTTCGTCGTTTCAGACGAAATTTCGGCAGGGAGGTATTTTAAAATACCTCATTTTTTGTTCCGAAGGCGACCGTTTTTTATTTTGTTTATTTTGTTATTATTATTATTATTAGTTATTTTATTTTTATTATTTTATTTTATTCTTTTAATTTCTGTTTATTATTAGTGTTTCTGTTTTTTATTATTTATTTATTTTCGTTTTTTTATTATTACTATTTTTTATTTTACTATTGGTATTTATCTTTTTCAGTTTTTATCCAATTTTCAGTCCAAGCCCCAAAGGGGTAATTTTGTCTTTGCATATTTCTAGTCCAGGCCTATTTAAGGCATTTATTACTGTTCACGTCAGAAGGGAGTACACAGTCAGTCAGAACCAGTCAGTACCAACCACCATCAACCACCAACAATTCAAAACCCGGCCACCGGAAAACAACAATCCGGTCACCGGAAAACTAACTTTTTTTTTCCTCTTTTCTCTTCTCTCTCTCGGCCACCCACCAACTCATCCACACACCACACGACCGCGCAACCCACCACCACCAAACCAACCCGGCAACCAACCTATATCAACCACGCGGCCAGCCTACACAACCGCGAAAAAAACCCAGCAAGCACGGCCACGCAAACCTCACTCAAACCCCAAAACCCACACTAAATCCGAATCCATACACAAAAATCACACACAAACCAAAATCGGAACCAAAACCGAACCAACAACAGCGATCTAAAGCCAAAAACAAAATCACAAGGTAGTTTTTCTTTTGAAACTTTGAGGTTAGATCTAGACTTTTTTAAGAGGAATTTGGAAAAATTAAGCCCGGATTCGGAAAGAGAATAAAAATGGATGTCTAAAAACGTGAAAACTTTTTGAAAAGGGAGCTTTTTTTTTGCTCCAGCACGGTGGCGCCGCCGGCGGCCACCGCGCCGGATAAACTTTCCGGCCAGTTGTGTTTTCGGACTGTGAGAGAAGGAGAGAAAGAAGAGCGCATGAGAGAGAGAGAGGGGGGGAGGAAATGAGGATTTTTCCTCAGTTTCTGTTTTTTAAACAAACATGAACCAGGCCCAAACACAAACACCAGCGCAGGCCCATCTCCCTTTCAGCCTTCTTCTTCCTTCTCCTCTACTCTTTTACTTTCTGCACTCCCCCTATTACTTCTGCACCCCATCTTCTTCTTTCCTTTTCTTTTTTTTATTTTATTTCTTTTTCTTGCATTTTTATTTTTAGTTTTTTTATTTCTTATGCATTTTATTTACTGTCTTTAATTTCCAGTACCCCATGCATTTTATTATTATTGCTATTTTTTTTATTTTATGCATTTTATTTTCCTTTATTTATTTTACGCATCATATTTAATTTTATGCCTTGCATTTTTTTTTATTATTTTTTTTCTTTATTTATTTTCCAGCACCATATTTATTTTATGTCTTGCATTTTTATTTTCCAGCACCATATTTATTTTTTGTCTTGCATTTTTATTTTCTTTTATTTTTTTATTTTATGCATCATATTTATTTTATGTCTTGCATATTTTTATTTTTAGCATCATGTTTATTTTATGTCTTGCATTTTTATTTTCTTTTTATTTTATTTCCAGCATCATATTTATTTTATGTCTTGCATTTTTATTTTCTTTATTTATTTTATGCACCATATTTATTTATTGTTTTGCATTTCATGCATTTTTTCATTTCTTCTAGCATATTTATTTTAATGCATTTGCAATTTTTATTCTTACTTTTATTTTATTATTTTTGTCATTTATTTTATTGCCAATTAGAATGTATCTAGGTCCAATGTAAATAAAAATATAAATGAGAATCTACACCGACACTCACATTTATTTTTATGCTTTATGTCGAGGACGATAATGTAATTTTGACCGTATCCGAGGAAAAAGACCCTCACTTGATCCAACGTCATTTTGAGGGATCCGGCGCGCTTCAAACTTTCTCTGCATAACTTAGTCTCTGGACCTTAGGACTTAATCAATTTTCATAAAAAAGTCAAAAAAGTCAAAATCCAAAAACATTTTATAATCAAAAATTCTAAAAAAAAAAAAGTCGATCTTTTATCTTTTCTTTCTTAATCAAATTTCAATCAATCTTTAATCAATCAAAACTTTTTCTTCAATTTAAAATCAATCAAACTCACATTTTTATTCTTCTATGCCTTTTCGGCCTCTTATCTTTCTCAAACTTTTTCAAAACTTTAAAATCAATCAAAACAAATCACTCGGCTTTTTACCCCGAACTACGTGATTTTGATCCCGCTCGGGTACGTAGGCAAAAGACTTTGTCTTTCCAAATCAACAAAATAACAAAAACTTTTTTCTTTCTTTTTATCTCATCATTTTAATCCTTTTACACTTAAGCATTTATTTACAAACAAATAATCAGTTTTAGCATAAAGATAATTAAAAACAAGAGGTTCCTATAGAGTACTATAGACGTTTAGGGTGTTAATACCTTCCCTTTGCGTAACCAACCCCCGGACCTTGATCTCTAAAAAAATAGGGTTTTTTCAAACTTTCTCCCTTTCCCTCGGAAAAATAAAAGATCGGTGGTGAATCTTAAAAATTGCGAGTCAACGCTAATTAATAGCTTGATATCCAAAAATCACCGCGACAACCTCCTACTCTGGGGGATACCAATCCAGGAAGGAAATCCACTATTGGATTTAATCCTCAAGACTCAGACACTGACTCCCAGTTCCTATCCCAATCAATTAACCTCCACCTAGTCAGACTTCTACCCAACACGTTGAGTATTAGAATCCTCTAACTTCCTATTCAAGTAACTAAACCCAGCCACTTGAACAACCCTTAACAATACCCTGTTTTTGAATATACTTTCAAAGACAAAACTTCATTCGTACCTAAAGGCTTAGAATGAATTACAACTCTATAAAAACACTAAACCAACTCAAAACATATGAGTGGTGCACAAAACAAAGCTAACAGCTTAAAACTAACACAGACTCAATTTTCTGAATTTTTAACTCTGTAAAACGTAAGTCTTGAATGGCAGCAGCACTCCTCCTTATATAGTCTTCAGTCTTGCAGCATAAATAACAAACTAATCTTCTGAATTGATTTGTTACTGAATTAAGATTGATCCAATAGAGTAGCAAATAAAACTGCTTTGAATCTTTGAAAGATCATAACAAGAAAATACGACATTCATAACTTTGAACCAAATCTTCAATAAAATCTTCTCCAATTCAACAGCAATCTAGAAGCAATAATCCTGGAACAAATCCTTGCCAAACTTCGCTAAGATTCGCATAAAAACAACTTGAAAATATCAGCTTCTGATGAAGTCAACAAAAGTCAACGCGTCCATCAGAACCTGATTTCAGCTTATGAACAACTACAGTGCTTCTGATGAGACATTCAGCTACTGATGTAGATTTCAGCTTCTGAATGGCTTCAAATGAGAAAACTTGTAACTTAAGAAATGTTCTACATAAGGAGATGCTTTTATTCCATGCTTTGGTTTTGCCAAACAATGCAGCCAACACCAAAAGACTCAACAGTTTCTTTTTGGGAAATAATCTAATTTCTTGGTTCAGCAAGAAACAAAATTGTGTTTCATTGTCAAGTGCTGAAGCTGAGTATATTGCTGCTGGGAGTAGTTGCTCACAACTGGTGTGGATGAAGCAAATGCTTGAAGAATACAGCATTGCACAAGGAACTATGACCCTATTTTGTGACAATTTGAGTGCAATTAACATTTCTAAGAACCCCCTTCAGCACAGCAGAACTAAACACATAGATATCAGACACCATTTTATCAGAAATCTTGTTGAAGATAAGATCATTCAGCTGGAACATGTGGTTACTGAAGACCAAGTTGCTGACATTTTCACAAAGGCTTTGGATGCTAAACAGTTTGAAAATTTGAGGAGTAAGTTAGGTGTTTGTTTACATGAAGAATTATAGCAATTACTGCAAACTGGATGTGAGGAAGATAGAGTACCTACCAGATTTGCTAATGTTGTGTATGTGTCTGATCCTGAGTCTGAAGTTAATGCTAGAACATATTTTGTAGATTGTTGTTCAGTGTTTAATCGCTATGTGAAACCTGTGTGTTGTCATAATTTTGTGGCTAAAAAGGGGGAGAAAAACATGAATTCAGACTGGAGTTATTGTTTTGTTCAGATGCTATGCATTTTGTTCAGAGTTCAGAAGCTGACAGAGTTACTCAGAATTCAGATGCACTGCAACATAAGCTGTGCAGATGTGATTAAAGGGGGAGTGTGTGTGTGTGTATGTGTCTCAGGGGGAGTGCAAGGTTATTATATTCCTGAGTGTTGATGTATTCCTGAAGTGTGTTTCAAAAGTTACTTGTTTCACAAGTTACTGCAGTTCAGAATTAAGGGGGAGTTTTTATGGAGTAATGTTGAATGCTAAGTTGCAGGGGGAGTGTTGTGAAGCTTCAGGAGTGTTTGTGATGATCAGGAGTTGATCAGTAATTGTGTTATGTGTGCTTCAGGTGTTCAAAAGCTGAAGCTGAGATTTAACATAGCTCAGAGTGTGTTTGTCCGCTGCTTATCTCTATGATATGCTATGTTATGTTTGATTGATTTTGTGGAGTTCTTCATTGCTGAGATAGTTTTATGGGAGATTGAAGAACTTGGTTGTGTGAACATTGGTTTTAGCCAAAAATTTGCCAAAGGGGGAGATTGTTGAGTATTTTGGTGTTGGCTGCATATTTTGGCAAATCCAATGTGTTGAATAGAAGCATCTTAATGTGTAGCACAAATCTTCAGTTGCAAGTTTTTTATTTTGAAGTCATTCAGAAGCTGAAATCTCCTTCAGAAGCTGAAAGTTACTTCAGAAGCTGAAATGTGCTTCTGAAGCATCAGACGCACTGTAGCAGAGTTGACTTTCGTTGACTTCATCAGAAGCTGGTTTTTCTGAATTGTTTTGGCGCGAATCTTTGCGAGATTTAACAAGGATTTATTCAAGCATGTTGATTCTAGAAGGCCTGATTAAATTGGAGAAGATCTTTGAAGATTTGGCTCGTGTTTATGAATGTTCTTATTTTACTGAAGCAATCTTTGAGAGATATGTTGCAGTTTTATTTGTTTCCTTTTCAAGCCATTCATTATTCAGAAACATATATTTTTGAGAAGATTTAATTCAGATTAATGTTGCTTGCTGAAGATTATAAAAGGAGTGCTAATGCTATTATTCAAGACTTACGAAGAGAATAGAAAAATTCAGAGAATTTGAGTCTTAGAGTTTTTTAAGCTGTTAGCTTTGTGTTGTGCACCACTCATATGTTTTGAGTTGGTTTAGTGTTTTTATTGAGTTGTAATCACTCTAAGCCCGTAGGTATGAGTGCTGTCTTTATGTATTGAAGTTATTTCTTCAAAACAGAGTAGTTTTTGTTAAGGGGTTCAGTAACAGGTTTGTTACTTGAATAGGAAGTTAGTGGTCTCTAATACTCAACGTGTTGGGTAGAATTCAAGACTAGGATGCTTAGGCTGGGAACTGGGAGTCAGTGTCTTAAGTCATAAGGATTAATTCCTATAGTGGAATTCCTTCCTGGATTGGTATCCCCCAGAGTAGGAGGTGTTTACTCCGAACTGGGTTAACAAACCTTGTGTTCTTTAGCTTTCCTGCACTTTTTTTTTTCTGCTGCTTAACTGTTTTTAATTGTGCTAAGTTTAGTTCAGAACCTGTTTGGTTCAGAACCTGTTTACTCTTTGTTATTTCCTGGCCAGAATTTCAGAAATAAATGCGTAGCTCATAGCACGTGAAGCGCAAAGATCCTGAGTGTTGGAGGAACAGTTTTCCCCAGTCAAAACACCCCATGCATCTCTTTCATCAACTAAGGCTGGATATCGATCATGCTTCCAAAATGATCCTTATATCCCCAACAAGTCACAAGTAAAGCCCAATTTTTATGGCATTCCCCAGTGGAGTCTCAACCCCAGAGCCCAATCATCATGGGCACCCACAAACACAAATTCCAAGCAAAGCCCAATTTTCATTGGCACATACAAATAGAGCTTCCAACCAACGCCCGACCTTGCTCGGCATTCAATCATAATCAAAGCCCAACCATGCTTGGCACCTACTCACATACAAATACAATTCCACCCAAAGCCCGACTTTGCTCGGCATCCAATCATAACCCCCAGCGTCCAACACGACGTCTGTCATTTTAATCGAACCCATTGCACCTTTTCTTGATCCCGTTGGATCAATCGAACCTTTTTCGACTCGGTTGAGTCATTTTAATCCTTTTTGGTCCCCTCGCGGCCAATTCGAACCCTTTTCCCCAAGGAACATGTTTTATCTATTCTAAGTGCGATTTCAAGCAAACGCTTAAGCCTCCCATGCGCGAGCACACAAGCTACGTTTAATCGCAAGAATACGATAAAAACATCATTCGTTAAAAACAACCAGCAAATACGTTTTTCTACCAAAGAACTACGTAGCTTTGAATTCTCCATCGCACCAGGGGATACGTAGGAGCAAGATCATCATCTTGTCAAGCACAATAATAAAAACAACTTTTTTCCCCTTCATCATATTTTCTTTTTCCCATTTACATATTCAAGCATGCAAGCAAAACATTTAAAAACATTCTAGCCTTAGCTAACTAGGAGGTTCCCGTTGAGTACAACGGACTGAGGGGTGCTAATACCTTCCCCTTGCGTAATCGACTCCCGAACCCGATAATGGTTGCGATGACCATCCTTTCCTCATCGTCAAGGTTTTTATTATCGTTTCCCTTCAAAACAAAAAACTTATGGGTTTATCAACGTTCCCTTTAAACAAAAACTTTGGTGGCGACTTCACACAACCTTGCTAGCGTTTGCGTACGCTCGAGGTTTGCGCGTTTTTTTAACGACAGCGCACAGTCACGAAGCTGTTGGATCTGGCATTCTAGAGCTTCAAAAACCACCGGATTTGCCATCGAAGTGATGGTGAGGGTTTGTTTGAGGTTGTGAATTAGGGTTACGGCTCGGGGTCACAGACTTACGACTTGAGATGGTAACCTCTGATTCCTATTGGCGGATTGTTTCTGATTTGAAAAGGTTGATCTTGAATTGAGAGGGTGATAAGTGGCAAGAAATGAATAAATTCATGTCTTTTATAAGGCTTTTTAGTTACTTGTTTTGCAAGTTATCTTAGGAAAAGCATGGAATTTATGAATAAATGCCAATTATTCTTTGTATACCTTATTCTTCCCCATTTGTGTAGGAAAAAGCAAGCCAGGACTTGAAAATAGCAATAAATCATTAAGATAAGTATGAAGAATCTCGCCCAGCGAGTGCTTGGCGAGTGATTGGCGAGTAGAGGCAGGGATTTTCAGAAGTTTTCAAAGTATACACTCGCCCAGCGAGTAGTTGGCGAGTACTTGGCGAGTTCAGGCAGGGATTTTCAGGAACAGGGGAAGATTGATTTCGCTCAGCGAAATATTTGTCGCCCAGCGAGATCATCAAGCTGGTTTAATGCTGTGGAAGACGTGGCAGAATGCCACTGGCCAGATTGTCAAACTCGCTGAGCGAAATTTATCTCGCCGAGTGAGATGTCACTTATCAGCTTTAGTATTTAAGCTATGTTTCAGCTTTTAGGTTAGAGTGTTAAGATATTATTAAGCATATTTTTAAGAACAATTTTGAGAGTTTATTACCAGAGAATAGGGCTAAAAGAAGGGCACTTCAAAGGACAAAAAGGAATCAAGATTAGATCATCAAAGGGTTTTTGAGAAATCAAAACTTAGCATTGATCTTCATCTTTTCTCCAGCTTTTGTATTGTTGACATGAAAATGATCAACTAAATCTCCTTTGTTGGGATTAGAGGTAATGAATCAAGCTAGATGTAATCTTTTGATCATGTAAATATATGATTCTAGTGTTTTTTATCATATTGAAACTTATTCTTGTTATTCAATCTTATGTATGATTTAGTGTTATTGACAAATACATTTAAATCTAGGGTTAGAATAATTTTCTATTAAAACAAGTGTTCTAGACATAGAATTATGTTTTGATAATCACATAAAGCATCAAGACTTAATGCTTTCGGATTGTTTAATAGATAGAGAAATCGTCGATTAAACGATACGATCGATCTCACAACTTTATTTGGACACGAATAATGTTGTCGAGTGATGTGTGATAATATCGTTAAAAAGGGATCAAAGCTAGAATCCATATATAAATGATCATTAGAACATTATCGACGCTTGATTTATGAACTTTGATACCGACACTTTTATGCCCTATTACTCGTCGTACTTATTTATATTTTAAAGTCGATTAATTTTTAGTAAACAAAAGATGAAACCCTAACTTAAAATGATAATCGATGTTGAATGGTTTAAGGTATCGCGCAAATCCCTGTGGAGACGATCCTAATATACTCACGTGTAGATAGGAAAATATAATGTGAGGAAAAACCTTTCATCAAAATGGCGCCGTTGCCGGGGATTATAGCGTTAAGATATCATAAACATAGCAGCTAAAATTATTGTTTTAAGCAATTTTGCAGAAAATTCTTTTATGTATATAACTATCATTTTTTATCCATCTTGTTGCTAATTTGTTTGGTCAGATCGTTGAACTCCGTATATGCGAGGTAAAACACAAGAAGACCAACTGCTGTTTGATTCAGAAATTGAAAGAACTGCTAGGAGAAATAATAGCAGGAAGAAAAGGCAGCAAGCAAAGAAGAGGCAACAAGAAGGACCCTCTGTTTCTATTCCTTCATTAGTTCCAATACAAGAAATACCTATGGCCGAGGAAGGAGATGGATCTGGAAGTTCTGGTACGGGGATGCCGTGTCATAACAGCCCACGACGCCTTGCACAATTGGGAAAGTCTCCAAGGACTACCAAACAAACGGAGATGAAGACTGGGATTCTCCAGATTCTATATGCTAACCCTTTCTCGGGTTTAGATCATGAGGACCCATTTCAACATCTAACAAAGTTCTATGAGATTGCTGGTACTTTGGGAGCAACGGAGAATGAGGAAGAAGCCATATTCGTGAGAATGGTACTTGGACCAACCACCACAAGTGATGACCAATTGGAATACTCTTGAGGAGAAATTCCTTGAAAGATTCTTTCCACAAAACCGATTTATGGAGGCCAAGACTACCATTGCCGTCGTTTCTCAAGGAGCAAGTGAGACACTTTGTGAAGCTTGGGAGCGATTCAAGTCAATGTTACGAAGATGTTGAAACCATGGTTTTGATGATCTTACTCAGATTCATCTTTTCCGCAATGGAATGCAACAACAATCGAAGCTTTTACTTGATGCAGCTGCGGGTGGATCATTGATGGCAAAGAGTTCTAAAGATGCAGTTTCAATTATTGAGAGAATGGCACTTAATGATCATCAAGCTCACCACAACAGAAGTCCAGGACAAAGAAAAGCCGGTATTCTGGACTTGGGAACAAATGATGTTATTCTCGCACAAAACAAGCTATTGACTCAACAAGTGGAAGAACTAACAAGAAAGATGGCCAACCTTCCATAACAAATGAAAGAGATGCAGAATGAACAAAGAAGACATCATCAAGTTGCATCTTGTGAGCTTTGTTCAGGCGATCATCCCACTGGTTTTTGTCCACCGCCAACAGAAGAAGTAAGCTATGTCGGTAATCAACAAAGACCGAATCAGTATCAAGGTCAATATTCAGGCCATAACAACAATTTCCAAAGAGGAAACAACCCAAATTATGGCCAACCATGGAGACAAGATGCTGGTCCATCCAACCGACAACCTTACAATAATTACAATCAATATCCGCCACAACAAAACCGTTCACAAAGTACTGACGAAACATTGAACCAATTTATGCAAATGTCCATGGCAAACCAGAAAAACACCGATGCTTCCATCAAAAATCTAGAAACTCAAGTCGGCCAAATGGCTCAACAACTAGCTCAAGCCACACAACAAGGAGGAACCTTTACCGCCAACACTCAACCCAATCCAAAAGACCATGCATCAAAATGACAATCAATTCATTTTGATGCAAACGACCTTGCAGAAAAAGATCATTGCAAGGCAATTGCAACAAGAAGTGAGAAGGTGATTGGTAGGGGAATAGGAGATAATCTTGAAGTGGAGAGGAAGGTTGTTGAAGAGAAAATGGAAGAGATTGAAGAAGGAAGTGAGAAGGAAGCGAAGGAAGAAAATAAAGAGGAATTAGTTGAAAATAATAAGGAGTTAGTTGAAAATGATAACTATGAGAAGATGAAAGATGTGGTGAAGGAGAGGGGCAACAAACAAGAAGTTGTAAAGACTACACCAGCTCAACATTTGCCATATCCAACTACTCCAGCTAGAAAGGACAAAGAGAGGCAATATGCAAGGTTCCTAGACATCTTCAAAAGGTTGCAAATTAATATTCCATTCTCGGAAGCCTTGGAGCAAATGCCTACATATGCCAAATTTATGAAAAAAATTATGTCCAAGAAAAGGAGGTACAATGATGAGGAGACAATTCAGCTTGATGCGAATTGTAGTGCCATCATCCAAAGAACATTGCCAAGGAAGGAGAAAGATCCGGGGAAAGTTACATTACCGGTATCTATAGGCAATGTGAATGTCGGTAAAGCACTCATAGATCTTGGCTCAAGTATCAACCTAATCCCACTCTCCGTTGTCAAAAGGATTGGTGATTTGGTTGTGAAACAAACAAATTTGACGTTGCAACTAGCCGACAAATCTGTCACACGTCCTTTGGGAATAGCTGAAGATGTCTTGGTAAAAGTAGACAAATTCCTGTTTCCCATTGACTTTGTGGTGATGGATATTCCGGAGGATGATTGTCATACCCCATTTTTTGACCCAATTTCAATTCGTTTTTCTCGCATTTTAAGCAAGAAATTTTCGTCTTTTCAGACGAAATTTCGGCAGGGAGGTATTTTAAAATACCTCATTTTTTCCGAAGGCGACCGTTTTATTTTATTTTTATTATTTTATTACAATTTCTTGTTATGTTTTTATTTTTTCTTTTTTTAAAAAATTTTATTTGTTAACAATTTCTTTTATGTTTTATTTTCTTTTTGTTCTATTTTCGTTTTTTACTTTTAATGGGTTTTTATTTCAGTTTTTTTTAGGTATTTTGGTCCAGGCCCAGAGGGGCAATTTTGTCCACATTTTTTTAAACCCTAATTTTTTCTGTCTTATTTATAGTGCAATTAATGCACTGTGCAGTCAGAGTTTTTTGTCAGAGGCCAAGTACACAGAACAGTACACTGAGTCAGTCATAAACAGCCTCAAACCACCAACACAACCCAAAACTCCGATCACCTCCATCGGCCACCACAAACCATACAACCACCGCAAAAACAACAAAATACCATCAAGAATCAATCCAAACAGATTCGGCTAGCATCACACCACACCAACAATCACAAAATCGGCCAATACCATAAACAACCACAAACCACAAAACGCAACAAAAATCATCAATCCAGAGCCTCAAGCCGAATCCAACACCCCAAAGCCAAAAACCCAGATTCTTTTCGAATTAAACCAACACATCACAGAACAAACCAAAGCCAGAAAGCTAAACTAGATCCAACGCGAATCCAAACACAATCAAAACAAGCAAAGCCGAAGCCAAACCGAAGCCAAACCAAGGTAGATTTCGTGTGTTTTTTTTTAAAAGGAAAAACCTAGATCTAGCCCTTTTTGTGAGGAGTTTTGAAAATCCAAGTGGAAATCCGAAAGGAGTAGAGAAAAGGAATTCTAAAACGTGAAAAAAATTTAAAAAAAAGAGTGTTCTAGAGCTCCGGCGCGGTGGCGCCGCCGGCGGCCGCCGCGCCGGATTTCCTTTCCGGCCATGGCTTGTGTGAGAGAGAGAACAGAGAACAAGAAGAGAAGGAGAGATGTAGAGAGAGGAAATGAGATGGAAATGAGATGAAAATGTTCAGATTTGGCCTTTATAACCAGACCCAAAACCGCCTGGCCCTAATAATCCTGCTCGGCCCACTCACTTCTCTTCTCCCTCTCATTTCTGATTTCTGTCTTGCACCCCCTCTATTACTCACTGCACCCCCTCTCTTTCTTTCCTATTCTTTTTTTTTCTTTTATTTCTTTTAGCCATTTATTTTTTGTTATTTTTATTATGTCCTTTATTTTTTATACCTTTTATTTACTGCCTTTAATTTTCAGTTTATCATGCATTTTTTTTATTTTTTATTTTATTATTTATTTTATGCACCATATTTACTTTTATGCCTTGCATTTTTTTTATTTTATGCATCATATTTATTTTATGCCTTGCATTTTTATTTTCCTTTTTTATTTTCCAGCACCATATTTAATTTTCTGTCTTGCATTTTATTTTCCAGCTTCATATTTATTTTTGTCTTGCATTTTTATTTTCTTTTTATTTTATGTATCATATTTATTTTTATGTCTTGCATATTTTTATTTTAGCATCATATTTATTTTATGTCTTGCATTTTTATTTTCTTTATTTTTATTTTCAGCATCATGTTTATTTTATGTCTTGCATATTTATTTTCTTTATTTACTTTATACACCATATTTACTTATTGCTTTGCATTTCATACATTTATTTTATTTCTTTTCTAGCATATTTACTTTAATGCAATTGCAAATTTTATTTTTATTTTATTATTCTTGTCATTTATTTTATTGTCATTAGAATGTATCTAGGTCCAATGTTAATAAATATATAAATGAGAATATGCACCGACACCACATTTATTTTTTATGTTTTATGTCGAGGGCGATTATGTAATTTGGACCGTATCCGAGGAAAAGGACCCTCACTTGATCCAACGTCATTTTGAGGGATCCGGTGCGTTCAGATATCTCAGCATAATTTAGTCTCAGGACCTTAGGACTTAATCAAAATTTTCATAAAAAGTCAAAAAAGTCAAAATCCAAAAACATTTTATAATCAAAGTCTTCAAAAAAAATTAATCTTTTATCTTTTCTTTCTTAATCAACTTTTTAATCAATCTTTAATCAATCAAACTTGTTTTCTTCAAATTAAAATCAATCAAACTCACTTCCTTTTTATCCTTCTATGCCTTTACGGCCTCTCATCTTTCTTAAAACCTTTTTCAAACTTTAAAAACAATCAAAACCAATCACTCAGCTTTTTACCCCGAACTACGAGATTTTAATCCCGCTCGGGTACGTAGGCAAAAGACTTTGTCTTTCCAAATCAATAAAAATAACAAAAACATTTTCCCTTTCTCTTTCAATTTCATCACTTTATCTTTCTACGCTTAAGCCTTTAATAATAATTTAGCATAAAGATAAAAATAAGCAAGAGGTTCCTATAGAGTACTATAGACGTTTAGGGTGCTAATACCTTCCCTTTGCGTAACCAACCCCCGGACCTTTGATCTCTCTAATAAATAGGGTTTTCGAACTTTCTCCCTTTTCCTCGGAAAAAATAAAAGATCGGTGGTGAAATTAAAATTGCGAGTCAACGCTAATTAATAGCTTGATGTCCAAAAATCACCGCGACAATGATGATGTGCCACTTATTCTTGGAAGAACATTTATGCAAACGGCAAGAATGATGATTGATCTTGACGGAGGTTTAATGAAGGTCCGTGTGGACGATGAAGAGGTAAATTTCAACATCAATGAAGCTTTGAAGCACCCTCGTGATAAAGGTGCATGTTTCAAGATGGATGCAACTGATGAAATAATTGTTAATACAAGAGAACAACTGCATAATTTGACACCTCTTGAAAGAGTTTTGACGGATGCACTAAATATCATAGGCGAGGAAGATGAAAAAGAAATTGAAGAGTGTTTGAAGGAGCTGGATTCATTGAAGGAAATTCCTCTTCACAAAGCAAAAATTGAGGAATTGAAGAATGAATCCAATGTTCAAGAAATGAAGCCGGAGATGAAAATTTTACCCTCGCATTTGAAGTATGTTTTCCTTGAAGAAGAGGGTAACAAACCGGTTATCATAAGTAGCTCCTTATCAAGCAACGAAGAAGCCAAATTGGTGGAAATTCTTAAGTCTAACAAAGAAGCGATAGGATGGACACTATCCGACTTGAAAGGGATAAGTCCATCTTATTGTATGCATAAGATCATGATGGAGGAAGTTTACAAGCCGGTAGCGCAACCTCAACGTCGGTTAAACCCAAATATGAAGGAAGTAGTCTGGAAGGAAGTAGTCAAACTACTTGAAGCCGGCATGATTTATCCGATCTCGGATAGTACTTGGGTTAGCCCGGTTCAAGTTGTCCCTAAGAAAGGAGGTATGACGGTGATCACAAATGAGAAAAATTAGCTCATACCAACAAGAACCGTCACCGGTTGGAGGATGTGCATTGATTACCGGAGACTCAACAAAGCTACAAGAAAAGATCATTTTCCTCTACCATTCATGGATCAAATGCTATAAAGACTGTCCTGTCAAGCTTATTATTGTTTCCTTGATGGCTATTCGGGCTATAATCAAATTTCGGTGAATCCAGAAGATCGTGTGAAGACAGCTTTCACATGTCCATTTGGAGTTTTTGCATATCGACGCATGCCGTTTGGGTTATGTAATGCTCCAGCAACATTTCAACGATGCATGCAAGCAATTTTTGCTGATTTGATAGAGAAGAGCATAGAAGTGTTTATGGACGATTTTTCTGTCTTAGGTTCATCCTTTGATTTATGCTTGAAGAATATTGACACGGTACTGAAGCGGTGCAAGGAAACTAACTTGGTACTCAACTGGGAGAAATGTCATTTCATGGTTACCGAGGGTATTGTCCTTGGTCACAAGATTTCTTCAAAGGGTATTGAAGTTGACAAAGCAATAGTTGATGTGATAGGTAAACTTCCACCCCCAATCAATGTCAAAGGCATCCGAAGTTTTCTTGGCCACGCCGGATTCTATCGGCGGTTTATCAAGGACTTCTCAAAGATTGCAAAGCCATTGAGCAATTTGCTCAACAAAGATAAGTCCTTTGAATTTGATGATGATTGTATGAATGCTTTCGAATGCTTGAAAGAGAATTTGACCTCCGCACCCATAATCACCGCACCGAATTGGAATTTTAATTTTGAACTCATGTGCGATGCGAGTGATTATGTGGTTGGCGCGGTGTTAGGTCAACGCAAAAACAAAATTTTTCATGCTATACACTACGCAAGTAAAGTTTTAAATGATGCTCAAATCAATTATGCTACCACAGAAAAAGAACTACTTGCTATTGTGTTCGCATTAGAAAAATTTCGTTCTTATCTCATTGGTTTGAAAATTGTTATATTTACTGACCATGCAGCCATAAAGTATTTAATCACCAAACCCGACTCCAAACCGAGACTCATCTGATGGATGCTGCTGCTCCAAGAGTTTGATTTGGAGATTAAAGACAAAAAGGGGACTGAGAACCTTGTGGCTGATCATCTTTCAAGGTTAGTGAACAATGAGGTGACTAAGAACGAGAAAGAAATTCTTGAAGAGTTTCCGGATGAGAAGTTGCTAATGGTACAAGAAAGACCATGGTTTGCTGACATGGCCAATTATAAAGCAACGGGGTTCATACCGGAGGATTTTACATGGCAAATGAAGAAGAAGTTGATGAGAGACTCTATTCATTATGTATGGGATGACCCATATCTCTTCAAGATTGGAGCTGACAACCTTTTACGGAGATGTGTTGCTATAGAAGAAGCCAAAGACATCATGTGGCATTGTCACAATTCGCCTTATGGTGGGCATTTCAATGGGGAAAGAACTGCAGCAAAGGTTCTTCAAGCAGGCTTCTATTGGCCCACTTTATTCAAAGACGCATATGAGCATGTTAAAAGTTGTGAGAGCTGCCAGAAAAACTGGAGGAATTTCAAGAAGAAATGAAATGCCTCAACAAAGTATCCTTGAAGTCGAAGTTTTTGACTGTTGGGGTATTGACTTTGTTGGGCCATTTCCATCCTCATTGTCCAATGAATATATTTTGGTAGCTGTCGACTACGTGTCTAAGTGGGTAGAGGCAATCACATCCCCAAAAGCCGATAGCAAAACAGTGGTCAAATTTCTCAAAAGAAATATCTTTTCCCGTTTTGGAACTCCTAGAGTGCTTATAAGTGATGGAGGTTCTCATTTTTGCAATACACAATTAGCCAAAGCACTTGAGCATTATGGAGTCAAACACAAGGTCGCTTCACCATATCATCCACAAGCCAACGGTAAAGCCGAGGTGTCCAACCGTGAAATCAAAAGGATCCTTGAGAAGATCGTATCATCATCAAGGAAGGATTGGTCAATGAAACTTGACGAAGCATTGTGGGCCTATAGGACCGCATACAAAGCTCCTACAGGTTTCACACCATTTCAGTTGGTGTATGGGAAAGCGTGCCACTTGCCGGTAGAGTTAGAGCATAAAGCGTTTTGGGCGCTAAAATTTTAAAACTTTGACCAAGAGCAAGCGGAGGAGAAGAGAAAGCTCCAAATGAATGAATTGGAAGAAATGCGAGACCAAGAATATTAATCATCCAAGCTCTATAAAGAAAAGGTCAAGAGGTATCATGACAAGAAGATTATGAAGAGGCATTTCAGGCCCGGTCAAATGGTTTTGCTGTTCAATGCAAGATTGAAGTTATTTCCGGGTAAACTAAAATCAAAGTGGTCCGGCCCTTTCATGATTAAGGAAGTCAGGCCTTATGGAGCGGTGGAGCTAGAAGATCCTATCACCAAAGCAACTTGGACGGTGAATGGACAAAGACTAAAATCATACTTTGGCGGTGAAGTTGTTCGGCACACGACAACAATTTCACTTATTGATTCATAATCAAACATGAAACAGGCGTCGATCTAATGACGTTAAACAAGAGCTTGTTGGGAGGCACCTGTGCGCACCTCGTTTTTTTCCTCGGGAAAAAGACGCGCAAATCCTCCGAGGACGTCCTCGAACGCTCGGAGGGCCTTTGTGAAGCCGCCACCAAAGTTTTTGTGTAAAGGGAACGTTGATAAACCCTTAAGTTTTTTTTTGTTGTAAAGGGAAACGATAATAAAACCCTTTGACGATGAGGATAAGGATTAGGTCATCGCAACCATTGTCGGGTTCGGGAGTCGGTTACGCGAGGGGAAGGTATTAGCACCCCTCACGTCCGTTGTACTCAACGGGAACCTTCTATTTGGTTAAAGCTTGAATTGTTTTTTAATACTTTGCGTGCATGTTCATTTATGTTAAAAATATAATAAAAAAGGGGGGAAAAGAGATAAAAACAAACGAAGAAAAAGTTTTTATTATTATTGTGCTTGACAAGATGTCGATCTTGCTCCTACGTATCTCCCGGTAGTCGGAGAATTCAAAGCATACGTAGTTCTTTGGTAGAAAAACGTATATGTGTTGGTTGATTTTACTTGGACGATGTTTTAACCGAATTCTTGCGATTAAACGTAGCTTGTATGCTCGCACTTGGAGACTTATTAAGCGTTCGTTCGCGAATCACATTAGAATTGTTAAAAGGTACGTCCGTTAGGGTAGAGGGTTGAATTGGTCGCTATGGGACCGAGAGAGGTACAATGGACTCATACAAGTCAAACATTGACCGAGTGGACTCAAACGAGTCGGGCGATTGTTCGATTGATCCACTGAGATCAAGAACGGGTACAATGGACTCGGATGAGTCGAACATTGACCGAGTGGACTCTAACGAGTCGAGGGGTTGAGTCTAATGGCCAACGGGGGACCAAAAGGTTTGGATTGACCACAAGGGGCCAAGATTTGGTTTGGTTAGGGTTGTACATATTAAAAAAGGGAATGACGATTGTCCGAGCGACGAGACATACGTCACGCATTCGTACAATCGGGGCGATGGAGAGACATACGTCACACCATCCCTTTTTCATTCATATTTTTGGATTGAATTCTTTAGAAATCCCAAGGTATGTCAAAACATTTGGTTTGAAAATCCAAAAATGGGAAGGGTTAGCAAATTTGCTAGAAAACGCGCAAGTTCGTCTCATTTTGCGAAAATGCGAACGTAAACGGTGTATGTTCATCTTTGAGTTTTGAACATCATGAACAATATTTATTGTTCAAGTTTGGATTGAAAAGATGAACATAGCTTGTTTGTTCATGCTTGTTTGAGAATTTGGGAACATAACTTGCTTTGCAAGTTACCCACAAAATGGTTATACAAACTTGTGATTTTGCCAAAATAATGCAAAAACCTTGTTGTGGTTTGAAGAACATGGATTTAAAAACTCTTAGGTTCTGAGCTCTGGGGCTAGAACCTCAAAAATTGGTTGTTTTGATACAAAAACTCAGGTTCTGAGTTCTGTCATGGTCGCACTGCGACCATGACTTCGCACTGCGAAGCATGCGAAATTTTGGGTTCAGAAGCTGTTTCTGAACTTTTGTTCAGAAACAACTTCTGAACACACTCAAGACCTTATAGGGGGATGAAAAACTTTGAGTTTTTGGGGTGAAAAAGGTTGGACAAACCAGTTTTGATGTTTTGAAAACCTTGGGATTTCTTTGAAATTCAAAAGGGGTTTTTTAGGATCAAAAGGTTTTGAGCCAAAATGGCTATGCAAACACAATTAAAAATGCAAGATAAAGAGCTTAATAACTTACAGAACTCCTTAGCAAAGCTCCAACTGCACTTGGTTTGATTTGGTTGAAAGATTGTGCAAGAGGTTTGAGTATTTGTGATGGTTTTGGAACTTTGTAATGCTTTGTGTGGATTGGTTTTTTTTCTGGTTGTTTGTGGAGATTTGTAGGTTGAAATGAGTAGAGTTTCTGCTCTTTGAATGCTGTGTTAACTGTGTTTGTTCCTTTGGCATTGCCTTCTATTTATAGGCCAAAACCAAATCTTTGTCATCATTACACAATCCCAAAATTCAGCTGATTTGTGGCCAAGATTAAGCTGAATCCCTTTGCATTAAATGCTAATGGATAGAGCCAACCCTGCCTTGTACCAAGGGGCAAGATCCAGCTTGATTTCAGCCACAAATTCAACTATTTCTAGAAGGTAATGATGAAGAACAAAGCTGATTTGCAATTGGCTAATGCTTGGGGATCAATCCTTGCAATCTCAATGGTTGATCAATGAAAACGTGCACTGTAATGTGCAGAGATTGAGGGATGAAAAGGCTACTTATGGCTGGTGTGAGAGGGTGAAAAGCTGCTGCAAAACAGAGTAGGCAATCATGGTTTTTCAAGTGAAAAAAATCCAGCTGGTTTGACTGGTTTTAGGGGAAGCAAGCAGGAGGAAAGTCCTCAAGCAGGTGGCTGGCAACCTTGTGGTGGTTAGCTGGTCACCTGGGAGGGACTAGAGCTGCCCAAGGGCAAGCCCACTTGCTTGTCACATGCTAGGTTGGAAGAAAAAGCTTCCAACCTTGGCATTAATGGCAAGTCCTTCAACTCTGGCTTTGCTTGGCTCAATTAGCCATGAATGCTATTTAAAATAATTATGGAAGTGATATGCAACAAAATCTGGAATTAAATCCAAGAAACCAAAAATCTGCAGAAAAATCGCAGACTTCGCAGTGCGAAGTGAGCTTCGCATTGCGAAGTCCTCAATTTTGAAAAGTTGACTTTTCTGTTGACTTTTGTTGACTTTTGACTTTTTTTCCCTCTTTGATTTTTTTCTGATTTTTTGTTTTAAAATGCTTAGGACAAAATTAGGGTACTACAGCTGCCCCTACTTAATTGTATCTTCGCATAGAGTGCGTGAGTGCCGAAGGCATCTCATGAACTCTTTGCGGAGATCAATTAAGTAAAAAGAAAAAAGAAGGACCCGAATTTTGTCCTTCGCGAAATGCAAATGCAATGGTTGGTAGGGGTTGATCGTATCCAGCCGCTAACACTGGAGGTAGATCCACTGGGGAATGAAGGTAATCTTATCTAGGCACTGCTTCTAGAGGTCGATTCCTGAGGGTGGTGATTTACTCTAGGATGTCACTAGAGGTGGAACATTGAAGTAGGTGATCTTATCTAGGTACTGCTTCTAGAGGTCGATACCTAAGCTAGGTGATCTTATTCAGGTACTGCTTCTGAATGTCAATTCCTAACGAGCTGTGATCTTATTCAGTCGCTAACACTGACGGTCGATACACTGGGGGAGGTGATCTACTCTAGGTACTGCTTCTAGAGAGGGATACCTAAGCTAGGTGATCTTATTCAGGCACTGCTTCTGAATATCGATTCCTAACGAGCTGCGGTCTTACCCTAAATAGGTGCCCCTGGTTGAATGTTGATGGATGTTGGTGAATATGTGATACTCACTGGAGGATCCTTGTTGAGGATGCATGCTTTATGAAATGAAATGCATGTGTATGAACGGTTTTTAAATATGCATGCATGAAATGAAATAATGTTGGTTGGGTGCCGAGCAGAGTCGGTCTTTGTTTGTGGTTGTGTTCATGACAGTTGGGCTTTCTTTTTTTTTGGTTTTTTGGTTTGTCGGTTTGGAAGGACGAAGTCTTTTGCCTACATACCCAAATGGGATCAAAACCGGTGTAGTTCGAGCCTAAGCCCGAAAATTTGTGTTTTTTGGTTGGTCGGTTTGGAAGGACGAAGTCCTTTGCCTACATACCCAAATGGGATCAAAACCGGTGTAGTTCGAGCCTAAGCCCGAAAATTTGTGTTTTTTGGTTGGTCGGTTGGTCGGTAAGGGGAGGAATTATGGTGCTCAATCTTGAAATCTTTGCATAACTCCTTCATTGTCTTGTTGTTTAGGTTTGCCCCATTATCGGTGATGATTTTGTGGGGAGTACCATAACGGCAAATGATTTCCTTCTTGATAAATCGGGCTACCACTTGTTTGGTTACGTTTGCATACGAAGCTGCTTCTACCCATTTGGTGAAGTAGTCGATGGCAACGAGGATGAAGCGATGTCCATTTGACGCTTTGGGCTCGATCATTCCAATCATATCTATGCCCCACATAGAGAAAGGCCAAGGTGAAGTCATGACATTCAATGGAGTTGGTGGCACATGCACTTTGTCGGCGTAAATCTGGCACTTGTGACAAGTCTTGGCATAGTGGAAACAATCAGCTTCCATGGTTAACCAATAATAGCCCGCCCTTAAGATTTTCTTTGCCATTGCATGCCCATTAGCATGGGTTCCAAAAGATCCCTCGTGGATTTCTTTGATGAGCATGTCCGCTTCACGTTTATCCACACATCTGAGTAGGACCATGTCATAATTTCTTTTGTAGAGGGTATTTCCACTGAGGAAGAACTGGGATGCCAATCTTCTGAGGGTCCTCTTGTCGGCGTGCGAGACATTTTCTGGATACTCTTGCTCTTCGAGGTATCGCTTGATGTCGTAGAACCAAGGTTTGTTGTCAAGTTCTTCTTCGACTGATGCGCATACAACTGGTTTGTCTCTACGATCCATCCTTATGATTGGTGCTTCATTGTAAGAATTTACTTGGTACATTGATGATAATGTAGCCAAAGCATCTGCTACCTGATTTTCTTCTCGAGGTATGTAGTGGAAATTGATTTCATCAAAATGCTTGATCAATTCTACAACCCGGGCTTGGTAGGGAATTAAATTGGGATGTCTTGTTTCCCATTCTCCTTTGACTTGATAGATGACCAAGGCTGAGTCACCGTATACTTCAAGGTTTTTGATCCTTAGATCAATTGCTGCTTCGAGGCCTAGGATACATGCTTCATATTCTGCCATGTTATTGGTGCAGTCAAAGCACAACCTTGCTGTGAAGGGCTGGTATCCATTTCTTGGGGAGATTAAAACTGCTCCGATACCATGTCCCATGGCATTCGAGGCGCCGTCGAAAGCGAGCTTCCATTGAGCTCCTGGTTCTGGTCCCTCATCATCGCTTGTGACTTCTTTGTCATTGAAAGCTACGACATCTTCGTCTGGGAAGTCAAATTGTATGGGCTGATAATCCTCCAATGGTTGGTGAGCAAGGTGCTCGGATAAAACACTCCCTTTGATGGCTTTTTGAGCAACATATTGGATGTCATACTCAGACAGCAGCATTTGCCAACGGGCTATCTTCCCTGTGAGGGCAGGTTTTTCGAAGATGTACTTGATGGGATCCATCTTCGATATCAACCAAGTTGTATGGGTCAACATGTATTGCCTTAGACGGCGAGCAGCCCATGCTAAAGCGCAGCAAGTCTTTTCGAGTGAAGTATACCTTGTTTCACAGTCGGTAAACTTCTTGCTTAAGTAGTAGATTGCGTGCTCTTTCCTTCCCGTTTCATCTTGTTGTCCTAACACACAACCCATTGATCCTTCAAGTACGGTTAGGTATAAGATGAGGGGTTTACCCGGAACCGGAGGTATTAAGATCGGTGGTTCTTGCAGGTATTGTTTGATCTTGTCAAACGCCTCTTGGCAATCCTCGTTCCAATGAACGGCTTGGTTTTTCCTTAGCAGCTTGAAGATTGGTTCGCAGGTAGCTGTCATGTGTGAGATGAACCTGGCGATGTAGTTCAATCTTCCTAAGAAACCCCGGACTTCTTTCTCGGTATTTGGCGCTGGCATTTCTTGGATGGCCTTTACCTTATCGGGATCTACTTCAATACCTCTTTGGCTGACGATGAAGCCCAATAACTTCCCGGATCTAACGCCAAATGTGCACTTGTTAGGATTTAAGCGCAGCTTGAATTTCCTTAGGCGTTCGAAAAGCTTTTGTAAATGGACTAGATGATCCTCCTCCGTTTGGGATTTGGCAATCATATCGTCGACGTAGACCTCAATTTCCTTATGGATCATGTCGTGGAAAAGAGTCACCATTGCTCTTTGGTATGTTGCCCCGGCATTTGTTAATCCAAAAGGCATTACCTTATAGCAGAATGTTCCCCATGGGGTGATGAACGTAGTTTTCTCCATGTCCTCTGGAGCCATCTTGATTTGGTTATATCCCGAGAAGCCATCCATAAAGGAAAAGACTGAGAATTGGGCTGTGTTGTCCACCAATATGTCGATGTGTGGTAGCGGGAAATCATCCTTTGGGCTTGCTCTATTCAAGTCCCGATAATCCACACACATTCTCACCTTGCCATCCTTCTTCGGAACTGGCACAATGTTGGCAACCCATGTTGGATACTTGGTTACGGCTAAGAAGCCGGCATCGAATTGCTTTTTGACCTCCTCTCTGATCTTGAGAGCCATATCGGGTCGAGTTCTTCTCAATTTTTGCTTCACTGGCGGGCATTCCGGCTTGAGTGGCAGCTTGTGTACAACGATGTTAGGGTCTAAACCCGGCATGTCTTGATACGACCAAGCGAATACGTCCACGTACTCTTGCAGAAGCTTGATCAACTTTTCTTTCACATCCTCGTGCAGGGAGGCTCCTATCTTGACCTCTTTCTTATCCTCTTCGGTCCCCAAGTTGACCTTTTCAACTGATTCTTGGTGAGGTTGTATTACCCTATCCCCTTGATTTGCAAGTCTAGACAATTCTTCAGGCGGTTCATAATCGTCCTCTTCATCATCTTCCGTTTGATTAATCGGGCAATCGAAGTCATAAGGGTTTAAGGTAGTGTTGTTTTTGGAGGGTGGATTTGTAAATCTGCATGAGTATGATTTTTTTTAGGCTTTTTGTAGAAAAAATTTTTTCAAACAAATGCAAAAAAGAAAAAGACTCAAATGAACATAAAAGATTGCTTTTATTCATGATTGTAAATAACTTATAAAAACATGGGGGCCCCACACGACTAATCATTTGCCTTGGGCAGAGCTAAATGATTTTTTTTTATTTTTAAAGTAAAACAAACAAACACGGTTTATTACTTGATCCTGGTAATGATCTCGGGAATCGCGATAGCCCTCCAATTGTTCAAAGCTTCATCCGAAGCGCAACGGTACACCAATTCAGGCACGTCTTCGTCTACATCTTCGAGTAGAGCCACTTGATCTTCATGGATAAACCCCGCACTGATGAATGTTTCCGAGATGGGGGGAACCCCTTGCTTTGGAGGCTTTGAGAAAGTTTCGGCCGATGGATGATACCCCAACCCGAAGCGATTTTTCTTCTCCGGTATGTCCACTAACTTGCCCCATCCGGTGGGTCGGCTTTCTTCTAGGGCCTCTCTTATCGCCCTCCATGATGACATGGCTGTCCTAGCCTCCTCCTTGGGCTTCAGGCTCAATGTCACGACATTCGCCACTTCTAAAGATTGGAATGGGACGTCCACAGCTTCTTCATCCGTTTCTATGTAACGGAAAGATGAGAGATGGCTTACCATCATGTCCTCTTGCCCGGAAACTACAATCATTTGGTTATCAATGATGAATTTCAGCTTCTGGTGCAGGGTAGAGGTAATGGCTCCGGCCGCATGGATACATGGTCGTCCGAGAAGACAACTGTATGTTGGATTAATATCCATGACTTGGAAGGTTATGGTGAAAACCTTAGGTCCGATTTGGACTGGTAAGTCAATCTCCCCTATGACGGCTCTTCTTGACCCATCGAAAGCTTTTACGACCAAGGCGCTGGGCTTCATTACGGTCCCTTCACATGAGAGTTTGAGGAGGGTAGTCTTGGGCATGACATTCAATGATGACCCCGTGTCCACTAGCACTCTTGAGAGGATGTGGTCCATGCATTTCACGGAGATATGTAAGGCGCGGTTATGAATATGCCCCTCGTCGGGTAGCTCATCGCCATTGAAACCCAAGTACCTACTTGAGGTAATATTTCCGACTATCCCGTCGAATTGGTCCACCGGAATGTCCTTGGTGACATGTGCCTCACTGAGGATCCGTAGTAGTGCTTCCCGGTGTGCTTCCGAGCTGAGTAGTAAGGATAGCATGGAGATCTTGGAGGGAGTTTGACTTAGCTGGTCAATGATCTTGTACTCGCTCTTTTGGATTATCCTTAGGAACTCTTCGGCCTCTTTTTGCGGGATTGACTTTTGAGAAGGCCCCGCTTGGTTCTCTTTTTCCTCCACGCTCTTTTCTTTGAGCGGCTCCTTTGGTAGTACAGCTGGCGTCTTCCCGAGTTCTTTCGGAGCGAAGACTCTACCACTTCTAGTCATTCCTCCAACACCGGTAATGTTAGTGATGCTGGGCTCGATTTTGGCTAGTGGTTTTCCTTCCACATAAGCCACAGGTTGGTAATTCCATGGTACCCTCTTTGTGCTTTCAAAAGAGAAGAGTGCAGGTACATGAAATGTTATGGGTTGTATTGGCATTGGTACCTCTCTCCTTTGGTATGGGATCTCGAGAGGTTTTGGACCGTTAGACTCTAAGGTAGCAATGTCCGTGCCCTCCTTTATGTAGCCAATTTGGATCCAACCTTGGTCCATTAACTCTCGAAGACAGTTCTTCAACTCTTTGCACTCATCCGGGTTGACCTTGCAGGCTTCACAGTTGACGTGCATTTCCTCGAATAATCCAAAGCCGGTTAAATGCTCCCTTATGGTTGACAGGGGAGTCCTAACATTGGCTACCCTTTTGACTGGACCAAAGTCCTCTTGTTCCTCCACCGCGTTTACAGAGGGACCCGCGTGCCCCGGCAATGGGTTGTTCTTCACATTGGGGCTTTCCTCTTTGAAGGATAACAGCTTCTTGTCAATAAGATCCTGCACCTTGTGTTTGAAAACCCTACAGTTTTCGATATTGTGCCCCACGGATCCTGCGTGGAAATCACATTTGGCATTTGCGTCGTACCACTGTGGATATGGTGGCGACATTGGTGGTAGTAGTCTTGTCTCGACCATACCCTTTTGGATTAGGTATGGCAAGATCTGACCATAAGACATGGGTACAGGATCAAACTGCCTATTAAAGTAACTGTTCCTTGAGCTCGCCTGATTCCTTGGTGGGTACCCGCCTTGTTGCTGTTGCTGTTGATTTTGTTGCGGCAACACTACTGGTTGTCGAGGTGGATTTGCGGGAATCACTTGAGGTGAGTAACGCCCTTGAGTCGTTGCTGCTGCCACATAAGGATAGTGGTAGTGAGGCATTTGATTTGGTGGCGGGTAGGATGGTCCCATTAGAACGGCATTTGTCTCCCCCTCTTTCTTTTTGTGAAAGTTGCTGGGGGGCTTTCTAGCTCCACTTTGAGCTTCTGGAGAGCCTTGGATTTTTCCTCTCTTCACTCCGTCTTCTATTCTTTCACCGACCATGACTAGATCGGAGAAACCGGCAGACGTGCTTCCAATCATCTTGTCGTAATATGGGCCTTGAAGTGTGCCCATAAAGGTGTCGACAAGTTCTCTCTCCAATAGTGGTGGTTGTACGCGAGAAGCTAGTTCTCTCCATCGCTGAGCGTACTCCTTGAAGGACTCGTTGCTTCTTTGTAGGAGGTTTTGTAGTTGCATCCTATTTGGAGCCATGTCCAAATTATATTTGTATTGCTTTAGGAAGGCATCGGCTAGATCCTTCCAAGTTTGGACATGGGTACGCTCGAGCTGCATGTACCAATCTAAGGACGCTCCGCTTAAACTATCTTGAAACACATGCACCATGAGTTTCTCGTTCATTGCGTAAGCCGCCATCTTCCTACAGAACATCCTTAGATGATTCCGAGGGCATTGAATTCCTTTGTATTTCTCGAAGTCCGGTACTTTGAACTTCGGAGGAATTACCACGTCGGGCACTAGGCACATATCCAAGGCATTGTGGGCACCGTATGAGCTGAAACCCTCGACAGCTTTCAACCTTTCTTCCAAAACTCGATACATTTGGGTGGTATCATTGTCTTGGTGGGTGGTGTCGGGAGCAGATTGCCTTAGCTGGCTATTCTCCACATCATGGGGAATTACTTCATGCTGAGTAGTGGAAGTTCCTTGAGGGCGACGCTCTTCATTCCTTACGGGGATTGTGAGCGGTGGTGGAGGTGGTCCTTGACCCTCATTTTCGAATGGTGGGGTATAACCCACAGGTAAACCATAAGGAGGCCATTGCACATTGGATGCATCCGTTGTTGGGCGAGGGTGGCTTTCTCGTGCCGACAGAGCTTGCATTAACTCTAGCATCTGATCCATTTTTCCTTTCATTCCATCAACTTCCTCTCTCAAAGCCGCTTGAGTTTGTTCCAAATTGTCCATGATCCTTTGTTTGTTAGCTCGTGTTCCGTACGAGTGTTGAATATCTGGTTCTTGGACCGAGGGCTTTCGGGGTTTTCGGGCTATGATTGCTTTGAACTGTTTGAATGGGAATGAATGAGTTTTTTTTTGAAAAATGTGCATGAAGATGCATGTGGATGTATGTATGCAAAATATGCGTTTTTTTTTTTATTTTGCTTTATGGAGTTTAAAGGTGCACGATTAATATTTAGCAATTCAAAATATTAAAGACCGGGAAATTGATTATACTTCAAAATATATTTGATTAAATAACATTTGTTTACAAAGTGTAACTAATGCTATTACAAATCAAATAGCCGCTCGCTTCTCGGCTTTGCTCATCTCCTCCCTATAGAAATCTATGGTGTCCTTGCAGAACTTCATAAACTTCCGGATCTCCATAGGGATGACAAAGTAGGGCATGACCATCTCGGCCTCCGCTAGCTTCTTTGGAAGTTGGGTGATCACCAAATTTGAGAATGCAACCAATTTAGTGAAATCCTCACTTAATCGGGTGGCGTCTTGCCATACATACTCAATCACTTCCTTGCGCTGGTCTAGCTTGACTCTTGCACTTCTAATTTCATCGTGTAGTTGTGCAATGTGGTCCCCATGAGCTCTTGCAATCTTGTCGAAGTACTCTTCGAATTTCTTGATGTCTTCCTCGAGAAGATTGCACTTTAGCCTCCCTTGATGAGAGAGACTCTCATGTCTTTGCCGCTGGACGCGTTCGGCTTGAAGCTGCTCTTTGTAGTCTTTCACTACTTCTTGGAGCCGTTGATTTTTCTCTTGGAATTTCAACCTCCATTTTCGTTGAGCTTCGATGGCTAATTCGCCAAACTTCTTGAGCTCTTGGTTGGAATGTAAGATTCTTTCCAACTCTTCGTCCTTGGCAACAAGGTTAGCATCCGCACTAACCAAGCCGCCTCCTATCCAATCCCTTTTCCCTTCGGAGGTTCTTAGCCGTTTTTGGCATACTAGGAGAGAATGTGATACTTCATCACGATCTCTCTTCGTCCTAGTAATCTCTCCTAAAGCTTGGAGGTGCTTCAATTCTAAGTCTCCGTTTTTGTTTTGGAGTTCTTGAATTTTAGCCTTGAGGTCCTCCACTTCTTTGTTGGGAATGATTGCAATAGGTTTAGGTGTAGGAGGTTTTGGAGGGCTTGTGACCACGATGGGTAACTTGATTGCTTTGACCCTCTCCTTCACCCATTGAGTATAAAGGGGTTTGGCGACACAGTTTCTCTTGCCGACCCTTCCCTTGCGTACTTGGCTCCATGCTCCCCGGATTCTCTCTAGCAATGCCGGGTCTTGATCGCCTTCCCTTAAGTAGAAAGCTTCCAACAAAAGGTCATTAGGTTTATCCTCCATTGAAAAACCTAGTTGTCGGAGAGAGAGGACCGGATTGTAATTAATACATCCCTTAGTACCGATGAGGGGTACGTTAGGGAAGTCCCCGCAGCTGAGGATAATTTCCGGGTCATCTAAGTTTGGTGAAAACCAATGGATGTCCTTCTCGGCGAGGGTTGTCATCCGTTGCGACCATTTGAGCTTGGCCCGGTTTTCCACAAAGTCTCGGTTTCTTGGCATGTGGGACATCATCCAAATTTGCACCACGGGAGTGCAACAAGTAATTTTGCGTCCCCTTGCTTGTTCATGCCTTGAATAGAGGGTATGATAAAAATCCGCTAAGATTGTAGGAACTGGATTTTTAGTCATAAACACCTCTAGAGCCGGAAAGTCTACGAAATCATCCATGTTGGGGAATAAGACAATCCCGTAGACTAAGAGGGCTAAGATGGCGTTGAAGGCCATTACCTCTTTGTTGGCTAGTAAATCCCGAGCTTTGGCTTCCAAAAACTTTCTTGAAAAGCCCTTAAGGTTCCCTCTAACTTCCAAGTTAGATGCCACTTCTTGGGTGTCGAGGTATAAGGATTCGGCGATGGCTTCAAATGTAGGATCCCTTCCCGGACCGAGATAGAGTTCATGACCTTTCATGCTACAACCCAAAATCTTCTCAAACTCTTCCAAAGTTGGCGCTAGTTGGAAGTCTTGAAATGTGAAGCACCGTAGAGGTGGGTCGAAGAATTGCGCCAAAGTGGTTAAGGCGGTTGAATCTATTCTTACGGGTAAAAGGTCAAGGATTAGCCCATAGCTTGCCTCTAAGATGTTCTTGTGGACCGAAGAGAGCCTCTTGCTTAGAGCTAATAAACTTTCCACCCTAGGAGCTTTAATTTTGAAGGCGAGCGTATTCTTGTTCCCGGAATCCATATTTCTCTTTTGCTAATATTTGTTCGTTCTTTTTTTAACTCCTATAAAGCAAAATGATGCGAAAATTACTTTCATGAATGCAAATGTTATGCAAGGGTATGGTTTATGAAGGTTCGGAACTTCCCCCCCATCCTCACATGTAGGCTCTAAATTGGGAAATCTCCTAAGAAGAGGTCCTTAGAGTCATAGACCTCACATGGAATTAGGGTTGTCTATGGACATACGTCGACATGACTTCAATTAATTCCACGTGAAAATCTCATCTAAGCGGGGTTGGACATCCCACCTCACGGACATACGTCAACGCGGGCTTCCGCACACAACCTCCTTCTAACTTAGTGTTTTTCTCAAGCTCGGGTAGAGAGCCTCACACGTCCGGCATTAACCCGAACAATGTGGAGTAACATCACTCAAGTAACCCCCACATTTGAGATATAATATGAATATAAAGCAAATAAAGCAAATATAAACATAAAGCATAAATATAACATGCATGAATAAAATAAATAAACATGGCACGCAAAGAAAATAAAGCAATTGTCTTTAACCCAAATAGGTTAGGCTTGACTCGCTAGTGGGAACAAGGTCCCTAGCGAAGTCGCCAGCTGTGCGCACCTCGTTTTTTTCCTCGGGAAAAAGACGCGCAAATCCTCCGAGGACGTCCTCGAACGCTCGGAGGGCCTTTGTGAAGCCGCCACCAAAGTTTTTGTGTAAAGGGAACGTTGATAAACCCTTAAGTTTTTTTTTGTTGTAAAGGGAAACGATAATAAAACCCTTTGACGATGAGGATAAGGATTAGGTCATCGCAACCATTGTCGGGTTCGGGAGGGTAAGGTATTAGCACCCCTCACGTCCGTTGTACTCAACGGGAACCTTCTATTTGGTTAAAGCTTGAATTGTTTTTTAATACTTTGCGTGCATGTTCATTTATGTTAAAAATATAATAAAAAAGGGGGGAAAAGAGATAAAAACAAACGAAGAAAAAGTTTTTATTATTATTGTGCTTGACAAGATGTCGATCTTGCTCCTACGTATCTCCCGGTAGTCGGAGAATTCAAAGCATACGTAGTTCTTTGGTAGAAAAACGTATATGTGTTGGTTGATTTTACTTGGACGATGTTTTAACCGAATTCTTGCGATTAAACGTAGCTTGTATGCTCGCACTTGGAGACTTATTAAGCGTTCGTTCGCGAATCACATTAGAATTGTTAAAAGGTACGTCCGTTAGGGTAGAGGGTTGAATTGGTCGCTATGGGACCGAGAGAGGTACAATGGACTCATACAAGTCAAACATTGACCGAGTGGACTCAAACGAGTCGGGCGATTGTTCGATTGATCCACTGAGATCAAGAACGGGTACAATGGACTCGGATGAGTCGAACATTGACCGAGTGGACTCTAACGAGTCGAGGGGTTGAGTCTAATGGCCAACGGGGGACCAAAAGGTTTGGATTGACCACAAGGGGCCAAGATTTGGTTTGGTTAGGGTTGTACATATTAAAAAAGGGAATGACGATTGTCCGAGCGACGAGACATACGTCACGCATTCGTACAATCGGGGCGATGGAGAGACATACGTCACACCATCCCTTTTTCATTCATATTTTTGGATTGAATTCTTTAGAAATCCCAAGGTATGTCAAAACATTTGGTTTGAAAATCCAAAAATGGGAAGGGTTAGCAAATTTGCTAGAAAACGCGCAAGTTCGTCTCATTTTGCGAAAATGCGAACGTAAACGGTGTATGTTCATCTTTGAGTTTTGAACATCATGAACAATATTTATTGTTCAAGTTTGGATTGAAAAGATGAACATAGCTTGTTTGTTCATGCTTGTTTGAGAATTTGGGAACATAACTTGCTTTGCAAGTTACCCACAAAATGGTTATACAAACTTGTGATTTTGCCAAAATAATGCAAAAACCTTGTTGTGGTTTGAAGAACATGGATTTAAAAACTCTTAGGTTCTGAGCTCTGGGGCTAGAACCTCAAAAATTGGTTGTTTTGATACAAAAACTCAGGTTCTGAGTTCTGTCATGGTCGCACTGCGACCATGACTTCGCACTGCGAAGCATGCGAAATTTTGGGTTCAGAAGCTGTTTCTGAACTTTTGTTCAGAAACAACTTCTGAACACACTCAAGACCTTATAGGGGGATGAAAAACTTTGAGTTTTTGGGGTGAAAAAGGTTGGACAAACCAGTTTTGATGTTTTGAAAACCTTGGGATTTCTTTGAAATTCAAAAGGGGTTTTTTAGGATCAAAAGGTTTTGAGCCAAAATGGCTATGCAAACACAATTAAAAATGCAAGATAAAGAGCTTAATAACTTACAGAACTCCTTAGCAAAGCTCCAACTGCACTTGGTTTGATTTGGTTGAAAGATTGTGCAAGAGGTTTGAGTATTTGTGATGGTTTTGGAACTTTGTAATGCTTTGTGTGGATTGGTTTTTTTTCTGGTTGTTTGTGGAGATTTGTAGGTTGAAATGAGTAGAGTTTCTGCTCTTTGAATGCTGTGTTAACTCTGTTTGTTCCTTTGGCATTGCCTTCTATTTATAGGCCAAAACCAAATCTTTGTCATCATTACACAATCCCAAAATTCAGCTGATTTGTGGCCAAGATTAAGCTGAATCCCTTTGCATTAAATGCTAATGGATAGAGCCAACCCTGCCTTGTACCAAGGGGCAAGATCCAGCTTGATTTCAGCCACAAATTCAACTATTTCTAGAAGGTAATGATGAAGAACAAAGCTGATTTGCAATTGGCTAATGCTTGGGGATCAATCCTTGCAATCTCAATGGTTGATCAATGAAAACGTGCACTGTACTGTGCAGAGATTGAGGGATGAAAAGGCTACTTATGGCTGGTGTGAGAGGGTGAAAAGCTGCTGCAAAACAGAGTAGGCAATCATGGTTTTTCAAGTGAAAAAAATCCAGCTGGTTTGACTGGTTTTAGGGGAAGCAAGCAGGAGGAAAGTCCTCAAGCAGGTGGCTGGCAACCTTGTGGTGGTTAGCTGGTCACCTGGGAGGGACTAGAGCTGCCCAAGGGCAAGCCCACTTGCTTGTCACATGCTAGGTTGGAAGAAAAAGCTTCCAACCTTGGCATTAATGGCAAGTCCTTCAACTCTGGCTTTGCTTGGCTCAATTAGCCATGAATGCTATTTAAAATAATTATGGAAGTGATATGCAACAAAATCTGGAATTAAATCCAAGAAACCAAAAATCTGCAGAAAAATCGCAGACTTCGCAGTGCGAAGTGAGCTTCGCATTGCGAAGTCCTCAATTTTGAAAAGTTGACTTTTCTGTTGACTTTTGTTGACTTTTGACTTTTTTTCCCTCTTTGATTTTTTTCTGATTTTTTGTTTTAAAATGCGTAGGACAAAATTAGGGTACTACAGCACCCCAATTTTGTAAGTATTTTATTGCTTTGCATTTTAGATTAGGTCACTTTGCATTTAAAAACAGAAACTAGTACAGAAACCAGAACAACAAAATTTAACCTGTCATAACTCGCCCAGCGAAGCAAAATCTCGCTGAGCGAGAATTACAGGTCAGTTTGACCAAGTTTGACCAGATTAACTCGCTTGGCGAGAAAAATCTCGCTCAACGAGATTGTTTAATCGGACAGTTACGATTTCCCAAGCCATTAACCCCTCTTAACTCTCCGCTTAACTCCTCCACTGTCCCTAACCACTCTTTATCTTCCAAAACCGGTTTTTCTTCATTTTTTCACTATACCACACAAAAATCTTCCATTTTTATCTAAAAAGCCAAACCCAAACTCATCCATGCCAGATTAAGCACTTACACTGCATTGCATCACTTCAGCTTGCATCAAATAAACAGGTTTGAGTTCTTTTCTTGCTCTATTTAAAAAATTCAAAAATGGGTTTAGTTTTTGGATTTAATAGAATAGGTTGTAAGTTGTTGTGATATTAGTTATTAGATGCTGGTTAGGTTCGAATTAGTGTATGTTAGAAATGAACTAGAATAACAACAAGATTTCCATGCCAAAAATCGGATTTTTAATCACTTTTAGAATGACCCATTTTTTGTAAATTTGAAATAAACATGAGTTTGTGATGTTTGTATGCAATGGTTGTCATTTTACTTCATTTCTATGTTACTGGGTGTGTTTTATAGAGATTAGAGGTAGTTCAGAGTGTTTTTCGAGCCAAAAATTTAAATTTCTGCACTTACTCGCTGAGCGAAAATCATGCTCGCCTAGGCGAACATTCATTTGGAAAACCCAGAATTTTGAACATTTTATCGCCCCGCGAAGCTAATTTCCGCCAAGCGAGTTACATCAGAAAAAGAAATTTTAATTTTGCTCTGAGAGTTTCAATTCCATTCCATGCTAACCTCTATATACTTTGTTCTGTATGCAATTCCTGGTTGTTTTGCAGGAATGGCACCTAAGCAGAAATCTACCGGAAGCAAGAGAAAACAAGGTGAATCATCTCAAGCATCCGTACCATGTGATGCTAGCCGCTTCCGGAGCGCACACCATGCTGCCAGGTATCAGGAGCTGTTGAAAAGAAAGTTCTGGCATGAGAAGGAGTTCATAATCAACCCGGAGGGCAAATATAATGGCATTCTTGGGATTTTTGAAAATAGAAAATGGGAGAGATTGGTGAGTCCCCCAACCAAGATTAATGCGGACATTGTGAGAGAATTCTACGCAAATGCCATTCCAAACGACCCTGAAGACCCCTTTGAGTTTGAAACCTTCGTCCGAGGCCGAGTTATAAAGTTTCATCGCCCTGCTATTAATACCTATTTAGGGAACCCTATACTCCCTCGAGACTCTGAATATCTATGTGAATTCCACACTCAGCAGGCCAGAGGTAACTGGGACCACGAGGAATTCAAGAAGGCAATTTTTAAGGAAGGTAAGGATTATGATATTAGCCCGGCTGGGAGACCCTTTAGAGCCTTGAAGCAAAACATGACACTCCCTGCCCAAGTGATCCTTAACCTTATCCTACATAATATCCGTCCAAAAAGCCACACCTCCTCGACCACCCTTGAAGTAACCCCTCTCATCTACTACATCCTTGCCGGAAAACAAGTGGATGTAGCCCGCATCATTGCTAATGAGATTAAAACCATTGCAATGAGTGGCATCA
Organism: Medicago ruthenica; assembly: GCA_018208015.1. NCBI lineage: Eukaryota > Viridiplantae > Streptophyta > Magnoliopsida > Fabales > Fabaceae > Medicago > Medicago ruthenica. Next base: position 38,113,314 of record CM031376.1, read on the forward strand.
CCTCTCCTAAATGTCCACTTGCTTTTCCCGACCTTATCATGGGCCTATGCCAAGCTGCACGCATCGTCCTCCCACCTCAAATTCATGAGCAAATAGTTAATCCGGTGGATGATGCCTACATTGCTCGTCACAATGAAGATAAGTAAGCAAGACATGCCCCCCAACAACCTCAACAGCAGCCTGAATCCTCTCAAGCCCAACAACAGCAACAGCAGCCTTCTCAGCAGCTCCAGTTTTCTGATTGGGATCCTAGGTATCTAGCTTCCTATAACTGCACTTGGGATGCTATGGAGGATAACTACAAAGGCCAGCTGGGAATTCAAGAGTCCCTTTTCAGATTGCAGCAACAGTGGGGAGCTCCATCAGACCCAGCTCAGCAAATTATGACTCCTGCTCATTTCCGTTCTTATGTGGCTTACCCTGAGGACAAGCCATTCTATCATGGAGGGGGCAGTGCAGCAGGTGCTGGTGATGGTGCTGATGATGGTGTAGCAGCTAGTGGTGGATCAGATGAGGAGACACAAAGTGATGAAGAAATGGAGGAGTGAAGGAAGAGGAAGGACTTGAAAGCTCACCGCGAATAGTGAAATATTTTATTAAGCTTTCAGTCAAAATTTTTTGGATTTTATCTGAACAATCATATGGCTTGTGTACTTTTGTTTCTGTACTTCTATTTCTGTACCTTTGAATTCTGTATTTTATTTTTGTACTTTGAATTATGTACTTGTGGTACTTTATGTTTATGTTTTAAAATTATGTGTGTTTTATTTATTTCAAACCATATTATATTTAGTATAGTTTAATTTACCAATTGATTGAACCCTGCTCAAATATTCAAAGTTAAATGCTTGAACTAAAGCCAAAGCATTGAGCAAAGAATCAGGTGAGTGGTAATGATAGAAAGTTTGTGATAAAGCGCACAGCCAAGGTACTTATATCTTATTTTTCTAGGTATATACTTAAATGTGAAATGAGTACTTTGCACACAAATTTATTTTATTCAGTTTTACGCAAGAACATATTTACGTTTGAACCAATTAGAACTAGCCAAAATGTGAGGAATCCTCAAAGTCTTTGCATTGGAACTAGCCTGGTTTTAGCCCACAAACCAGCTAAGTTCTAGAGATTTTCTCATCATTGCATTGGATTTCATTTTGGGCTATAAAAGGAATGCCTTGCACAAGGATTTCACACATTCATTCACACGAAATTTACACCAAAATACACTTGAAAAACCATTACATTGCAGCATTGTGAGAGTAGAAAAACAGTTCAACTCAAAGCAAAAACCAATTAGAGTTATTTGTCCATAACCTCTAATATCCCAACTTTGCAAAATCAATCAACCAAACCACTTCCTACCTCTTGCACAAGCATTGCTAGGAGTTCTGTAAGTATCCTAAAGTCTCTATATTTCATTTTGTTTGCTGTTTGCATCTTTTGTTTTGTTAAATTTCATTTTTGTGCAATAAACCCCTTTTGAAACTCAAAAGGAATTTCAAAGTTGCAAAATACCAAAACTGAGTTGTTATACTCCTCTTCTTCCAAATTTGCAAAGCTTTTTAACCCCCTTTAGGTTCTGAAGCTTGCTCAGGAGCAGCTTCTGAGTTCAATTTTTCGCATACTTCGCAGAGCAAAGTCAGGTTCGCAGTGTGACCATATCAGAACCTGGCTTCGCAGAGCCAAGTTCTGGTTGCTCTGCGAAGTAGGTAAAACTCAGAACATGAATCAGGCTTCCAAAAGGCCAAATTTTGAGGTTCCAACCATTGATTTAGAACCAAAGAGGTTTAAAATTCATTTTTGTTCAAACCATACCAAGAATTTTGCATGTCTTTGGAAATTCCACAAGTTCGTTCAATTAATTTTGAGTAACTTGCAAAACAAGTTATGTTCTCAAATTTTCAAAATCAAGATTGAGCAACAAGCTAAGTTCCTTTCTTTCAAAAACTAAACTTGAACAATAGCATTGTTCATGATTTTCAATCAAAACATGAACTTGAGCCGAGCTTGCTCACTCTTTTAAACCAAACTCAAAATTGAGCCGAACTTGTGCATTTTCCAAACTTATGCATGCTTCCATGATTTGTTCATCATTCAAACTTGAAGAAACGCTTGTTCTTAAGTTTCAATAACTTAAACAACAAGTGATATTCATGATTTTCAATAAACTTGAACAACAAATTTGTTCATGCTTTTCGCCAACGTTTCTTTAAGTTTTAAAGTGTCTTGGTCCCCTTTGAGATTCCTTTGAGTTTCAACAAAACGAGAACTTGAATGAAAAAGGAATGGTTTGACGTATGTCTCTCCAAACCCCGGTTGCACGAATGCGTGACGTATGTCTCGTCGTTCGGGTAATCGTCATTCCACTATCGACGCGTCTAGCACGCTTAACCTTTCTTTGGTCCCCCGTGACCATGTTGAACTTCTTCTTGGCCCTCGTGGTCAATTCGAACTTTTCGCGCCCTTGCGCATTTTAAACCTTTTACGCCTTGTGCGATTTCCATCGCCTTAATGTGCGTCCGTATTTTTATCATTTAAACCGTTTTACGCCTTCGTGCGTTTTCAATCATTTATTCACGTCCGAGCGCAAATCCGTCCTTTTTATCAAATCATTTACCTTTACGCATTGTCGTCAATGGCAGTTCGGCAACAACCCGAACAGTTGACATTTACCTTCATTCCTTTTTTCCCTCGGTCTTTTTTAAACTATCCATACAACGATAGTAGACCACGTTGTTTTAAAGCAAAACTCTTTTTACGCTCGGGCACGATTAAATCTTTTTAATTAATACGAACCAACATACAAATTTTTTCTACCAAAGAACTACGTACGCTTTGAATTCTCCGTCTACCGGGAGATACGTAGGAGCAGGATTCACATCTTGTCAAGCCCGTTAATAAAAAACTTTCTTTTTCCCCTTTTATCATATTTTCTTTTTCCCTTTTATATGTTCAAGCACGCAAGCAAAACTTTGAAAACATTTTAAGCCTAAGTCGACTAAGAGGTTCCCGTTGAGTACAACGGATGTGGGGGGTGCTAATACCTTCCCCTCGCATAATCGACTCTCGAACCTAAAATCTCTTTTTTTAAAGGTAATTTCGAACTTTTTTCCTTTTCTCCCCGAAAAATTAAAAGTTCAGTCGTGATTTAAAATTAGTGATTCAACGCTTCTCAATAGCTTGACATCCGAAATTCGACGCGACAAAAATGGCGACTTCACTGGGGACATGCATAAAACACTTTGTTTGTGTATGACGAGTCAAGCCTATCTCAGTCGGCTTTTAGGCTAAAATGTTTTTGCTTTGCTTACGCGTTTGTATCTTCTTACCATTGTTTGTTTCTATTCTTTTGCTCTATATTTATATTTCATATTGCTTCATATCTATATATATCAATTGTGGGGGTTGTTACTTGAGCGATGTTTCTCCACATTGTTTGGGTTAATGCCGGACGTGTGAGGCTCTCTACCCGAGCTCGAGAGAAAACTAAGTTAGAATGGTGGTTGTGAGCGGAAGCCCGCGTTGACGTATGTCCGTGAGGTAGGATGCCAAACCCCGCTTAGAGGAGATTTCACTTGGAAGGTATTGAAGTCTTGCGTGCAAATCCGCAATGGACGACCTTAATTCCATGTGGGATCCATGACTCTAGGGACCTTTTTTAGGAAATCTCATCTTTAGATCCTACATGTGAGGATGGGGGGAAATTTTGAACATACATGTCATACCTATGCATACCATACATTCATGAAAATAATTTTCGCATATCACTTGCTTTATAGGAAATTAAAAAGAGCAACCAATAATTAGCAAGAGAAATATGGCCTCCAAAAATAGAAATATGCTCGCTTTCAAGATCAAGGCCCCTAAAGTGGAAAGTTTGCTAGCATTGAGTAGACGGCTCTCTTCGGTCGACAAGAGCAACTTCGAAGCAAGTTATGGACTAATACTCGACCTCTTGCCCGTGAAGATAGATTTAGTGGCTTTAACCACTTTGGCTCAATTCTTCGACCCACCTCTCCGGTGTTTTACTTTTCAAGATTTCCAACTAGCCCCAACCTTGGAAGAGTTTGAGAAGATTTTGGGATGTAATATGAAGGACCATGAGCTTTATCTCGGTTCGGGAGAATGCCCTACTTTAGAGGCCCTCGCCGAATCCTTATACCTTAATGTTCAAGATATAGCACTTCATTTGGAAACTAGAGGGAACATTAAGGGTTTCACGAGAAAGTTCTTGGAGACCCAAGCTCGGTTTTTGTTGGCTAACAAAGAGCGGAAAGCATTCAACGCAATCCTAGCCCTTTTGGTGTATGGAATAGTTCTATTCCCCAATATAGACGACTTTGTAGACCTTCCGGCCATAAAAGTGTTCATGACTAAAAATTTGGTTCCCACCCTGGACTGTAGATCTTATCATTTAGGCCTTTAGGCCCCACGAACAAGGGCTTGTACCCTTAGAATCAGGTTGGGCGTTCTCCCGAAGGGTACAAGGCCCACCTGACAGTCACATGATTTTGGGGGCCCAAAATCATGGCTGGATAGGCCCATACCGGGACTATAAATAGAACCTTGGGATCAATCCCAAAAAGGGGGGAACCCTAGTTTTTCTCAGAACAGTGGCGCTAGAAGGAGGGGTGAACCTCCGACCTCATTTTTTCTTCTTCTTCTTCTTATCCCGAATTTGATTTTCTGTTTCTCTTTTGTCTCGTTCGCAAAGTTTTTTCTCAGCACTTCAAAGGTTCATGTACTGTTACCGTTCTTCTTTTTTGTGTTAATAATAATTCAAATTGTGCACTACTGTTACAATCCGCATCGAAGAACCCTATTTCCTTTGACGATTCCTTCTACAATCGAAGATTCCTGTGATTCCTAAATCTGCAATCGACGATTTCTGCTTCGGATTCATTTTTTCCAAGAAGAATTTGTCCTTCGAAGCGAACGCGAATCCCAACGTGAATCCGCCGGATCTCTGGACGCGTGTGTCTGTGCACGGAGAGAATGCTTTGTTTGTGTCGCCGGCGTCGACCGCCGTCGCCAGAAATGCCACCGCGAACAACGAGGGCCGCAACAGCTGAGCCCAACGAAGTTCAACCCACCAACAGTTCGAGAAGAAGGCGCGCTCGCTGAGCCCGGCGAAGTTGAACCCGCCAACAGTTTGATAAAAAGCCAGCCAGTTGTAAGGCAAGGACGGCCAAGGCAAGCACATACCACGGGCGGGCGCCCATAACAAAGACCACACACTTGTATTCGTGGCAACACGGTTGGAAATTGTTCGTTGCAGCACAATTCAATATTGATGGGCTATTGGTCAAACATCTCTAATCAGATTAAGGAATATTTGTTCTCTTTCTTTTTCTTGCATCTAATTCTTTTTTATGCCTAGTTAACATATATGAGTATTTGGTGTCAATTCAGATTTCTTGTGAGCTTGAGCTAGGCTATTTCTTTAATAACTTCTACTCTCTGAATGCGAGGTTTTGGTGTGAAAAACTTTGGACTTCCATTTTGTTTGTTTTTGCGTTATCTCATACATTTCTTGCTTCCCATTTAATTGTATTTTGACTATATCATTCTTCTTTCCTCTATCACTGATGGTTTCTTCCTCAGTAGACATGATGTTTAGGAGTGTAGAGCATTGTAGCTGAACTTAAAAATATTGCAAAGTTGACCCACCCATATAATCTAATTCATATTTCATTCATCCTGCCTATTATTTTGTAGATCATCAGCCTCTCTGCTTAACTCTACTGATTGTGCGTCCCAAAAATGAAGGTTGATGACCAAATGATGTGTTGGGAAGGAATTACTCTTGGCCGGATGCAACTGGAATGACGAGCAACTTATCTCATGAGAAGCAGCTTCGATTATTTGATATTAGATTGAGGCGGACAGAACTTCATGCTTTTGGTTGGAAACAAGAAAGCAGTGAATCTCAATCGGCTCTGATTAGTCAGGCTTGGTCTCCTGATGGTCTTTATATAACATCTGGTTCAGCGGATCCTGTGATTCACATATTTGATATGAGATATAATTTAAACAGGCCGTCCCAATCTATAAAAGCTCACAAGAAAAGAGTCTTTGGAACCTTGTGGCTTCAGTCTATTCCTCTTCTCATATCCATATCATCTGATCTCAACATTGGGTTACATACCCTGACGAAGTAAAGTGTTCTGTCTCCATCCTTTTGTTGGTGCTGAATATTAAATTCTTATGTTACATCAAATTTTTGCAGGAAGAAATATTGATTTTAATTGAACCTTTGAATTTTTGTGGGTTGTGTAAGATGTGACTGAGTAAAGGGAACAATTTATTTGGAACGGTAAATTAGGAAAATTTTGATTGGGAAAGGCATGCTCAGATGTTGGCAAAAGTGCATTTTACTACTATCTCCATCTAATTTGTCGTTGTAGCCTGAGGAGGGTACAATCTTATAATTGCTGCAACTGGTATACAAAGTCTAAACTGTGTTTATTACTTTATTTCCAACATGGCGTAAGTACTTGTTAGTTGTTATTATACTCACATGATTAATTAATAGCACTACTATTCTCTACATGCTTTCACTGGGTTAGTTTGATTTCTTGCATAGGTGAGATACGAAGTGTCGCACTTTAAAGATTTGAAGTAAAAGATGGCGACACAATCCGGCAATATCCGGAGACAAAATGAAGCTTGCAATCGCCAAACCCCAGTGAGGGTTGCACACCTAATTCCTTAACCCTAAAAAAGGGCTCTAAGACGTCGTGTGCTAAAACAAGATCGCCGCCTAATTCCTTAACCCTAAAAGACATGGCTCTAAGACGTCGCGAGACGAAAACAAGATCGCCGCCTAATTCCTTAACCCTAAAAGACAGGGCTGTAAGACGACGTGAGACGAAAACAAGATCGCCGCCTAATTCCTTAACCCTAAAAGACAGGGCTCTAAGACGTCGCGAGACGAAAACAAGATCGCCGCCTAATTCCTTAACCCTAAAAGACAGGGCTCTAAGACGTCGCGAGACGAAAACAAGATCGCCGCCTAATTCCTTAACCCTAAAAGACAAGGCTCTAAGACGTCGCGAGACGAAAACAAGATCGCCGCCTAATTCATTAACCCTAAAAGACAGGGCTCTAAGACGTCGTGTGCTAAAATGAGATCGCCGCCTAATTCCTTAACCCCAAAGGGGCTCTAAGACGTCGCGAGCCGAAAATGAAATCGCCACCTAATTCCTTAAAAGACAGGGCTCTAAGACGTCGCGAGACGAAAACAAGATTGCCGCCTAATTCCTTAACCCTAAAAGACAGGGCTCTAAGACGTCGCGAGACGAAAACAAGATCGCCGCCTAATTCCTTAACCCTAAAAGACAGGGCTCTAAGACGTCGCGAGACGAAAACAAGATCGCCGCCTAATTCCTTAACCCTAAAAGACAGGGCTCTAAGACGTCGTGTGCTAAAATGAGATCGCCGCCTAATTCCTTAACCCCAAAGGGGCTCTAAGACGTCGCGAGCCGAAAATGAAATCGCCACCTAATTCCTTAACCCTAAAAAGGGCTCTAAGACGTCGTGTGCTAAAAAAGAGATCGCCAAACCCCAGTGAGGGTTGCACACCTAATTCCTTAACCCTAAAAAAGGGCTCTAAGACGTCGTGTGCTAAAATGAGATTGCCGCCTAATTCCTTAACCCCAAAGGGGCTCTAAGACGTCGCGAGCCGAAAATGAAACAACCCGGCAATTCTCAATGTTGTTACGAAACGAACGCTAATAACGACCACCGCCTAAGAGATGCTTTCTAAAATGAATAAATTTGAGGGTAAAAGGAACAGACGAGAAGTTTAAAGAAAAGAATGCATCATACCCATGTTAGGGCTAGCACCCGTGCGGGGCTAGCACCTCTGTTGGGCTAGCACCCATGCTGGGCTAGCACCCGTGCTGGGCTAGCACCTATGTTGGGCTAGCACCCCAGCACCCGTGCGGGGCTAGCACCTCTGTTGGGCTAGCACTAATGCTGGGCTAGCACCCGTGTTGGGCTAGCACCTATGTTGGGCGAGCACCCATGTTAGGGCTAGCACCCATGTTAGGGCTAGCACCCGTGTTGGGCTAGCACCTATGTTGGGCGAGCACCCATGTTAGGGCTAGCACCCGCGTTGGGCTAGCACCTATGCTGGGCTAGCACCTCGTAATTTAAAATTTCTCACATAGTTTCACAACCAGTAAGTCTCACTTGTTGGGCAAGAAGTCATATAAAAATAATTCCCGGGCAACAGTTTAATCACTTCGCCTTGTCCCAAAGCTCGTGCTTGTTGGGCTGTGGATTGTAGATCTTATCATTTAGGCCTTTAGGCCCCACGAACAAGGGCTTGTACCCTTAGAATCAGGCTGGGCGTTCTCCCGAAGGGTACAAGGCCCACCTGACAGTCACATGATTTTGGGGGCCCAAAATCATGGCTGGATAGGCCCATACCGGGACTATAAATAGAACCTTGGGATCAATCCCAAAAAGGGGGGAACCCTAGTTTTTCTCAGAACACACCCTTTTGGCGGATTTTTATCATTCCCTTTATTCAAGGCATGGACAAGGGAGAGGACGCACAGTTTCTTGTTGTACTTCTTTGGTACAAATTTGGTTGACATCCCACATGCCAAGAAGCCGGGATTTTATGGAAAACCGGGCCAAGCTTCAATGGTCGCAAAGAATGTTAGCTCTTACCGAGAAAGATATCCATTGGTTTTCTCCGGATTTAGAGGACCCGGAAGTCATCCTAAGTTGCGGGGATTTCCCTAATGTACCCCTCATTGGTACTAAGGGATGCATTAACTACAATCCGGTCCTCTCTCTCCGCCAGCTAGGCTATCCAATGGAAGACAAACTCGGTGATCTCTTGTTAGAACCTTTCTTCTTAAGGGAAGGAGATCAAGACCCGGCCTTGTTAGAGAGAATCTGAAGAGCTTGGAATCAAGTGCGCAAAGGAAAGGTTGGCAAGAAGAATTGTGTGGCCAAGCCTCTTTATACTCAATGGGTGAAGAAGAGGGTTGAAACAATCAAGCTACCCTTTGAGGTCATATGCCCTCCAAAATCTCCTACACCTAAGCCAAGCACAACCATTCCCAACAAAGAAGCAGAGGAGCTCAAAGCTAAAATTCGAGAACTCCAAAATAAAAATGGAGAATTAGAATTAAAGGACCTCCAAATTTTAGGAGAAATCACTAGGACAAAGAGAGATCGAGATGAAGCGACAAATTCTCTCCTAGTGTGCCAAAAGCGGCTAAAGATCTCCGAGGGGAAGAGAGATTGGATCGGAGGCGGTTTGGTTAGTGCGGATGCCAACCTTATAGCCAAGGACGAGGAGTTGGAAAGAGTCTTGCATTCCAACCAAGAACTCAAAAAGTTCGGCGAGCTAGCTATCGAAGCTCAAAAGAAATGGAGATTGAAGTTTCAAGAGAAAGATCGACAACTCCAAGAAGTGGTCAAGGACTACAAAGATCTGCTCCAAGCCGAACGTGTCCAACGGCAAAGGTATGAAGGCCTTTCTCATCAAGGGAAGCTACAATGCAATCGTCTCGAAGCGGACATCAAGAAATTCGAAGAATACTTCGACAAGATTGCAAGAGAGCACGGAAACCACATTGCACGACTCCTTGATGAGATTAGAGGTGCAAATATCAAGCTCGCCCAACGCAAGGAAGTAATTAAGTTTGTATGGCAAGACGCCACCCGATTAAGTGAGGACTTCACAAGATTGGTCGCATTCTCAAACTTGGTCATTGCCAAACTTCCGAAGAAACTAGCAAAGGCCGAGATGGTCATGCCTTACTTTGTCATCCCAAAGGAGATCCAGAAGTTCATGAAGTTCTGCAAAGATACTGTAGACTTCTATAGGGAGGAGATAGACAAAGCGGAAAAGTGAATGGCTATTTGATTTGTATTAGCATTAATTACATTTTGTAATCTCAATGTTATTCAATCAAATAAATATATTTTGGACAATGTTAATTTCCCGGCCTCTAATACTTCTAATTGCTAATATTAATTGCACACTTTTAATTTCCTTGTAAAGTAAAATAAAAACAAAATTTCATGCATTTACATACATCATTCATATCATGCATACGTTAGTCTTCGAGTCCAAAACTCATTTCCCTTTTCTTATCCTCAGGATTTCTTATAATCCGAATTGATTCTTCAGTGTTCGCATTTCATTCGCAACACTACGCGTCTTCTCGTAAGGAAAAGTGGCTCGTCGTCCCAAAGCAACCCACACATACAACACCTGAGCAACCATAAAGAGAAAGATGGAGAATTTAGAACAAGAGAATCAGGAGCTCCGTTGAGAATTGAAATCTATGCCGACAGAGATGGAAAAGTTAACGGAGTTGGTAAAGTTACTAGCGGCCGCACAAATCCCAACACCTCCTCCTCCCTCTAGCTCTCAAGCTCAAGCGTCAGCTTCTACTTCAACCCCAGCACTACATGCCGGTACTCAGCAATACACTAGACCCCCCAGTTGTACATGGGGCATGCCATTTGACTTTGGTGAGGAATTCATCCCTATTCCCACCACTCTTCAAGAAACTCCGGTCTCTCAACCCGAAGTTACCTTCACCCAGGCTACTGCGGCCTTCTCAGCACCAGTGGTTCATACCACTCCATTTGATCACGGGCCTATCTTTTATGCCGAAAGCCTAGGTGCCCAAGATAGGATGGCTGATTTCCAAGAAAAATTTGATGAAATGCAAAAGGAAATTAAAGCCCTTCGAGGGAAGGATTTATTTGGGAAAAACGCCCATGACCTCTGCCTTGTACCCAACGTCAAAATCCCTCCTAAATTTAAGGTCCCGGATTTTGAAAAACATAAGGGGAACACTTGCCTGCAAAGTCACCTAGTAATGTACGTTAGGAAAATGTCGACTCAAACCGACAACCATCAATTGCTCATCCACTACTTCCAGGATAGTCTAACTGGTGCCGCTTTAAAGTGGTACATGGGTTTGGATAGTACCAAGATCCAAACCTTCAATGACTTGGGAGAGGCATTTGTCCGCCAATATAAATACAACTTGGACATGGCCCCGGACCGGGACCAACTCCGAGCCATGACCCAAAAGGACAAAGAGACCTTTAAAGAGTATGCACAAAGGTGGAGAGAGGTGGCGGCTCAGATTAGCCCGCCTCTAGAAGAAAAGGAGATGACCAAGATCTTTTTGAACACTCTTGGTTCCTTTTATTATGAGCGAATGATTGCAAGTGCGCCAAGTGACTTCACAGAAATGGTGAGCATGGGCGTACGTTTGGAGGATGCGGTCCGAGAAGGACGCTTAGTGAAGGAAAGTGCTCCATCTAGCAGCACAAAAAGATTCGGGGGTAGCTACCCAAGAAAGAAAGAGCAGGATATTGGCATGATTGGCCATGGAGGACCTCACCAAGGGTACTCGGCATATCCACACGTCTCTGCCATTTCACCTTCCATCTCTACACCTCCAAACTACCAAATTCAGGTCCCATAAAGGCCTCCACCTCATTATCAACAATCATATCAGCAACAACACCCACAAAACCCACGACCACATTATCAACAACCGCGCCCACAAGGTCAACAGCAATTCTGACCTCAAAATCCTCAACCCTTCAATCATCAAAATCGCCAAAGAACGGCATTCGACCCGATACCCATGAAGTACGCGGACTTGCTCCCTGCCCTAATTGTAAGAAACCTTGTACAAACAAGAGCACCCCCTCCCGTACCAAATGTATTACCTACATGGTATCGCCCTGACCTTACTTGTGCATTCCATCAAGGGGCACCGGGTCATGACATTGAACATTGCTTTGTTCTAAAAAATGAGGTTCAAAGGCTAATCCGTACCAAGGTTCTGACCTTCAAGGACTCAAATCCAAATGTCCAAACCAACCCTCTGCCGAACCATGGTTCCTCTATCAACATGGTTCAAGAACATCAAGAAGCTAGTCCTATCTTGAAGGCCCAAGATATTAGGACGTCTCTGGTTCCACTACACATCAAGATGTGTAAGGCAACTATGTTCAAGCATGATCATACTAGTTGCAAAGAGTGTTCGGAAAGTCCTCAAGGATGTATGCAAATTCAAAACGACATACAAGGACTATTGGACAAAAAGGAGCTTATTGTCACCAAAAAGGACAAAAGTGTATGTGTTATAATCCCAGAGTTTGATATCCCAGAACACCTGGAGTTAGCTTTCAGCAGCCAAGAGCCTGCTGCTACTCCACTCGTAATATGTTTACCGGGACCTACCCCATACACCAACAAAGCAGTTCCTTACAAGTACCTTGCAACCATGTTAAACAACGGTCAAGAGGTACCTATTCCCCCCTTAGCCTCTGTCGGTAATATCACGGACAGTAGCAAAGTGCTAAGGAGTGGACGTGTTCTTCCCACGACAGTCCAAGAGAAGGTCAGTACCCCGGTATTTAAACCAAAGCAAACCCAAGACCCCTGCACAAACAAAGATGTAGGTCAACCCAGTGGGGCTAATGCCGATTCAGATCTCGATGAAGTGTTAAAGCTAATCAAGAAGAGCGAATACAAGGTCGTAGACCAGTTGTTGCAAACGCCTTCCAAAATCTCTATGTTGTCCTTATTGTTAAACTCTGACGCTCATAGAGAATCATTAATGAGAGTCTTGGACCAAGCCTTCGTGGAGCACGACATAACCCTTGGCCAATTCGTAGGCATCGTCGGAAACATCACTGTTTGCAATAATTTGAGCTTCAGTGATGAGGAACTCCCCGAGCAAGGAAGGCACCATAATCTGGCTTTACACATATCGGTGAACTGCAAGTCGGATGCTTTATCAAACGTACTTGTGGACACCGGCTCTTCATTAAATGTAATGGCCAAGACAACCCTTGACCAGCTTTCCTACCAGGGGACCCCTATGAGGCAAAGTGGGGTAGTTGTTAAAGCCTTCGATGGCTCGAAGAAATCAGTGATCGGGGAAGTGGATTTACCTATTACAATCGGGCCATCTGTTTTCCAAATTACCTTCAATATAATGGATATACAAGCAGCGTACAGTTTTTTGTTAGGCCGACCATGGATCCACGAGGCCGGAGCAGTAACATCCACACTTCATCAAAAGCTGAAATTTGTGAAGAATGGAAAGCTAGTAACTGTGGGAGGAGAGGAAGCTCTGTTGATCAGCCATCTGTCAGCTTTCTCTTTCATCAGTGCTGATATCGTTGATGGGACATCATTCCAAGGTCTTTCCTTAGAGGATGAGAATACCACGAAAAGTAAAGCATCCATGTCTTCTTTCAAGAGCGCACAAAGAGTGGTGCAGGATGATTTACTCCCGGATTGGGGAAAGACGATAAGTCTGCCGGAACGTGAGCATAGAGAAGGGTTAGGTTATACTCCAACTACAAGAGTTACCGAACCAAGCACTAGCATTAAACCGCTCGAGAACATTTTCCGCAGTGCTAGTTTCATTCATTCCACAAAGGAAGCTAATGCCATCACTGAAGATGGGCCGGAAGAAACAGCACATGATCATGTAACGCCCGGTGGAGCTTGCCGCAATTGGGTTGCTGTCGATGTTCCTTCTGTTATTCAGTCTTCAAAGTAATGTGTTTGTTTATTTATCTTTTTCAAAAAAAAAAACCCCTTCGTCTCGCCCGAAGCGAAGGGAGGCTCATGTAGGGCTTGTTTAATGTACTATCATCAATTAATAAAAATCGTTGTTTCTATCACAACCTTTACGTATTTATACGTTGTCCTTTTCTTTTTGTTGTTTTTCAAAAAAATGGTAATACAAAAAAAAACCAAAAATATATTTTCAATTTCAAAGAGTCTGCATTTTTCATTTTTTTACTAAAATCAATCATCCATCATATGCAGACTAAGCACCAATAAACCCGTCGAACACCTTAACCCTAGGCTCCCTCCCAACTTTGAATTCCCTGTTTACGAAGCGGAAGAGGAAGAGGATGGAGAAATTCCGGATGAGATCAAGCGCCTATTAGAGCAAGAGAGGAAGACCATTCAGCCTCATGAGGAAGCAGTAGAGGTTATCAACTTGGGTTCTGAAAAAGAAAAGAAGGAAATTAAGATTGGAGCATTATTGGACGCGTCAATCAAAGAGAAAATAGTCAAGCTTCTTGAAGAGTATGTGGATATCTTTGCATGGTCATACCAAGATATGCCAGGATTGGATCCTGAGATTGTAGAGCACCATTTACCTCTAAAACCTGAATGTTCGCCTGTCAAGCAGAAGTTGAGAAGGACTCGCCCTAACATGGCTCTCAAGATCAAAGAGGAAGTGCAAAAGCAGATTAATGCTGGATTTCTTGTTACATCAGAATACCCTCAGTGGTTGGCCAACATAGTGCCTGTTCCCAAGAAGGATGGTAAAGTTAGGATGTGCGTCGACTACCGAGATTTAAACAAAGCTAGTCCAAAAGACGACTTCCCTTTACCCCACATTGACATATTGGTCGACAATACGGCCAAATCTAAGGTATTCTCCTTCATGGATGGCTTTTCTGGATACAATCAGATTAAAATGGCTGTTGAAGATAGAGAAAAGACGTCTTTCATTACACCTTGGGGCACCTTTTGCTATAAAGTGATGCCTTTTGGCTTAACAAATGCGGGTGCTACCTATCAAAGGGGCATGACCACTCTCTTCCACGACATGATACACAAGGAAATTGAAGTGTATGTCGACGACATGATTGTCAAATCAGGAACTGAAGAGGAGCATGTCGAGTATTTGTTAAAGATGTTTCAACGCCTGAGAAAATATCGGCTTCGCCTAAACCCCAACAAATGTACATTCGGCGTGAGATCGGGAAAACTCCTAGGTTTCATTGTCAGTCAAAAGGGTATCGAAGTAGATCCCGATAAGGTCAAAGCTATCAGAGAAATGCCTGCTCCTCAAACTGAGAAGCAAGTAAGGGGATTTCTAGGACGTTTAAATTACATCTCTAGATTCATATCCCACATGACAGCCACTTGCGGGCCCATCTTCAAGCTGCTCCGCAAAAATCAAGAAGTGGTATGGACGGAAGATTGCCAGAAAGCTTTTGACAGCATCAAGGAGTACCTGCTAGAACCTCCAATACTTATTCCTCCAGTTGAAGGAAGACCTTTGATCATGTACTTAACCGTATTGGAGGACTCCATGGGTTGTGTACTCGGACAACAAGACGAGACCGGTAGGAAAGAGCACGCCGTCTACTACCTAAGCAAGAAGTTTACGGACTGCGAGTCCCGATACTCTCTACTTGAAAAGACTTGTTGTGCATTAGCCTGGGCTTCTAGGCGTCTTCGTCACTATATGCTTAATCATACTACTTGGTTGATATCCAAAATGGATCCGATCAAGTACATCTTTGAAAAGCCCGCCTTAACCGGAAGGATCGCCCGTTGGCAGATGTTGTTATCAGAATATGACATCGAGTATCACACTCAGAAAGCCATCAAAGCCAGTATTCTTGCCGACCATTTGGCTCATCAACCAATTGAGGATTATCAACCGATTAAGTTTGACTTCCCCGATGAAGAAATCATGTATCTAAAGATGAAGGATTGTGACGAGCCACTACTCGGCGAAGGTCCAGATCCCAAATCTAGATGGAAGTTAATCTTTGATGGAGCTGTCAATGTCTATGGCAATGGAATTGGAGCAGTCATCGTCACCCCCGAGGGCAAACATCTCCCTTTTGCTGCGAGTCTATCATTCGACTGTATAAACAATATGGCAGAATATGAAGCTTGTATTTTGGGAATTGAGGAAGCCATTGATCTAAGGATCAAGAACCTCGATATTTATGGAGACTCAGCTCTTGTGATTAATCAAATCAACGGAGATTGGGAAACTCGCCACATCGGCTTGATTCCTTACAAAGATTACGCAAGACGTTTGCTAACCTTTTTCAGCAAAGTCAAGCTGCATCACATTCCTCGAGACGAGAATCAAATGGCGGATGCTTTGGCAACCTTGTCTTCTATGTATGAGGTCAGCCGTCGAAATGAAATTCCAACAATCAAGGTTCAACACCTAGAAAGGCCCGCACATGTGTTTGCAGCCGAAGCAGTCATAGATAACCACCGATGGTTCCATGACATTAAATGTTTCCTCCAAAAGCAAGAGTACCCACATGGGGCATCCAACAAGGATAAGAAAACTCTGCGAAGATTAGCTGGCAACTTCTTTCTAAATGGAGAAGTTTTATACAAGAGGAATTTTGATATGGTGCTGCTCAGATGTGTTGATGAGCAAGAAGCAGATCTTATAATGCATGAGATACATGAAGGTTCCTTCGGAACTCATTCCAGTGGGCACACAATGGCTAGGAAAATCTTAAGGGCCGGATATTACTGGATGACCTTAGAAAGCGATTGCTACAAGCATGCCAGGAAATGCCACAAATGCCAAATTTATGCGGACAAGATCCACATGCCACCCACGGCTCTGAATGTCCTCTCCTCCCCGTGGCCTTTCTCCATGTGGGGCATTGACATGATTGGTAGGATTGAACCCAAAGCTTCGAATGGGCATCACTTCATCCTAGTGGCAATTGACTACTTCACCAAATGGGTTGAAGCTGCATCGTATGCCAACGTCACCAAACAAGTGGTGGTCCGATTTATTAAGAATCATATCATCTGTCGATATGGTATTCCCAGCAAGATCATCACGGACAATGGGACCAATCTGAATAACAAAATGATGAAGGAGCTATGCGAAGAGTTCAAGATCGAACATCATAACTCTTCTCCTTATAGACCTCAGATGAATGGCGCAGTTGAAGCTGCAAACAAAAACATCAAGAAAATAGTGCAAAAGATGGTAGTCACATACAAGGATTGGCATGAGATGCTACCATATGCTTTGCATGGGTATCGTACTTCAGTACGTACATCGACAGGGGCAACCCCTTTCCCTTTAGTATACGGCATGGAAGCAGTGCTCCCCGTAGAAGTCGAAATCCCGTCATTGAGAATCTTGATGGAAGCTAAGTTGTCAGAGGCTGAATGGTGTCAAAACAGATACGATCAGTTGAACTTAATTGAGGAAAAATGCATGACTGCTTTGTGTCATGGACAACTGTATCAACAGAGGATGAAACAAGCTTTTGACAAAAAGGTTCGTCCCCATTAAATCCAAGAAGGAGACCTCGTACTCAAAAGGATCCTATCTTTTCAACCCGATTCTAGGGGCAAATGGACGCCTAACTACGAAGGCTCGTATGTCGTCAAGAGAGTCTTCTCCGGGGGAGCCTTGATTCTCACAACAATGGACGGCGAGGATTTTCCGCGTCCTGTGAATTCCGATGTAGTCAAGAAATACTTTGTCTAAAAACAAAAAAAAAGAGCGTCTCGGTGGACTGAAAACCTGAAAAGACGGTCCAGGCAAAAATTAGAGACATAAGCAGAAATAATCATCCTGATAGGTCGAAAACCCGAAAGGACGGCCTATGCAAAAATTAAGGATCAAAAGACAAAGTAACTACATCGGATTGGTCGTGATTCGTGTGGGACACATCAATTGTCTGAAGACTCTGAATCTGAAGCATCCAAACAAGGGATTCAAAGTTGTTAGGGATAATAGTGGTCATCGTGTTCAATGTACCCTCCCTTTTATATTTACCTTTTTTTTTCGAACTTTGTACGATCCGTGAAGCCACACCTTTGGCAGGCCACCACCCCATCAATAAATTTTCTTCCCGGCATTACTCTACCTTTTATCAAATTCCCATTTTTATTCTATTCATTCATTTCTATTTTTTGATGATAGTACCTTAAAACAAAACTTTTTCAAAATTATTTTGTGAGTCTTTTATCTTTTATAAAATAACAAACACATTCCTTCTAAACTCGTGAATATTTGAAGTATGCGTCGATATCTGTCCTAAAAGCGGATGAAGCTTCGCAGGCCAAGCATGGTCAATTGCTAAAATGGATTCCCCTGCAAAGTCATCAGTAAATCAAAAGGGAATATCCCCAATGAATTGAGAGCCCGAAAGGACGACTCAGGCAAAGATTTGCCAACCAAAGCATAAGTATCCCCGGTGGAATCATCAGTTCTTCCCCTCAGCGGATTAGCACGATCCCCTAGTGGATTAACAATCTCCCCGTGAGGTATTTTATTTATTTTTCATCAGTTACCGTGGTTTTATCCCGTCAATTTTTTTGGATGTATCCCTTGTGGCATCATCCCCATTAAAGAATACCGAGTGTTTGCAATGCGACGTCGGTCCACTTTTTATTTTTTTACCGGTCTAAATCTTGCCTCGTCGAGTTTGTCGGTCGTACCATTAACCAAATCAGTTAGGCGTCATCCCCAGTCTGTCTGGTCTAGACGATGTCACCCTCCTTTGTTGCCAAGCGGTAGTTCTTCAACGAACGGCTTGTGCAATCTTTCATCATATTCTTATACCAAGGGGCAGTTCCATAACGAACAGTTTGGGTATCCCCAGTACAAGTCAATCTTTCACACAACATTCCCAGTGAGAGTCATGCATTTGTACATTCATACATTCATGCGTTTGTATATTCGTACATTCATATGTTTGTACATCCATACATTAGTACATTCGTACATTCATACATTCTTGCATTCATGCATACAACATACCACAATATCATTCATACATGGTTACTCTAACCGCCATGAGTCTTACCAATCAATCATGAACAATTCATAACCTTCATTTCCCCAAGTGTCATCCCCAGTCTGCCTGGTCCAGAGATGTCACCTTTTTATGCCAAGTGGCAGTTCTTCAATGAACAGCTTGCGCATATTCCCCAGTGTTTGCCAAGTGGCAGTTCAAACGAACAGCTTGTGCATACTTCCCAGTGTTATCGCCAAGTGGCAGGTTCAACAAATTAGCAGCTTGGGCGTGTCTTTATTCTGTCTTCGTGCCAAGTGGCAGTTCCTCAATGAACAGCTTGTGCATCCTTTCTTCCCAGTTGAAGTAGCGGTTCTGTAATGAGCAGCTTGTCCGTAACTTCCCCAGTGTCGTCAATGGCAGTTCGGCAACAACCCGAACAGTTGACATTCAATTTTATTTCTTGTCGTCAATGGCAGTTCGGCAACAACCCGAACAATTGACATTCAATTTTATTTCTTGTCATCAATGGCAGTTCGGCAACAACCCGAACAGTTGACATTCAATTTTATTTCTTGTCGTCAATGGCAGTTCGGCAACAACCCGAACAGTTGACATTCAATTTTATTTCTTGTCGTCAATGGCAGTTCGGCAACAACCCGAACAGTTGACATTCAATTTTATTTCTTGTCGTCAATGGCAGTTCGGCAACAACCCGAACAGTTGACATTTATCTTTGTTTCTTGTCATCAGTGGTAGTTCGGAATTTAACCCGAACAACTGACTTTTACCTTTGTTTTCTTGTCATCAGCAGTTCGTAATTTAACCCGAACAGCTGACTTTTACCGTTGTTTTCTTATCCCTAGTGGCAGTTCGGAATTTAACCCGAACGACTGACATTTACATTTTTTACCTTCATTAAGCTACCATCATAATGGTAGTAAGTAAGATGAAATCCCCGGTGAAGCCACCCAAGTTAACCTTGATCTGTTGTCTTTATTAAGCTATCATCTCGATAGTAGACAACCCTTTTTCCCCAGTGGAACCATGTTCCCCAGTAGAGTCGGATCCCGCTTCTTTAACGAACCCGGGTATCCCTTTGTCTCTTTTATCCCCAGTCGGGTCATCTTTGTCGTCTTTGCATTCATATTTGCATTACGAGCATTCGCAGCATTGCATGCATACATTCATAGCATTTTCAATTCGAGAAAAATATTTAGTCAAAAATGGTGTAGTGTATATTTAAGTCTCTTCGACCCGTCAATTTGAAAATTTCACTTTCAATCTCCGGGGCGAAGAAACTTAAATAGGGGCATCTGTCATACCCCATTTTTTGACTCATATTTTTCTTAATTCATTATCATAAAATTATTTCTCATTCCATTATAATTTTCATTTTTTGCTTATTTTTATTTACCTTTTGTTATTTTTATCTTCATTTTTTAGATTTTTATTTATTAATATGTATCACCATCATCATTCCTACCATTATTATTAATATTATCATACTATTGCTATTGCCTTTTTCTAATATTATTATTATCTTCTTTTTATTAATGATTTATTATTTATTATTTTTATCTTTATTACTATTATCATTACTATTTTTGTTTCCATTATCATTTTCATCATTACCATCTTTGTTATTTGCATCATTTACTATTATCATTATTGTTTTTATTATTTATTTATTTTTTACCTTTTATTTTACTTTAAAGAAAACGAAAAATACAAAAAAAGGGGAGTTCGCACTGCGAAGTTACCTTCGCACTGCGAACTCTGCGAGTTTTTCTGCAGAATTTGATTTTTTTGATTTATCTTGCTTTTGTTTTCATTTTAGTTATTGTTATTATTATCTATCATTATTATTATCACTGTAATCATCAATTGTGGCTGATTGGATGCACAAAGCAAGAATCAAAGGTGTGACATTAAAGTTCAAGGTGAGAAGCATTTTCTTCCAACCTAGCATGTGCTCAAGCAATTGGGCTGCCCTTGGTCAGCTCTTGTCCCTCCAAATTGACCTATCATTAAACCTGAGCTTGCCAGCCAACTACTTGTTCCCTTTCCTTCCTTCTTTCTCCACCAAAACCAGTCAAACACAAGTGGTTTCTTGCCCAAAAAAGCTGTTTGGTGTGCCCTGTTTTCAGCTGTATTTCTCCTCCCTCACACCAGCCCAGATGCTCTTTTTGCTTCCCCCAATCTCTCTGTACATGGCAGTACACGTTTTCATAGCTTGACCTCCCAAGATTGCAAGGATTGATCCCAAGAATCACCCAATTGCAGCTGCCCTGTTTTTCAGTTTTTTCTCATCATTGCATTCAAAGATCAGCTGCATTTGTGGCTGAAATCAGCCAAAGTCTTGACCCTTGGCACAAGGAAAAGTAACTTCTATCCTTTAGCATTAAATGCAAAGCAATTTAGCCTGGTTTTAGCCCACAAACCAGCTAAGTTCTAGAGATTTTCTCATCATTGCATTGGATTTCATTTTGGCCTATAAAAGGAATGCCTTGCACAAGGATTTCACACATTCATTCACACGAAATTTACACCGAAATACACTTGAAAAACCATTATATTGCAGCATTGTGAGAGTAGAAAAACAGTTCAACTCAAAGCAAAAACCAATTAGAGTTATTTGTCCATAACCTCTAATATCCCAACTTTGCAAAATCAATCGACCAAACCACTTCCTACCTCTTGCACAAGCATTGCTAGGAGTTCTGTAAGTATCCTAAAGTCTCTATATTTCATTTTGTTTGCTGTTTGCATCTTTTGTTTTGTTAAATTTCATTTTTGTGCAAAAACCCCCTTTTGAAACTCAAAAGGAATTTCAAAGTTGCAAAATACCAAAACTGAGTTGTTATACTCCTTTTCTTCCAAATTTGCAAAGCTTTTTAACCCCCTTTAGGTTCTGAAGCTTGCTCAGGAGCAGCTTTTGAACTTCTGTTCAGAAGCAGCTTCTGAGTTCAATTTTTCGCATACTTCGCAGAGCAAAGTCAGGTTCGCAGTGCGACCATATCAGAACCTGGCTTCGCAGAGCCAAGTTCTGGTTGCTCTGCGAAGTAGGTAAAACTCAGAACATGAATCAGGCTTCCAAAAGGCCAAATTTTGAGGTTCCAACCATTGATTCAGAACCAAAGAGGTTTAAAATTTATTTTTGTTCAAACCATACCAAGAATTTTGCATGTCTTTGGAAATTCCACAAGTTCGTGCAATTAATTTTGAGTAACTTGCAAAACAAGTTATGTTCTTAAATTTTCAAAATCAAGCTTGAGCAACAAGCTAAGTTCCTTTCTTTCAAAAACTAAACTTGAACAATAACATTTTTCATGATTTTCAATCAAAACATGAACTTGAGCCGAGCTTGCTCACTCTTTTAAATCAAACTCAAAATTGAGCCGAACTTGTGCATTTTCCAAACTTATGCATGCTTCCATGATTTGTTCATCATTCAAACTTGAAGAAACGCTTTTTCTTAAGTTTCAATAACTTAAACAACAAGTGATATTCATGATTTTCAATAAACTTGAACAACAAATTTGTTCATGCTTTTCGCCAACGTTTCTTTAAGTTTTAAAGTGTCTTGGTCCCCTTTGAGATTCCTTTGAGTTTCAACAAAACGAGAACTTGAATGAAAAAGGAATGGTTTGACGTATGTCTCTCCAAACCCCGGTTGCACGAATGTGTGACGTATGTCTCGTCGTTCGGGTAATCGTCATTCCACTTTCGACGCGTCTAGCACGCTTAACCTTTCTTTGGTCCCCCGTGACCATGTTGAACTTCTTCTTGGCCCTCGTGGTCAATTCGAACTTTTCGCGCCCTTGCGCATTTTAAACCTTTTACGCCTTGTGCGATTTCCATCGCCTTAATGTGTGTCCGTCTTTTTATCATTTAAACCGTTGTACGCCTTCGTGCGTTTTCAATTATTTATTCACGTCCGAGCACAAATCCGTCCTTTTTATCAAATCATTTACCTTTACGCATTGTCGTCAATGGCAGTTCGGCAACAACCCGAACAGTTGACATTTACCTTCATTCCTTTTTTCCCTCGGTCTTTTTTAAGCTATCCATACAACGATAGTAGACCGCGTTGTTTTAAAGCAAAACTATTTTTTCGCTCGGGCGCGATTAAATCTTTTTAATTAAAATGAACCAACATAAAAAAAATTTCTACCAAAGAACTACGTACGCTTTGAATTCTCCGTCTACCGGGAGATACGTAGGAGCAGGATTCACATCTTGTCAGGCCCGTTAATAAAAAACTTTCTTTTTCCCCTTTTATCATATTTTCTTTTTCCCTTTTACATGTTCAAGCACGCAAGCAAAACTTTGAAAACATTTTAAGCCTAAGTCGACTAAGAGGTTCCCGTTGAGTACAACGGATGTGGGGGGTGCTAATACCTTCCCCTCGCATAATCGACTCTCGAACCTAAAATCTCTTTTTTTAAAGGTAATTTCGAACTTTTTTCCTTTTCTCCCCGAAAAATTAAAAGTTCAGTCGTGATTTAAAATTAGTGATTCAACGCTTCTCAATAGCTTGACATCCGAAATTCGACGCGACAGGAGTCTTTAAAAAAACTCTTGAAAAACTCACTAACATGGATTATAAAAATGAGGGGGAGCATAAAAATAATTTTCACCTCTTAAAACTCTCATATTTTTAATCAAAATCCATAATCCTAAATCATAGGTTTGTCATCATCAAAAAGGGGGAGATTGTTGAGGCAAAATCACTAATTAATTTTAAAGATAACAAACCCTAAATGATTAAAGGATTAATGGACTTTGATTAGTTTCTTGGTATTTAATTTCTGTTTTTGAGTGTTTAATTAAGACAGGAACAAAGTATGAACCATACCAAGATACAAGGAATTAAAAATCATTAACAAGAAAGAACTCAGTCAGAGTTCAGAAAGTTGAACAAGAGTTCAGAAGGTTGGACAGAGTTCAGAAACTTAATGTCATGATCATCAAGAACAAGCCCAAAAATTCATGAACATATGCATGAACATTCAAGGCTCACGTGACATAAATGAGATGCCCATAAAAATACAAAAACTTGGATCAATCAAGAAGTAATGGCATCTATTTGGAATAAAGGCAAAAAGCATATTCATTGTTCATTGAAGACTTATGAACAATTAAAGTACAAAACATTAGGAATATTCCTCTTGGAATATCATCCTAGATGCTGTACATACTGCACTTCATTGATGTTTTACTATTAGAATTTGATTACATCAAATGGAAGTCTTACAAATCATCCTAAGTAAAACAAAAGAACATTCTGAAGTTCAGAAAGTTCAATACTGCACATGCTTTAATTCTGACAGCACAGTAATGTGGTTGGCAAAGTGAAGCAAAAGCAAGATATCAATCTCAAAGTCATAAGGGATTTCGTATTGTACAAGACCAGCAAAATCCCCTAAAGCATGGGCATGAAGTGACAGTTCCACTTTCCTCTCTCCTGTACACAATCCAAAAGAGATCTGCAAAGCTTTTGGCTCAGGAACATTCTAAAGTATGCACGCATAACAAAAGCTCATCAACAACCCAGATCTTCATGTGACATTCATAGGAATCACCCAGAAATTCATCTGGCATTCATCCATATGAACCCAGGAACATTCTGAAGTTCATAACTGATGAATGTATGAACATTCTGAAGTATTCTGATGAACCCAGGAACATTCTGAAGTACAAGACTCTCAACCAAAAGTTGCTAAGTCACTAGGACACATGGCACAAGACCATTGGATACCTCCTAACAGCTACAAGAAGTCAAGAAACTCTATAAAAGGGATTGAAGGCTTTCATTCAAAATACATAGCTTAAAAGCATAATTAAACATCTTACAAAAAGAGTTTAAAGGCTTCATAGCAAATTGATTTCACAATCAAACTCTAAAGATTATTAAAATCTCCAAGAGTGTGAATCAATATCAAATTATCTTTTCAAAGATAATCATCTTCTCTCCCTCCTCTCTTCTGATTGTCTTCATCTTAATCCCATTTCTTCAAATATCCAATCAATTGTAAAAGAGCAAATCTCATCTAGTTTTAAGGGTATTAAAGTCTAGGTTGAGTAACATAGTGCAAATTCTGGTGTGACTTAGTACAGAAAGTTGAGAGCCTGCTGAGGCTGAGAGAATACAGTATGTAACCGTTCCAAGTGAACAAGATTGTAAGGTGCAGGATTTGAGAGGGTATCTCAAGCATCATAGTGGAAAACTCTCACAAGATTGTGAGGAGTGGACTAACCCTCATTGGGTGAACCACTATAAAATTATGTGTGTCCTTCTTCTTTCTCTCTACACTCTTTACATTACTGCATACACAATACACACACAATACTTAACTTCAATATTTTATTCTACAACTAATACTTCAGAACATTCTGAAGTCTGTTTGAGACCATATAATGATTTCTTAAGTTTAAAAACAAAGTCTGGATTTTTTAGATCTTCAAAACCAGGAGGCTGTTTGACATACACTTCTTCAGAAATGACACCATTTAGAAAAGCACTCTTAACTTTAGAAATCTTCACATTGATTTGTTAAACCTCTTTTTAATCTAAAAAAAAGATTTCTGAAGTAGTTCTAACAGGACCAAACAAATCAATGTGAAGTAGTTCTAAGGGTCTCGAGATAGATACAATGTCTTTAGATTTAAAAGAGGTTTTAGCAATTTTTCCTTTCTAGCATGCTTCATAAAGAGCATCTGAGTTATAGTCAATGTTTGGTAAGCCTCTGACCAGTTGTAACTTGTTAAGCTTAGAGATTAGTCTCCAGTTAGCATGTCCCAACCTTTTTTGCCATACCCATTTCTCATCACTCACTGACAGAAGATAAACTACCTTCTAATCAACCAGTTCTGAAAAATCAATCTTATAGACATTGTTCTTTCTTTTTCCCTTAAACACAATAGATTTATCTTTGTTGTTGATTACGGTACATGTGTTCTTATCAAACAAGACATCATAACCACTATCACAAAATTGACTTATGCTAGGTAGGTTATGTCTTAGTCCATCTACCAACCAAACATTATTAATGGAAATGGAAGAATTACCTTTCTTACCAGTACAAATGATCTTGGCTTTCTAGTTTCCTCCAAATCCCACAGTTCCTCCCTCTTTCATGGTCAGGGTTTGGAACATAGATCTTTCTCCTGTCATGTGTCACGAGCAGCCACTGTCTAGGTACCGTGATCTTGCCTTTTCTTTTACTCTTAAGCATATCTACAACATCAATGATTTCAGACTTAGGTACCCATATCTTTATGGGTCCTCTTTGGTTAGTTCTGAAAGGATATGATTTATTTTGCACCTTGTGTCTGACATTCTGAGTTTTAAAAGGTTTTGCATAAACTGGTTTAGTATCCTTTGAAGGTTTCCTAAACACAACATTTTGAAAATGTGAGTCTGATCTTTTCAGAATCTGAGGCTTGCCAGTCTTAGGTTCTGATCTTTTCAGAGTCTGAACCTTTTCAGGTTTAGAATCTGCTTTCCTCCCAATTTTAGACTTAGAACCTTTTGGTTTTGATTTCAGCAGGGTCTTAGATTCTGCTTTCATCAACACCTTTGGTTCAGCAGTCTTGGATTCTGAGTTGTTCAGAACTTCAGACTCAACAGTCTTTGATTCTGATGATTTCAGAGTCTCAGCAATGTCTGACTTTGGTACAAAACATACCTTAGTACTGTACTAGCTGTGAGTACAATATAGGAAAACTAGGGTTTTCAGAGTCTGTTTAGGTCATGCCTTGAGAATGATCCCAAGGTTAATATATATAGTCCAATATGGGCCTATCCGGCCATGGTTTTGGGCCCAAATCATAAAGGGCCAAAACCATGGCTAGGGTGCCCTTTCAGGCTGCTGAGGGCGCCCTCAAAGGGTGCCTTTAGGAAGGTTCCCTAAAATTGTATATGATTGTCAGGTGGGCTTTGTCCAAAGGGTTCAAGCCCTTGCTTTTAGGGCTCTAAGACCCAAATGATAAGATCTACGGTCCACACCCCAACGAGCACGAGATTTGGAACAAGGCGAAGTGATTAAACTGATACTGGGGATCTGTTTATGATCTTTGGTCCAATAAGTGAGACTTGCTGGGGATAAAACTGTGTAAGAATTTTTGAATTACTTGGTGCTAGCCCAACGTGGGTGCTCGCCCATCATAGGTACTAGCTCCATATGTTTTTGGGACCTTGGTGGGTGCTAGCCCAACAAGCGTATCAATAGCCCAACAAGCACGAGATTTGGAATAAAGCGAAGTGATTTAAACTGTGTAAAAAGGTGACCTTATTGAGTGGCTTAGATTGCCAATCCAAAACTAGCCCAACATGGGGCGTGATCCTCTTTGGGATCTAGATTTAGGGCGCTCCGGCGCCCTAGTGAGAAAGAGATTAAAGAAGCCAAAGAGGCGATGAAGCTTGAATGTGATGAGCGCATCAATGATCTGAAGATCGAACATGACGTTGATTTGGCTGGGAAGGACACGGTGATTACGCAGCTGAAGGACGAGGTTGCCTCTGGCGTTGAGAGGGAGATGGCGCTGAAGGTTGAAATCTCAGAAGCCAGGGGCGAGCTGGTCATGTCTTTTTAGAATGGGTTTGACCGTGCCAAAGAACAGGTCGCCTTTCTACATCCCGTCATCGATCTCTCCTCTCTAGATTCTTTTACGGTTGATCTAGATGGCGCCCTGGTGGACGAACCATAATCATTCTGTTGTAATTTTTGAATTTTGCTTTAAACTTAGTGAACTCTTTGAATTCGTAGTGATGCATTATTTGCTTTATGTTGTTTAGCCGTTCTTCTATTATTTAGCTTTGAATTTCTTCTTTTTAATGGTGATGCTAAAAATGTTTCCTGGGCGATGACTATTACTTGTGCTTATTTCGCGACTTGCTAAAAATTGTCAAACCATTTTATTCTCAGCGTTATTGTTTTGTTGGGGCACCTTTTTACGTGAACCCTTCTATTCACATGACGTCTTAGAGCCCTTTTTAGGGTTAAGGAATTAGGTGGCAACCCTCGCTGGGGTTTGGCGATCTCTTTTTAGCACACGACGTCTTAGAGCCCTTTTTAGGGTTAAGGAATTAGGTGGCAACCCTCGCTGAGGTTTGGCAATCTCTTTTTACCACACGACGTCTTAGAGCCCTTTTTAGGGTTAAGGAATTAGGTGGCAACCCTCGTTGGGGTTTGGCGATCTCTTTTTAGCACACGACATCTTAGAGCCCTTTTTAGGGTTAAGGAATTAGGTGGCAACCCTCACTGGGGTTTGGCGATCTCTTTTTAGCACACGACGTCTTAGAGCCCTTTTTAGGGTTAAGGAATTAGGTGGCAACCCTCGTTGGGGTTTGGCGATCTCTTTTTAGCACATGACGTCTTAGAGCCCCTTTTAGGGTTAAGGAATTAAGTGGCAACCCTCGCTGGGGTTTGGCGATCTCTTTTTAGCACGCGACGTCTTAGAGCCCTTCTTAGGGTTAAGGAATTAGGTGGCAACCCTCGCCGGGGTTTGGCGATCTCTTTTTAGCACACGACATCTTAGAGCCCTTTTTAGGGTTAAGGAATTAGGTGGTAACCCTCGCTGGGGTTTGGCGATCTCTTTTTAGCACACGACCTCTTAGAGCCCTTTTTAGGGTTAAGGATTTAGGTGGAAACCCTCGCTGGGGTTTGGCGATCTCTTTTTAGCACACGACGTCTTAGAGACCTTTTTAGGGTTAAGGAATTAGGTGGCAACCCTCGTTGGGGTTTGGCTATCTCTTTTTAGCACACGACGTCTTAGAGCCCTCTTTAGGGTTAAGGAATTAGGTGGCAACCCTCATTGGGGTTAAGTCTTTTCTTGGCGTTGTTGATCTGTTGCGGGCGGTGTCTGCAATAAAAAATAGATGCTATAGATATAATTCAATAAGAAAGTACTGAGGGGGAAAAGAGTGCTCCCTGCTTTTTACATTAAACAAAAAATACATGAAACTAAAACAAGATAACCAGTGAGAAGGTTTCACGGGCTTCTGAGATCGCCCTTCGGATTGTCATGGCGAGTGTCTCTCTGTTGGCTGCAAAGTCTGGGTGGTGGGCTTGTCTCACTAGCTTTCTTTGTGAAACTACCACGACTACATGTTGGCGTGTTGACCGGCTTAAATCCTGGATCTACAGCTAGGCAACGACACACTTCGGCGGGGTTGACGCTAAGCATACCTGTCTTCCACTATCGTTTAGGTTGAAAGCTGGGCGGCCTATTATGATGTTGTAAGAACAAGGCGAGTTGACCACTAAATATTTAACTCTGATGGTTTTGGCACTGTTACTCATTCGATCCTTGACGGACGTTGAAGAGGCTGGTTGGTGATACTTTGCAGTGGTGACTTGTTGAAAACTGGTGCGTCAATTTGCATGTCATGTCTTGGTAGCTGATGATGGAAAAATGGGGTAGGTTCATATACCATCTGAGGGCGGCGCCTTTGAGGGTTCCTGCTAACAACTTGCACTTGAGAGAGTCAGCGGCGTCGATGATGGTCATTTGAGTGTTGAAAGCCGTCACATGTTCCACTTGGTCATTTTTTCCGTCGAAGGACGAAAGGGAGGGTGGCTTGCAGTTTTCTGGAACGTGTGCGTTCCAAACCTCGACGGAAAGTGGTTGCGGATCCGGATCTACTGATCGTCTTGTTGGGATCCGTTTCCTTTAGCATGCTGCTGCTTCTGGATTGTCTCCATTGTTGCTTGCAAGGCTTCGTTGTGGTCTCGAAGCTGCTGGATCTGTCGTTGTAGAGCTTCTAAGGTCGCTAGGTCCGCCATCGGTGGTGGCGGTCACAGTTGTTTGAGTCGGTGTGTGAAGATTGAGATTGGCAGTTGGTGAGGATCAGTTTTTCGAACAAAGAACGGGCTGAACGTTTGATTAAAGTTAGGGTTAACCAATCACGACTTTAAAAACGGGTTTATGAATCGCGGCGGTTTGGAGAATTTAGGGTTGCTCTGAATTATGCGGTGGATTCACGGCTTTCTGGTGGTGTTCGAAGGCGTTTCAGAGATGGTGGCTAGGTCAGTTTTACCATGGCCCCACGGTGGGCGCCAACTGTACTAGCTGTGAGTACAATATAGGAAAACTAGGGTTTTCAGAGTCTATTTAGGTCATGCCTTGGGAATGATCCCAATGTTACTATTTATAGTCCAATATGGACCTATCCGGCCATGGTTTTGGGCCCAAATCATAATGGGCCAAAACCATGGCTAGGGCGCCCTTTCAGGCTGTTGAGGGCGCCCTCAAAGGGTGCCTTTAGGAAGGTTCCCTAAAATTGTATAAGATTGTCAGGTGGGCTTTGTCCTAAGGGTTCAAGCCCTTTCTTTTAGGGCTCTAAGACCCAAATGATAAGATCTACCGTCCAAGTACCTTTCATAATATCTCTAGAACAGGATGGTAGGTTTGTTTCTTTTGAATGAATGAATAGATCATTTGAGAAACCAATACTTTCTCCCTTGTTTCTATTAATATTATAAATCATAGACGCAACTTTGCTTCTGTTGATTCCTGTTAGTATGAACTCCTGAAGTGCAATTTCTTGCTCACTTGGGACTTCATCAGGTTTCTTATGAGCCATTTCTCTCAAATCTCTTACCTCTTCATCTATTTCATTGATATGATTATGAAGTTGGAGTCATCAGACAGCAAGTTATATTTCTATTTCAAGGTTTTTAATTGTTTTACCTTGCTTCTGAGATGGTTCATAAGTTCCTTAACTGTTTCAACAAGTTCAGATTGAGTAAGTTCAGAAAATACCTCATCTTCATCCTCAGAGTCTGACCATGACTCTGTATCAGAAGATGTTGTTGCCACTAGATCTAGATTAGCTTCTTCTTCATCATCCTTCTCAGATTCAGATTCATTGTCAAGATCATCCCATGTTGCCATAAGACTATTCTTGAGTTTGTTTCTGAAGTTGCTTGATTTAGAGCTGGTCTTCTTGGATTTCTCCTTAGATTTGTCCTTCTGTAACTCTAGACAGTCAGCAATGAAATGACCAGTCTTTTTCCAATGGAAGCAACCCTTCTGATCTTCCTTCTTGGAACCAGATCCTTTGAAGCCACTCCCATTGTTAGAAAGCTTCTTTTGTCTCTTGACTAAGTACTGATACCTTTTGGAAAGCATTGCTAGCTCCTCAACTTCTGAATCTTCTTCAAAACTTCCCTCAGGAGATTCTTCATCAGATTCTATAGCTTTTAGAGCTTTTGATGATTTTCCTTTAGATTTAAGTGCTATAGACTTAGAATTTCTAACAGGTTCATCTTCATTAAGTCCTAGTTCATGCACTTTGAGAGAGCTGATAAGATCTTCAATACTAAGAGTATTTAGATCTTTAGCTTCCTCAATGACAGTTACTTTAGGTCTCCATTTAGAAGGTAAACTTCTAAGGATCTTGTTCACATGGTCAACAGTTGAGTAACTCTTTTTCAGAATCTGAAGTCCAGATACCAGAGTCTGAAACCTTGAGAACATAGTCTCAATGTTTTCATCCTCCTTCACCTTGAACAACTCATACTGTTGAACCAGAAGGTTAGCCTTGGCTTCTCTAACTTTCTTGTTTCCTTCATAGTTAGAGCACAAGGATGTGAAGATGGCCTTTGCAGTAGCTTTATCACTTAGCTTCAAATACTCATTGTGAGGCAGAGAATCCACAATGATACCTCTTACTCTATGATGCTTTCTGTAGATCTTTCTTTCAGCATCAGTAAGGCTTTTTCTGTCAATAGCTACTCCTTCTTCATCAACTGGTATAGTTATACCATCTTCAATGATATCCCAAAGGCTATCATCTATTCCAATGATATGACTATACATCTTGCTTTTCCACCATGAAATTTTTTCAAGATCACCAGTAAACATAGGAGGTTTATGGTGAGAGTGAGATTGCTTATCATGTGTACCATAGTCATATGATACAGCAGCTCCAGATCTAGGAGCAGGTTGAGAGGAACCACGAGATTCACTAGAAGCCGTGTTTTTCTCAGGATCTTTTCTGACACACTGTTAAATGATTGAATATCAGAACCGGAGCTTTGATACCAACTGAAGGTGACAAAAACACAAGAAGGGGGGGTTGTATTGTGTTGGCGTTTTCTTTCTCAAAAACTAAGAGATAGTTCAGCTTCTGATGTATGATCGGAATCTGAAACTAAGTTCAGAGTTCTGACGCAGTGGATAAAATGTAAATGAGAGAGAGAAAGACACAAGCAATTATCCTGGTTCCTTCCACAACCCGGAAGTAGTCCAGTCCCCTT
Source organism: Medicago ruthenica (assembly GCA_018208015.1). Lineage (NCBI taxonomy): Eukaryota > Viridiplantae > Streptophyta > Magnoliopsida > Fabales > Fabaceae > Medicago > Medicago ruthenica. The sequence continues at coordinate 38,145,152 of CM031376.1, forward strand.
GTCACTTACAAGAGATTTTTCACTATAATCCAATGATTACAAAATGCTCAAGCACAAAGAAAGACACTTCTAGATGCTCAAACACACAGTAAGAGACTTCAAATTGATCAAGCACAGAAGCAAGCGACTTCTGATTGCTCAAGCACAAAAGCAACAGACTTCTAAACAAACAGAGTTACAAAGAAATATGTTTGATTTGAACACTTGATATACTATTGATGACCTTGAGTCATGTCTTAGTTTTAGCCATCTTTTGATGTTGTTTTGTACATATTAGAGAGTCTTTATTGGTTTCTCATGCTGAAAGAAAACATATGTAGAAGGAATGGTCAAAGGCCAAGCAACTCTGGAACATGAAGATTTTGCAAGATTTTAAGAAGTTTTGAGGTATTTTGATACTGGAAGTATCGTGCCACGATGAACTTGTGTCGTGGCACGATGAGAAGATGGCCAGAAGAAGAAGTTCACCACTGGAAATTTCGTGCCACGATGGAGTATCCCTCGTGCCACGAGAAAGCTTTGATTGCGTTGTGTCGCGTCGAATTTCGGATGTCAAGCTATTGGCTAGCATTGAATCATTAATTTTAAATCACGACTGAACTTTTAATTTTTCGGGGAAAAAAGGAAAAAAGTTCGAAATTACCTTTAAGAAAGAGATTTTGGGTTCGGGAGTCGATTATGCAAGGGGAAGGTATTAGCACCCCTCACATCCGTTGTACTCAACGGGAACCTCTTAGTCAACTTAGGCTTAAAATGTCTTCAAAGTTTTGCTTGCGTGTTTGAATATAATAAAGGGAAAAAGAAAATATGATAAAAAGGGAAAAGATAAAATACGACAAAGGGGAAAAAAGAAAGTTTTTATTAATGGGCTTGACAAGATGACGATCTTGCTCCTACGTATCTCCCGGTAGTCGGAGAATTCAAAGCGTACGTAGTTCTTTGACGATTGCCCGAACGACGAGACATACGTCACGCATTCGTGCAACCGAGGTTTGGGGAGACATACGTCAAGCCATTCCTTTTTCATTCAAGTTTAGGTTCGTTGAAACTCGGAGAAATCTCAAAGGGACAAAACACTTAGTTGGGAAACTTGAAGAAAAGTTGTAAAATGGAACCACGAACAAATTTGTTATTCGAGTTTATTGAAAATCATGAACATCACTTGTTGCTTAAGTTTTTGAAACTTAAGAACAAATGTTCATTCAAGTTTGAAAGATGAACAAAAATCGTAAAACATGCATAAGTTTGGAAAAGGCACAAGTTCGGCTCAATTCGGGTTTGGTTTAAAAAGAGTGAGCAAGCTCGGCTCAAGTTCATGTTTTGATTGAAAATCATGAACAACGTTGTTGTTCAAGTTTGGCTTTGAAAATAAAGAACTTAGCTTATTGCTCAAGCTTGATGTTGAAAATTCTAGGACATAACTTGTTATGCAAGTTACCCAAAATTAAATGCACGAACTTGTAAAATTTCCAAAGTCATGCAATATCCTTGATGTGTTTGAACAAAAATGATTTTTAACCCTCTTTAGGTTCTGAATCAAGGGTTGGAACCACAAAAATTTGGCATTTGGAAGCCTGATTCATGTTCTGAGTTTCACATACTTCGCAGAGCAACCAGAACTTGGCTCTGCGAAGTCAGGTTCTGATGTGGTCGCACTGCGAACAATACTTTGCTCTGCGAAGTATGCGAAAATTTGAACTCAGAAGCTGTTCCTAAACAGAAGTTCAGAAACTGCTCCGGAGCAAGCTTCAGAACCTTAAGGGGGTTAAAAAGCTTTGCTAATTTGGAAGAAAAGGAGTATAAAAACTCAGTTTTAATGCTTGGTCACTTTGAGATTCCTTTTGAGTTTCAAAAGGGGTTTTTGTACAAAAATGAATTTAAACAAAACAAATGATGCAAACAGCAAACAAAATGAAAGATAAAGATTGTAGAACACTTACAGAACTCCTAGCAATGCTTGTGCAAGATAGGAAGTGGCTTGGTTGATTGATTAGAGGTTATGGACAAACAACTCTAATTGGTTTTTGCTTTGAGTATGAACTGTTTTGCTATTCTCTCAATGCTGTAATGTAATGGTTTTTGGAGTAAATTTCGTGTGTATTGTGTGTATATGGCTGTTTTTTTTTTCTGGTCTCTGATCCTTATGCCTTGCATTCCCTTTTATAGGCCAAAAACCAAATCTATGCAATGATGGAAAAATCTATAGAACCTAGCTGATTTGTGGGCTAAATCCAGGCTAAATTGCTTTGCATTTAATGCTAAAGGATAGAAGTTACTTTGCCTTGTGCCAAGGGTCAAGACCTTGACTGATTTCAGCCACAAATGCAGCTGATTCTAGAATGCAATGATGAGAAAAAACTGAAAAACAGGGCAGCTGCCAATTGTGTGATTCTTGGGATCAATCCTTGCAATCTTGGAAGGTCAAGCAAGGAAAACGTGCACTGCCATGTACAGAGAGATTGGGGGAAGCAAAAAGAGCATGTGGGCTGGTGTGTGGGAGGAGAAATCCAGCTGAAAACAGGGCACACCAAACAGCTTTTTTGCAAGCAAAACCACTTGAGTTTGACTAGTTTTGGTGGAGAAAGAAGGAAGGAAAGGGATCAAGCAGCTGGCTGGCAAGCTCAGGTTGGATGATAGGTCAATTGGGAAGGACAAGAGCTGACCAAGGGCAGCCAATTTGCTTGAGCACATGCTAGGTTGGAAGAAAATCCTTCTTTCCTCAACCTTTAATGTCACACCTTAATCCTTGTTTTGTGCATGCCAATCAGCCACAATGGATGATCATAACAATAATAGATAATAATAACAATAACTAAAATGAAAACAAAAGCAAGAAAAAATAAAAAAATACAAAATCTGCAGAATTTCGCAGAGTTCGCAGTGTGAAGGTTACTTCGCAGTGCGAACTCCCCTTTTTTTTGAATTTTTGTTTTCTTTAAAATAAAATAAAAGATAAAAAATAAATAAATAATAAAAACAATAATGATAATGATGAATGATGCAAATAACAAAGATGGTAAATGATAAAAATAGAAATAATAATAGTAAAAATAATAAAATGATGAAAAAGGTTAATAATACTAGTAATTAAAAATAATGATAATAATAAATGATACATTATTAATAAAAAAGAGATAATAATAATATTAGAAAAATGCCATAGCAATAGTATGACATTAATAATAATGGTAGTAATGATGATGGTGGTACACACTAAGAAATAAAAATTTAAAAATGAAGATAAAAAATAACAAGAGGTAAATAAAAATAAGAAAAATTGAAAAATGAGAAATAATGATATGATAGTGAACTAAGAAAAATATGAGTCAAAAAATGGGGTATGACAGATGCCCCTATTTAAGTTTCTTCGCCCCGGAGATTGAAAGTGAAATTTTGAAAATGACGGGTCGAAGAGACTTAAATATAAAGTACACCATTTTTTGACTAAATATTTTTCTTGAATTGAAAATGCTATTAATGTATGCATGCAATGCTGCGGATGCTCGTAATGCACGTGTGAATGCAAAGACGGCAAAGATGACCCGACTGGGGGAAAAAGAGACAAAGGGATACCCGGACAATGAATGTGCTTTTTGCTTTTAATTCAAATAGATGCCATTCTTTCTTGATTGATCCAAGCTCTTGTACTTTTCTGGGCATCTCATTTTTGTCACGTGAGCCTTGAATGTTCATGTGCATGTTCATGAATTTCTGGGTTTGTTCATAAGAACAACCTTCTGAACTATGTCTAACTTTCTGAACTCTGTTCAACCTTCTGAACTTTGACTGAGTTCTTAAGTCTTAATGTTCTTTGATTCCTTGTATCTTGGTATGATTCATACTTTGTTCATGTCTTAATTAAACAATCAAGAACACAAATTAAATACCAAGAAACTAATCGAAGTCCTTTAATCCTTTAATTATCAAGGTTGGTTCACTACAAGAAAACTGTGTTTTAGCGTCGGCCAAAAACCCACGCTAACAGGGTTAAAACGGGCGCTAACATTGATTTAGCGTCGGGGTCGGGGCAAAGCTAAAAAAGTTGAAGCTACAGTGTAGTGTCGGCTTCCTGGCATCCGAGGCTAATATAGCGTCGGTTTGGCCAAGTCTAATCGCGACTCTACACTCAGCCGAGGCTAATAAATCCAACATCCAAAAGTTCACCCAAATTAAGTACAGTCAGCTCAACCGACGCTAATTAAATATTTTAGAGTCGGCCACACCAATGCTAAAGTCAACTTTATAACAGTCAACCAATATCCTTTAGAGTCTGCCTAACCGACGCTAACTGGTTTTTTAAATTTTTAAAATTTTCTTCACTTTTCACCCTGTTTTGACCATAATGCTAATAAACCCTTACCACATCAAACCAACCACAAAAAGTAATATTGCAAAGCCACCATCTTCACCAACATTACAGTTATGTGGCCCACGTTTTTATGTAATAATAACTTGCCCTTTTGTCATGAATAATAAATAAATGTATCAGCTTAAGCAACATATCTCAAAGTGGTGGCTGATAGGACTATTTGATCCAACACCAAAGTAAGAAAAATTACAGGCAACATGAATTGTAAGCAGGAACAAAAGTAACGACAATAGTAGTAGCATCATATGATCTAAATCATTATAATAAAGCTTAAGGAGGGTCACATATTATCGCATCAAATACCTTGTAAAAAACAAAGTTATCAATAACTTTTTTTTTAAAATAGTTCAAAAATAATGAATAAAATTTCATCCATTCAAGTTATTTTTGCACTTCAAAGTTCAAACACAATTTTTTGCTTATAAACAAGATTGGGATAATGCCCCGAGTTATATTCCCAAATCCAGTACATATCAACAGGTGGCAAAATTTGCCGGCAACTAAAATTTCTACCATTATATATAATAACAACCAGTTGTGTCTTTTCCAAATATTAGTCCTACTCACCTCATAGCTCATATTAATGTCCTCTCCCCTCAAAACTTTAAGAGGATTTGTCATTAAATTTGATGCCTATACAATCAGCTATTGACTTGAGTAATAGAAAATTATAAACAATAGGATTTGGTATAATGCATTATGTTCTATGTCCATTGGACCTTATGTCTGTTCTAATTTCCAACTAGTGAGATATGGGAATAAGGCTTGGTTGCTGTCGTTAAACAGTCTCCTTAGACAGGATTCAACACTCAAATACTATGCACTAAACAAAAGCGGATGCTTATAAAGTGCCAGGACAAGATAAAAGGCAAGGTTGGACTTGGTAGCATAGCCTGTCCATGATAAAGTCTATTACCTAACTGTAAAATTATCAGGTGCTACCAATATTATTATCAGTAATGCCAATCTATCCCTTCCACAATTAACTTGTAAAATGATATAAAGCCATAGTCAGACACAATTACCGAAAGGGATGTAATAAACCACAAAACATGTTGATTATATTCGGTCACTTTTCAGTTAGATAAAAGTCAAAACCAATTGCTGAGATTGGAAAAATTCTTAATTTGTGTGTCAAGACACAGCACATAGATGCTCTCCTTTCGGATCAGAAGAAACAATTACGAAGAAATGTACAAGGACATGAATATTCTTTCAAAAATTTACCTCTTTCAACCCCGGACGCCAGGGAGGAAGGTTGTTGTCAGCCCTTAAAAGACCAACTGGCATTTCCAATCCATACTGCAAAATATACAGCCAAATAAGTTTATCAGAAAGATATATACATCATAATGGGTGCTTTATTCAAGCAAATTCAGTCTACATCATATAAGTGGTTCTAAATTCAAACTAAACAAACAAATTTTTTACTAGCCATAAAACAAGTGTACGAACATTTGCTACAGTTACCTGCTTAAAATTACCTCAAACATTAAGGTCAGGACCACGTCCATCACGTACTACCCTAATGTCAATGTCAGCACCTTGAAAAATTTAGATCAAGTATCGGTAAAGAAAATAATCTACGTGCATATTGACATGAATTTTCCTAAACAGAATCCATTGCAAAAGATTGTGAAAGGATAAGTTGGAAAGAATACTTCCGGTTCCAACAAAAAAAAAGAGAAGAATGAAGAAGGAGAAGCAGACCATGGTCATTGCTCCAAAATGAGCTGCTGCAACAAGAATACTTCCGGTTCCAACAAAAGGGTCATAAACTAGTTTCCCCAGAGTAGCCAGTGCTTGGTTGGCCATTAGAAAAGCTATCTCCGCATCCATGGCTGTTGGCCCAAGATAAGTACGGCTTTTTAACTCGTATGTCGGTAAAAGCTTCCTATCAGCAGCACCAACTTCACGACCAAAGAAGATTCTCTTTTGTTCAACTGGAGGAAGACCATTATTACCTTCATAGTTATCAATTTCTATCAGCCAGAAGTTGTGCTCTGGTTTTCTTAAATTTACTTTTCCCTGCAAACAAAGTGACCAAACAATGATGGAAAAAAGAAAGATTCTTGTAGGAGTATGAGTTTTTCAAAAAGGCATCATAATAAATAATGAGAAATTCATTTATTGTAATGCATCTGACTTCAAAAGTTAAAAAAGAAACTCTATGGCCATCTCAAATTAAAACATATGGGGAAGAAGAGATGCACACTTGAAAAAAAATAGTGAAATAGTGCTCGATAAAATAGAAGCTTCAAAAAGTAATAGCATAATATCATGTATTTCTGAAGACCAGATATATTATATATCCAACAAATCAGAGAGTAAAAGTAATAACAATAACAATTAAACTACCAACCAACTTAATTGTTGACTCTCATCAGTAAAGAATTTTAAAAGCTGTACAAATCAAAGTTTAAGATAAAAGCTTGCCTGGAGACATTAGGAGCAAAGCCACCATCTTCACCAACATTACAGTTATGTGGCCCACGTTTTTATGTAATAATAACTTGCCCTTTTGTCATGAATAATAAATAAATGTATCAGCTTAAGCAACATATCTCAAAGTGGTGGCTGATAGGACTATTTGATCCAACACCAAAGTAAGAAAAATTAAAGGCAACATGAATTGTAAGCAGGAACAAAAGTAACGACAATAGTAGTAGCATCATATGATCTAAATCATTATAATAAAGCTTAACAGCAAAGAAAATGACATTTTTATTCGTCCTAGTTTAAACATATATGATATATCTAAACAACATGCGAAATTCTACTTCCCACTTTCATTCTTTCATTTCCTCTCACTCAATTTGCTACCAAAAACATTCAAGTTTCAAGTAGGTAGTGAGAGTTTGAATAGAAGAAAGAAGTTAAAATATGATCCCTAGTACAGAATTAGTAACACATTTAGATGTAATTGTAAACCACAAATTTATTTAAGGTTAGAACACACACAAGTCCAAACTCAAATTATTCAAAAGTATGTTGTGTCGCATACATTGAAAATAATCCAAAATTCCAAAATAATCCATAAAATTGATAATACTCACTAACATTAGTTCATCCAGAACAACTTCATGGTCTTAATTGACCAACCCAAAAGGACTAATGTGATCGTTCAATTTTGATGACTACTTGGAGATTTCATAATCAAAGAGACCAAATTATTCAACAGCTGTAATTTTAAGAACTAAGGGTCTGTTTGAATTGACTTATTTGAGTTTATCTACGAACATAAACACTTATTTAACTGTTTGGGAGAGCTTATGACATATCCATAAGCTGTTTTCAGCTATTTCCATAAACTCTCTAGCATAGCTTATGAAAACAACTTATAGTTTATATGAAAATAGTTTGAATATACTTTATCGTCTGTTACAAAAATAGCTTATACATACACTAATATGATAAGTGCTTATGTTATAAGCACTTAATTAAGCTATTTGTCCAAATAGAACCTAAATTGTTGATAACTGAACATTAAAGATACGAAAAATTCCATGAAGATTCATTCACTCCCAAAATTGACAGTACAAAAAAGCAAAGCATACCTGAAAAAGTGTCATAGGAAAAGAGTGATGAATTTCCCTTCCTTTAATTTCATCAGGCGCAATATTTCTAGTAATGGAAATATTCCAGTAACTATACATCAAGGACAGAAACTTAGCAATAACAAGAGTTTCATAGCATTCTTTAATAGACTCCAAAAGAGTGAAAAACTCTTTGCTTCCTCTAATATCTAAGAGACCAACAAAGGAAACAATAGCATAAATAGGAGCTATGAGAATGATAATGATAATAGCTTTTTGTTCTTTTGGATTCTTCCAATAGAAAAGATGTTGAGAAAGTAATTGCAAAGTGAAATGAATAGAAAGCATGACATAAAATGCAGATCCATACACAGTAAGTAAGCTGTGCAGGACTAAGTTGAGTTAGATCCATCACAACACAATAACTCAAGATTGAATCTTCTAAATTGATCTAGCGTGACTTAGACCGACTCTAAGTGGACGCTATTAGCGTCGGTGTCGGGGGCCGACGCTAAATTTGGAGGCTAAATTGTTGTTTTCTTGTAGTGGTTATCTTCAAAATTAATTAGTGATTTTGCCTCCACAAAAATTTCTTCTTTAGTCTTGTTAACAAGTGCACTTGTTAGCATTTCCCTAATTTAAATAATCTGTATTTATTCAAAAAAGGGATCATATACTCTATTTCTTTAAATTTTCATATATAAATTGTATTTATGATATTATAGGGTTTTGATAATTGATTTGACAGTAGCTAACTTGACTTGTTCAAGTATGTATATTGCTATCTTTGTAAGGATAATTCTACAAAATAAGGTCGGACGAGGACTTCAACGAAAGCGGCGTGAGGTTTGATGAGCAACTGGCTTGGCGAGGTAGTACTCACCCCATCTATATCAGATAAGAACATTATTTATGTGCTCATCAATTGTTTAATTAGTTGTTCCAGGTCAAACGCAAAAACTGAAAACTGCTATTGTGTAGGCTGAAGTTATCACTTGTTAGTTCTCAGAGTAAATTAAATTAATTAGTTAATAATAATAATAATGACACCAGCCAATGAGAGATTATAGGAAGGTGGAGCATAATTAGTAAATTTTAAAGGTATTCAAATTACTAGAAAGACCAAGTCAAATTCATTTATCACATGCCAATTTACCGAATTCCTAGTGTTGATGAGCTTTACTTGTACTTTTATAAAAATCATGTTAGTTAGGAAATATGATTGTTTTACTATCCTATTAACTAGCAGTCCAGTATATAAGGTAGAACTAGTCTACTAAAACTTGACTTCTCGGTAAGCATATAATAATTCCCTTCACTAGTTAAGTGTCTTTCTTTTGATAAACTACTAGCTCTCAACAAAAATATCCTGATGTGTTTATTTCCTCCTGTACGAGCATATGCTAGTATCATAGCTAGCCATCCATACCATGATGAAACTTCTGGTCTTACGATTTAAGTGATATAATTTGTTTTGGGATTATTTTTGGTGTATGTATACATAATCTGTGAATAATCAGTTTAGCATAAAATATGGACAATTAACTTTGACTTAATTTGTTTAGCTTGCTATTATTTCTCGCTGGTCCATAATTCTAGCAACAATATTTTGCATTTACTGATGGGCGAGTGAGTAGAAAAAGGAGTAAAAAATGAAGTGGGCGAGTTAGTTAAAATTTAATAGAAAAGAAAGATGAATAGAGCACAAGAGGTAGTACTAAGTTAATGGAAGAAAAACTACTCTAGGTACCCCGTGGCAGAAGTAAAGTGTAGTATTGTTAGAAGGTCACATAGGAGGGATTCTGGCGAGGAAAGTCTTGGTATTTAAGTGGTCCAAGTGACCCACATCTCTTTCCTGGGAACCCCTTTCATGTACCATTTACTTTCCGAACTGAACTAACTACTTAGTAAAAATTCAATATTGGATTAATGGCACAAGGGTTAGGAGAACGAAACAATGGACCCACGTTAAAGAGGTAAAATAGAATAGCAGGTTTAGTTCCAAGAAAGAGAATGAATAAAGTTAAAATATGGACGAGGTAGTTCAGATTTAATAGGAGCATGAAGAGAAATAGAAAATAATATAACAGGCGAGCTAGTTACAAGTTCAGAGCAGGAGTATAACATAAAAGAATGTGCTGCAAGAGTAAGAAGAAAAGTAGAAGATTTGGGCGAATTAATAGGAGAATGACTATAATTAGCTAGGATCAAGCTAAAAAATGATTAAATACGATTAAGACTCCTCTCTTTATAATACTGATTACTTTGAAAGTGTGGAAGTATTGTTATAGTTAAGATAAATCAAGCTTGGGATGCGAACAATCCCGACAAGGGCAAGATTAACAAATGGAGAGAACTCACCAAACAGCACACCGAAATTTAAATGCATATAAGCAACGGTCCCGCCATTAAGAACATGAAGATGAAACTCGAAGTTATTCTATCCTTTTTCGATCTTTGAGATTTGTTTTGCAGATTTTTAACGAGACATCCTACTTTCTAAAAATAGTCCAGCTACAGTTTTGGACCGTAGATCTCACCATCTAGGACTTGAGATCCTAATGACAAGGGTGTAAGCCCTTGTAATAAGGCTGGACGCCCTCCAGGAGGGCGCATAGCCCACTTTACAGTCACAAATAACCCTAGGTGACCTTCCTAAAGGGCACCCTTTGGGGGCGCCCTCAGCAGCTTACGAGGGCGCCCTAGTCATGGTTTTGGCCCTTTACAATTTGGGCCCAAAACCATGACCGGTGTAGTACCCTAATTTTGTCCTAAGCATTTTAAAACAAAATAAAAAAAAAATCAAAGAGGGAGAAAAAAAGTCAAAGTCAACAAAAGTCAACAGAAAAGTCAACATTTCAAAAATGATGACTTCGCACTGCGAAGTTCACTTCGCACTGCGAAGTCTGCGATTTTTCTGCAGATTTTTGGTTTCTTTGATTTAATTCCAGAATTTGTTGCATATCATTTCCATATTTATTTTAAGCAGCATTCATGGCTATTTGGGCCAAGCAAAACCAGAATTGAAGGACTTGCCATTAATGCCAAGGTTGGAAGCTTTTTCTTCCAACCTAGCATGTGACAAGCAAGTGGGCTTGCCCTTGGGCAGCTCTAGTCCCTCCCATGTGACCTGTTAACCACCCCAAGGTTGCCAGCCACCTGCTTGATGACTTTCCTCCTGCTTGCTCCCCCAAAACCAGTCAAACTAGCTGGATTTTCTCACTTGAAAAGCCATGAGTGCCTACCCTGTTTTTGCAGCAGCTTTTCACCCCTCACACCAGCCATAGATAGCCTTTTTCATCCCTCAATCTCTGCACATTACAGTGCACGTTTTCATTGATCAACCATTGAGATTGCAAGGATTGATCCCCAAGCTTAGCCAATTGCAATTCAGCTTTGTTTTTCATCATTACCTTCTAGAATTGGTTGAATTTGTGGCTGAAATCAGGCTGATTCTTGCCCCTTGGCACAAGGCAAGGTTGCCTCTATCCATTAGCATTTAATGCAAAGGGATTCAGCTTGATTCTAGCCACAAATCAACTGAATTTTGGGATTTGCTAATGATGAAATAGATTTGGTTTTGGCCTATAAATAGAAGGCATTGCCCAAGGTTTCAAACACTTCTGAAAAACTACACATAACAGCATTATACACTACTCATTCCAGCTTACAAACACTCACAAACAACCAGAAAAAAACCAATCCAACACAAAGCGCCACAAAGTTCAAGTTCATCACCAATATTAAAAACCTTTGTGAAAGCCTTCAACCAATTCAAATCCATTGCAGCTGGAGCTTTGCTAAGGAGTTCTGTAAGTTTCCAAGCTTTTATCTTGCATTTACAATTGTGTTTGCATAACAATTTTGGTTTAAAACCTCTTGTTTCTAAAAAAACCCTTTTGAATTTCAAAGAAATCCCAAGGTTTTCAAAACATCAAAACTGGTTTGTCCAGTCCTTTTCATCCCAAAAACTCAAAGTTTTTCACTCACCTAAAAGGTCCCGAGTGTGTTCAGAAGTTGTTTCTGAACAAAAGTTCAGAAACAGCTTCTGAACTCAAAAATTCGCATGCTTCGCAGTGCGAAGTCATGGTCGCAGAGCGACCATGACAGAACTCAGAATCTGAGTTTAGGTGTCAAAATGGCTATTTTTTGAGGTTCTAGCCCAAAAGCTCAGAACCAAGGAGTTTTTAAATCCATGTTTTTCAAACCATAACAAGGATTTTGCACAATCTTGGCAAAATCACAAGTTCGTATGACATTTTGTGGATAACTTGCGAAGCAAGTTATGTTCCCAAACTTTCAAACAAGCATGAACAAACAAGCTATGTTCATCATTTCAAATCAAAACTTGAACAATAAATATTGTTCATGATTTTCAAAACTCAAGCATGAACATACACCAAATTTGTTCGCTTTTCAAAACCGTTCGCAAAATGAGCCGAACTTGTGCGTTTTCTAGCAAAATTGCTAAATCTTCCCATTTTGGGTTTTCAAACCAAATGTTTTGACATACCTTGGGATTTCTAAAGAATTCTACCCAAAAACATGAATGAAAAAGGGATGGTGTGACGTATGTCTCTCCATCGCCCCGATTGTACGAACGCGTGACGTATGTCTCGTCGCTCGGACAATCGTCATTCCCTTTTTTTAATATGTACAACCCTAACCAAACCAAACCTTGGCCCCTTGTGGTCAATCCAAACCTTTTGGTCCCCCGTGGCCATTAGACTCGATCCCTCGACTCGTTTGAGTCACTCGGTCAATGTTCGACTCGTCCGAGTCCATTGTACCCGTTCTTGATCTCAGTGGATCAATCGAACAATCGCCCGACTCATTGGAGTCCACTCGGTCAATGATTGACTTGTATGAGTCCATTGCACCTCTCTTGGTCCCATAGCGACCAATTCGAACCTTTTACCCTAACGGACGTACCTTTTAACAATTCTAATGCGATTCACGAACAAACGCTTAATAAGTCTCCCAAGCGCGAGCATACAAGCTACGTTTTAATCGCAAGAATTCGGTTAAAACATCGTTCATTTAAAATTAACCAACATATGTACGTTTTTCTACCAAAGAACTACGTACGCTTTGAATTCTCCGACTACCGGGAGATACGTAGGAGCAAGATCGACATCTTGTCAAGCGCAATAATAAAAAAAAGCTTTTTCTTTCTTTTCTTTCGTTTGTTTTTATCTCTTTCCCCCCTTTATTATATTTTTGACATAAATGAACATGCGCGCAAAATATTTAAAAACAATTCAAGCTTTAACCAAATAGAAGGTTCCCGTTGAGTACAACGGACGTGAGGGGTGCTAATACCTTCCCCTTGCGTAATCGACTCCCGAACCCGACAATGGTTGCGATGACCATCCTTTCCTCATCGTCAAAGGGTTTTATTATCGTTTCCCTTTAAATAAAAAAAAACTTAAGGGTTTATCAACGTTCCCTTTACACAAAAACTTTGGTGGCGGCTTCACAAAGGCCCTCCGAGCGTTTACGAACGACCTCGGAGGATTTGCGCGTCTTTTTCTCAGGAAAAAAACGAGGTGCGCACAGCTGGCGACTTCACTGGGGATCCTTTTCCCACTAGCGAGTCAAGCCTAACCTATTTGGCTTTTAAGCCAATTGTTTTTATTTTCTTTGCGTACCATGCTTATTATTTTATTCATACATGTCATATTTATGCTTTATGTTTATATTTGCTTTATTTTGCTTTATATTCATATCATATATATATCAAATGCGGGGGTTACTTGAGTGATGTTACTCCACATTGTTCGGGTTAATGCCGGACGTGTGAGGCTCTCTACCCGAGCTTGAGAAAAAAAACTAAGTTAGAAGGAGGTTGTGTGCGGAAGCCCGCGTTGACGTATGTCCGTGAGGTAGGATGTCCAACCCCGCTTAGAGGAGATTTTCATGTGGAATTAATTGAAGTCATGTTGACGTATGTCCATAGACAACCCTAATTCCATATGAGATCTATGACTCTAGGGACCTCTTCTTAGGAAATATCATCTCTAGAGCCTACACGTGAGGATGGGGGGAAGTTCTGAACGTTCATATAACAAACCCCTGCATGTCATAACATTTGCATTCATAAAACTTTTTGCATAAACAAAAAAAAAGGGGCATATTTTTGCATACTCATTGCATTCATACATTTTCATGCATTTCAAAGCAAAACCCTCACATCATTCCCTCACCAAAACACCAAAAAAAAGAAGTACCCGACCCGGTGTACCTTGGCGTTTCTGATGAGATCCAAGCAGCCGGAAGGCCATCGAAATTCCGGAAATCATTTCTTTGTCCAAGTAATTTATTTTGTTTTTCAAAAAAAAAAAACAATCATTTTGCTCTTCCCAAGGCAAATGATTAATTTTTTATGGGACCCCCATATTTCAAATCATTTCCGTCATTAATAAAGTTGCAGTTTATGTTCAAAAGAGTTCGTTTTTCTTTCGTTCTCAAATAAATTTTCGTAAACCCTACAAAAAAAAATCATCATAATTACACCAAAAAAATAACACCGCTACGATCCCTCATGACTTCATTTTTCCAATTAACCAAACGGAAGATGATAATAAGGACGATTTTGAACCTCCTGAAGGATTGTCCAGACTTGGGGATCAAGAGGATAGGGTAATACAACCTCGCCAAGAGAACCCTAAAAAATAGCACCACAGTTTTCCCTCTGCCGGGACACACTCTATAAGAGAAATCATGGTCTCACTCAGACGTGTGGATAAATGTGAAGCAGTCATGCTCACCAAAGAAATCCATGAGGAGTCCTTCCAAACCCATGCCATTGGACATGCAAAAAGTACATAAGTGAATACCCTAAGGGCGGGTTGTTATTGGCTAACTATGGAGACCGACTGCTTTCCCCATGCCAAGACATGTCACAAGTGACAAAATTATGCCAACAAGGGGCACATACCACAAACACCTCTGAATGTCATGACATCACCCTAACCTTTCTCTATGTGGGGCATAGACATATTTGGAATGATTAAGCCAAAGGCTTCAAAAAGGGCACCAGTTCATACTAGTTGCCATCAACTGTTTCACCAAATGGGTCGAAGCAGCTTCCTATGCAAACATGACCAAACAAGTGGTCGCCCAATTCATCAAAAAAGAAACCATTTGCCGTTACGGCGCTCCCCACATTCCCACAAAAAGCCAAGCCGTTACGGCACTCCCCACAAATTCCCACAAAAAGCCAAGTCGTCATTGGCATTCCTCACATTCCCAAACAACAAAGCCCAATTTTCATTGGCATCCCCAAACACAAAAAGCCAAGTCATCATTGACATTCCTCACATCTCCAACAAAAGACCAATTTTCATTGGCACACACAATTTCCAAACAAAAAGCCCAATTTCCATTGGCAATCACAAACCCCACTTCCAATAAAAGCCCAATTTTCATTGGCATTCCCATCCAAAAAATAAAAGCCCGACCTCGCTCGGCAACTAAAAACAAAAGACCGACCTCGCTCGGCATCCAAACAAAAGCCCG
The DNA here is from genome assembly GCA_018208015.1 of Medicago ruthenica. Taxonomy (NCBI): domain Eukaryota; kingdom Viridiplantae; phylum Streptophyta; class Magnoliopsida; order Fabales; family Fabaceae; genus Medicago; species Medicago ruthenica. Next base: position 38,160,578 of record CM031376.1, read on the forward strand.
ACCTTGCTCGGAAGCCAAACAAAAGCCCGACCTTGCTCGGAAGCCAAACAAAAGCCCGACCACGCTCGGCATCCACACACCCAAAGTCCAATTTTCATTGGCATCCACAAACACAAACAAGGTTCGACCAACTGAACCTCATAAAAGAGAAACACCTTACAGCATTGTGGCATGGACAGCTCGACAAGAAAGTTCATTCTCGAGAATTTAGAGAAGGAGACTTAATGCTTGGAAAAAAGGTATTACCCATCCACAAGGATCCCCCTATCAATAAACTCCGGCGCAGTCAAAAAATATATATATATGCCAAAAAGAAGAAAGAGCTCGCTAAATCGAAAACCCGAAAAGGGCGGTTTAGGCAATAGAGAGTGTCCTGGTAGATCGAAAACCTGAAAAGGTGGTCTAGGCAAAAATTAAGGAAATATACCCCAATGGACTGAAAACTCGAAAGAGCGGTCCAGGTAAAAGTTAGGGGTTTCAAAAAAAAAAAAAAAAAAAAGAAAAAAAGGCAAAAGACTGCGGCACGTGAGGTCCGGACAGAATTCGAGAGGGAAAGAATCAACCTCATTATCATCTTTCAAAAATGAGTTATTTCGAAGTCATAGGGAAAGTAGCACGTGAAACCCAAACAAATTTCCATTTGTCTTTTGTTTCTTCTTTCCTCCCTATCTTAGTAATCACCTCTTATAGGGATTACATCTTCACGAATAGGTACCCATACAAGGGACTAAGTTTCGTTGAATCAAAATCATTTTTAAACCTTTTCATTGTTATGCGTCCTTACTTGCTCATGAAATGTGTTTTTATTCAAGATTAGATAATGCATTGAAATATGGGAATAACATAAAAAACAAAAAAATGTGTTTTTTTTACTTGGACGTTAAATGTCGAAAGAATTTCGTTGGTCCCCAGTATTGCATCAGAGGACTCAAAACTTGAAGCTCTGCATCAGTCATTTTAAGACTCATGCTCTTCAGCAGAAACAAGTGCGTAGCTCACGACGCGTAAAACGCAAAAATCCCGGGTGTCAGAGAAACAAATTTCCCAAATAAAGCTCACCCCCATACATCTTTTTCATCCACTAAGGCCGGATATCGATCATGTTTCCAAATTGATCCTTATATCCCCAGTGATGTCACAACCAAAGCCCAATTTTCATTGGCAAACCAAAAGTCCAATATTCATTGGCAAACCAAAGAACTACGTAAGCTTTGAATTCTCCATCCCACCAGGAGATACGTAGGAGCAAGATCATCATCTTGTCAAGCACAACAAACCAAAGCCCAATTTTCATTGGCCCACAATAAAGCCAAACCTCATTGACATCCCCCAGGGAGTCTCAACCCCAAACAAAAGTCCAATCATCATTGGCAGACCAACATAAATCCCCAGGACAAGCCCGAACTACACCGGTTTTGATCCCATTTGGGTATGTAGGCAAAGGACCTGGTCCTTCCAAACCAACCAACCAACAAAACAAAAAAAGAGAGAGTCCATTCGTCATTGGCACAACCACAACCGAGACCGACTTTGCTCGGCACCCAACCAGCATCCCTCATATCATGCATAGCATATACAAATCATTCACACACATGCATTTCATTTCATAAATCATGCATCCTCAACAAGGATTCTCCAGTGAGTATCACATATTCACCAACATCCATCAACAGTCAAGTAAGCGTTCCCCAGTGAACCTCCTTCACTAACTGTCCCCAATTCCCCAGAAGGAATCTTTGTTTGAGTCCATCCCATATCATATTGCATTGCATATCACTGCATATCATACTGCATAACATGCATCATACAATCATGTTTTCCAGTTCAACCAGGGGCACCTATTTAGGGTAAGACCACAACTCGTTAGGAATCGACCTTCAGTGAAAGTGCCTGAATAAGATTACCTAGCTTAGGTATCGACCTCTAGTGAAAGTGCCTAGATAAGATCACCTCCCCCAGTGTATCGACCTTCAGTGTTAGCGGCTGAATAAGATCACAGCTCGTTAGGAATCGACCTTCAGTGAAAGTGCCTGAATAAGATTACCTGGCTTAGGTATCGACCTCTAGTGAAAGTGCCTAGATAAGATCACCTCCCCCAGTGTATCGACCTTCAGTGTTAGCGGCTGAATAAGATCACAGCTCGTTAGGAATCGACCTTCAGTGAAAGTGCCTGAATAAGATTACCTAGCTTAGGTATCGACCTCTAGTGAAAGTGCCTAGATAAGATCACCTCCCCCAGTGTATCGACCTTCAGTGTTAGCGGCTGAATAAGATCACAGCTCGTTAGGAATCGACCTTCAGTGAAAGTGCCTGAATAAGATTACCTAGCTTAGGTATCGACCTCTAGTGAAAGTGCCTAGATAAGATCACCTCCCTCAGTGTATCGACCTTCAGTGTTAGCAGCTGAATAAGATCACTTCCCCTTTAGGAATCTACCTTCAGTGTAAGCCGCTGGATACGATTACCTTCATCCCCCAGTAGATCTACCTCCAGTGTTAGCGGCTGGATACGATCAACCTTTTCAAACCATTGCATTTGCATTCCGCGAAGGACAAAATTCGGGTCCTTCTTTTTACTTAATTGATCTTCGCAAAGAGTTCATGAGATGCCCTCGGCACTCACGCACTCTATGCGAAGACACAATTAAGTAGGGGCAGCTGTAGTACCCTAATTTTGTCCTAAGCATTTTAAAACAAAATAAAAAAAAAAATCAAAGAGGGAGAAAAAAAGTCAAAGTCAACAAAAGTCAACAGAAAAGTCAACATTTCAAAAATGATGACTTCGCACTGCGAAGTCTGCGATTTTTCTGCAGATTTTTGGTTTCTTTGATTTAATTCCAGAATTTGTTGCATATCATTTCCATATTTATTTTAAGCAGCATTCATGGCTATTTGGGCCAAGCAAAACCAGAATTGAAGGACTTGCCATTAATGCCAAGGTTGGAAGCTTTTTCTTCCAACCTAGCATGTGACAAGCAAGTGGGCTTGCCCTTGGGCAGCTCTAGTCCCTCCCATGTGACCTGTTAACCACCCCAAGGTTGCCAGCCACCTGCTTGATGACTTTCCACCTGCTTGCTCCCCCAAAACCAGTCAAACTAGCTGGATTTTCTCACTTGAAAAGCCATGAGTGCCTACCCTGTTTTTGCAGCAGCTTTTCACCCCTCACACCAGCCATAGATAGCCTTTTTCATCCCTCAATCTCTGCACATTACAGTGCACGTTTTCATTGATCAACCATTGAGATTGCAAGGATTGATCCCCAAGCTTAGCCAATTGCAATTCAGCTTTGTTTTTCATCATTACCTTCTAGAATTGGTTGAATTTGTGGCTGAAATCAGGCTGATTCTTGCCCCTTGGCACAAGGCAAGGTTGCCTCTATCCATTAGCATTTAATGCAAAGGGATTCAGCTTGATTCTAGCCACAAATCAACTGAATTTTGGGATTTGCTAATGATGAAATAGATTTGGTTTTGGCCTATAAATAGAAGGCATTGCCCAAGGTTTCAAACACTTCTGAAAAACTACACATAACAGCATTATACACTACTCATTCCAGCTTACAAACACTCACAAACAACCAGAAAAAAACCAATCCAACACAAAGCGCCACAAAGTTCAAGTTCATCACCAATATTAAAAACCTTTGTGAAAGCCTTCAACCAATTCAAATCCATTGCAGCTGGAGCTTTGCTAAGGAGTTCTGTAAGTTTCCAAGCTTTTATCTTGCATTTACAATTGTGTTTGCATAACAATTTTGGTTTAAAACCTCTTGTTTCTAAAAAAACCCTTTTGAATTTCAAAGAAATCCCAAGGTTTTCAAAACATCAAAACTGGTTTGTCCAGTCCTTTTCATCCCAAAAACTCAAAGTTTTTCACTCACCTAAAAGGTCTTGAGTGTGTTCAGAAGTTGTTTCTGAACAAAAGTTCAGAAACAGCTTCTGAACTCAAAAATTCGCATGCTTCGCAGTGCGAAGTCATGGTCGCAGAGCGACCATGACAGAACTCAGAATCTGAGTTTAGGTGTCAAAATGGCTATTTTTTGAGGTTCTAGCCCAAAAGCTCAGAACCAAGGAGTTTTTAAATCCATGTTTTTCAAACCATAACAAGGATTTTGCACAATCTTGGCAAAATCACAAGTTCGTATGACATTTTGTGGATAACTTGCGAAGCAAGTTATGTTCCCAAACTTTCAAACAAGCATGAACAAACAAGCTATGTTCATCATTTCAAATCAAAACTTGAACAATAAATATTGTTCATGATTTTCAAAACTCAAGCATGAACATACACCAAATTTGTTCGCTTTTCAAAACCGTTCGCAAAATGAGCCGAACTTGTGCGTTTTCTAGCAAAATTGCTAAATCTTCCCATTTTGGGTTTTCAAACCAAATGTTTTGACATACCTTGGGATTTCTAAAGAATTCTACCCAAAAACATGAATGAAAAAGGGATGGTGTGACGTATGTCTCTCCATCGCCCCGATTGTACGAACGCGTGACGTATGTCTCGTCGCTCGGACAATCGTCATTCCCTTTTTTTAATATGTACAACCCTAACCAAACCAAACCTTGGCCCCTTGTGGTCAATCCAAACCTTTTGGTCCCCCGTGGCCATTAGACTCGATCCCTCGACTCGTTTGAGTCACTCGGTCAATGTTCGACTCGTCCGAGTCCATTGTACCCGTTCTTGATCTCAGTGGATCAATCGAACAATCGCCCGACTCATTGGAGTCCACTCGGTCAATGATTGACTTGTATGAGTCCATTGCACCTCTCTTGGTCCCATAGCGACCAATTCGAACCTTTTACCCTAACGGACGTACCTTTTAACAATTCTAATGCGATTCACGAACAAACGCTTAATAAGTCTCCCAAGCGCGAGCATACAAGCTACGTTTTAATCGCAAGAATTCGGTTAAAACATCGTTCATTTAAAATTAACCAACATATGTACGTTTTTCTACCAAAGAACTACGTACGCTTTGAATTCTCCGACTACCGGGAGATACGTAGGAGCAAGATCGACATCTTGTCAAGCGCAATAATAAAAAAAAGCTTTTTCTTTCTTTTCTTTCGTTTGTTTTTATCTCTTTCCCCCCTTTATTATATTTTTGACATAAATGAACATGCGCGCAAAATATTTAAAAACAATTCAAGCTTTAACCAAATAGAAGGTTCCCGTTGAGTACAACGGACGTGAGGGGTGCTAATACCTTCCCCTTGCGTAATCGACTCCCGAACCCGACAATGGTTGCGATGACCATCCTTTCCTCATCGTCAAAGGGTTTTATTATCGTTTCCCTTTAAATAAAAAAAAACTTAAGGGTTTATCAACGTTCCCTTTACACAAAAACTTTGGTGGCGGCTTCACAAAGGCCCTCCGAGCGTTTACGAACGACCTCGGAGGATTTGCGCGTCTTTTTCTCAGGAAAAAAACGAGGTGCGCACAGCTGGCGACTTCACTGGGGATCCTTTTCCCACTAGCGAGTCAAGCCTAACCTATTTGGCTTTTAAGCCAATTGTTTTTATTTTCTTTGCGTACCATGCTTATTATTTTATTCATACATGTCATATTTATGCTTTATGTTTATATTTGCTTTATTTTGCTTTATATTCATATCATATATATATCAAATGCGGGGGTTACTTGAGTGATGTTACTCCACATTGTTCGGGTTAATGCCGGACGTGTGAGGCTCTCTACCCGAGCTTGAGAAAAAAAACTAAGTTAGAAGGAGGTTGTGTGCGGAAGCCCGCGTTGACGTATGTCCGTGAGGTAGGATGTCCAACCCCGCTTAGAGGAGATTTTCATGTGGAATTAATTGAAGTCATGTTGACGTATGTCCATAGACAACCCTAATTCCATATGAGATCTATGACTCTAGGGACCTCTTCTTAGGAAATATCATCTCTAGAGCCTACACGTGAGGATGGGGGGAAGTTCTGAACGTTCATATAACAAACCCCTGCATGTCATAACATTTGCATTCATAAAACTTTTTGCATAAACAAAAAAAAAGGGGCATATTTTTGCATACTCATTGCATTCATACATTTTCATGCATTTCAAAGCAAAACCCTCACATCATTCCCTCACCAAAACACCAAAAAAAAGAAGTACCCGACCCGGTGTACCTTGGCGTTTCTGATGAGATCCAAGCAGCCGGAAGGCCATCGAAATTCCGGAAATCATTTCTTTGTCCAAGTAATTTATTTTGTTTTTCAAAAAAAAAAAACAATCATTTTGCTCTTCCCAAGGCAAATGATTAATTTTTTATGGGACCCCCATATTTCAAATCATTTCCGTCATTAATAAAGTTGCAGTTTATGTTCAAAAGAGTTCGTTTTTCTTTCGTTCTCAAATAAATTTTCGTAAACCCTACAAAAAAAAATCATCATAATTACACCAAAAAAATAACACCGCTACGATCCCTCATGACTTCATTTTTCCAATTAACCAAACGGAAGATGATAATAAGGACGATTTTGAACCTCCTGAAGGATTGTCCAGACTTGGGGATCAAGAGGATAGGGTAATACAACCTCGCCAAGAGAACCCTAAAAAATAGCACCACAGTTTTCCCTCTGCCGGGACACACTCTATAAGAGAAATCATGGTCTCACTCAGACGTGTGGATAAATGTGAAGCAGTCATGCTCACCAAAGAAATCCATGAGGAGTCCTTCCAAACCCATGCCATTGGACATGCAAAAAGTACATAAGTGAATACCCTAAGGGCGGGTTGTTATTGGCTAACTATGGAGACCGACTGCTTTCCCCATGCCAAGACATGTCACAAGTGACAAAATTATGCCAACAAGGGGCACATACCACAAACACCTCTGAATGTCATGACATCACCCTAACCTTTCTCTATGTGGGGCATAGACATATTTGGAATGATTAAGCCAAAGGCTTCAAAAAGGGCACCAGTTCATACTAGTTGCCATCAACTGTTTCACCAAATGGGTCGAAGCAGCTTCCTATGCAAACATGACCAAACAAGTGGTCGCCCAATTCATCAAAAAAGAAACCATTTGCCGTTACGGCGCTCCCCACATTCCCACAAAAAGCCAAGCCGTTACGGCACTCCCCACAAATTCCCACAAAAAGCCAAGTCGTCATTGGCATTCCTCACATTCCCAAACAACAAAGCCCAATTTTCATTGGCATCCCCAAACACAAAAAGCCAAGTCATCATTGACATTCCTCACATCTCCAACAAAAGACCAATTTTCATTGGCACACAACAATTTCCAAACAAAAAGCCCAATTTCCATTGGCAATCACAAACCCCACTTCCAATAAAAGCCCAATTTTCATTGGCATTCCCATCCAAAAAATAAAAGCCCGACCTCGCTCGGCAACTAAAAACAAAAGACCGACCTCGCTCGGCATCCAAACAAAAGCCCGACCTTGCTCGGAAGCCAAACAAAAGCCCGACCTTGCTCGGAAGCCAAACAAAAGCCCGACCACGCTCGGCATCCACACACCCAAAGTCCAATTTTCATTGGCATCCACAAACACAAACAAGGTTCGACCAACTGAACCTCATAAAAGAGAAACACCTTACAGCATTGTGGCATGGACAGCTCGACAAGAAAGTTCATTCTCGAGAATTTAGAGAAGGAGACTTAATGCTTGGAAAAAAGGTATTACCCATCCACAAGGATCCCCCTATCAATAAACTCCGGCGCAGTCAAAAAATATATATATATGCCAAAAAGAAGAAAGAGCTCGCTAAATCGAAAACCCGAAAAGGGCGGTTTAGGCAATAGAGAGTGTCCTGGTAGATCGAAAACCTGAAAAGGTGGTCTAGGCAAAAATTAAGGAAATATACCCCAATGGACTGAAAACTCGAAAGAGCGGTCCAGGTAAAAGTTAGGGGTTTCAAAAAAAAAAAAAAAAAAAAGAAAAAAAGGCAAAAGACTGCGGCACGTGAGGTCCGGACAGAATTCGAGAGGGAAAGAATCAACCTCATTATCATCTTTCAAAAATGAGTTATTTCGAAGTCATAGGGAAAGTAGCACGTGAAACCCAAACAAATTTCCATTTGTCTTTTGTTTCTTCTTTCCTCCCTATCTTAGTAATCACCTCTTATAGGGATTACATCTTCACGAATAGGTACCCATACAAGGGACTAAGTTTCGTTGAATCAAAATCATTTTTAAACCTTTTCATTGTTATGCGTCCTTACTTGCTCATGAAATGTGTTTTTATTCAAGATTAGATAATGCATTGAAATATGGGAATAACATAAAAAACAAAAAAATGTGTTTTTTTTACTTGGACGTTAAATGTCGAAAGAATTTCGTTGGTCCCCAGTATTGCATCAGAGGACTCAAAACTTGAAGCTCTGCATCAGTCATTTTAAGACTCATGCTCTTCAGCAGAAACAAGTGCGTAGCTCACGACGCGTAAAACGCAAAAATCCCGGGTGTCAGAGAAACAAATTTCCCAAATAAAGCTCACCCCCATACATCTTTTTCATCCACTAAGGCCGGATATCGATCATGTTTCCAAATTGATCCTTATATCCCCAGTGATGTCACAACCAAAGCCCAATTTTCATTGGCAAACCAAAAGTCCAATATTCATTGGCAAACCAAAGAACTACGTAAGCTTTGAATTCTCCATCCCACCAGGAGATACGTAGGAGCAAGATCATCATCTTGTCAAGCACAACAAACCAAAGCCCAATTTTCATTGGCCCACAATAAAGCCAAACCTCATTGACATCCCCCAGGGAGTCTCAACCCCAAACAAAAGTCCAATCATCATTGGCAGACCAACACAAATCCCCAGGACAAGCCCGAACTACACCGGTTTTGATCCCATTTGGGTATGTAGGCAAAGGACCTGGTCCTTCCAAACCAACCAACCAACAAAACAAAAAAAAGAGAGAGTCCATTCGTCATTGGCACAACCACAACCGAGACCGACTTTGCTCGGCACCCAACCAGCATCCCTCATATCATGCATAGCATATACAAATCATTCACACACATGCATTTCATTTCATAAATCATGCATCCTCAACAAGGATTCTCCAGTGAGTATCACATATTCACCAACATCCATCAACAGTCAAGTAAGCGTTCCCCAGTGAACCTCCTTCACTAACTGTCCCCAATTCCCCAGAAGGAATCTTTGTTTGAGTCCATCCCATATCATATTGCATTGCATATCACTGCATATCATACTGCATAACATGCATCATACAATCATGTTTTCCAGTTCAACCAGGGGCACCTATTTAGGGTAAGACCACAACTCGTTAGGAATCGACCTTCAGTGAAAGTGCCTGAATAAGATTACCTAGCTTAGGTATCGACCTCTAGTGAAAGTGCCTAGATAAGATCACCTCCCCCAGTGTATCGACCTTCAGTGTTAGCGGCTGAATAAGATCACAGCTCGTTAGGAATCGACCTTCAGTGAAAGTGCCTGAATAAGATTACCTGGCTTAGGTATCGACCTCTAGTGAAAGTGCCTAGATAAGATCACCTCCCCCAGTGTATCGACCTTCAGTGTTAGCGGCTGAATAAGATCACAGCTCGTTAGGAATCGACCTTCAGTGAAAGTGCCTGAATAAGATTACCTAGCTTAGGTATCGACCTCTAGTGAAAGTGCCTAGATAAGATCACCTCCCCCAGTGTATCGACCTTCAGTGTTAGCGGCTGAATAAGATCACAGCTCGTTAGGAATCGACCTTCAGTGAAAGTGCCTGAATAAGATTACCTAGCTTAGGTATCGACCTCTAGTGAAAGTGCCTAGATAAGATCACCTCCCTCAGTGTATCGACCTTCAGTGTTAGCAGCTGAATAAGATCACTTCCCCTTTAGGAATCTACCTTCAGTGTAAGCCGCTGGATACGATTACCTTCATCCCCCAGTAGATCTACCTCCAGTGTTAGCGGCTGGATACGATCAACCTTTTCAAACCATTGCATTTGCATTCCGCGAAGGACAAAATTCGGGTCCTTCTTTTTACTTAATTGATCTTCGCAAAGAGTTCATGAGATGCCCTCGGCACTCACGCACTCTATGCGAAGACACAATTAAGTAGGGGCAGCTGTAGTACCCTAATTTTGTCCTAAGCATTTTAAAACAAAATAAAAAAAAAAATCAAAGAGGGAGAAAAAAAGTCAAAGTCAACAAAAGTCAACAGAAAAGTCAACATTTCAAAAATGATGACTTCGCACTGCGAAGTCTGCGATTTTTCTGCAGATTTTTGGTTTCTTTGATTTAATTCCAGAATTTGTTGCATATCATTTCCATATTTATTTTAAGCAGCATTCATGGCTATTTGGGCCAAGCAAAACCAGAATTGAAGGACTTGCCATTAATGCCAAGGTTGGAAGCTTTTTCTTCCAACCTAGCATGTGACAAGCAAGTGGGCTTGCCCTTGGGCAGCTCTAGTCCCTCCCATGTGACCTGTTAACCACCCCAAGGTTGCCAGCCACCTGCTTGATGACTTTCCACCTGCTTGCTCCCCCAAAACCAGTCAAACTAGCTGGATTTTCTCACTTGAAAAGCCATGAGTGCCTACCCTGTTTTTGCAGCAGCTTTTCACCCCTCACACCAGCCATAGATAGCCTTTTTCATCCCTCAATCTCTGCACATTACAGTGCACGTTTTCATTGATCAACCATTGAGATTGCAAGGATTGATCCCCAAGCTTAGCCAATTGCAATTCAGCTTTGTTTTTCATCATTACCTTCTAGAATTGGTTGAATTTGTGGCTGAAATCAGGCTGATTCTTGCCCCTTGGCACAAGGCAAGGTTGCCTCTATCCATTAGCATTTAATGCAAAGGGATTCAGCTTGATTCTAGCCACAAATCAACTGAATTTTGGGATTTGCTAATGATGAAATAGATTTGGTTTTGGCCTATAAATAGAAGGCATTGCCCAAGGTTTCAAACACTTCTGAAAAACTACACATAACAGCATTATACACTACTCATTCCAGCTTACAAACACTCACAAACAACCAGAAAAAAACCAATCCAACACAAAGCGCCACAAAGTTCAAGTTCATCACCAATATTAAAAACCTTTGTGAAAGCCTTCAACCAATTCAAATCCATTGCAGCTGGAGCTTTGCTAAGGAGTTCTGTAAGTTTCCAAGCTTTTATCTTGCATTTACAATTGTGTTTGCATAACAATTTTGGTTTAAAACCTCTTGTTTCTAAAAAAACCCTTTTGAATTTCAAAGAAATCCCAAGGTTTTCAAAACATCAAAACTGGTTTGTCCAGTCCTTTTCATCCCAAAAACTCAAAGTTTTTCACTCACCTAAAAGGTCTTGAGTGTGTTCAGAAGTTGTTTCTGAACAAAAGTTCAGAAACAGCTTCTGAACTCAAAAATTCGCATGCTTCGCAGTGCGAAGTCATGGTCGCAGAGCGACCATGACAGAACTCAGAATCTGAGTTTAGGTGTCAAAATGGCTATTTTTTGAGGTTCTAGCCCAAAAGCTCAGAACCAAGGAGTTTTTAAATCCATGTTTTTCAAACCATAACAAGGATTTTGCACAATCTTGGCAAAATCACAAGTTCGTATGACATTTTGTGGATAACTTGCGAAGCAAGTTATGTTCCCAAACTTTCAAACAAGCATGAACAAACAAGCTATGTTCATCATTTCAAATCAAAACTTGAACAATAAATATTGTTCATGATTTTCAAAACTCAAGCATGAACATACACCAAATTTGTTCGCTTTTCAAAACCGTTCGCAAAATGAGCCGAACTTGTGCGTTTTCTAGCAAAATTGCTAAATCTTCCCATTTTGGGTTTTCAAACCAAATGTTTTGACATACCTTGGGATTTCTAAAGAATTCTACCCAAAAACATGAATGAAAAAGGGATGGTGTGACGTATGTCTCTCCATCGCCCCGATTGTACGAACGCGTGACGTATGTCTCGTCGCTCGGACAATCGTCATTCCCTTTTTTTAATATGTACAACCCTAACCAAACCAAACCTTGGCCCCTTGTGGTCAATCCAAACCTTTTGGTCCCCCGTGGCCATTAGACTCGATCCCTCGACTCGTTTGAGTCACTCGGTCAATGTTCGACTCGTCCGAGTCCATTGTACCCGTTCTTGATCTCAGTGGATCAATCGAACAATCGCCCGACTCATTGGAGTCCACTCGGTCAATGATTGACTTGTATGAGTCCATTGCACCTCTCTTGGTCCCATAGCGACCAATTCGAACCTTTTACCCTAACGGACGTACCTTTTAACAATTCTAATGCGATTCACGAACAAACGCTTAATAAGTCTCCCAAGCGCGAGCATACAAGCTACGTTTTAATCGCAAGAATTCGGTTAAAACATCGTTCATTTAAAATTAACCAACATATGTACGTTTTTCTACCAAAGAACTACGTACGCTTTGAATTCTCCGACTACCGGGAGATACGTAGGAGCAAGATCGACATCTTGTCAAGCGCAATAATAAAAAAAAGCTTTTTCTTTCTTTTCTTTCGTTTGTTTTTATCTCTTTCCCCCCTTTATTATATTTTTGACATAAATGAACATGCGCGCAAAATATTTAAAAACAATTCAAGCTTTAACCAAATAGAAGGTTCCCGTTGAGTACAACGGACGTGAGGGGTGCTAATACCTTCCCCTTGCGTAATCGACTCCCGAACCCGACAATGGTTGCGATGACCATCCTTTCCTCATCGTCAAAGGGTTTTATTATCGTTTCCCTTTAAATAAAAAAAAACTTAAGGGTTTATCAACGTTCCCTTTACACAAAAACTTTGGTGGCGGCTTCACAAAGGCCCTCCGAGCGTTTACGAACGACCTCGGAGGATTTGCGCGTCTTTTTCTCAGGAAAAAAACGAGGTGCGCACAGCTGGCGACTTCACTGGGGATCCTTTTCCCACTAGCGAGTCAAGCCTAACCTATTTGGCTTTTAAGCCAATTGTTTTTATTTTCTTTGCGTACCATGCTTATTATTTTATTCATACATGTCATATTTATGCTTTATGTTTATATTTGCTTTATTTTGCTTTATATTCATATCATATATATATCAAATGCGGGGGTACTTGAGTGATGTTACTCCACATTGTTCGGGTTAATGCCGGACGTGTGAGGCTCTCTACCCGAGCTTGAGAAAAAAACTAAGTTAGAAGGAGGTTGTGTGCGGAAGCCCGCGTTGACGTATGTCCGTGAGGTAGGATGTCCAACCCCGCTTAGAGGAGATTTTCATGTGGAATTAATTGAAGTCATGTTGACGTATGTCCATAGACAACCCTAATTCCATATGAGATCTATGACTCTAGGGACCTCTTCTTAGGAAATATCATCTCTAGAGCCTACACGTGAGGATGGGGGGAAGTTCTGAACGTTCATATAACAAACCCCTGCATGTCATAACATTTGCATTCATAAAACTTTTTGCATAAACAAAAAAAAAGGGGCATATTTTTGCATACTCATTGCATTCATACATTTTCATGCATTTCAAAGCAAAACCCTCACATCATTCCCTCACCAAAACACCAAAAAAAAGAAGTACCCGACCCGGTGTACCTTGGCGTTTCTGATGAGATCCAAGCAGCCGGAAGGCCATCGAAATTCCGGAAATCATTTCTTTGTCCAAGTAATTTATTTTGTTTTTCAAAAAAAAAAAACAATCATTTTGCTCTTCCCAAGGCAAATGATTAATTTTTTATGGGACCCCCATATTTCAAATCATTTCCGTCATTAATAAAGTTGCAGTTTATGTTCAAAAGAGTTCGTTTTTTCTTTCGTTCTCAAATAAATTTTCGTAAACCCTACAAAAAAAAATCATCATAATTACACCAAAAAAATAACACCGCTACGATCCCTCATGACTTCATTTTTCCAATTAACCAAACGGAAGATGATAATAAGGACGATTTTGAACCTCCTGAAGGATTGTCCAGACTTGGGGATCAAGAGGATAGGGTAATACAACCTCGCCAAGAGAACCCTAAAAAATAGCACCACAGTTTTCCCTCTGCCGGGACACACTCTATAAGAGAAATCATGGTCTCACTCAGACGTGTGGATAAATGTGAAGCAGTCATGCTCACCAAAGAAATCCATGAGGAGTCCTTCCAAACCCATGCCATTGGACATGCAAAAAGTACATAAGTGAATACCCTAAGGGCGGGTTGTTATTGGCTAACTATGGAGACCGACTGCTTTCCCCATGCCAAGACATGTCACAAGTGACAAAATTATGCCAACAAGGGGCACATACCACAAACACCTCTGAATGTCATGACATCACCCTAACCTTTCTCTATGTGGGGCATAGACATATTTGGAATGATTAAGCCAAAGGCTTCAAAAAGGGCACCAGTTCATACTAGTTGCCATCAACTGTTTCACCAAATGGGTCGAAGCAGCTTCCTATGCAAACATGACCAAACAAGTGGTCGCCCAATTCATCAAAAAAGAAACCATTTGCCGTTACGGCGCTCCCCACATTCCCACAAAAAGCCAAGCCGTTACGGCACTCCCCACAAATTCCCACAAAAAGCCAAGTCGTCATTGGCATTCCTCACATTCCCAAACAACAAAGCCCAATTTTCATTGGCATCCCCAAACACAAAAAGCCAAGTCATCATTGACATTCCTCACATCTCCAACAAAAGACCAATTTTCATTGGCACACACAATTTCCAAACAAAAAGCCCAATTTCCATTGGCAATCACAAACCCCACTTCCAATAAAAGCCCAATTTTCATTGGCATTCCCATCCAAAAAATAAAAGCCCGACCTCGCTCGGCAACTAAAAACAAAAGACCGACCTCGCTCGGCATCCAAACAAAAGCCCGACCTTGCTCGGAAGCCAAACAAAAGCCCGACCTTGCTCGGAAGCCAAACAAAAGCCCGACCACGCTCGGCATCCACACACCCAAAGTCCAATTTTCATTGGCATCCACAAACACAAACAAGGTTCGACCAACTGAACCTCATAAAAGAGAAACACCTTACAGCATTGTGGCATGGACAGCTCGACAAGAAAGTTCATTCTCGAGAATTTAGAGAAGGAGACTTAATGCTTGGAAAAAAGGTATTACCCATCCACAAGGATCCCCCTATCAATAAACTCCGGCGCAGTCAAAAAATATATATATATGCCAAAAAGAAGAAAGAGCTCGCTAAATCGAAAACCCGAAAAGGGCGGTTTAGGCAATAGAGAGTGTCCTGGTAGATCGAAAACCTGAAAAGGTGGTCTAGGCAAAAATTAAGGAAATATACCCCAATGGACTGAAAACTCGAAAGAGCGGTCCAGGTAAAAGTTAGGGGTTTCAAAAAAAAAAAAAAAAAAAAGAAAAAAAGGCAAAAGACTGCGGCACGTGAGGTCCGGACAGAATTCGAGAGGGAAAGAATCAACCTCATTATCATCTTTCAAAAATGAGTTATTTCGAAGTCATAGGGAAAGTAGCACGTGAAACCCAAACAAATTTCCATTTGTCTTTTGTTTCTTCTTTCCTCCCTATCTTAGTAATCACCTCTTATAGGGATTACATCTTCACGAATAGGTACCCATACAAGGGACTAAGTTTCGTTGAATCAAAATCATTTTTAAACCTTTCATTGTTATGCGTCCTTACTTGCTCATGAAATGTGTTTTTATTCAAGATTAGATAATGCATTGAAATATGGGAATAACATAAAAAACAAAAAAATGTGTTTTTTTTACTTGGACGTTAAATGTCGAAAGAATTTCGTTGGTCCCCAGTATTGCATCAGAGGACTCAAAACTTGAAGCTCTGCATCAGTCATTTTAAGACTCATGCTCTTCAGCAGAAACAAGTGCGTAGCTCACGACGCGTAAAACGCAAAAATCCCGGGTGTCAGAGAAACAAATTTCCCAAATAAAGCTCACCCCCATACATCTTTTTCATCCACTAAGGCCGGATATCGATCATGTTTCCAAATTGATCCTTATATCCCCAGTGATGTCACAACCAAAGCCCAATTTTCATTGGCAAACCAAAAGTCCAATATTCATTGGCAAACCAAAGAACTACGTAAGCTTTGAATTCTCCATCCCACCAGGAGATACGTAGGAGCAAGATCATCATCTTGTCAAGCACAACAAACCAAAGCCCAATTTTCATTGGCCCACAATAAAGCCAAACCTCATTGACATCCCCCAGGGAGTCTCAACCCCAAACAAAAGTCCAATCATCATTGGCAGACCAACATAAATCCCCAGGACAAGCCCGAACTACACCGGTTTTGATCCCATTTGGGTATGTAGGCAAAGGACCTGGTCCTTCCAAACCAACCAACCAACAAAACAAAAAAAGAGAGAGTCCATTCGTCATTGGCACAACCACAACCGAGACCGACTTTGCTCGGCACCCAACCAGCATCCCTCATATCATGCATAGCATATACAAATCATTCACACACATGCATTTCATTTCATAAATCATGCATCCTCAACAAGGATTCTCCAGTGAGTATCACATATTCACCAACATCCATCAACAGTCAAGTAAGCGTTCCCCAGTGAACCTCCTTCACTAACTGTCCCCAATTCCCCAGAAGGAATCTTTGTTTGAGTCCATCCCATATCATATTGCATTGCATATCACTGCATATCATACTGCATAACATGCATCATACAATCATGTTTTCCAGTTCAACCAGGGGCACCTATTTAGGGTAAGACCACAACTCGTTAGGAATCGACCTTCAGTGAAAGTGCCTGAATAAGATTACCTAGCTTAGGTATCGACCTCTAGTGAAAGTGCCTAGATAAGATCACCTCCCCCAGTGTATCGACCTTCAGTGTTAGCGGCTGAATAAGATCACAGCTCGTTAGGAATCGACCTTCAGTGAAAGTGCCTGAATAAGATTACCTGGCTTAGGTATCGACCTCTAGTGAAAGTGCCTAGATAAGATCACCTCCCCCAGTGTATCGACCTTCAGTGTTAGCGGCTGAATAAGATCACAGCTCGTTAGGAATCGACCTTCAGTGAAAGTGCCTGAATAAGATTACCTAGCTTAGGTATCGACCTCTAGTGAAAGTGCCTAGATAAGATCACCTCCCCCAGTGTATCGACCTTCAGTGTTAGCGGCTGAATAAGATCACAGCTCGTTAGGAATCGACCTTCAGTGAAAGTGCCTGAATAAGATTACCTAGCTTAGGTATCGACCTCTAGTGAAAGTGCCTAGATAAGATCACCTCCCTCAGTGTATCGACCTTCAGTGTTAGCAGCTGAATAAGATCACTTCCCCTTTAGGAATCTACCTTCAGTGTAAGCCGCTGGATACGATTACCTTCATCCCCCAGTAGATCTACCTCCAGTGTTAGCGGCTGGATACGATCAACCTTTTCAAACCATTGCATTTGCATTCCGCGAAGGACAAAATTCGGGTCCTTCTTTTTACTTAATTGATCTTCGCAAAGAGTTCATGAGATGCCCTCGGCACTCACGCACTCTATGCGAAGACACAATTAAGTAGGGGCAGCTGTAGTACCCTAATTTTGTCCTAAGCATTTTAAAACAAAATAAAAAAAAAAATCAAAGAGGGAGAAAAAAAGTCAAAGTCAACAAAAGTCAACAGAAAAGTCAACATTTCAAAAATGATGACTTCGCACTGCGAAGTCTGCGATTTTTCTGCAGATTTTTGGTTTCTTTGATTTAATTCCAGAATTTGTTGCATATCATTTCCATATTTATTTTAAGCAGCATTCATGGCTATTTGGGCCAAGCAAAACCAGAATTGAAGGACTTGCCATTAATGCCAAGGTTGGAAGCTTTTTCTTCCAACCTAGCATGTGACAAGCAAGTGGGCTTGCCCTTGGGCAGCTCTAGTCCCTCCCATGTGACCTGTTAACCACCCCAAGGTTGCCAGCCACCTGCTTGATGACTTTCCACCTGCTTGCTCCCCCAAAACCAGTCAAACTAGCTGGATTTTCTCACTTGAAAAGCCATGAGTGCCTACCCTGTTTTTGCAGCAGCTTTTCACCCCTCACACCAGCCATAGATAGCCTTTTTCATCCCTCAATCTCTGCACATTACAGTGCACGTTTTCATTGATCAACCATTGAGATTGCAAGGATTGATCCCCAAGCTTAGCCAATTGCAATTCAGCTTTGTTTTTCATCATTACCTTCTAGAATTGGTTGAATTTGTGGCTGAAATCAGGCTGATTCTTGCCCCTTGGCACAAGGCAAGGTTGCCTCTATCCATTAGCATTTAATGCAAAGGGATTCAGCTTGATTCTAGCCACAAATCAACTGAATTTTGGGATTTGCTAATGATGAAATAGATTTGGTTTTGGCCTATAAATAGAAGGCATTGCCCAAGGTTTCAAACACTTCTGAAAAACTACACATAACAGCATTATACACTACTCATTCCAGCTTACAAACACTCACAAACAACCAGAAAAAAACCAATCCAACACAAAGCGCCACAAAGTTCAAGTTCATCACCAATATTAAAAACCTTTGTGAAAGCCTTCAACCAATTCAAATCCATTGCAGCTGGAGCTTTGCTAAGGAGTTCTGTAAGTTTCCAAGCTTTTATCTTGCATTTACAATTGTGTTTGCATAACAATTTTGGTTTAAAACCTCTTGTTTCTAAAAAAACCCTTTTGAATTTCAAAGAAATCCCAAGGTTTTCAAAACATCAAAACTGGTTTGTCCAGTCCTTTTCATCCCAAAAACTCAAAGTTTTTCACTCACCTAAAAGGTCTTGAGTGTGTTCAGAAGTTGTTTCTGAACAAAAGTTCAGAAACAGCTTCTGAACTCAAAAATTCGCATGCTTCGCAGTGCGAAGTCATGGTCGCAGAGCGACCATGACAGAACTCAGAATCTGAGTTTAGGTGTCAAAATGGCTATTTTTTGAGGTTCTAGCCCAAAAGCTCAGAACCAAGGAGTTTTTAAATCCATGTTTTTCAAACCATAACAAGGATTTTGCACAATCTTGGCAAAATCACAAGTTCGTATGACATTTTGTGGATAACTTGCGAAGCAAGTTATGTTCCCAAACTTTCAAACAAGCATGAACAAACAAGCTATGTTCATCATTTCAAATCAAAACTTGAACAATAAATATTGTTCATGATTTTCAAAACTCAAGCATGAACATACACCAAATTTGTTCGCTTTTCAAAACCGTTCGCAAAATGAGCCGAACTTGTGCGTTTTCTAGCAAAATTGCTAAATCTTCCCATTTTGGGTTTTCAAACCAAATGTTTTGACATACCTTGGGATTTCTAAAGAATTCTACCCAAAAACATGAATGAAAAAGGGATGGTGTGACGTATGTCTCTCCATCGCCCCGATTGTACGAACGCGTGACGTATGTCTCGTCGCTCGGACAATCGTCATTCCCTTTTTTTAATATGTACAACCCTAACCAAACCAAACCTTGGCCCCTTGTGGTCAATCCAAACCTTTTGGTCCCCCGTGGCCATTAGACTCGATCCCTCGACTCGTTTGAGTCACTCGGTCAATGTTCGACTCGTCCGAGTCCATTGTACCCGTTCTTGATCTCAGTGGATCAATCGAACAATCGCCCGACTCATTGGAGTCCACTCGGTCAATGATTGACTTGTATGAGTCCATTGCACCTCTCTTGGTCCCATAGCGACCAATTCGAACCTTTTACCCTAACGGACGTACCTTTTAACAATTCTAATGCGATTCACGAACAAACGCTTAATAAGTCTCCCAAGCGCGAGCATACAAGCTACGTTTTAATCGCAAGAATTCGGTTAAAACATCGTTCATTTAAAATTAACCAACATATGTACGTTTTTCTACCAAAGAACTACGTACGCTTTGAATTCTCCGACTACCGGGAGATACGTAGGAGCAAGATCGACATCTTGTCAAGCGCAATAATAAAAAAAAGCTTTTTCTTTCTTTTCTTTCGTTTGTTTTTATCTCTTTCCCCCCTTTATTATATTTTTGACATAAATGAACATGCGCGCAAAATATTTAAAAACAATTCAAGCTTTAACCAAATAGAAGGTTCCCGTTGAGTACAACGGACGTGAGGGGTGCTAATACCTTCCCCTTGCGTAATCGACTCCCGAACCCGACAATGGTTGCGATGACCATCCTTTCCTCATCGTCAAAGGGTTTTATTATCGTTTCCCTTTAAATAAAAAAAAACTTAAGGGTTTATCAACGTTCCCTTTACACAAAAACTTTGGTGGCGGCTTCACAAAGGCCCTCCGAGCGTTTACGAACGACCTCGGAGGATTTGCGCGTCTTTTTCTCAGGAAAAAAACGAGGTGCGCACAGCTGGCGACTTCACTGGGGATCCTTTTCCCACTAGCGAGTCAAGCCTAACCTATTTGGCTTTTAAGCCAATTGTTTTTATTTTCTTTGCGTACCATGCTTATTATTTTATTCATACATGTCATATTTATGCTTTATGTTTATATTTGCTTTATTTTGCTTTATATTCATATCATATATATATCAAATGCGGGGGTTACTTGAGTGATGTTACTCCACATTGTTCGGGTTAATGCCGGACGTGTGAGGCTCTCTACCCGAGCTTGAGAAAAAAAACTAAGTTAGAAGGAGGTTGTGTGCGGAAGCCCGCGTTGACGTATGTCCGTGAGGTAGGATGTCCAACCCCGCTTAGAGGAGATTTTCATGTGGAATTAATTGAAGTCATGTTGACGTATGTCCATAGACAACCCTAATTCCATATGAGATCTATGACTCTAGGGACCTCTTCTTAGGAAATATCATCTCTAGAGCCTACACGTGAGGATGGGGGGAAGTTCTGAACGTTCATATAACAAACCCCTGCATGTCATAACATTTGCATTCATAAAACTTTTTGCATAAACAAAAAAAAAGGGGCATATTTTTGCATACTCATTGCATTCATACATTTTCATGCATTTCAAAGCAAAACCCTCACATCATTCCCTCACCAAAACACCAAAAAAAAGAAGTACCCGACCCGGTGTACCTTGGCGTTTCTGATGAGATCCAAGCAGCCGGAAGGCCATCGAAATTCCGGAAATCATTTCTTTGTCCAAGTAATTTATTTTGTTTTTCAAAAAAAAAAAACAATCATTTTGCTCTTCCCAAGGCAAATGATTAATTTTTTATGGGACCCCCATATTTCAAATCATTTCCGTCATTAATAAAGTTGCAGTTTATGTTCAAAAGAGTTCGTTTTTCTTTCGTTCTCAAATAAATTTTCGTAAACCCTACAAAAAAAAATCATCATAATTACACCAAAAAAATAACACCGCTACGATCCCTCATGACTTCATTTTTCCAATTAACCAAACGGAAGATGATAATAAGGACGATTTTGAACCTCCTGAAGGATTGTCCAGACTTGGGGATCAAGAGGATAGGGTAATACAACCTCGCCAAGAGAACCCTAAAAAATAGCACCACAGTTTTCCCTCTGCCGGGACACACTCTATAAGAGAAATCATGGTCTCACTCAGACGTGTGGATAAATGTGAAGCAGTCATGCTCACCAAAGAAATCCATGAGGAGTCCTTCCAAACCCATGCCATTGGACATGCAAAAAGTACATAAGTGAATACCCTAAGGGCGGGTTGTTATTGGCTAACTATGGAGACCGACTGCTTTCCCCATGCCAAGACATGTCACAAGTGACAAAATTATGCCAACAAGGGGCACATACCACAAACACCTCTGAATGTCATGACATCACCCTAACCTTTCTCTATGTGGGGCATAGACATATTTGGAATGATTAAGCCAAAGGCTTCAAAAAGGGCACCAGTTCATACTAGTTGCCATCAACTGTTTCACCAAATGGGTCGAAGCAGCTTCCTATGCAAACATGACCAAACAAGTGGTCGCCCAATTCATCAAAAAAGAAACCATTTGCCGTTACGGCGCTCCCCACATTCCCACAAAAAGCCAAGCCGTTACGGCACTCCCCACAAATTCCCACAAAAAGCCAAGTCGTCATTGGCATTCCTCACATTCCCAAACAACAAAGCCCAATTTTCATTGGCATCCCCAAACACAAAAAGCCAAGTCATCATTGACATTCCTCACATCTCCAACAAAAGACCAATTTTCATTGGCACACACAATTTCCAAACAAAAAGCCCAATTTCCATTGGCAATCACAAACCCCACTTCCAATAAAAGCCCAATTTTCATTGGCATTCCCATCCAAAAAATAAAAGCCCGACCTCGCTCGGCAACTAAAAACAAAAGACCGACCTCGCTCGGCATCCAAACAAAAGCCCGACCTTGCTCGGAAGCCAAACAAAAGCCCGACCTTGCTCGGAAGCCAAACAAAAGCCCGACCACGCTCGGCATCCACACACCCAAAGTCCAATTTTCATTGGCATCCACAAACACAAACAAGGTTCGACCAACTGAACCTCATAAAAGAGAAACACCTTACAGCATTGTGGCATGGACAGCTCGACAAGAAAGTTCATTCTCGAGAATTTAGAGAAGGAGACTTAATGCTTGGAAAAAAGGTATTACCCATCCACAAGGATCCCCCTATCAATAAACTCCGGCGCAGTCAAAAAATATATATATATGCCAAAAAGAAGAAAGAGCTCGCTAAATCGAAAACCCGAAAAGGGCGGTTTAGGCAATAGAGAGTGTCCTGGTAGATCGAAAACCTGAAAAGGTGGTCTAGGCAAAAATTAAGGAAATATACCCCAATGGACTGAAAACTCGAAAGAGCGGTCCAGGTAAAAGTTAGGGGTTTCAAAAAAAAAAAAAAAAAAAAGAAAAAAAGGCAAAAGACTGCGGCACGTGAGGTCCGGACAGAATTCGAGAGGGAAAGAATCAACCTCATTATCATCTTTCAAAAATGAGTTATTTCGAAGTCATAGGGAAAGTAGCACGTGAAACCCAAACAAATTTCCATTTGTCTTTTGTTTCTTCTTTCCTCCCTATCTTAGTAATCACCTCTTATAGGGATTACATCTTCACGAATAGGTACCCATACAAGGGACTAAGTTTCGTTGAATCAAAATCATTTTTAAACCTTTTCATTGTTATGCGTCCTTACTTGCTCATGAAATGTGTTTTTATTCAAGATTAGATAATGCATTGAAATATGGGAATAACATAAAAAACAAAAAAATGTGTTTTTTTTACTTGGACGTTAAATGTCGAAAGAATTTCGTTGGTCCCCAGTATTGCATCAGAGGACTCAAAACTTGAAGCTCTGCATCAGTCATTTTAAGACTCATGCTCTTCAGCAGAAACAAGTGCGTAGCTCACGACGCGTAAAACGCAAAAATCCCGGGTGTCAGAGAAACAAATTTCCCAAATAAAGCTCACCCCCATACATCTTTTTCATCCACTAAGGCCGGATATCGATCATGTTTCCAAATTGATCCTTATATCCCCAGTGATGTCACAACCAAAGCCCAATTTTCATTGGCAAACCAAAAGTCCAATATTCATTGGCAAACCAAAGAACTACGTAAGCTTTGAATTCTCCATCCCACCAGGAGATACGTAGGAGCAAGATCATCATCTTGTCAAGCACAACAAACCAAAGCCCAATTTTCATTGGCCCACAATAAAGCCAAACCTCATTGACATCCCCCAGGGAGTCTCAACCCCAAACAAAAGTCCAATCATCATTGGCAGACCAACACAAATCCCCAGGACAAGCCCGAACTACACCGGTTTTGATCCCATTTGGGTATGTAGGCAAAGGACCTGGTCCTTCCAAACCAACCAACCAACAAAACAAAAAAAGAGAGAGTCCATTCGTCATTGGCACAACCACAACCGAGACCGACTTTGCTCGGCACCCAACCAGCATCCCTCATATCATGCATAGCATATACAAATCATTCACACACATGCATTTCATTTCATAAATCATGCATCCTCAACAAGGATTCTCCAGTGAGTATCACATATTCACCAACATCCATCAACAGTCAAGTAAGCGTTCCCCAGTGAACCTCCTTCACTAACTGTCCCCAATTCCCCAGAAGGAATCTTTGTTTGAGTCCATCCCATATCATATTGCATTGCATATCACTGCATATCATACTGCATAACATGCATCATACAATCATGTTTTCCAGTTCAACCAGGGGCACCTATTTAGGGTAAGACCACAACTCGTTAGGAATCGACCTTCAGTGAAAGTGCCTGAATAAGATTACCTAGCTTAGGTATCGACCTCTAGTGAAAGTGCCTAGATAAGATCACCTCCCCCAGTGTATCGACCTTCAGTGTTAGCGGCTGAATAAGATCACAGCTCGTTAGGAATCGACCTTCAGTGAAAGTGCCTGAATAAGATTACCTGGCTTAGGTATCGACCTCTAGTGAAAGTGCCTAGATAAGATCACCTCCCCCAGTGTATCGACCTTCAGTGTTAGCGGCTGAATAAGATCACAGCTCGTTAGGAATCGACCTTCAGTGAAAGTGCCTGAATAAGATTACCTAGCTTAGGTATCGACCTCTAGTGAAAGTGCCTAGATAAGATCACCTCCCCCAGTGTATCGACCTTCAGTGTTAGCGGCTGAATAAGATCACAGCTCGTTAGGAATCGACCTTCAGTGAAAGTGCCTGAATAAGATTACCTAGCTTAGGTATCGACCTCTAGTGAAAGTGCCTAGATAAGATCACCTCCCTCAGTGTATCGACCTTCAGTGTTAGCAGCTGAATAAGATCACTTCCCCTTTAGGAATCTACCTTCAGTGTAAGCCGCTGGATACGATTACCTTCATCCCCCAGTAGATCTACCTCCAGTGTTAGCGGCTGGATACGATCAACCTTTTCAAACCATTGCATTTGCATTCCGCGAAGGACAAAATTCGGGTCCTTCTTTTTACTTAATTGATCTTCGCAAAGAGTTCATGAGATGCCCTCGGCACTCACGCACTCTATGCGAAGACACAATTAAGTAGGGGCAGCTGTAGTACCCTAATTTTGTCCTAAGCATTTTAAAACAAAATAAAAAAAAAAATCAAAGAGGGAGAAAAAAAGTCAAAGTCAACAAAAGTCAACAGAAAAGTCAACATTTCAAAAATGATGACTTCGCACTGCGAAGTCTGCGATTTTTCTGCAGATTTTTGGTTTCTTTGATTTAATTCCAGAATTTGTTGCATATCATTTCCATATTTATTTTAAGCAGCATTCATGGCTATTTGGGCCAAGCAAAACCAGAATTGAAGGACTTGCCATTAATGCCAAGGTTGGAAGCTTTTTCTTCCAACCTAGCATGTGACAAGCAAGTGGGCTTGCCCTTGGGCAGCTCTAGTCCCTCCCATGTGACCTGTTAACCACCCCAAGGTTGCCAGCCACCTGCTTGATGACTTTCCACCTGCTTGCTCCCCCAAAACCAGTCAAACTAGCTGGATTTTCTCACTTGAAAAGCCATGAGTGCCTACCCTGTTTTTGCAGCAGCTTTTCACCCCTCACACCAGCCATAGATAGCCTTTTTCATCCCTCAATCTCTGCACATTACAGTGCACGTTTTCATTGATCAACCATTGAGATTGCAAGGATTGATCCCCAAGCTTAGCCAATTGCAATTCAGCTTTGTTTTTCATCATTACCTTCTAGAATTGGTTGAATTTGTGGCTGAAATCAGGCTGATTCTTGCCCCTTGGCACAAGGCAAGGTTGCCTCTATCCATTAGCATTTAATGCAAAGGGATTCAGCTTGATTCTAGCCACAAATCAACTGAATTTTGGGATTTGCTAATGATGAAATAGATTTGGTTTTGGCCTATAAATAGAAGGCATTGCCCAAGGTTTCAAACACTTCTGAAAAACTACACATAACAGCATTATACACTACTCATTCCAGCTTACAAACACTCACAAACAACCAGAAAAAAACCAATCCAACACAAAGCGCCACAAAGTTCAAGTTCATCACCAATATTAAAAACCTTTGTGAAAGCCTTCAACCAATTCAAATCCATTGCAGCTGGAGCTTTGCTAAGGAGTTCTGTAAGTTTCCAAGCTTTTATCTTGCATTTACAATTGTGTTTGCATAACAATTTTGGTTTAAAACCTCTTGTTTCTAAAAAAACCCTTTTGAATTTCAAAGAAATCCCAAGGTTTTCAAAACATCAAAACTGGTTTGTCCAGTCCTTTTCATCCCAAAAACTCAAAGTTTTTCACTCACCTAAAAGGTCTTGAGTGTGTTCAGAAGTTGTTTCTGAACAAAAGTTCAGAAACAGCTTCTGAACTCAAAAATTCGCATGCTTCGCAGTGCGAAGTCATGGTCGCAGAGCGACCATGACAGAACTCAGAATCTGAGTTTAGGTGTCAAAATGGCTATTTTTTGAGGTTCTAGCCCAAAAGCTCAGAACCAAGGAGTTTTTAAATCCATGTTTTTCAAACCATAACAAGGATTTTGCACAATCTTGGCAAAATCACAAGTTCGTATGACATTTTGTGGATAACTTGCGAAGCAAGTTATGTTCCCAAACTTTCAAACAAGCATGAACAAACAAGCTATGTTCATCATTTCAAATCAAAACTTGAACAATAAATATTGTTCATGATTTTCAAAACTCAAGCATGAACATACACCAAATTTGTTCGCTTTTCAAAACCGTTCGCAAAATGAGCCGAACTTGTGCGTTTTCTAGCAAAATTGCTAAATCTTCCCATTTTGGGTTTTCAAACCAAATGTTTTGACATACCTTGGGATTTCTAAAGAATTCTACCCAAAAACATGAATGAAAAAGGGATGGTGTGACGTATGTCTCTCCATCGCCCCGATTGTACGAACGCGTGACGTATGTCTCGTCGCTCGGACAATCGTCATTCCCTTTTTTTAATATGTACAACCCTAACCAAACCAAACCTTGGCCCCTTGTGGTCAATCCAAACCTTTTGGTCCCCCGTGGCCATTAGACTCGATCCCTCGACTCGTTTGAGTCACTCGGTCAATGTTCGACTCGTCCGAGTCCATTGTACCCGTTCTTGATCTCAGTGGATCAATCGAACAATCGCCCGACTCATTGGAGTCCACTCGGTCAATGATTGACTTGTATGAGTCCATTGCACCTCTCTTGGTCCCATAGCGACCAATTCGAACCTTTTACCCTAACGGACGTACCTTTTAACAATTCTAATGCGATTCACGAACAAACGCTTAATAAGTCTCCCAAGCGCGAGCATACAAGCTACGTTTTAATCGCAAGAATTCGGTTAAAACATCGTTCATTTAAAATTAACCAACATATGTACGTTTTTCTACCAAAGAACTACGTACGCTTTGAATTCTCCGACTACCGGGAGATACGTAGGAGCAAGATCGACATCTTGTCAAGCGCAATAATAAAAAAAAGCTTTTTCTTTCTTTTCTTTCGTTTGTTTTTATCTCTTTCCCCCCTTTATTATATTTTTGACATAAATGAACATGCGCGCAAAATATTTAAAAACAATTCAAGCTTTAACCAAATAGAAGGTTCCCGTTGAGTACAACGGACGTGAGGGGTGCTAATACCTTCCCCTTGCGTAATCGACTCCCGAACCCGACAATGGTTGCGATGACCATCCTTTCCTCATCGTCAAAGGGTTTTATTATCGTTTCCCTTTAAATAAAAAAAAAACTTAAGGGTTTATCAACGTTCCCTTTACACAAAAACTTTGGTGGCGGCTTCACAAAGGCCCTCCGAGCGTTTACGAACGACCTCGGAGGATTTGCGCGTCTTTTTCTCAGGAAAAAAATGAGGTGCGCACACTCGGGTAGGCCCAAGAGAGGCTACAAATAGTAACCTTGGGATCATTCCCTAGGAATGACCTAAACAGAGCTCAGAAACCCTAGTTTCCATACATTGTACTCACAGCCAGTACAGTTGGCGCCCACCGTGGGGCTACGGTAAAATTGACCTAGGCACCGTCTCCGAAAGAAAGGCAGTGGATCTGCGGCCTCGGAAAGGGACCAGAACGCCGTGCATCCACAGTGTTTCTCAGGAGCAACCTTAGAACCTTCGAATCCGCCGCGATTCAC
The DNA here is from genome assembly GCA_018208015.1 of Medicago ruthenica. Taxonomy (NCBI): domain Eukaryota; kingdom Viridiplantae; phylum Streptophyta; class Magnoliopsida; order Fabales; family Fabaceae; genus Medicago; species Medicago ruthenica. Next base: position 38,188,526 of record CM031376.1, read on the forward strand.
CCCTAAATCTACCCTTAACTTCCATCAAACAGTCAACCCATTCCTTGTTCAAAACATCAATTTCCCCCCCTGAGATTCGCAATCCTGACTGTTAACCTTCAGTCGCCAGCCTTAAACCTTCATAACCGACCCAAAAACGACCATCATCGCCATTGTTGTTCATGGACCCAAAGGCGGCAGAAGCAGTACAGCAACAGATCCGACAGCTTCGCAACCACAACAAAGCATTGCAAGTTAACGCAATCGACTTAGACCCAAGGGAAGAATTCCAGAACGAGCGCCTTGAACCCACGGAGGATCTGAAGGAAGTCACGATAGGCCCGGAACCACATCAAACAACCAAGGTGGGGACTTCTTTGGATCCCGCTGAAGAGCAAAGTCTAGTGGATCTTCTGAGAAAAAACTTAGACTTGTTCGCCTGGCAACCGTCAGATATGCCCGGCATCGACCCTGCCATCGTATGCCACCACCTCGCTCTACGCCCAGGAGTGAAACCGGTCGCTCAGCGCAAAAGGAAGTTAGGCGAGGAGAGGAGGAAAGCAGTAGATGAAGAAGTTGCCAAATTAAGAGACGCCTGTTTCATAAGTGAGATCAAATATCCTACATGGCTGGCCAGCGTCGTCCTCGTGAAGAAAGCTAACGGAAAATGGCGCATGTGCGTCGACTACACCGATCTGAACACCGCCTGTCCAAAAGACCCATATCCCCTCCCAAATATTGACCACCTTATCGACAACGCGTCAGGATACCAAACCCTAAGTTTCATGGACGCATACTCCGGTTACAATCAAATAAAGATGGATCCTCTTGACGCCCCGAAAACCGCCTTCATGACCAATCACCACAATTACCACTACGAAGTCATGCCTTTCGGCTTAAAGAACGCCGGCGCTACCTTTCAAAGGTTGATGGACACCGCCTTTGCAGAGCAAATCGGAAAGAACTTGGAGGTCTATATCGATGACTTGGTGGTAAAAACAAAACAAGATGAAATGTCAAGCGATATTGAAGCAAGATTGGAGGTCTATATCGATGGCTTCATGCTGACCAAGCGCGGTATTGAAGCAAACCCTGACAAATGTCAAGCGATAATCAACATGAGAAGCCCCTCTAACATCAAGGACGTGCAGCAGTTGACAGGTAGGCTCGCGGCGCTCTCCAGGTATTTATCATGTGCCGGCGAAAAAGCTTTCTGTAACGACCCTATTTTCGTATGTTATATTTTTATATATTTTATTTTATGGATTTGCATTTAAGAATATTTTCTAGTAATCGAGGAATAATTATTTAGCGCGAAGATAAGTTAGTAATTGAGTTTTTAAGGTTTTGGGCCAGGAGGATGAATAGTATTGGGCTTTTGGGGGTTTATGAGTAGTAATGATCAAGTGGTTATGATAGTAGTGAGCTTGGATTGGATTGAAAGGCTAGGATTAGTCTTTGAGAGTTAGTAAGAATGGATGGTCAAGATTGCTTTGCTTGGATTATATGAGATAATCACAAAGACCTTTGGAATCACTATTCATTTCTTTTTGGAGAGGAAGAAAACGTGGAAGAAGAGAAGAAAAGGAAGAGAAAAGCTAGGGCAAGTGAACAAGGAGAAAGCTTGAGTTGCTAGAGATTTTGAGAAGGTAAGAGAGTTAGTATTACTTCTTCACAAGTGATTGAGAAGGGGAGAATGTCTATTTCTCCATCCCAAACTTCTCCTCACTTTGTCTAGGTTTTTATAGAAAGTTTTTATGGTTTAAAGTTGTTAATGATTATGTTTTGCTTGCTTGAATGCTAAGTGATGTTGCTAGCATGATTTTGTTGAAGTTATAGTGTTTTGAATTCATAAGAAAAGTTATGAGAAGTTGGTGTTTTAAACCCTAATTCCTTTGAGAGATGTAATCCTTGCTTGTGATGGTTTTTAAATGATGTTTTATGAAGGAAAATGGTTTTTAACATGTTCTGGAAGTTGGGTAACCTTGAATGGGCTAAAATGGTGGAAAAATCACATTTTTACATGACTGTGTACTGATATGGTCGCTGTAGCGACGGACCGTCGCTTGTAGCGACCAGACAGGATAATTCCCTGCCTATCTGCGCTTGTAGCGACCACACTGGCGCTTGTAGCGACCAGGCTCGCTTCTAGCGACCAAGGGCTCGCTTGTAGCGACCAGCCCTGTACATGCCAACTTCATTGAGCTGTTTTGAGGGTCCTGGTGCGCGCGGGGGTGGCTTTTGCTACTGTATTCTCATAATACATTTTGGAAACCTTGCCCACCATTTTAATTCATTCTTAATGTTTTCTAAAGATTATTTGTTTTCAAGAAAAGCTTGAGTAAAACCCTAGCATGTGTGTGGGATTATCAAAGTGTGTGGGTCTTCCTTTGAAACCCTTATGTGTGAGATTTTGATATGATTTGATTGGTTTATTTGAGATTATGAACAGGGTTGAGTATATACATGATGTATATTATGATTTGGCCATGAGAGCCCAATGGTTGTGTTTGTTGTTGATGTTGTTGAGATAATTATCAGAGTGCTGATAATTAGTTGTATTAGTAAGTATCATATATTTACTAAGTGAATCATCATGCATTTCATGATTGTATGATATCCGTGTGCGGATAAGAAATCCAAGAGTGCTTGGTTATCAAGAGTGCTTGATATTATCAAGAGTGCTTGATAAGGATATAAGTTTATCCAAAAAGAATTGGTACCACATGCATTAGTGAATGCATTTTGAGACATGCATCCTTTATGACATTAGTGTTCATTTAGGAATTATGTGTGCATAATGATTGTTAAGTGATATTATGTGTGCATAATGGTTGTGAGTGGTAATTGTATTTGATGATGTTTTGTGCGTTGCCAATTACGTATTGTGTTTTGGTTATGTATAATAATGTGTTATTATACCTGTTTATTGGCTGTGATACTAACACTCTCTGTTTTGTGTTATTTGCTGGATCTTTGGGGATCCAGATTATCAGGGTGACGAGGTTATCATCGAGGAGTAGCCTTGTTGTTTAGAAGCTGCTTAGTGGTGAGGGCATAGCTTAGCTATCCTTACATTTTTGGTACTAGGTGTTGTATCCTAGTTAGAGTCTAGGGCTCTGATATTTGTAACACTATTTTGGGTATCTGAACGCGTATGTATGAATTTGGCAGTTGGTCTCTGTTGTATAATTGCCTCTTTTGAAAATCTTATGTATATATTTTGTATATATATATATGCATGCTTGGTTATAAGCTGTGTTTGTTAAATTTTCCGCTGCTGTGTTTGTGAATCAAATATATTTTGATTTTTGTTGATGTTTACTAGAATGAGTTTTCATCATGTTGTAACTTCCTATGTCCTTAACGTTTTCTTTATTTAAGTTAATAATCGGCGGTTAAGGGTTAGGGTGTTACACTTTCTCTTTCTTTGCCTCAATAAAGAAGAAGGAACTTTTTCAATGGACCGAAGAGTGCGAAGAGGCATTCACAAAGATAAAGACATTTCTCTCCAGCCCGCCAGTTCTACATCGTCCAGATGCGGGCGCCGTCCTTTTCCTCTACCTGTCTATATCAGAAAACACTATGAGTTCCGTCCTCGTGCAAGATTCTGACGAAGGTGAAAAGCCAGTGTATTTTGTGAGCAAAGTATTCAAGGGAATAGAACTGAGATACCACAAAATAGAGCGCCTCGCTCTAGCAGTGGTAGCAACGGCGAGGAAATTGCGACCATATTTTCAAGGACATAAAGTTGTTGTCAAATCCAATTACCCCATCAAGCAAGTGCTGGGAAAACCAGAACTCGCGGGAAGAATGGTATCCTGGGCAGTGGAATTATCCGAATACGACATTCAATATCTTCCCAGAGGCAGCATAAAGTCACAGGTTCTGGCCGACTTCCTAGTAGAATTTTCATCCCCAGTGGAAGAAATCGCCCCCTTCGTATGGTTATTATCGGTCGATGGAGTATGCGAGAGCCACATCGGCGGGCGATCCTTGGCCGCGAAGCTCTTAAGAGCAGGTTACTATTGGCCGACAATGATCCAAGAGAGCGCCGACTTTGTCAGAAAGTGTGACAAGTGTCAGAGGTTTTCTGATAAGAAGCACGCCCCTGCTTGCGAACTCACCTCGGTTTTTTCCCCATGGCCTTTTCACAAGTGGGCAGTGGATATTGTAGGCCCATTCCCATTGGCACCCGAACAACTTAAGTTCCTCATAGTCGAAGTGGATTACTTTACCAAGTGGGTTGAAGCCGAAGCGGTCGCCAAAATCACGGCGGACAGAGTGATACGTTTCTACTGGAAGAAAATAATATGCAGGTTTGGGCTACCCAAAGTTATAGTATCAGACAACGGGACTCAGTTCGCCAGCTCCAAGGTGGTAGACTTCTGCAACCAACTCGGAATCGAAACGAAGTTTGTCTCAGTCATCCACCCCCAAGCGAACGGACAAGCCGAATCTGCAAACAAGGTAATCTTGAACGGCATCAAAAAGAAGCTCGACGACGCCAAGGGACTTTGGGCTGAGCAGTTACATGAGGTGCTCTGGTCATATCACACGATGCCTCACTCCACAACCAGGGAAACCCCGTTCACTATTGTGTACGGCGCCGACGCTATGCTGCCCCTAGAAATTGACACGCCAACATGGCGTCGGGAAAACTTCTCGGAAGAGGCTAATGAGACAAGCTTACTATGCGGAATAGACATGATCGATGAGGTACGGGAGGCCGCCCACATCTGGGAATTCGCCGCAAAACAAAGAGCAGCCCGCCGGTACAATTCAAAAGTAATCCCGAGGGACATGAAATAAGGAGATTTGGTCTTAAGGCAGGTCGTCGCGCCCACTCGAATTGGAAAGCTAATACCCAACTGGGAAGGACCGTATCAAATCAGGGAAAAACTAGCACACGGAGCATACAAGCTGGAAGAGCTGAATGGAGACACGATACCACGAACCTGGAATGCAGCCAACCTACGCCATTACTACAGCTGAGTATTTCATCATTTTTACAAACAAACCACACAAGACTAAATTGCTGTAAAGCTTGTATTTTGCTTGTATTTTCTTTTTCAGAATTCTTTGTATTTTGATTTCGACTAATGAAGAGCAATAAGGGAGCACTCTTTTCCCCATGAAAGCTGGGGTTTTTAATGAGGCACCAATTCACGTTTACTTTTGTCTCTGCTTTGACTCCAATATCACAGACGTCATCGGAACGAGATAGACAGCGTCAACTCGCAAAAGGTGCGCCATATGATCCGTTAACCCCAAAGGGGTTGCCACCTAATTCCTTAACCCTAAGACAGGGCTTTAAGACGTCGTGAGCTTAAAAAGAGATCGCCACCTAATTCCTTAACCCTAAGACAGGGCTCTAAGACGTCGTGAGCTGAAAATGAGATCGCCACCTAATTCCTTAACACTAAAAAAATGCTCTAAGACGTCGTGAGCCGAAAATGAGGTCGCCACCTAATTCCTTAACCCTAAAAAAGGGCTCTAAGACGTCGTGAGGCGAAAATGAGATCGCCACCTAATTCCTTAACCCTAAAAAAGGGCTCTAAGACGTCGTGAGCCGAAAATGAGGTTGCCACCTAATTCCTTAACCCTAAAAAAGGGCTCTAAGACGTCGTGAGCCGAAAACGAAAAACGTTGCGGAAATAGAAGAGTTCATGCAAAAAGATGCCCCAATAAAGCAATAACGCCGAAAATTAAACGGTTTGACAATCTTTAGCAAGTTGCGAAAATAGACAAGTAATAGTTACCGCCCAGGAAACATCGTTATCATCGTCGTTAAAAAGAAGAAATTCCAAGCAACATAGTACAAATAATGCATCATTACGAATTCAAAAAGTTCAAGATCAAAGCAAATTAAAATTACAATAAAAATTATTGTTCGTCCACAAGGGCGCCATCTACAACAATCTTGAAAGAGTCCAGAGACGAAAGGTCAACGTCCGGATGAAGAAAGGCGACCTACTCCTTTGCACGATCAAAGCCATTCTCAAAGGACAGGGCCAGTTCTCCTTTGGCTTCCGAGACCTCAGCCTTCAACGCCACTTCCCTCTCAACTCCTGAGGCAACCTCATCCCTCAACTGAATGATCACCGCATCCTTCCCAGCTAGGTCGGCGTCATGACCAATCTTCAAATCACTGATACGTTCATCACACTCGGACCTCATCGCCTCTTTAGTCTCCCTGAGCTCCTTCTCTTTGCTCTCCTGGATTTCTTGTAATTCCTTCTCCAGCGACTTCACCTTATCCAGCAATGTTTCTCCATTACGAACCGACTCTTCATATTTGCAATCCACAGCCATCAAGAGCATAATAGACCGCAAAAAATTCACACCGATATCCCTCATCATAAAGGGAACGGGGTTCTGTGTCCCTGCTTTCACATCATCGGGATTACAGACCATCTTTTCTTTCACGTAAACTTCATAATCGAAATCCTTGTCCCAAAAAGATTGGACCTCCCGGCTGGGACCAGTAAATTCAGCGGCGGGACGAGAATGCGCCTTCTTGGACCTCCTCTCTTTCATCACCCCCTCTTCCCCATCTGGCACTTTCCTCTTCTTCTCCTCTCGACTTTTCTCTTGCGCCACCTCAACGCCAACGTCGCACTCAGGTTGAGCGTCTAGAACAACCTCAGCTTTCCTTTTAGACTTGCGAAGGATAAGCCCAGAAGGATCGCTGGCGTCCGACACCCCGCCCGATTTCTTGGCCTTCATCTCGGCCAAATACTTCTTCCTCTCCGCAGCTGTTAGGGGCGCCATTGATTCTGCAAGTCAAAAAACCGAAGCCAATACACAAGTTAGTAAAGGAAAAGGCGAGAAAGCTAGACAAGTAGGGTTACGAAATCAACTCACGCAAATAAGTCTCTAAGCTATCAACATTCCCCTCCCTATTAAACAACTCCCGGATATCCATGGGCAGCATCTTGTCCAAGAAGGAAACGACATCTTTTTCATACCCACTCAAATGCTCGTAAGCAAACCCAGTAATAGAAGCTGGAGAACTCGTCCAGCAGATGGGGAATTTTAATTTGTTCTGTACCCGCACTACGGTGTCCTTGCAATCCTCTCTTCCCCTCACCCTAAGGATGGTTCGTCTCCAGTTTTTGTAATGAGACGCGTAAGGTGGAAACAACCGTTTCCCAGGATGGGCGCCAACGGACACCCATGACGACTTGTCTACCCCCTTAGTACCATAAAAACTAAAGAAGCAACCAGCGGAGGGCTCAAAGCCTAAACCCCCGCACGCGATCTCGAAAGCCCGGATGAACGCCCAACTGTTGGGCTGAAGCTGCGAGGGCGCCACATTTAACCACCTCAGGACACTTACTTCGAAGGGCGTGAATGGATACTTCACGCCCAAATCTTCAAAGACTGCCGTGTACATGTAGAAGAACTCGTGAGCCATACCCCTTGGCATCTGTAAGTAAACTTTCTCACCAGGGCGGCAGGGCTCAAGAACCACGTCTTTTTCGCGTCCTGTCGAAGAAACACTAATTTTGCTTCGGAACAGCGCCACTCACTGAGGATCCATATACATGGACTCCGAGCGCATCATTTCGTTAGCAAAATCCCCTTGTCCCGAACTACTAGCAGACGCCATACAGCGAGTTTCTCTCGTGTGGGAGGGACCTAGACGAACAGTAAGAATAATACAATCAGATGAATTCCCACTATCATCTTTCCCCTCACTATCGCTCGAGTCACTCGAAAATTCTCCTAAAACGGAATGGCCATAATAGGCATTTTCAAAAGCAACCCAATCGGTGGTTCCATCCGATCGTTTCGCAAGTCTAACCGCCTCTCTCAATAACACATCCCTCTCATCTGAATTAGCCGGAGATATTACGTTGCCCTCCCCGTCACACTCTCTGATAACTACCATATCCTAGCCTGAACTACAAAAACGAAGAGCTAACGTACAGAGGACGAATTTGAAAAAGGGATTACCTGTCTTGTATGAAAGAAAGCGGCAAGGAGAAAATGAGTAATCTGGTTTTGGAGAGCGCGATGATTCTCAGAACTATTTACGGTTGGTGAAGGATATACGCTTTTGAGAAAAGAGAAAGAAAGTGAAAAGGCAAAAACTGAACAGGAGACAGGGGAAGTAGATCCGAGTACAGTTCAAAGTACAAAGCCTTGGAAAACGCACAGATGACGTCACTTAATTGGGCACGATTTCCAAGAACCGTTGCGATGCGAACACGCCAGCGAGAGCGAACGGTCGCCTCACATCAGCAATCAGATCCCACTAAGAGGCGTCCTCAACACGTAATTTAACGGGCGCGGCGAGCTACTCTACTCAAAGGAGTCGTTTCTACACGAAGTTTAATCACTTCGCCTTATATCAAGACTCGTGCTTGTTGGGGTAATATAATATGAATACTCTCGTTGGGCTAGCGCCCATACTCTCGATGGAATACCACCCGTTAAGGCACTCAAAAATAGAAACGTGGAGCTAGTACCCAGGTTGGGCTAGTCCCCGTGTTGGGCTGGTACCCACGTTGAGTTAGTATTCGTGTTGGGCTAGTTCCCACGCAGGGTTTAAACACCCATGTTGGGCTAGCACTCATCGCGGGCGAGCACCCATGATTGGGCAAGCATCCATGTTGTGCTAGTACTCATGAAATTTTTTCATATAGCTTCGTGACTGGTAAGCCCCACTTGCTGGGCAAAAGATCATAGGCAAATCCCCCCGTAAACAGTTTAATCACTTCGCCTTGTACCAAGACTCGTGCTTGTTGGGCTGTGGACCGTAGATCTCACAATCTAGGACTTGAGATCCTAATGACAAGGGTGTAAGCCCTTGGAATAAGGCTGGACGCCCTCCAGGAGGGCGCAGGGCCCACTTTGCAGTCACAAATAACCCTAGGTGACCTTCCTAAAGGGCACCCTTTGGGGGCGCCCTCAGCAGCTTACGAGGGCGCCCTAGTCATGGTTTTGGCCCTTTACGATTTGGGCCCAAAACCATGACCGGGTAGGCCCAAGAGAGGCTACAAATAGTAACCTTGGGATCATTCCCAAGGCATGACCTAAACAGAGCTCAGAAACCCTAGTTTCCATACATTGTACTCACAGCCAGTACAAGTTTAAATCAAATAAATCTTCAACAAAACACAATCATTTAGCAAAAAGCAAGGCGAAAAACTTCTCATAGTTCAGCTTCTGATTGGGATCAGAGTCTAAAGCTAACTTCAGAGTTAAAATGCATCAGATATAAAGTAAATGAGAGAGAGAGAGAGAGAGAAAGACACAAGCAATTATCCTGGTTCCTTCCACAACCCGGAAGTAGTCCAGTCCCCTTGTTACTTACAAGTGATTTTTCACTACAATCCAAATAGTTACAATGCTCAAGCACACAAGCAAGAGACTTTCAAATGCTCAAACACACAATAAGAGACTTCTAATTGCTCAAGCACACAAGCAAGAGACTTCTGATTGCTCAAGCACAAAAGCAATAGACTTCTAATCAAACAGAGTTACAAATAAGAATGTTTGAGTTGAACACTTGATATACTATCAGTGGTGTTCACAAAATACAACACAGTTTTTAGACTCTATACTTAAGAAATTCTAAGATGAGAAAGTTTCAAAGAATTTCTAAGTTATTGATGAGTATTGAATTTGGCAGAGTATTGGCACTGTTCAAAAATTGCAGAGTCTTGTTATATTCTTCTTCAAGTCTTCAGTCCTTTTATAGAGGGATAGAGAGACGTTGAGAAGATGCCAGATCATCAATAGAGTCGTTTGAATTGAAGCTTGATCCAACGTTGATTCGTTCCTTGATTTGGCATGCGAACCACGAAGAATAACGTTTGAATCCTTTCCTTAAAATGGATTGGATGTTCTGTCCAAGGAGACAAAGTTGCAGAGGTCGTTCTGACTTTGAGGATGTTGCAGAGGTCATGGTCGTATTTTGTCCTTTTGACAGTGACAGCAGTTGACTTCTAAGTTTCCTTCAGACTTTAGACTTTAGACTTCAGACTCCAGTCTTCAGACTCCAATCTTCAGACTCCAATCTTCAGACTCCAGTCTTCAGACTCCAATCTTCAGACTCCAGTCTTCAGATTCTGACTTGATACCCAAGCTTCAATATTTTCCTTTTCTCTTAACTTGATCTTTCAGAACCACAAATAGATACATGATTTTTAAGTATATGGTCCTGCATACTTAGAACAAGCATTAGCATATCCAATTTTCTTTTTAACACTTTGTTATCATCAAAACTCAAAAAGGACTTGTTCATACATTTTGTTCCAACAATCTCCCCCTTTTTGATGACGACAAACACAAGTATTAATAGAAAATTGTTGTTAATTTAAATAACAAGTTGACTTCAGGGTCTGAGGTTTGTAAGCTCTCCCTGAGTCTGATAATCCACAAGGTGAGGTTTGTAAGCTCCCCCTGAGTCTTATCCAGGTTAATTAAATTCAATTTAAATCAATAAAGAGTAACACTTAGAATTATCTCACAAAATTTTAATCAGAGGCTAAGAGATGAGAAGTTGTTCTCCTAAGTTAATTAATTTTCAAAAATTAACTTATACTGACTTGGCTCAGAGCCTGAAATACTTGTTAACTTACTCCCCCTTTTGTCATCAACAAAAATATTCAAGAATTTAAGACAAAAAGAGAGTTCAGATGTGAGATAAACTTGTTAAGAACATGCAATCAGATAAGAAATCAAGTGGCAAAGATAAGTATCAGAGCAAACTATTTGAGCATACATAAATAGTACATTCAGAAACAAAAGATAAAAGATGATGTTCAGAAGCAAAACAAATTTAACACAGTTCAGAAGCAAGTTAAAATTTTAAAGACTAGGGTGTGCAATCTAAGGTTGTGGAGGTTTCTTAAGAAGCTCCAAAATAGCACTGATCCCAGACTTCATTTCTTCTTGACTAGACAAAATCTGAACTTGTTGTTCTGCCATTACTGCTTGTTGTTCTGCCATGACATTATGTTTGGTACTCAGCTCCTGAATCTTGCTCTGTAATGCATCTTGCCTTGCCCTTTGTGCAACCAGTTCAACTTGCATGTTTTCTACCACATGCTTAAGCATAGGCTCTCCCAGTTCCAGTTTCATAGCATCAAAGTCCAGAGGCTTTTGAGCAACCTTGCCTAGAAATGAGTTCTGAAGTCCATACTTCAGAATCTCAGGAATCTCAAGTGCAACTTCCACTACTGATGAGGAGCTACTGGGCAATTGTCTTGAAGGGTCTCTTCTGAATTTTACACTTTCCATACTTCTGACCACTTTTGACAGCCACTTCTGTAAAGCCTCATGCTGAGACACCATTGAGACAAACTGCAGTGTGTCAAGAGTAGTGTTGACAAGTTCTCTTAGACTGTTCCATTGCTCAACATAATTAACAGACTGGATGGGATTCTGTCTAGCTAGCACAAGTTGTTCCAAGCTTTTAAAGATATTGCTGCAAACCTCTTTTAAATTCAAATCTGATGAAGGGTTTGGTATTTGGGCAATATTTTGATAACTGGGTGATGGGAGTATAATTTGTTCAGGGCTAGGTGATTGAGTTGATTCTGATACAATCTGATCAGAGGTTTCAGTATGAGGTTTTGAAACATCTATCAAGTTTGCATCAGAGGCAGGTTGAGGGTCAGATGTTGGAAGGTCAGATTTTGATGAAGGTAGGTAAGATTCTAAAGTTCCACAAAGAAGTAGAACATCAGAGGCTCCAGGCTTGACACATTGGATTGGTTGAACAATGATTGGTTCAGCTTCTGATACTGAGTCAACATCAAAAGTGGTAACAGGTTGGATGATATGAGGGGTTATGTCTGATGGTATGGTTGATGTTGATTCAGTAGGAAACTCACCACCTAAGTGTTTCTCCGGTTCTTCTAAGGATGAGGAGGAACTGGAACTGAAGGATGGTACAGTTAGGATGCAAGATTGAGGTATACCACCAGCATCACTAAGAATTATGTTCTATATGATTCAGTTCAGAGGGTGAAGAAGGTTTAAACGGGGCTATTTGTAGTTGAGTGTTAAGGTCAGGAACAACAACAGATTCTAAATTAATTAAGACTGCATCATTACCTTTATCAGAAGCAGATTTTGAAGCAGGTTTTGACTGTTGTGCCTCAGAGGTACTTTCTCTCTTTATCTCTAGATGAGAAGAGAGAATTTCCCTTGCACCTGCAACTGTTGAACGCTCCAGTTCCTTAGCTAAACTGACAGCCTTCTCGAGATCTTCCTTCATTTTGCTTGCTACTTGTGCTTCAGATGCACTTACCACAACCTTTCCCTTCCTTATCAGAGGTTCTTCCTTAGCAGCTTCTTGAACAGCAGGTAGAGTACCCTTTTTAATAGCACCTTGAGCCAGAAGCTCTTTGATGCTCTTATTTTCTGCTATTTCTTCCTCATAAGTTAATTCTTTTTCTTCCTCTTGTTCTTTAGATTCCACAATCATTTTCCTCAACTTCCTTCTCTTGGCACCAATAACCTTTGCTATAATTTCCTCAGTGATAGTCACTGGTATTCTCAAAACAGATGACCTAACTTCAGCACCACTGAACTCTTTTAGACCCATTTCAGCTCTGGATCTCCCTTCCAATCATGGATTCTCAGCAACCTTCTTAGCTTCTTCCTTTCTTGCTTATTCTTTATCAAAGAATTCGCTTCTGACCCAAAAGTCTTTGACTAGTTCTGTGTAAGATGGACCATTTAGCATATTGAAGAATGGCCTCCATTGTTGATGGTCCACGTACTTTTAAATATCACACCCATTCAAAGCTAATGACTCAAAATCCACTGCACTCTCAATGATAAGTTGTAAATCCTCCTTGTTGAGAGGCATGGTTTTGGGTTCAATGACAGTAGCTTCTTTAGACTGTACGTCCATAGCAAGTTTCTGAGAAGAAGACGATGAACTAGCCATTTGATTCTGAATGATTGAGGTTTTAGGGTTCTAAGGGGATTTTTTAAGATGAAGAGTTTTTAGGTCTGAAAACTGAACGTGTAAGATGTGAAAGTGAAAGTGTGAATGTGTTTTGAGTGTTTTTGTTAAAATGTTTCAAAAACTGGAAGCAGACAAAGAGCATTAAACACAACTGCATATTAATGACGAAAGGGGGGCGCAAAAGTACAACTTTCAAAGAAGTTACATCATAGCCCAGCAGTTATTACCCAGCAGATTCAGACCACGTGTCAAACTACTGTTCAGATTCACTCTCATTAGTGGGCCACGTGTAAAGTGTCCACTTACAATGAGTTTCATCAGAAGCCAAAAATTCAAATTCTGAAACCCAGACTCTGATGTCTTCAGAAGCTGAACGTACTTCAGACTCTCAAAAGTGAGATTCTAATAAGTCTTAGCTTCTGATGAACTTCAGATTCTTAGTTTCTATTCAGAGTCAAGCTGATTTTTCAGAGATGAAATGCATGTTCAGATTCTTTTTAATAAAATCAAATCTATCTTCTGCTAGGGGTTTTGTAAATATATCAGCCCACTGATGATCAGTATCAATGAATTGAATATCCAAAACACCCTTCTGAACATAATCTCTAATAAAATGATGTTTAATTTCAATATGTTTGGCTCTTGAATGTAGAATTGGATTTTTAGACAAACAAATAGCAGCAATATTATCACAAAAGATAGGAATGTTGTTTTCATGAATCTGATAGTCTTCCAACTGATGTTTCATCCAGAGTAGTTGTGTGCAACAACTTGCAGCTGAAATGTATTCTGCTTCTGATTTAGAGAATTCCTTTCAAAGAGTGGCATTAGTAGAACCAAATATAATATCATCCACATATATTTGAACAATTAAGATGTCTTTCTTAAGTGTCTTTCTGAACAGTGTAGTGTCAACTTGTCCTCTTACAAAATCATTTTTAAGTAAGAAATTACTCAGTCTCTCATACCAAGCTCTAGGAGCTTATTTCAGACCATACAGTGATTTCTTAAGCTTAAAAACAAAGTCTGGATGTTTTAAATCTTCAAAACCATGTGTTTGTTTTACATACACTTCTTCAGAGATGACTCCATTTAGAAAAGCACTCTTAACATCCATTTGATATAATATGATATTATCATTTACTGCATAGGAAAGAAGTAACCTGATTGCTTCCAATCTTGCAACTGGAGAAAATGTTTCAGTGTAATCAATTCCTTCCCGTTGACTGTAGCCTTGAGCAACAAGTCTAACTTTATTTCTGACTACCTCTCCTTGTTCATTCAGTTTGTTTCTGAACACCCATTTTGTTCCAATAATGTTCTTGTGATTTGGTTTTGCAACTAAATCTCAAACATCATTTCTTTGAAACTGATTGAGTTCTTCTTGCATAGCCACAATCCATCCATCATCAGAAAGTGCTTCATCAACTGTTGTAGGTTCAATCATTGACAGTAATCCAAGCAAAGAGTCATTCTGTCTGAATGTTGATCTTGCCTTTCTTGGACTATCCTTGTTTTCAATGATTAACTCTTCAGGATGTGAAGACTTTTACTTGAAGGTGTTTTTGGGTGGATTTGCTTGTTGAGATTCATTAAGACCTTGTTCAGAAACATCTTGATCTTGACTAGCTTCAGGAGGAGTGTCAGCTTCTGAGAGGTTTTCAGCTTCTAGAAGGATTTCAGCTTCCGACCTTTCCTCAGACTTAGAAATATGATCAGGTTCTGAAGTATCCTCTGAAAGCTGACTTATCTGGAAAACTCTCAACTAGCTCTGATATTTTATTATCAGGTTTCTCGTCATCAAATCTAATGTGCATTGATTCTTCAACAACATGTGTTTCTGAATTATACACTCTGTATGCTTTAGATCTCTCAGAGTATCCTAAAAAGATACCATTGTGAGCCTTAGCATCAAATTTCTTTAGATATACTTTATTGTTTAGAATGTAACATGTACATCCAAACTGATGAAAATAAGAAATGCTTGGCTTTCTTCCTTTGAATAACTCATACTGTTTTATTCAGAATTGGTCTAATATTGATTATGTGCTGAATATAACATGTTGTGTTAACAACTTCTGCCCAGAAATACTTTGCAATGTTAGATTCATGAATCATGGTTCTGGCCATTTCTTGCAAAGATCTATTCTTTCTCTCTACAACTCCATTTTGTTGTGGAGTTCTAGGAGAAGAGAACTCATGGAGAATTCCATGTTCTTCACAAAAAGTTTCAAAAGGTTCATTTTCAAATTCACCACCATGATCACTTCTAACTTTCAAAATTTTCAATTCATTTTCAGTTTGTACTTACTTGTAGAAATTGTTGAACTCATCATATGTTTCATTCTTGGTTATCAGGAATTTAACCCAAGTCTACCTACTGTAATCATCAACAATTACCAATTCATACTTCTTCCCATTGATTGATGCTGTGCCAACAGGACCAAACAAATCAATGTGAAGTAGTTCTAAGGGTCTGGAGGTAGAAACAATGTTTTGGATTTAAAAGAAGTTTTAGCAATTTTTCCTTTCTGGCATGCTCCACAAAGAGCATTTGAGTGATAGTCAATGTCTGGTAAGCCTATGACCAGTTGTAACTTGCTAAACTTAGAGATGAGTCTCAAGTTAGCATGTCCCAACCTTTTATGCCATACCTATTTCTCATCACTCACTGACAGAAGACAAACTACCTTCTGATCAACCAGTTCTGAAAAATCAATCTTATACACATTGTTCTTTCTCTTTCCCTTGAACACAAGAGATTTATCTTTGTTGTTGATTACAGTGCAAGTGTTCTTATCAAACAAGACATCATACCGATTGTCACAAAATTGACTTATGCTAAGTAGGTTATGTATAAGTCCATCTACCAACCAAACATTATTAATTGAAATTGAAGAATTACCTATCTTACCAGTACCAATGATCTTGCCTTTCTGGTTTCCTCTAAATCCCATAGTTCCTCCCTCTTTCATGGTCAGGGTTTGGAACATAGACCTTTCTCCTATCATGTGACTCGAGCAACCACTATCCAGGTACCATGACTTCTCCTTTTCTTTGGCTTTTAAGCATATATGCAACAAACATGATTTCAGACTTAGGTACCCATATTTTTATGGTCCTCTTTGGTTAGTTCTGAAAGGATATGACTTCTTTTGTACTTTTTGTCTAACATTCTGAGATTTAAAAGGTTTTGCATACAATGGTTTCTTATCTTTTGAAGATTTTGCAAACACAGTCTTTTGAAGATGTGAGTCTGAATTTTTTAGAGTCTGAGACTTGCTTGTCTTAGGTTTTGACCTCTTCAGACTCTGAACCTTTTTAGGTTTAGAATCTGTTTTCCTAATAATCTTAGACTTAGAACCTTTTGGTTTAGATTTAGGCAAAGATTTAGATTCTGCCTTCATCTTTTCCTTAGGTTCAGAAGTTTTGGATTCTGAGTTGTTCAGAACTTCAGGTTCAGCAGTCTCAGTATCTGTTAATTCAGTTTCTCAAAAGTGTTAGATGCAGATACAAAACACACCTCAGTGGCTTTCAAAATATCTCCAAAACAGGATGGTATGTTTGTTTTTATTGAATGATTGAATGGATCATTTTTTAAACCAATACCTTCTCCCTTATTTCAGTTAATATTGTAAATCATAGAAGCAACTTTACTCCTGTTGATTCCAGTTAAGATGAACTCCTGAAGTGCAATTTCTTGCTCACTTGGAACTTCATCAGGTTTCTTATGAGTCATTTCTCTGAGTTCTCTAACTTCTTCATCAATCTCATTAATGTGATTTTGAAGTTACAGATTCTCATCAGCCAGCAAGTTATATTTCTTTTTCAAAGATTTTAATTAAATCAACTTGCTTTTGAGATGATTCATAAAATCCTTAACTGTATAAACAAGCTCAGAATGAGTAAGTTCAGAATATACCTCATCTTCATCCTCAGAGTCTGAACCTGACTCTGTATCAGAAAATGCTATTGCCACTAAAGCTAGATTAGCTTCTTCTTCATCTTCCTTCCCAGATTCAGATTCATTATTAAGATCATCCCATGTTGTCATAAGACTTTTCTTGAGCTTGTTTCTGAAGTTGCTTGATTTTGAGCTGGTCTTCTTGTATTTCTCCTTTGATTTGTCCTCTGTAGCTCAGGACAGTCAACTATGAAATGACTAGTCTTTTTGAAGTTGAAGCAACCCTTCTGATCTTCCTTCTTGGAACTAGATACTTTGAAGTTACTGCTCCTGTTAGAAGATTTCTTTTGTCTTTTCATCAAGTACTGAAATCTTTTATAAAGCATTTCTTGCTCCTCAGCTTCTGAATCTTCTTCAGAACTTCCCTCAGGAGATTCTTCATCAGATTCTATAGCTTTTAGATCTTTTGATGATTTTCCTTTAGATTTAAGTGCTATAGACTTAGACTTTCTAACAGGTACATCTTCATTGAGTCCTAGTTCATGCACTTTGAGAGAGCTGATAAGATCTTCAATACTGAGAATATTTAGATCTTTAGCTTCCTCAATGGAAGTTGGACTGTAGATCTTACCTTTTAGGCCTTTAGGCCCCACGAACAAGGGCTTGTACCCCTAGAATCAGGCTGGGCGCCCTCCAGAAAGGTACAAGGCCCACCTGACAGTCACATGATTTTGGGGGCCCAAAATCATGGCTGGATAGGCCCATATTGGGACTATAAATAGAACCTTGGATCAATCCCAAGGGAGGACCCCGAGTTTTTCTAAGAACAGTGGCGCTAGAAGGAGGGGCGATCCTCCAGAACCCAGACGGCCATCATTCACTTTCTCGATCATCCTCTTCCCATTTCCACACCTCTCTCTCTCTCCTCACAACCGCCGATCCAAAATGTCTCCGCCGGAACCACCACCGCAACTCGCCGATCCAACTCCTCTCCTCGAAGACCAATCCTGGCACCTCCTCCCTCTCCTCCTCCAGATCCGCCATCCCGTCGACGCCGAGTATCTATCCCTTCGTTGCCGCTTCTTCAACGCTTCGCCGGATTTCATCCGTTACGTTGCTTCACTTCCTGATTCTCCTCTCTCCATTAACAGTAACGGATGTCTAACTCCTTCCGTTGAAGCTGTTTTCGCCATGGCTAGGTTTTTCTCGTTTCAGTTCGCAAATTCAACTCCGTTTCAATCCCGTAAACGCAAGTCAATTTGCTCAATCACTGAAGGTGGAAGAGATCCGAAACAACTTGCAATTGGTGATAAAGTTCCAGAAATTTTCGTTAAGGATTAATTTCGTGATCTGAACTTAGGGAGAAATTGGTGATGAGTGCTTCTGCTCCCTGTACTACTTATCTTCTGTCAACTATTCATTCTGATTCAGTTTTTATTTTCGGGATCCCTTTTTCTGACTGCTGCATGTTTTTACATGTTAACTTCTTATTTTTCTAATATTGTTGGTTGTTTGATCGTTTTATGGTTATTATTTGAATGATGTGTTGGCATATTGTATGTCTAACAGAAATTTGATTATGTTACACTTTTTAGTTTGTCCATAATTTACATATATACTTGGCTTATCTTGTTTTATAAAACCTGGTTCTACCCAGTTGGTTTTCTAAACCTGGCATATTATTTACGTAAATGTACATGTAACTACAAAACCTGGTTCTACCCAGTTGGTTTTCTAAACCTTGAACCTCCCCTAATTGGTTCAAGGACTGCTCTAGTTTTCAAAAAGTTTAGGGTATAAAAATTTGTAATTAAACATTTTGTGATCCATATTATTGTTGGTTCAGCTATGGAAATATGGCTCTGTTCTACCATGGACTCAACCAGACAGAACTTGCCCTTCGCCATATGTCCCGTGCTTTGCTCTTGTTAAGTTTGTCATCAGGTCCAGATCATCCTGATGTTGCAGCAACTTTCATAAATGTTGCAATGATGTATCAAGATATAGGGAAGATGAATTTGTTAAAATAATCATGAATTATGGTTGTTTTTGAATAACGTGTGAAGTTCACAGTGGTCATAGCACAATTCAAATCTTAAGGGTTTGTCTGCACATGGATCCAAGTTGAAGGGTGTAAGTTGCAGTTTGCCCAATATTTTATATGCACTGCCTTGGATATGTCTTTGTTAACATTGTGTTGTTTTTGTGTTAGTATCATGGTTAGACAAATCATGCCAGTTTAAGTTTATAAACGGACTCTCCTGCTAGCAACCCATCTTTTCATTTATCAGGGAGTAATGGAAAACCAGAAGCAATTCTCTATGGTGGTGTTGCTGTATTTCTTTTTCTTTGGGGTAGCTTAAATTGTCTATCATATGGCTACATGACAATCTTGCACATTCGATGGAAATTGGTTCCACTGAATCAACGTCTTCTGCAGGCTGTGTCGTATCCCTATTGTTGCTAAGCTACAATTTGGTCATCTTTATCAAGATTCTTCATATTTCCATCTTTGTTTGATAATTAGCATCTGCTTTTTCAGTTTCTGAGTTTTCTGTGTGAGTTTTTGTTGTTCTGTAGCAGGAGCGAGTATGAAGCATCATGATTTCCGGTGAGATACGAAGTGTCGCACTTTAAAGACTTGAAGTAAAAGGTGGTGACATAATCCGGCAATATCCGGAGACAAAATGAAGCTTGGACTCGCCAAACCCCAGTGAGGGTTGCACACCTAATTCCTTAACCCTAAAAGACAGGGCTCTAAGACGTCGTGTGCTAAAATGAGATCGCCGCCTAATTCCTTAACCCCAAAAGGGGCTCTAAGACGTCGCGAGCAGAAAATGAAATCGCCGCCTAATTCCTTAACCCCAAAAGGGGCTCTAAGACGTCGCGAGCAGAAAATGAAATCGCCGCCTAATTCCTTAACCCCAAAAGGGGCTCTAAGACGTCGCGAGCAGAAAATGAAATCGCCGCCTAATTCCTTAACCCCAAAAGGGGCTCTAAGACGTCGCGAGCAGAAAAAGAGATCGCCGCCTAATTCCTTAACCCCAAAAGGGGCTCTAAGACGTCGCGAGCAGAAAAAGAGATCGCCGCCTAATTCCTTAACCCCAAAAGGGGCTCTAAGACGTCGCGAGCAGAAAAAGAGATCGCCGCCTAATTCCTTAACCCCAAAAGGGGCTCTAAGACGTCGCGTGCTAAAAACTCTTGTTAGGGCTAGCACCCGTGCTGGGCTAGCACCCATGTTAGGGCTAGCACCCACGTTGGGCTAGCACCTATGCTGGGCGAGCACCCATGTTAGGGCTAGCACCCATGTTGGGCTACCACCCGTGTTGGGCTAGCACCTGCGTTGGGCTAGCACCTCGTGATTTAAAATTTTTTACATAGTTTCACAACCAGTAAGTCTCACTTGTTGGGCAAGAAGTCATATACAAATAATTCCCGGGCAACAGTTTAATCACTTCGCCTTGTCCCAAAGCTCGTGCTTGTTGGGCTGTGGCTGTAAATAATTCTCAATGTTGTTACGAAACGAACGCTAATAACGACCGCCGCCTAAGAGATGCTTTCTAAAATGAATAAATTTGAGGGTAAAGGGAACAGACGAGAAGTTTAAAGAAAAGAATGTATCATACTCCCGTGCTGGGCTAGCACCCATGTTGGGCTAGCCCCCATGTTAGGGCTAGCACCCGTGCTGGGCTAGCACCTATGCTGGGCGAGCGCCCATGTTGGGCTAGCCCTCATGTTAGGGCTAGCACCCGTGCTGGGCTAGCACCTATGTTGGGCTAGCACCCCATGTTGGGCTAGCACCCCATGTTAGGGCTAGCACCCGTGCTGGGCTAGCACCTATGCTGGGCGAGCGCCCATGTCGGGCTAGCCCCCATGTTAGGGCTAGCACCCGTGCTGGGCTAGCACCTATGTTGGGCTAGCACCCCATGTTAGGGCTAGCACCCGTGCTGGGCTAGCACCTATGTTGGGCTAGCACCCCATGTTGGGCTAGCACCCACGTTGGGCTAGCACCTATGCTGGGCTAGCACCTATGTTGGGCTAGCACCCCATGTTGGGCTAGCACCCCATGTTAGGCTAGCAGTTTAATCACTTCGCCTTGTCCCAAAGCTCGTGCTTGTTGGGCTGTGGACTGTAGATCTTACCTTTTAGGCCTTTAGGCCCCACGAACAAGGGCTTGTACCCCTAGAATCAGGCTGGGCGCCCTCCAGAAAGGTACAAGGCCCACCTGACAGTCACATGATTTTGGGGGCCCAAAATCATGGCTTGATAGGCCCATATTGGGACTATAAATAGAACCTTGGATCAATCCCAAGGGAGGACCCCGAGTTTTTCTAAGAACAGAAGTTACTTTAGGTCTCCATTTAGATGCTAGACTTCTGAGGATCTTGTTCACATGGTCAGCAGTTGAGTAACTCTTTTTCAGAATCTGAAGTCCAGATACCATAGTCTGAAACCTTGAGAACATAGTCTCAATGTTTTAATCCTTCTTCATCTTGAACAACTCATACTGTTGAACCAGAAGGTTAGCCTTGGCTTCTCTAACTTTCTTGTTTCCTTCATAGTTAGTGCACAAGGATGTCAATATGGCCTTTGCAGTAGCTTTATCACTCAGCTTCAAGTATTCATTGTGAGGTAGAGAGTCCACAATAATACCTCTTACTTTGTGATGCTTCCTGTAGATCTTTCTTTCAGCATCAATAAGGCTTTTTCTATCAATGGCTACTCCTTCTTCATCAACTGGTATAGTTATACCATCTTCAATGATATCCCAAAGGCTACCATCTATTCCAATGATATGACTATACATCTTGCTTTTCCACCATGAATTTAGGATCACCAGTAGACATAAAAGGTCTATGATGTGAGTGTGCTTGCTTGTCATCTGTACCATAATCATATGATATAGCAGCGCGACCACTTCCTTGTGAGGATTCACCAGAAGACATGTTTTTCTCAGGATTTTGTATACTCACTGTTAGGTGATTGAATATCAAAACCGAAGCTCTGATACCAACTTAAGGTGAGAAAAACACAAGAAGGGGGGGTTGAATTGTGTTGGCTTTTTCTTCTCAAAAACATGAGTTAGTTCAGCTTCTGATTGGGATCAGAGTCTGAAGCTAACTTCAGAGTTGAAATGCAACGGATATAAAGTAAATGAGAGAGAGAGAGACAAAGACACAAGCATTTATCATGGTTCGTTCCACAACCCGAAAGTAGTCCAGGCCCCATGTTACTTACAAGAGATTTTTCACTATAATCCAAATAGTTACAAATGCTCAAGCACACAAGCAAGAGACTTCCAAATGCTCAAACACACAGTAAGAGACTTCTAATTGCTCAAGCACACAAGCAAGAGACGTCTAATTACTCAAGCACAAAAGCAAGAGACTTCTAATCAAACAGAGTTACAAATAAGAATGAGAAAGTTTGAAAGAATTTCTAAGTTATTGATGAGTATTGAATTTGGCAGAGTATTGGCACTGTTCGAAAATTGCAGAGTCTTGTTATATTCTTCTTCAAGTCTTTAGTCCTTTTATAAAGGGATAGAGAGACGTTGAGAAGATGCCAGATCATCAATAGAGTTGTTTGAATTGAAGCTTGATCCAACGTTGATTTTTTCCTTGATTTGGTATGCGAACCATGAAGAATAACGTTTGAATCCTTTCCTAAAAATGGATTGGATGTTCTGTCCAAGGAGACAAAGTTGCAGAGGTCGTTCTGACTCTAAGGATGTTGTAGAGGTCGTGGTCGTATTTTGTCCTTTTGACAGTGACATCAGTTGACTTCTGAGTTTCCTTCAGACTTCAGACTTTAGACTTCAGACTCCAGTCTTCAGACTCCAATCTTCAGACTCCAATCTTCAGACTCCAGTCTTTAGACTCCAATCTTTAGACTCCAATCTTCAGACTCCAGTCTTCAAACTCCAATCTTCAGACTCCATTCTTCAGACTCCAGTCTTCAGATTCTGACTTGATACCCAAGCTTCAATATTTTCCTTTGCTCTTAACTTGATCTTTCAGAACTACAAATAGATACATGATTTTTAAGTATATGGTCCTGCATACTTAGAACAAGCATTAGCATATCCAATTTTCTTTTTAACACTTTGTTATCATCAAAACTCAAAAGGGATTTATTCATACATTTTATTCCAACAAAGTCCTCCCTAAGTGGGTTGATAAAAACCTCCTACAACGAGGTCCTCCCTAAGTAGTGGGTTGATAAAAACCTCCTACAACGAGGTCCTCCCCAAGTGGGTTGATAAAAAACTCCTACAACAAGATCCTCCCCAAGTGGGATGATAAAAAACTCCTACAACAAGGTCCTCCCTAAGTGGGTTGATAAAAAAACTCCTCAAAGACGAGGGGGTGCTTAAACTGTGTCTCAAAACAGAAAACGCCATAAATTTGGTCAGCCCCGCTAAAGGCGTCGCCTCAAAGAACTTCTAGAAGTATCTAGAACGCTGTAAACATGACTTAGGGCCAAGGTTACTTAGGGCATATGTCACTAAAAACCAAGCCCAAGAAATGCTATAAATAACCCCCTTGAGAGCATTCTCAAGGCATGACCTAAACAGTTCTAAACCTTAGTTTTAGATATTGTACTCACTGCAAGTACATGAACATACTCTTCAATTTGATATTAGGAATGTTAAAATGAATGATTAGAAAGCATCTAAATTTTATCGTAAAATGACTAAAGGTTAAGACAAAAATGAATGATTATATGTGACTGGGTTTTGCGTAGCACCGCTAAGCAACACTGAAGTTTGGTTTTTTACATCAACAAAAACATGGTTCAACTGAAGTTTGTACTGAACTTTCACTCTAATTTTCCTAGAAGCTTTAGAAGTTTACATTATGACTGTAGTGGAACAATGTGTTCAAAAATCTAATTTGAAGCAGTTTTTGGTTTTTTTCGAGGTTCTGTATAATATATGAAGCTCAGTAAGAAACATATAATAGTTCTCAACTCTTTAAAAGACACATAATGGTCCGCAGCGGCTAAGCAAGAGGCTCGCCGGCGGCCACTTGAAACTCGCTAACTAACTCTCTAACCAATCTTTTCAATCACTCTAACTAATTATACTGTAATAAATATGTCCTTTGCTGCCGTAGTTGCAGCATATGTGTTACATCTTCTTTGTGTCTGTTCTGATTTTCTCTTTATCGGTAGCAGTTGCTTGCCTTTTCTCCATTCAGTTATGTTCCGGATAGTTCACATCTTCCATAACAGATCTCATATCACCGACCACATCATAAGAACAGTCTCTTTGAGCTCGGTTAGAACCTAAAAAATGTATTTGTCTAACTGAGTTTCAGCACATGACAGGTGGAATTAAAAATTTATTAATGTTCCTTTCACCTAAAAAGATCGTTAGTTTATGACAATTGACAATACTGATATAGACTTACAGCAGAGTAATTGCAGAGGAATACTAGAATGATAAAAATAATATAATGTCAATGAAACATTATTAGAAAAGGGAAATGCTAACATTACAAGGTTGCGTTACTAAGGTCTTATCTGTTTTTGCATGAAGAGAATGTTATGAAAGCTTATTAGGACAGGATTTTCCTGGGAAGGAAATAAAAAAGATTTATTTATGAGATATTGTACAAGGTAGTTTGAAGCATTTCAATGATTGTTTGGACTGCATATCCCCCAAAAATTTGTCATTTCAAACAGAAGGGTGATTCTACAATTGACAGTGTTTAGATATACCAGTAACTATATAAAAATCCACCCGAGGATCATAATTCATAGTACATTGATATTTTTGATTAAATCTTTTCAAATAGTAAAAAAGAAGAGCGACAAAATTCTAAAATTCACCTCTGTCGGTAAAGACTCAAAATTAAGCGACAACATCCTAACAGAGGTAAGTCATCAAAATTAAGTGAAAAATATTTGAGAAATCTTTTTTTTTTTTAACAAGCCAAATAAAACATGTTTGCCATCGACGCCCACTGATCCACACAACTCAAACAACCTCCTAAACCGCTCCTTGAAATAAATACTGGTCCTTAAAAAATCTTACAACATTTTTTTAAAAACTTAGAGGACTGATTAATGCGAAGGGACCAATCCCACCGTCTACATTTGGGGGCAGGGGCATTTAAAAAATAAAGATTGCATGTATTGTTCAGAATTCTAAGGATAAATACTACCCATGACTGTAAAATCATGTAAGAGAAAAAGTAAAATACAAACATTGAGACGACTAAAAACAAAGTGAAAATCCTATTTTCTTCTACTTCGTACAATAAAGAGGGGTGATTTATGGTCAAATTTTGAACCGAAATCATCCATCGTTTTTTGTGAAAAAGTTGCAAACATTGTGGAAAAAGATTAAGCTTCAGTGTTATTGGTGGATGAAATAATAATACATTACCTTTTTTATTTCGATTACCATTTTTTGAGGATTCATCCTCGCCATTGCTTGTTATTAGCCTATTAGATGATTTTCTTTTCCTGTTCATGTTATCTCAGACAATATATTGACTTTTTGTATCTCTTTGTAATCTTATCTGGCACAACTTGTACCGGAAAGATTACCGTTAATGACATTCCATTTTCTCTTAAAAATAAATAATGTTTGTCTTTTATAATCTATTTACCCAATTTACATTTTTGTTGCTATCACTTTTTTTAGGGGATGCGAAAATTGTGATTCACTTATTCTTGGGTAGCTACTTATTTGGAATGCTTTTGGATTTTAATGCATCAATGGTTTGGTATTTTTTCGGTGAGCCATTTTTGTTTGTTGAATCACAATCTTCATTTAAGTGCTCTCTGGCCATTACGGACCAAGATGTTTGTTGTGCGGCTTGCTATTGTGTGGGTAATTTGAAAAGAAAGGAATAATCACTGTTTTAAGCAAAAGGAAGAATCTATTGCTCAATTGCGGGAAAGAGTTAAGTTATTATCGTTCTGGTGGTTGAAAGTTAAATATCCTTGTTTAGCTTTTAATTTTCACAACTGGTGGCTTAATACGTTAATTGTGGCATGTTTAACCTTGTTCGTGTTATTTTTGTAAGACTCACTTGTTCAATCCTACTACTTCTTGTACCAAGGAGAACAATTTTCATGGTATATAAATTTGATTTTAGCTTGTTAAAATAAAAATTACTAATAATATTTTCACACTTTATGTTCTGGATATAGCAAACTCAATAAGGCCCATTTACTTAGGGCCATTTACTCGCAACACACCCCTCCCCGCGAGGGGGGTGCTTGGAGCAACAGAGACTCTTTCAGACTGAATAGTAACATCTCTCCCTCGTTCCCGCGAATCTTGCTCGACGGTTACTATTCCCACGAATCCGTGACCGCGGAGCCACACGTGTGCCCTACAACGGCACCTGCAACACCCACCTCTATATAAAGGGGACACTCTACAATCCCCAAGGTTAGAATCTCTTCACTCTCTAAACCCCCATTCTGATCTCAACTCAAAGGAAATAAACCACCGTCTCAAAACTGCACCGTTAGTTACCTTCTGAACAGGTACGATCAGTTGCGCTATCTGTGGGGATCACAAGCTATCCCCGTTTTTTTAACCACAAAAAACCAAAGCTTTCAAACAATCTATATATATTCATACCATGACTACCAACGATGCTAGCTTAAACATCAGGAGTGAAGTCCACCGCGTCTACCGCGACGGACAGACCACCTACAAAGTCCATAGTTATCTGTCCCACTTCCACGGTGGAATCTATAAGGGTTCAAGCATCCCTGCAGGCCTTTGATGCTCAATCTTCACATGTTGGCACACAATGCACCGTGCTACAAACTCAGCAATGTCGCTCTTCATACCAGGCCACCAATAATCTCCCTTCAGGTCTTGGTACATCTTGGTGGCACCCGGATGAATGCTAAAACTGCCCTTATGGGCTTCTTCCAAGATTAACCTCTTCAGGTTTGCATCATTTGGAACACAAATCCTACCGTCGAACAACAATGTGCCATCTGATGCCATAGAAAATTCTGATTGACCAATTCTATTATGGAGGTCTATATCCAAACTCTGAGCTTGTGCGATTCTAGACCGTAAGTCGCACAAGATTTCCTATCTAATCAACAGGATACCACCGTCTACCTCAGAGACATCGAGGTTAAGATCTTTGAATTTCTCACACAGATTACAAGTATGCATCATTACCTCTGCTTTAACCGAGGCCTTCCGACTTAAAGTGTTAGCCACTACGTTTGCCTTCCCTGGGTGATACTTCAAGTCAAAGTCGAAGTCTTTCAAATATTCCATCCACCTTCTCCGCCTCATGTTCAGTTCTCGTTGGTTAAACAAATACTTCAAGCTTTTATGGTTACTGAACAAATCAAACTGCGCACCATATAAATGATGTCTCCACACCTTCAATGCAAAGACGATGGCTGCCAACTCAAGATCATGAGTGGGATAATTCTCTTCATGGGTCTTAAGTTGTCTATAAGCACATGCTATCACCTTCTCTCCTTGCATGAGTACACTACCTAGACCCTTAGACGATGCGTCACAGAAAACGATGTATCGCTTCTCCGAATCCAGTATAGCTAACATTGGGGCCTTAGTCAATTTCTTCTTCAAATTTCTAAAACTCTTCTCGCATTCTTCATCCCAAATAAAGGGCGCATCTTTCCTGGTGACACGCGTCAAAGGTAAAGCAATCTAGGAACACTTAATAATGAATCTTCGGTAGTAACCTGTTAAGCCCAAGAAACTTCTAACTTCGGCTAAGTTCATGGGCCTACTCCAATTGAGAACAACTTCAACCTTGGACGGATCCATTGTTACTCTTCCCTGGAAAATGACATGTCCCAAAAACTTAACTTCTGATAACCAAAATTCACACTTACTGAATTTGGCATACAATTGCTTTTCCCTGAGAACATTCAAAACGATCCTCAGGTGTTGGGCATGCTTCTAAGGGTCCTTGGAATAGATCAGGATGTCGTCAATGAAGATCACCACAAACTGATCCAGGTAAGGTTGAAAAATTATGTTCATATAATCCATAAACACGGCTGGGGAATTAGTTACACCGAAAGGCATAACTAGAAATTCATAATGTCTGTAGCGTGTCTTGAACACCGTTTTATACACAGTCTCATACTACCATCCTTCTTTTTAACTAATAAAACCGGTGCACCCCAAGGATATACACTGGGTCTAATGAAATGCTTCTGGATTAACTCCTCCAGTTGAGACTTCAATTCTTTGAGTTTGGAAGGTGACATTCTGTACGGCGCCACCGACACTGGCTTCGCTCCAGGAATAAGATCAATAGAAAACTCAACTTCCCTTTCTGGGGGTAGACTAGACACATCAGGTGGAAAAACGTCAGGATATTCATTGACAATTGGAATGTCACTTGGACTTAGCTCTGGCTCTGAAGTCACGGTAAGCATAAGATAGAAGCCCTTATCCTCAGGACAAATAAACTAAATCATCTGATGTGTGTGGTTGATCAACTCCGACAAAGCTACTCCTTCAGCCGTATTACTAGTAGGCATGTAAATGCTCTTCCCAGAACACCCAATGTACACATGGTTAGCAGAGAGCCAATCCATGCCTTGAATCACATCAAGTTGCTTCATGGGAAGACACACTAAATCTATATAGTATGTCTTGCTGGATACGGTGATAGGACAGTTTTCACAAACATAACTTGCCACGATTCCGCCATCTGTGGTAATAGATACCGTCATGGAAGGAATCAATGGTGACAAATGTAGTTGCAGTGTGTCGCGTCGAATTTCGGATGTCAAGCTATTGGGAAGCTTTGAATCACTAAATTTAAATCACGACTGAACTTTTAATTTTCGGGGAAAAAGGAAAAAAGTTCTAAATTACCTTGAGAAAAGATTTTAGGTTCGAAAGTCGATTATGCGAGGGGAAGGTATTAGCACCCCTCACATCCGTTGTACTCAACGGGAACCTCTTAGTCGGCTTAGGCTTAAAATGTTTCGATGTTTTACTTGCGTGTTTAAACATATATAAAAGAAAATATAAAAAACATAATGCGAGATGAAGAAAGAGATAAAAACGAACGAAAGGGAAAAACAGGTTTTTTATTAATGGGCTTGACAAGATGTCGATCTTGCTCCTACGTATCTCCCGGTAGTCGGAGAATTCAAATCGTACGTAGTTCTTTGTTAGGAAAAAAATTTGTTTGTTGGTTCGTTTTAAATAAAAAAAGATTTGAAAACGCACAAGGGCGTAAAACGTTTAAATGATAAAGGAGACAAGCACACATTAAGGCGATAAACTCGCACAAGGCGTAAGACGAACGCACATTAAGGCGATAAACTCGCACAAGGCGTAAAAGTTGAAAGAAATGCGCAAAGGTATGAAAAGTTCGTATTAACCACAAGGGCCAAAATTGGTGAGTTGGATTTGTTTTATGCTTCGCTTTGAAAATAGAATGACGATTGTCCGAGCAACGAGACATACGTCAAGCATTCGTACAATCGGGGAAATGGAGAGACATACGTCAAACCACCCTTTTTCATTCAAGTTTTGTTTGAATTTGAGAAAACGTATTTTTGGGGAATCTAGAAAAGAATGACGATCGTCTAAGCAACGAGACATACGTCAAGTGTTTATCCAATCGGGGAAAGGAGAGACATACGTCAAACCACCCTTTTTCATTCAATTTTTGCTTGAATTTTAAGAAAATGTATTAACTATCAAAACACTCGGTTTAGAACTCAAATAAAAAGTTTTAATTGCTCAAATTAGTTGTTGCAACCTAATGAACAAGCTTGTTGTTCAATATATTGAAAAAAAGAAAGAAAATGTTTTTGTTGTTTTCATTGATTTTTACTTGGAGTTAAAAAGAAATTAAGTGCGATAAAATAAACTAAACGCGGGGGAATTAAAAACGATGTTGGATCAAAATGAAAAAATCCCTTTTTCTTGGATTATGAATTAAACTATGAAAAATAAAAAAATAATGCAATGCATATTTATATTTACTTTGTTTCTAAATGTATATTCAAATGACATAAAAAATGCAAAATAAAATGAACAAAATAGAAATAAAAAATAAAATGCATGAGATGATGTGATAAGTAAATAAATGAGATGTTAAAAATAAAAGAACAAATAAAAGGAAATAATAATAAAAAGGAAAATAAAATTGCAAAGAAAAAAAAATAAAAGAAATAAAATAGGGAGGTGTAAAAATAAAACTGGGGGGTGCAGGAAGTGAAAAAACAGATCAGATTTAAGAAAACAGGCCCAAAATGCATTGGGCCAGCGTGATTTGATCTGGGCCGTCTGACTAATCAGAGGGCCCTGATCTGATCACAAGGGGAAGTAACCAGAGCCATCTGATTTTAAATCAGAGGGCCAGAGGGGCGAGGGTGCACGCTAACGCGTACACCCACGCACACTGAATCAGGGAGGAGTATATATACTCACTTCCTTCACAAATTTTCATTTCACACTCTTCTTTCTCTCACTTCTCCCTCTCTCTAAAAAATCGTTCCTCTCTCATCTCTCTCCCCTCTCTCTTCTAACCTGGCCGCCGGTGAGTTTCCGGCGTGGTGGTCGCCGGCCTAGGCGGCGGCGCCACCGCGCCGGAGAGAAAAACTTCCCCCTTTTTTAAAAAAAAACCATTTTTTCCATATCCTTTCTTCTCCTCTTCCCTAATCCGAGCTTATTTTTTCCAAAATCCTTTTAAAAAAGTCTAGATCTAGGTTTCAAAACAAAACAAAAAAACTACCTTTTTCCTTCTCTTTGTGATTCGGTTTTGCTGGCTTTGTTCTTGTGCGTGTTTGTGCGTTCTGGTTTTGTGCGTGTGTTTGTGGTGGTGTGCACGTGTGTTTGTGCAGGTTTTGTGCGTGTTGCTTGTGTTTGGGCTGTGAGGGTTACGGTTTTGTGGTGGTGTGCGTGTGTATGGTGTATCTGGGTCGTGTTGCTTGTGTTTGGGCTGTGAGGGTTGCTGCGTGCGTGTGAGTGCTGGTGGGTTGTTTTGTGTGTGGTGCTTTGGCCGTGGGGGGGTTGTTTGTGTTTTTCTGGGTTGGTTGTGAGTTTATGTTGGGTCGTGTGGTTTTGCTACTGTTTGCAAGTTTTGCTGCTGTTTGTGTTTTGATTATGTTAAAAAAAACTCTTGTCTGATTCCCCCTTTCTTTTTCTTTTTTCTGAGTTTTTGGTCTCTGTTATATAGAGGTTTTTGAGCTGCTTGTTGACTCAAAAGATTAACTTGAAAAGCTGGATTTTCTGCAGATCTTGGATTAAATTTTTGGCAAACATTAATGGGGAAGTGACTTGGTGTGATCTTTGGTTGATTTTGTGAGGATTTTGGAGGATTTGGATAGAATGAAATGATGAAAAATCCAGCAAAAGGGGCGCTGCAGCAGTGTGTTTTTTGTTGACCTTGGACCAAAAAATAAAAAATAAAAATGATAATAATAATAGTAATAAATAATAATAATGATAATAAAAAAGGAAATAAATAAATGGTGATAATAGTAATAATAAAATTAATGATAATAAAAACTGAAATTAAAAGTAAAGATAAAACGTAATAAAAATAAAATAAATAAACGAGATAAAAATTGACATGAGGTATTTTAAAATACCTCCCTGCCGAAATTTCGTCTGAAACGACGAAAATTCTCGGCTTTTTAAAAGATGAGTAAAACGAGACGAAAATGGGTCAAAAAATGGGGTATGACACAGTGTTTCTACACATTCATACGAAATAAAGGAACAAGTTGCACCACAATTAAACAAAACACTAACTGGGTTCTGGCCAAGATAACACATATCAACTATTAAGTCTTCTCTAGCCCGAGCCTTTCTACCATTCAGAGAGTACACCCTACTCTTGCTCGTCGAAATGCCTTCGGTTGTGTCCCTACCATGCCTATTGGAGCATTCATGTAAGTAATGTCTGGGGTGTTTACACCCATAACAAGTACTCGCACCTAACATGCACTCTCCCTTATGAGTCCTTCCATACTTCTTGCAAGTAGAAAAAGATTTAGGTGAGCTGGATTGCTCTCCCTTATGTGAAATTTGTGCTCTATTTTTCATGATTAATTTGAGTATGTTAAAGCTGGTGAATTCAAGTTTTATTCATGTCAAAATTCATGGTTTGTTATATTAAATTGATAAGTTGTCAATTTTTGATGATTTTGATGGATAACAAGATAATTGACTGCAATGATTAAGTTTTTGTTGTTTATTAAGTTGCTGCCATGACTTGTTGAATTAATGAAAAGATTAAGTTGAATATGTGATTTATTGTGAATTAAGTTGTTGTTGTGTTTTGGCAAAATAGCTTAATTTGGTGAAAATGAATATGTTGATGTTGAAATGTATAAGTTGCAACTATAACTATTACAATAAGTGATTTTGATGATGTTGGGTATGAATGAAGTGTTGTTGTTGTTGTTGTTATACCATGTTTGGTTGATAAGTTGTTGGTAAAAGTGAGTTTTTAAGTTTTCGATTAATTAAGTGAAAAACCATGAGAATCCATGTTGAATTGATGTGTTGTTGTGTTTTAACTATTCCTTTTAAGTGGAATAACTATGGGTACTGTTTATACAACGATTTTGGGATAATTGGGATCGAAAATGGGATTTTTGGGAGATTTTTGAGGTCTTTCCGTAAGGGAAAACCTATTTTCTGATTGCCCAGAAAATAGGAGCTCGCTAAGCGACCATAGCAGGAACAACATGTGTTGTTCCATGCATTTTGGTCCTTTGGGGATGTTTTCGGACACCCCTGAACGTTCCTTTTGTGTTCTGTTGATGTTGTTTTAATCAATTAATGATGGAGAATGATTGCTTGCATTAGAATGTTTATAATTGGTTGTTTTGAGACGAAATTGATGAATTATGAAATAAACTTGGAGATTTATCTTGAGCCGTGAAATATACGTGTTGAGTATTTTGGAGTTGGCTGCATATTTTGGCAAATCCAATGTGTTGAATAGAAGCACCTCCATGTTTAGAACAAGTCTTCAGTTACAATAAATTGCAGTTGAAGCTGTTCAGAAGCACTTTTGGCCTTCAGAAGCAGAAAATTCCTTCAGAAGCACTGTCGCGCTTCAGAAGCTGAAAACGTGAGTCTGAAGCATCAGACGCACTGTTGCAAGTGTTGACTTTTGTTGACTTCTTCAGAAGCTGCATTTTTTTCAAGTTGTTTCTGCGCGAATCTTGGCGAGATTTATCAAGGATATATCCTCGCATATTGCTTCTAGATTGCTGGATGATTTGGTGAAGATTTAATGAAGATTTGGTTCAGTTTTATGAAAACTCCTATTTTTCTGCAGAAGCTTTCAAAGATACAATGCAATTTTATTTAGACATTCTTAATTCAGAAACAGATCAAATTTAGAAGATTGGAATCTAATTTATGCTGATTGTTTAAGGCTATATAAGGAGTGCTTTGCTGCTATTCAAGAGACAGGAATTAGAGAGTTTTTATTCAGAAATAGAGTCTTAGTGTGTAAGCTTTTTAGCTTTGTTTATGCACCACTCTGTTGAGTTGGTTTAGGTGTTTTGAGTTGTAATCACTCTAAGCCTGAAGGTACGAGTGTAGGTCATGTATTGAAGAGTGTTCTTCAAAACTGGGTAATTTGTTCAGAACTGGGTTAGTTCAGGTTTGTTTAAGTAACTGGGCTGTTACTTGAATAGGAAGTTAGTGGACTCTAATACTCAACGTGTTGGGTAGAAATCAAGCTAGGTGGAGATTGATTGCTTAGGATAGGAACTGGGGGTTAGTGTCTGAGTCTTAAGGATTAATTCCAATAGTGGATTTCCTTCCTGGATTGGTATCCCCCAGAGTAAGAGGTGTTTACTCCGAACTGGGTTAACAAACCTATGTGTTCTTTTTATTTCTGCACTTTTATTTCCTGTTGGTTATCTGCTTTTAATTGTGCTTAAGTTTCTGTTCTGAATCTGTTACTTTTAGTTCAGAACCTGTTATTCAGAACCTGTTAACTCCTAATCATTGTCCAGCCAGAAATTTCAATTGGCATCAGAGCAGGCACCCTGCCTGTGTTTTGGGTGAGTTCCAGGGGTATTTATTTCTGGCAAGTATGGATAGAGAAGGAGGCTATGTCAATGGACCACCCCTACTTGATGGCACAAATTATGAGTACTGGAAGTCCAGGATGTGTGCATTCTTGAAATCTATGGATAGCAAGACCTGGAAGGCTGTTCTGAAGGGTTGGGAACACCCAGTTGTGACTGATAAAGATGGTAAGAAGACAGCAGTTTTAAAACCAGAAGAAGACTGGACTAATAATGAAGATGCCTTGTCACATGCAAATTCCAAAACCCTGAATGCTATTTTCAATGGAGTGGATAAGAATGTTTTCAGGATGATTGTCATACCCCATTTTTTGACTTATATTTTTATGTGTTTTATCTTTTAATTATCTCATTACTTATTTTTACCTTTTATTATTTCATTCTTGTTATAGTATTTTATTTGCATTTTATCATTACCATTATTAGCATTTCCATTATCCTTAATATTATTAATGTTATTGTTATTCTATTTTTCTTTAATAATATCATTATTATTTTTTACTACTATTAGGGTTTTTATCTTAATTAATATTATTAAGTTTTTATCATTTTTTTATTTTTTGTTTTTTGTCATCATTTTCATTATTATTGTCATTTACTATTTTATTTATTTTCATTATCATTTGCATTTTTGCATTTTTCATTATCATTATTATTATTATTTATTATTATTCATTTCCCACCTTTTTATATTTAAATACAAAAAATCAAAAAAAGGGGAGTTCGCAGTGCGAAATCACCTTCGCACTGCGACCTCTGCGAAATTTTCTGCAGAATTTTATATATTGGTTTATCCTTTTTGCTTTCAACTACAATTGTTATTATTAGCATTATTACTATTATTATTGCTATTTTGTGACTGATTTGGTGCAGCAAGGCAAGAATTAATGTGACATTAAAGGTAAAAGGAAAGAAGGATTTTCTTCCAACCTATTGTAGTACCCCAATTTTGTCCTAAGCCTTTTAAAACCAAAAAATCAAAAAAAAAATCAAAGAGGGAGAAAAAAGTCAAAGTCAACAAAAGTCAACAGAAAAGTCAACATTTCAAAAATGCTGACTTCGCACTGCGAAGCTCACTTCGCACTGCGAAGTCTGCGATTTTTCTGCAGATTTTTGGTGCTTTTGATTTAATTCCAGATTTTGTTGCATATCATTTCCATATTTATTTTAAGTAGCATTCATGGCTATTTGGGCCAAGCAAACCCAGAAATGAGAGACTTGCCATTAATGCCAAGGTTGGAAGCTTTTTTTTCCAACCTAGCATGTGACAAGCAAGTGGGCTTGCCCTTGGGCAGCTTTTGTCCCTCCCATGTGACCTGTTAACCACCCCAAGGTTGCCAGCCACCTGCTTGATGACTTTCCTCCTGCTTGCACCCCCCAAAACCAGTCAAACTAGCTGGATTTTCTCACTTGAAAAGCCATGAGTGCCTACCCTGTTTTTGCAGCAGCTTTTCACCCCTCACACCAGCCATAGATAGCCTTTTTCATCCCTCAATCTCTGCACATTACAGTGCACGTTTTTATTGATTAACCATTGAGATTGCAAGGATTGATCCCCAAGTTTGGCCAATTGCAATTCAGCCATGTTTCTCATCATTACCTTCTAGAATTAGTTGATTTTGTGGCTGAAATCAGTCAAAGACTTAACCCTTGGCACAAGGCAGAGTTGCCTCTATCCATTAGCATTAAATGCAAAGCCAAATAGCCTGAATTTAGCCCACAAATCAGCTAGGTTCTAGGATTTTTTCATCATTACTTGAGATTGCATTTTGGCCTATAAATAGAGACCCAAGGCAAGAGGAAAGGCAGCATTGCATAGCATAAGATAGAGCAGAAAATAGAGCATTAAGAGAGCAAAGAAACACTACTCATTTCAGCCAAACAACCAGAGAAAAACCAACCCAACACAAAGCTTTACCAAACTCAAAGTTCATCACCAATATCAAAAACCTTTGTGAAAACCTTCAACCAATTCAAATCCATCGCAGCTGGAGCTTTGCTAAGGATCTCTGTAAGTTTCTAAGCCTTTGTATTGCATTTTCATTTGTGTTTGCATAGCAATTTTGATTCAAAACCTTTTGGTTCTAAAAAACCCCTTTTGAATTTCAAAGAAATCCCAAGGTTTTCAAAACACCAAGACTGGTTTGTCCAGCCATTTTCATCCCAAAAACTCAAAGCTTTTCACTCACCTAAAAGGTCCTGAGTGTGTTCAGAAGTTGTTTCTGAACAAAAGTTCAGAAACAGCTTTTGAACTCAAAAATTCGCATGCTTCGCAGTGCAAAGTCATGGTCGCAGTGCGACCATGACAGAACTCAGAATCTGAGTTTAGGTGTCAAAATGGCCAATTTTTGAGGTTCTAGCCCAAGAGCTCAGAACCTAAGAGTTTTTAAACCCGTGTTTTTCAAACCATAACAAGGATTTTGCACAATATTGGAAAATTCGCAAGTTCGTATGACATTTTGTGGATAACTTGCAAAACAAGTTATGTTCTCAAACTTTCAAAACAACATGAACAAACCAGCAGTAACACCCATAATAAGATTGCCTAGGATCTTATACGAGTATTAAAATTTCGTACTGGATACATTAATTTACAATATAAAAGTTCATACAATTATTACATCACATTGTAATATTACATCCAAAGTTAATACAATCCTCTTGTTACATGTACATCAAGTACCACAACATATAATACATTCAAACTTTAAACAAATAACATCAGCACGATCAGTCCGTAGCCTTCTCCTTACCCTTGTTGCGTGCTGATTGCGATCCTGCCTGTGAACCTGCACCAGAAGGAATGGGATGAGACATAATGTCTCAGTGAGCTCTACCCAACCTACTGTTTGGCAACCACAAGGAACCTAGGGTCGCCATGCCTACCTTGGCGATTTAGGGGAATTCTAGAATCGCCAAGTCTTTAACCTGCCTATGACTTTAACTATAACCTGTCTGTAACTGTAAACTTTCTGTGACTGTAACTATAACTATGAATCATAAAACAAATAAAGTGTTTTATGTTAGCTGTTAGCGTTGAACAAACAATTATCTGAGTTCATTTTACGGAGGGCACCCCGGGTGGAGCAACCCCGAGATACGTCTCCCTATAAACCGGTGAAATTCCTATCATATCAGGCTAACACCGGACTCCCTATGAAACGTGTGGACAACCCTCTCGGAGAAGTCCCATCCGGCGAAACCCGGAGTCTGATGAACACGCCCTATGACTGTGATACGTGCAAGCACGCCAATATCTTTGAATATTTCATTAATTCTTTAACTTTGACATATAATCATATAATCAATACTATGAACGTATAACATTCCTATGACATATAATCCTATGATTCTAGGCTCATCGTTCTCATGAGTCACCTATGATTGTTGGAAATCCAACACTATAAACTTGGCTATAACTATGATTGACAATTCATTCATACTCTCATTGTTCTTAAGTTTGCACATACTTATGGGAATGTAGGGACTTCACTTACAAATAGATAATCCCATTACCAATCCCTATACATATCTATATAACTTAGGAGTACAAGTATACATCTCCTAATGCCACGCCTATCCCTCATCCTTCCCTATTTCCAAGCCAAAGCTCACGAAAAAGAAGCTGGAGAAAGTGAAAATCGTAGCACGATTTCAGGAAATCGGAGCACGATTTTATGCGAAAGTTCCTTGAAAATCAGGACATAAAATCGTAGCACGATGCCCATAAATCGTAGCACGATTTTGGCTTCAGCAGCATTCAAAATTTTGCTTCCTAGGCTAACCAAACATCCCCCAATCATCAAAACAGCTTATGGGAATGGATTTCCATGACATATGAACAACTTATCACATATAAATTCATGTATTCACAAGCCAACAAGGGATTAAGGCATGAATCTAGCAAACTAGCTCATAATACCATAACTTCAAAGCTTAAATAAGTGGGTTTCTAAAACCCTCTAAGAGCTCACCTTAAACTCAAAGGATTGCTTGCTAAGTTTTAGAATCCAAACCCTAGCTTCAAATCCAAAGCCTCTACTCAAGACCACTTCTATTCCTTGGCTTTCCTTCTTCTTCTTGTTCCAAAATTCACCAACACAAGCTTGCTTGCCACAAGAGAGTTTGGGGAGGAATTTACTAGGTTAAGGGATGATGATTAATGATGGTAGTGAAGTGAGAATGGGGGGCGAAAATGAGAGGAAAGGAAGAGCAAATTTCAGATTTGGAGTGAAAGACAAAATGAGTAGAAACTTAACAATTATTCATAATTATCCAAATACCAACTTCCCCAAAATTACAACTTCGCCACTCATCCTAATTACAATCTTGCCATTTCTTGCTCACGAAGTTTCTAACGCTTATAACTGATAATTCTAAGCAGAATATTACACTCTACCCCCCTTAAAGAAATTTCGTCCTCGAAATTTAGAAATTACCTGTAAAAAGATGCGGGTAGCTCTCCATCATCTCTGATTCCAATTCCCATGTAGCTTCACCATAGGGAGAACCTTTCCATATAACTTTGACAATTGGAATCTCTTTGTTCCTCAATGCTTTGACATCACGTTCAATAATCCGTTCCGGTTCGGGTCGAAAAGTCAAATCCGATCTCAAGTCGATAGTTTCCAACTCTACTGGTTGGTGAGGATCAGGAATGAACTTCCTTAACTGTGAAACATGGAAAACATCATGCAATCCTGACATCGCCGGTGGCAGAGCCAATTGATAAGCTGCTGGTCCGACACGTTTAAGTATCTCAAATGGCCCAATAAATCTTGGACTCAATTTCTTTGTTCTGAAAACACCTCGTAATCCTAGCTTAGGGGTAACTTTCAGGAAAACATGATCTCCCACTTCGAACTCTAGAGGTCTTCGCCTCTTGTCCGCATAACTCTTCTGTCGACTTTGAGCAGTTCTAATCTTATCCTGAATGGATTTAATCTTTAAAGTTGTCTCTTGAATAATCTCAGGTCCCAAAATACTTTTATCTCCAACCTCTGACCAACAAAGCGGTGTTCTACACCTCCTGCCATACAGTGCCTCATAGGGTGCCATTCCGATGCTAGAATGGTAACTATTATTATAAGAGAATTCAATCAACGGCAGCTGATTATTCCAACTCTCTCCATCCTCTAAAATGCATGCACGTAGCATATCCTCTAGCGTCTGTATAGTCCTCTCAGATTGTCCATCTGTTTGAGGATGATGAGACGTACTCAACTTTAACCTTGTTCCCAAAGCCTTCTGAAAAGCTTTCCAAAAGTGAGAAGTAAAGATAGGATCTCTATCTGACACAATGCTGGTCGGAACACCATGTAGTTTCACAATCTCCGCTATGAACAATTCTGCGTACTGAGCAGCCCTGTAAGTAGTCCTAACCGGTAAAAAGTGAGCAGACTTAGTTAACCGATCGACAACTACCGAAATTGAATCATGTCCCCGTTGAGTCCGAGGTAACCCTGTCACAAAATCCATGGAGATTTCTTCCCATTTCCACTGAGGGATCTCCAATGGTACAAGCATCCCTGCCGGCCTCTGATGTTCAATTTTCACTTGTTGACACACAATACAACGTGATACGAATTCCGCAATATCAGTCTTCATCCCTGGCCACCAATAATCCTTCTTTAAATCTTGGTACATTTTAGTGGTACCCGGATGAATACTGAAACTACTCTTGTGTGCCTCTTCCAAAATCAACCTTTTTAAACTAGCATCATTCGGAACACAAACTCTACCTTCAAACAGCAGAGTACCATCCGATGCTCTTGAAAACTCTGACTGACCAATCCTCCTTTGAAGATTCACATCCGATCCTTGAGCTTGTGCGATTCGGGACCGCAAATCACAAGTAACCTCCAATCTTTGTAACAAGACGCCATCACCCATTTCTGTAACGCTGAGATTAAGATCTCGAAATTTCTCATACAAACCACAGGTATGCATTAGCACTTCTGCTCTCATCAAAGATTTCCTGCTCAAGGCGTCAGCAACTACATTCGCCTTTCCAGGGTGATACTTTAACTCAAAATCAAAATCCTTTAAGTATTCCATCCATCTTCTCTGTCTCATGTTCAGTTCCCGTTGATCGAACAAATACTTTAAACTTTTATGGTCACTGAACAAGTCAAATTGTGCTCCATATAAATGGTGCCTCCACACTTTCAAAGCAAAAACTATTGCCGCCAACTCAAGGTCATGAGTGGGGTAATTCTCCTCATGAGATTTAAGCTGCCGAGAAGCATAAGCTATCACATTACCTTCTTGCATGAGCACACTGCCCAGTCCTTTAGAGGACGCGTCACAATAAACCACATATTTCTTTTCAGGGTCTGGTATTGCTAATACTGGAGCCTTGGATAATTTCTTCCTCAAAGTCCGGAAACTTTTCTCACAATCTTCGTCCCAGACGAAAGGCACATCTTTCCTTGTGAGGCGTGTCAATGGCAAAGCAATCTGTGAAAATCTCATAATAAATCTTCGGTAGTAACCTGCTAAACCGAGGAAACTCCGAACTTCTGTTACATTCGCTAGTCTGGCCCAATTAAGGACAGCTTCAACCTTTGATGAGTCAACTGACACTCCTCCTTTAGAAATAACATGCCCCAAAAACTGGATTTCCGATAACCAAAATTCACATTTACTGAATTTTGCATATAATTGATTTTCTCTAAGAATGTCCAAAACAATTCTCAGATGTTGAGCATGTTCCTGTGAGTCCTTTGAATAAATCAAAATATCATCTATGAAGATTACAACAAACTGATCCAGGTAAGGCTGGAAAATCCTATTCATGTAGTCCATAAACACAGCTGGAGCATTAGTCACTCCAAACGGCATAACCAGAAATTCATAATGTCCATAACGTGTTCTGAACGCCGTCTTGGACACATCTGACAATTTGATACGAATCTGGTGGTATCCTGATCTAAGATCAATCTTTGAAAACACTGCGGCTCCTTTGAGTTGATCCAAAAGATCATCAATCCTCGGTAACGGATACTTATTCTTTATTGTTACTTTATTCAGCCGACGGTAGTCGATACACAATCTCATACTACCATCCTTCTTCTTAACCAACAATACTGGCGCACCCCAAGGTGACACACTGGGCCTGATAAAATGTTTCTGAATTAAGTCTTCCAACTGAGACTTCAACTCCTTTAACTCTGATGGTGACATTCTGTAAGGCGCCACTGAAACTGGCTCAGATCCTGGGATGAGGTCAATGGAAAACTCAACTTCCCGTTCTGGGGGTAAATTGCTTATCTCAGAAGGAAAAACATCTAAATAATCACTGACAACAGGAATGTCACTGGGACTCAGTTCTGACTCTGAAGTCACAGTAACCATTATGTAAAAACCCCTATCCTGAGCACACATAAGCTGAGTAAGCTGATGAGTGCGGTTAATTAACTCTGATAAAGCCACACCTTCGGTCGTATCATCTGTAGGCATAAAAATACACCTTTCCGCACAACCAATATACACATGATTAGCAGATAACCAATCCATTCCTAGGATCACATCCAGTTGTATCATGGGAAGACACACTAAATCTATGTAGTATGTCTTACTAGATACAGTGATCGAGCAATTTTCACATATAAAACTAGCTACCACTCCGCCCTCAGTAGCGGTAGATACCGTCATAGGAGGTATCAATGGTGACATAGACAATTGTAATGCTTCTACACACTTGTAAGAAATAAAGGAACATGTTGCACCACAATCAAAAAGCACTTTAACTGGAGTTTGGCCTAAGTAACACATACCGGCAATTAAATCTTCATTTGCCAAAGCCTTCTGGCCATCAAGGGAGTACACTCTGCCCTTACTTGTTGTAGTACCTTCACCTCCACTTTTACCTCTTCTTTCTGGACAATTAGCCAAAATGTGCCCCGGCTGCCTACACCCGAAACACACACCTGTTTGTCTCATGCATTCACCGTAATGCATTTTCCCACAGTATTTACATGCAGCACTCGCCTGATGTGGAAACGACTGCTTACCCCTCTTAGGGGAACCCTTAGGCTTATTCTCATGATATCTATCTGGAAACTTGCCCTTTCTCTTTTCATACGCTGCAACTTTCTCTTTAGCGGTCTTGGCAAAACCCGCTTCCGCCACCAAACTATCGTGAACCATCTCATCATAGCTGGTGTTCCTTTGAAGGCTCACTGCTGTATCAATTTCACCTCTCAACCCACGTCTATATTGATTCATCTTCCAGTTCTCATTAGCGGCATACTCGTTGTGAGAGGAATAATACGACAACTCTTCAAACTTCTTTGTAAACTCGGTGACTGACATGCCACCTTGTTTCAGCTCAAGAAATTCCTGTTCTTTCTTCACTTTATAAGACATCGGGATATACTTCTCTATCATTGCTTCCTTGAAGTTATCCCAGTTAATTTCCGTGTCATTTGCTATCATTCGGCGTTGAGCAGATTCCCACCAATCTTCTGCTGCGCCTCTGAACTGGTTAGTAGCCAACAAAACTTTACTTTCCTCAGGGCAATCCACCATCCGGAACACCTTCTCAATCTGTTTCAGCCATCTCTTGGCCTCTGGAGGTTCACCTTCCCCATTAAACTCAGGAGGGTGATTTCTGTTAAATTCCCGGTAGGACGGATTCGCCACTGCTGGTGGTGGTGTCTGCTGTTGAGCACCTTGTCCATGGTGCATCATTTCCATCCATTCATGCTGAGTTTGAGCCTGTTGTTGGGCTTGTTGCTGCATCATAAGCATCATCTGCTGATGCTGTAACGCAGCCTGAGCTTGCTGCTCTTGGTACTGTTGCTGCAACGCCTGTTGTTGTTGCATCATTTGAGCCCAAAATTGCATATTAGGGTCTCCTCCGGCTTCCTCAGCATTAGCCTGATTCGATCTAGGCCTGCCAGGACCTCTTCTCCTCCCAGACATCTTATCCTAACTGTCATACACAAGTCAAAGTGATCAGTTTCAACCAGATATAACATTTAGAATAATGTCCCAGATCCAAGAGATCCACAAACTTGAATTGTATTTTAATGACCCATGGCACAGTCTGAATCGACCTGCTCTGATACCAAATTGTAACACCCATAATAAGATTGCCTAGGATCTTATACGAGTATTAAAATTTCGTACTGGATACATTAATTTACAATATAAAAGTTCATACAATTATTACATCACATTGTAATATTACATCCAAAGTTAATACAATCCTCTTGTTACATGTACATCAAGTACCACAACATATAATACATTCAAACTTTAAACAAATAACATCAGCACGATCAGTCCGTAGCCTTCTCCTTACCCTTGTTGCGTGCTGATTGCGATCCTGCCTGTGAACCTGCACCAGAAGGAATGGGATGAGACATAATGTCTCAGTGAGCTCTACCCAACCTACTGTTTGGCAACCACAAGGAACCTAGGGTCGCCATGCCTACCTTGGCGATTTAGGGGAATTCTAGAATCGCCAAGTCTTTAACCTGCCTATGACTTTAACTATAACCTGTCTGTAACTGTAAACTTTCTGTGACTGTAACTATAACTATGAATCATAAAACAAATAAAGTGTTTTATGTTAGCTGTTAGCGTTGAACAAACAATTATCTGAGTTCATTTTACGGAGGGCACCCCGGGTGGAGCAACCCCGAGATACGTC
This sequence comes from Medicago ruthenica, assembly GCA_018208015.1. NCBI lineage: Eukaryota > Viridiplantae > Streptophyta > Magnoliopsida > Fabales > Fabaceae > Medicago > Medicago ruthenica. Next base: position 38,232,065 of record CM031376.1, read on the forward strand.
TCCCTATAAACCGGTGAAATTCCTATCATATCAGGCTAACACCGGACTCCCTATGAAACGTGTGGACAACCCTCTCGGAGAAGTCCCATCCGGCGAAACCCGGAGTCTGATGAACACGCCCTATGACTGTGAAACGTGCAAGCACGCCAATATCTTTGAATATTTCATTAATTCTTTAACTTTGACATATAATCATATAATCAATACTATGAACGTATAACATTCCTATGACATATAATCCTATGATTCTAGGCTCATCGTTCTCATGAGTCACCTATGATTGTTGGAAATCCAACACTATAAACTTGGCTATAACTATGATTGACAATTCATTCATACTCTCATTGTTCTTAAGTTTGCACATACTTATGGGAATGTAGGGACTTCACTTACAAATAGATAATCCCATTACCAATCCCTATACATATCTATATAACTTAGGAGTACAAGTATACATCTCCTAATGCCACGCCTATCCCTCATCCTTCCCTATTTCCAAGCCAAAGCTCACGAAAAAGAAGCTGGAGAAAGTGAAAATCGTAGCACGATTTCAGGAAATCGGAGCACGATTTTATGCGAAAGTTCCTTGAAAATCAGGACATAAAATCGTAGCACGATGCCCATAAATCGTAGCACGATTTTGGCTTCAGCAGCATTCAAAATTTTGCTTCCTAGGCTAACCAAACATCCCCCAATCATCAAAACAGCTTATGGGAATGGATTTCCATGACATATGAACAACTTATCACATATAAATTCATGTATTCACAAGCCAACAAGGGATTAAGGCATGAATCTAGCAAACTAGCTCATAATACCATAACTTCAAAGCTTAAATAAGTGGGTTTCTAAAACCCTCTAAGAGCTCACCTTAAACTCAAAGGATTGCTTGCTAAGTTTTAGAATCCAAACCCTAGCTTCAAATCCAAAGCCTCTACTCAAGACCACTTCTATTCCTTGGCTTTCCTTCTTCTTCTTGTTCCAAAATTCACCAACACAAGCTTGCTTGCCACAAGAGAGTTTGGGGAGGAATTTACTAGGTTAAGGGATGATGATTAATGATGGTAGTGAAGTGAGAATGGGGGGCGAAAATGAGAGGAAAGGAAGAGCAAATTTCAGATTTGGAGTGAAAGACAAAATGAGTAGAAACTTAATAATTATTCATAATTATCCAAATACCAACTTCCCCAAAATTACAACTTCGCCACTCATCATAATTACAATCTTGCCATTTCTTGCTCACGAAGTTTCTAACGCTTATAACTGATAATTCTAAGCGGAATATTACACCAGCTATGTTCATCATTTCAAATTAAACTTGAACAATAAATATTGTTCATGATTTTCAAAACCCAAAATGAACATACGCCAAATACGTTCGCTTTTCGCAAAATGAGCCGAACTTGGGCGTTTTCTAGCAAAATTGCTAAATCTTTCCAATTTGGGTTTTCAAACCAAATGTTTTGATATACCTTGGGATTTCTAAAAAATTCTACCCAAAAACTTGAATGAAAAAGGGATGGTGTGACGTATGTCTCTCCATTGCCCCGATTGTACGAATGCGTGACGTATGTCTCGTCGTTCGGACAATCGTCATTCCCTTTTCAAATGTATACAACCCTAACCAAACCAAATCTTGGCCCCTTATGGTCAATCCGAACCTTTTGGTCCCCCGTGGCCACTAGATTCGATCCCTCGACTCGTTTGAGTCACTCGGTCAATGTTCGACTCGTCCGAGTCCATTGTACCCGTTCTTGATCTCAGTGGATCAATCGAACAATCGCCCGACTCGTTGGAGTCCACTCGGTCAATGATTGACTTGTATGAGTCCATTGCACCTCTCTTGGTCCCATAGCGACCAATTCGAACCCTTTTACCCTAACGGACGTACCTTTTAACAATTCTAGTGCGATTCGTGAACAAACGCTTAATAAGTCTCCCAAGCGCGAGCATACAAGCTACGTTTTAATCGCAAGAATTCGGTTAAAACATCGTCCATTTAAAATTAACCAACACATGTACGTTTTTTCTACCAAAGAACTACGTACGCTTTGAATTCTCCGACTACCGGGAGATACGTAGGAGCAAGATCGACATCTTGTCAAGCGCAATAATAAAAAAAAGCTTTTTCTTTCTTTTCTTTCGTTTGTTTTTATCTCTTTCCCCCCTTTATTATATTTTTGACATAAATGAACATGCGCGCAAAATATTTAAAAACAATTCAAGCTTTAACCAAATAGAAGGTTCCCGTTGAGTACAACGGACGTGAGGGGTGCTAATACCTTCCCCTTGCGTAATCGACTCCCGAACCCGACAATGGTTGCGATGACCATCCTTTCCTCATCGTCAAAGGGTTTTATTATCGTTTCCCTTTAAACAAAAAAAAAACTTAAGGGTTTATCAACGTTCCCTTTACACAAAAACTTTGGTGGCGGCTTCACAAAGGCCCTCCGAGCGTTTACGAACGACCTCGGAGGATTTGCGCGTCTTTTTCTCAGGAAAAAAACGAGGTGCGCACAGTTGGCGACTTCACTGGGGACCCTCTTCCCACTAGCGAGTCAAGCCTAACTTATTTGGCTTTTAAGACAATTGTTTTTATTTTCTTCGCGCACCATGCTTTTATTTTATATATCCATGTCATATCTATGCTTTATGTTTATATTTGCTTTATTTTGCTTTATATTCATATCATATATATATCAAATGCGGGGGTTACTTGAGTGATGTTACTCCACATTGTTCGGGTTAATGCCGGACGTGTGAGGCTCTCTACCCGAGCTTGAGAAAAAACTAAGTTAGAAGGAGGTTGTGTGCGGAAGCCCGCGTTGACGTATGTCCGTGAGGTAGGATGCCCAACCCCGCTTAGAGGAGATTTTCACGTGGAATTAATTGAAGTCATGTTTACGTATGTCCATAGACAACCCTAATTCCATATGAGATCTATGACTCTAGGGACCTCTTCTTAGGAAATATCATCTTTAGAGCCTACACGTGAGAATGGGGGGAAGTTCTGAACGTTCATATACCAAACCCCTGCATATCATCCATTTGCATTCATAAAACTTTTTGCATAAACAAAAAAAGAGGGGCATATTTTTGCATACTCATTGCATTCATACATTTCAAAGAAAAACCCTCACATCATCCCCTCATAAAACACCAAAAAAGGAGTACCCGACCCGGTGTACCGTGGCGTTTCTGATAAGATCCAAGCAGCCGGAAGGCCAACGAAATTTCGGAAATCATTTCTTTGTCCAAGTAATTTATCTTGTTTTTCAAAAAAAACAATCATTTTGCTTTTCCCAAGGCAAATGATTAATTTTTTATGGGACCCCCATATTTCAAATCATTTTCGTCATTAATAAAGTTGCAGTTTATGTTCAAAAGAGTTCGTTTTTCTTTCGTTCTCAAATAAATTTTCATAAACCCTACAAAAAAAATCATCATCATAAACCCAAAAAAAATAACACTGCTACGATCCCTTTTGACTTCAATTTCCAAATTAACCAAACGGAAGATGATAATAAGGACGATTTTGAACCTCCTGAAGGATTGTCCAGACTTGGGGATCAAGAGGATAGGGTAATACAACCTCACCAAGAGAACCCTCAAAAGAATGGCACTACAATTTTCCCTCTGCGGGGGCACACTCTACAAGAGAAATTAGGTCTTACTCAGATGTGCGGATAAACGTGAAGCAGTCATGCTCACCGAAGAAATCCATGAGGAGTCCTTCCAAACCCATGCCAAGACATATCACAAGTGTCAAAATTATGCCAACAAGGGGCACATACCACAAACACCTCTGAATGTCATGACATCACCCTAACCTTTCCCTATGTGGGGCATAAACATGTTCGGAATGATTGAGCCAAAGGCTTCAAAAGGGCACTAGTTCATACTAGTTGCCATAAACTGTTTTACCAAATGGGTCGAAGCAGCTACCTATGCAAACATGACCAAACAAGTGGTCGCCCAATTCATCAAAAAAGAAACCATTTGCCGTTACGGCACTCCCCACAATTTCCCACAAAAGCCAAGTCGTCATTAGCATTCCTCACATTCCCAAACAAACAAAGCCCAATTTTTATTGGCATCCCCAAACACAAAAAGCCAAGTCGTCATTGGCATTCCTCACATCTCCAACAAAAGACCAATTTTCATTGGCGCACACAATTTCCAAACAAAAAGCCCAATTTCCATTGGCAATCACAAACCCCACTTCCAATAAAAGCCCAGTTGTCATTGGCATTCCCATCCAAAAAACAAAAGCCCGACCTTGCTCGGCATCCAAAAATCAAAAAGCCCGACCTTGCTCGGCATCCCATCAAAAAGCCCGACCTCGCTCGGCATCCCAAAAAAAAAATCAAAAAAAAAAGCCCGACCTTGCTCGGCAACCAAACACAAAAAACCATGCTTGTCATTCAATCACAAAAAACCCAATTTCCATTGGCATTCACAAACACAAACAAGGTTCGACCAACTGAACCCCATAAAAGAGAAACACCTCACAGCATTGGGGCATGGACAGTTCAACAAGAAAGTTCGCTCTCGAGAATTTAGAGAAGAAGACTTAATGTTTGAAAAAGGATATTACCCACCCACAAAGATCCCCCTATCAATAAACTCCGGCGCAGTCAAAAAATATATATGCCAAAAAAAAGAGCTCGCTAAATCGAAAACCCGAAAAGGGCGGTTTAGGCAATAGAGAGCGTCCTGGTAGATCGAAAACCTGAAAAGGCGGTCTAGGCAAAAATTAAGGACATCAAAAAAGGAAATATACCCCAGTGGACTGAAAACTCGAAAGAGCGGTCCAGGTAAAAGTTAGGGGTTTTCAAAAAAAAAGGGCAAAAGACTGCGACACGTGAGGTCCGGACAGAATTCAAGAGGGAAAGAATCAACCTCATTATCATTTTTCAAAAACGAGTTATTTCAAAGTCATAGGGAAAGTAGCACGTGAAACCCAAGCAAATTTCCATTTGTCTTTTTGTTTCTTCCTTTTTCTCTATCTCAGTAATCACCTCTTATAGGGATTATCATTTTCACGAATAGTTACCCATACAAGGGACTAAGTTTCGTTGAATCAAAATAATTTTTAAAACCTTTTCATTGTTATGCGTCCTTACTTGCTCATAAAATGTGTTTTTATTCATGATAGATAATGCATTGAAATATGGGAATAACATAAAAAACAAAAAAAAAAAATGTGTTTTTTTTACTTGGACGTTAAATGTCAAAAGAATTTCTTTGGTCTCCGGCATTGCATCAAAGGACTCAAGACTTGAAAACTTTCATCAGTCACTTCAAGATCTTACTCTTTATCAGAAACTAGTGTGTAGCCCACGGCGCGTAAAACGCAAAGATCCCGAGGGTCGGAGGAACAAATTTCCCCAAATAAAGCACACCCCCCATACATCTTTTTCATCCACTAAGGCCGGATATCGATCATGTTTCCAAAATGATCCTTATATCCCCAGTGAGATCACCAAAACCAAAAAGCCCGACCTCGCTCGGCAACCAAGCCAAAGCCCAATAATCATTGGCGAACCAAAGTCCAATATTCATTGGCAAACCAAAGAACTACGTAAGCTTTGAATTCTCCATCCCACCAGGAGATACGTAGGAGCAAGATCATCATCTTGTCAAGCACAACAAACCAAAGCCCAATTTTCATTGGCCCACAATAAAGCCCAAATTTTATTGATATTCCCCAGGGAGTCTCAACCCAAAACAAAAAGTCCAATCATCATTGGCAAACAAACACAAATCCCCAGGACAAGCCCGAACTACACCGGTTTTGATCCCATTCGGGTATGTAGGCAAAGGACCTTGTCCTTCCAAACCAACCAACAAAAAAAAAAACAAAAAAAGAAAGCCCAATCATCATTGGCACAACCACAACCAAGACCGACTTTGCTCGGCACCCTACCAGCATCCCACATATCATGCATAACATAATTCATGCATGCATGCATATACAAATCATTCATACACATGCATTTCATAAATCATGCATCCTCAACAAGGATTCTCCAGTGAGCATTGTGCGCACCTCGTTTTTTCCCTCGGGGAAAAGACGCGCAGATTCCTCCGAGGTCGTCCTCGGACGCTCGGAGGGTGCCTTTGTGAAGCCGCCACCAAAGTTTTTGTGTAAAGGGAACGTTGATAAACCCTTAAGTTTTTTTTTGTTGTAAAGGGAAACGATAATAAAACCCTTTAGACGATGAGGATAAGGATTAGGTCATCGCAACCATTATCGGGTTCGGGAGTCGGTTACGCGAGGGGAAGGTATTAGCACCCCTCACGTCCGTTGTACTCAACGGGAACCTTCTATTTGGTTAAGACTTGAATTGCTTTTTAATACTTTGCGTTCATGTTCATTTATGCTAAAATATAATAAGGGGGGGGAAAAGAGATAAAAACAAACGAAAAGAGAAAAAAAAGTTTTATTATTATTGTGCTTGACAAGATGTCGATCTTGCTCCTACGTATCTCCCGGTAGTCGGAGAATTCAAAGCATACGTAGTTCTTTGGTAGAAAAACGTATGTGTGTTGGTTGATTTTAATTGGACGATGTTTTAACCGAATTCTTGTGATTAAACGTTGCTTGTATGCTCGCACTTGGAGACTTATTAAGCGTTCGTTCACGAATCACATTAGAATTGTTAAAAGGTACGTCCGTTAGGGTAGAGGGTTGAATTGGTCGCTATGGGACCAAGGGAGGTACAATGGACTCATACAAGTCAAACATTGACCGAGTGGACTCCGAAGAGTCGGGCGATTGTTCGATTGATCCACTGAGATCAAGAACGGGTACAATGGACTCGGACGAGTCGAACATTGACCGAGTGGACTCTAACGAGTCGAGGGATCGAGTCTAATGGCCAACGGGGGACCAAAAGGCTTGGATTGACCACAAGGGGCCAAGATTTGGTTTGGTTAGGGTTGTACATATTAAAAGGGAATGACGATTGTCCGAGCGACGAGACATACGTCACGCATTCGTACAATCGGGGCGATGGAGAGACATACGTCACACCATCCCTTTTTCATTCATGTTTTTGGATTGAATTCTTTAGAAATCCCAAGGTAAGTCAAAACATTTGGTTTGAAAACCCAAAATGGGAAGGTTTAGCAAATTTGCTAGAAAACGCGCAAGTTCGTCTCATTTTGCGAAAATGCGCACATTACCGGTGTATGTTCATTTTTGAGTTTTGAACATCATGAACAATATTTATTGCTCAAGTTTAGATTGAAAAGATGAACATAGCTTGTTGGTTCATGTGGTTTTGAAAGTTTGGGAACATAACTTGCTTTGCAAGTTATCCACAAAATGGTTATACGAACTTGTGATTTGCCAAAATTAAGCAAAAACCTTGTTATGATTTGAAGAACATAGGTTTAAAAACTCTTAGGTTCTGAGCTCTGGGGCTAGAACCTCAAAAATTGGTTGTTTTGACACAAAAACTCAGGTTCTGAGTTCTGTCATGGTCGCACTGCGACCATGACTTCGCACTGCGAAGCATGCGAAATTTTGGGTTCAGAAGCTGTTTCTGAACATTTGTTCAGAAACAACTTCTGAACACACTCAAGACCTTATAGATGGGTGAAAAGCTTTGAGTTTTTGGGATGAAAAAGGTTGTACAAACCAAATTTGATGTTTTGAAAACCTTGGGATTTCTTTGAAATTCAAAAGGGGTTTTTTAGGACCAAAAGGTTTTGAGCCAAAATAGCTATGCAAACACAATTAGAAATGCAAGATAAAGAGCTTAGTAACTTACAGAACTCCTTAGCAAAGCTCCAGCTGCACTTGGCTTGATTTGGTTGAAGGCTTTCACAAAGGTTTGAAGATTTGTGATGAACTTGAACTTTTGAAAGCTTTGTGTGGATGGATTGTTTCTGGTTATTTGTGGAGATTTGTAGGTTGAAATGAGTAGAGTTTCTGCTCTTTGAATGTTGTGTTTTCTGTCTAATTGTGTGTGTTTGTAACCTTGGGCATTGCCTTGTATTTATAGGCCAAAATCAAATCTTTGTCATCATTACACAATCCCTTGATTCAGCTGATTTGTGGCCAAGATCAAGCTGAATCCCTTTGCATTAAATGCTAATGGATAGAGGCAACCCTGCCTTGTGCCAAGGGGCAAGTTCCAGCTTGATTTCAGCCACAAATTCAACCTATTCTAGAAGGTAATGATGAAGAACAAAGCTGATTTGCAAATGGCTAATGCTTGGGGATCAATCCTTGCAATCTCAATGGTTGGTCAACAAAAACGTGCACTGTATTGTGCAGAGATTGAGGGATGAAAAGGCTAAAATTGGCTGGTGTGAGAGGGTGAAAAGCTGCTGCAAAACAGAGTAGGCACTCATGGCTTTTCAAGTGAGAAAATCCAGCTGGTTTGACTGGTTTTTGGGGCAGCAAGCAGGAGGAAAGTCCTCAAGCAGGTGGCTGGCAACCTTGTGGTGGTTAGCAGGTCACCTGGGAGGGGCTAGAGCTGCCCAAGGGCAAGCCCACTTGCTTGTCACATGCTAGGTTGGAAGAAAAAGCTTCTAACCTTGGCATTAATGGCAAGTCTTTCAACTCTGGCTTTGCTTGGCCCAATTGGCCATGAATGCTACTTAAAATAATTATGGAAGTGATGTGCAACAAAATCTGGAATTAAATCCAAGAAACCAAAAATCTGCAGAAAAATCGCAGACTTCGCAGTGCGAAGTGAGCTTCGCATTGCGAAGTCCTCAATTTTGAAAAGTTGACTTTTCTGTTGACTTTTGTTGACTTTTGACTTTTTCCCCTCTTTGATTTTTTTTTGATTTTTGTTTTAAAAAGCGTAGGACAAAATTAGGGTACTACAGCTGCCCCTACTTAATTGTGTCTTCGCATAGAGTGCGTGAGTGCCGAGGGCATCTCATGAACTCTTTGCGGAGATCAATTAAGTAAAAAGAAAAAGAAGGACCCGAATTTTGTCCTTCGCGAAATGCAAATGAAAGGGTTGGTAGGGGTTGATCGTATCCAGCCGCTAACACTGGAGGTAGATCCACTGGGGGATGAAGGTAATCTTATCTAGGCACTGTCACTAGAGGTCGATTCCTGAGGGTGGTGATTTACTCTAGGCACTGTCACTAGAGGTGGAACGTTGATGGAGGTGATCTTCTCTAGGCACTGTCACTAGAGGTTGAACATTGATGGCTGCGATCGACTCTAGGCACTGTCACTAGAGGTCGATACCTAAGGGTAGTGGCTTACTCTAGGCACTGTCACTAGAGGTGGAACATTGATGGAGGCGATCGACTCTAGGAATTGCTTCTAGAGGTCGATACCTAAGCTAGGTGATCTTATTCAGGTACTGCTTCTGAATATCGATTCCTAACGAGCTGTGATCTTATTCAGCCGCTAACACTGAAGGTCGATACACTGGGGGAGGTGATCTACTCTAGGAATTGCTTCTAGAGGTCGAACAATGAGGTAGGTGATCTATTCTAGGAATTGCTTCTAGAGGTTGATACCTAAGCTAGGTGATCTTATTCAGGAACTGCTTCTGAATATCGATTCCTAACGAGCTGCGGTCTTACCCTAAATAGGTGCCCCTGGTTGAATGTTAATGGATGTTGGTGAATATGTGATACTCACTGGAGGATCCTTGTTGAGGATGCATGCTTTATGAAATGAAATGCATGTGTATGAATGGTTTTAAAATATGCATGCATGAATAATGTTAGTTGGGTGCCGAGCAGAGTCGGTCTTTGTTGGTGGGTGTGTTCATGATAATTGGGCTTTCTTTTTTTTGTTTTTGTTTTTTGGTTGGTCGGTTTGGAAGGACGAAGTCCTTTGCCTACATACCCAAATGGGATCAAAACCGGTGTAGTTCGCCAATAATGATTGGACTTTTGTTTGGGGTTGAGACTCCTTGGGGAGTATCAATGAGGTTTGGCTTATGGGGATATAGGATCATTTTGGAAGCATGATCGATATCCCGCCTTGTTTGGTGTTTGGATGCTTAGGGTGTTTATTGGGGAATTTTGCTCCGCCTAACCCTCGGGTTCTTGTGCTCCGCGTGCCGCGAGTTATGCACTTGCCTTAGCTAAGGAGCATAAGTCTTTTGGTGCAATATTTTGGTGGGAACTACCGCGATTCTTTCAGAATTCACGAAGATTCAAAATAAAGCAAAGTTTGTTTGTTTTTTCTCTTTTTTTTGGAAGAAAATTCTTTTGTTTATTCCCTATGTTTTAAAGCATTTTCATCATGAATAAAACAAAACCTTATGTGCTACTGAGAACATAAAATAACAAAAGGAAATTTATTCAATGCAGATTTGACCTCTTGAATGGGTAAAAATACACAAAGTGAGAAGTGAGATAGAGAAAGACAAGAAAAAGCAAAAAGAAAATATTGGTTTTGGCACAACACATGCTATTTCCTTATGACTTCGAGATTTTCGTTTGTTGGAAGATGCTGACGAGACCGATTCCTCTCCTCTTGAATCTTGTCCGGAGCTTGGATGCTGCAGTCATTGCCTTTCTTCTTTTTTTTGTTAACCCCTAACTTTTGCCTGGATTGCTCTTTCGAGTTTTTCAATCCACCGGGGTGTATTTTCTTTTTTGATGTCCTTAATTTTTGCCTAGACCGCCTTTTCAGGTTTTCAATCTAGCAGGACGCTCTCTATTGCCTAAACCGCCCTTTCAGGTTTTCGATTTAGCGAGCTTTTTTCCTCTTTTTTTCTTTAGGCATAATACCTCTTGACTGCATCGGAGTTTATTGATAGTGGGAACTCCTCTCCGTCCATAGTGGTGATGATCAGGGCTCCGCCTGAGAAAGCTTTCTTTACTACGTACGGCCCATCATAGCTGGGAGTCCACTTCCCTCGGGGATCTTTGTGGATAGGTAATATCTTCTTGAGCACTAGGTCTCCTTCTTTGAACTCTCGAGGACGGACCTTCTTGTCGAATGCTCTCTTGAGCCTCCTTTGATAGAGTTGTCCGTGACATATTGCCGTCAGACGCTTCTCCTCTATGAGATTCAGTTGGTCGAACCTTGTTTGGACCCATTCAGCTTCTTCTAGCTTGGTTTCCATCAAGACCCTTAGCGAAGGAATTTCCACTTCTACGGGGAGAACAGCTTCCATACCGTATACTAAGGAGAAGGGGGTTGCCCCAGTTGAAGTGCGAATGGCTGTTCTGTAGCCATGTAGCGCAAAGGGAAGCATCTCATGCCAATCCTTATATGTTGTCACCATCTTCTGGATGATCTTCTTTATGTTCTTATTGGCTGCTTCTACCGCACCGTTCATCTTTGGTCGGTAAGGGGAAGAATTATGGTGCTCAATCTTGAAATCTTTGCACAACTCCTTCATTGTCTTGTTGTTCAGGTTTGCCCCATTATCGGTGATGATTTTGTGGGGAGTACCATAACGGCAAATGATTTCCCTTTTGATGAATCGGGCTACCACTTGTTTGGTTACGTTTGCATACGAAGCTGCTTCTACCCATTTGGTGAAGTAATCGATGGCAACGAGGATGAAGCGATGTCCGTTTGACGCTTTGGGCTCGATCATTCCAATCATATCTATGCCCCACATAGAGAAAGGCCAAGGTGAAGTCATGACATTCAGTGGAGTTGGTGGCACATGCACTTTGTCGGCGTAAATCTGGCACTTGTGACAAGTCTTGGCATAGTGGAAACAATCAGCCTCCATGGTTAACCAATAATAGCCCGCCCTTAAGATTTTCTTTGCCATTGCATGCCCATTAGCATGGGTTCCAAAAGATCCCTCGTGGATTTCTTTGATGAGCATGTCCGCTTCATGTTTATCCACACATCTGAGCAGGACCATGTCATAATTTCTTTTGTAGAGGGTATTTCCACTGAGGAAGAATTGGGATGCCAATCTTCTGAGGGTCCTCTTGTCGGTGTGCGAGACATTTTTTGGATACTCTTGCTCTTCGAGGTATCGCTTGATGTCGTAGAACCAAGGTTTGTTGTCAAGTTCTTCTTCGACTGATGCGCATACAATCGGTTTGTCTCTACGATCCATCCTTATGATTGGTGTCTCGTTGTAAGAATTTACTTGGTACATTGATGATAATGTAGCCAAAGCATCTGCTACCTGATTTTCTTCTCGAGGTATGTGGTGGAAATTGATTTCATCAAAATGCTTGATCAATTCTACAACCCGGGCTTGGTAAGGAATTAAATTGGGGTGTCTCGTTTCCCATTCTCCTTTGACTTGATAGATGACCAAGGCTGAGTCACCATATACTTCAAGGTTTTTGATCCTTAGATCAATTGCTGCTTCGAGACCTAGGATACATGCTTCATACTCTGCCATGTTATTGGTGCAGTCAAAGCATAACCTTGCTGTGAAGGGCTGGTATCCATTTCTTGGGGAGATTAAAACTGCTCCGATACCGTGTCCCATGGCATTCGAGGCGCCGTCGAAAGCGAGCTTCCATTGAGCTCCTGGTTCTGGTCCTTCATCATCGCTTGTGACTTCTTTGTCATTCAAAGCTACGACATCTTCGTCTGGGAAGTCAAATTGTATGGGCTGATAATCCTCCAATGGTTGGTGAGCAAGGTGCTCGGATAAAACACTCCCTTTGATGGCTTTTTGAGCAACATATTGGATGTCATACTCAGACAGCAGCATTTGCCAACGGGCTATCTTCCCTGTGAGGGCAGGTTTTTCGAAGATGTACTTGATGGGATCCATCTTCGATATCAACCAAGTTGTATGGGTTAACATGTATTGCCTTAGACGGCGAGCAGCCCATGCTAAAGCGCAGCAAGTCTTTTCAAGTGAAGTATACCTTGTTTCACAGTCGGTAAACTTCTTGCTTAAGTAGTAGATTGCATGCTCTTTCCTTCCCGTTTCATCTTGTTGTCCTAACACACAACCCATTGATCCTTCAAGTACGGTTAGGTATAAGATGAGGGGTTTACCCGGAACCGGAGGTATTAAGATCGGTGGTTCTTGCAGGTATTGTTTGATCTTGTCAAACGCCTCTTGGCAATCCTCGTTCCAATGAACGGCTTGGTTTTTCCTTAGCAGCTTGAAGATTGGTTCGCAGGTAGCTGTCATGTGTGAGATGAACCTAGCGATGTAGTTCAATCTTCCTAAGAAACCCCGGACTTCTTTCTCGGTATTTGGCGCTGGCATTTCTTGGATGGCCTTCACCTTATCGGGATCTACTTCAATACCTCTTTGGCTGACGATGAAGCCCAATAACTTCCCGGATCTAACGCCAAATGTGCACTTGTTAGGATTTAAGCGCAGCTTGAATTTTCTTAGGCGTTCGAAAAGCTTTTGTAGATGGACTAGATGATCCTCCTCCGTTTGGGATTTGGCAATCATATCGTCGACGTAGACCTCAATTTCCTTATGGATCATGTCATGGAAAAGAGTCACCATTGCCCTTTGGTATGTTGCCCCGGCATTTGTTAATCCGAAAGGCATTACCTTATAGCAGAATGTTCCCCATGGGGTGATGAATGTAGTTTTCTCCATGTCCTCTGGAGCCATCTTGATTTGGTTATATCCCGAGAAGCCATCCATAAAGGAAAAGACTGAGAATTGGGCTGTGTTGTCCACCAATATGTCGATGTGTGGTAGCGGGAAATCATCCTTTGGGCTTGCTCTATTCAAGTCCCGATAATCCACACACATTCTCACCTTGCCATCCTTCTTCGGAACTGGCACAATGTTGGCAACCCATGTTGGATACTTGGTTACGGCTAAGAAGCCGGCATCGAACTGCTTTTTGACCTCCTCTCTGATCTTGAGAGCCATATCGGGTCGAGTTCTTCTTAATTTCTGCTTCACTGGCGGGCATTCCGGCTTGAGTGGCAGCTTGTGTACAACGATGCTAGGGTCTAAACCCGGCATGTCTTGATACGACCAAGCGAATACGTTCACGTACTCTTGCAGAAGCTTGATCAACTTTCCTTTTGCATCCTCGTGCAGGGAGGCTCCTATCTTGACCTCTTTCTTATCCTCTTCGGTCCCCAAGTTGACCTTTTCAACTGATTCTTGGTGAGGTTGTATTACCCTATCCCCTTGATTTGCAAGTCTAGACAATTCTTCAGGCGGTTCATAATCGTCCTCCTCATCATCTTCCGTTTGATTAATCGGGCAATCGAAGTCATAAGGGTTTAAGGTAGTGTTGTTTTTGGAGGGTGGATTTGTAGATCTGCATGAGTATGATTTTTTTTTTTTTTTAGGCTTTTTGTAGAAAATTTTTTTTAAAACAAATGCAAAAAAGAAAAAGACTCAAATGAACATAAAAGATTGCTTTTATTCATGATTGTAAATAACTTATAAAAACATGGGGGCCCCACACGACTAATCATTTGCCTTGGGCAGAGCTAAATGATTTTTTTTTAAAAGTAAAACAAACAAACATGGTTTATTACTTGATCCTGGTAATGATCTCGGGAACTGCGATAGCCCTCCAATTGTTCAAAGCTTCATCCGAAGCGCAACGGTACACCAATTCGGGCACGTCTTCGTCCACGTCTTCGAGTAGAGCCACTTGATCCTCATGGATAAACCCCGCACTGATGAATGTTTCTGAAATGGGGAAGATCCCTTGCTTTGGAGGCTTTGAGAAAGTTTCGGCCGATGGATGATACCCCAACCCGAAGCGATTTTTCTTCTCCGGTATGTCCACTAACTTGCCCCATCCGGTGGGTCGGCTTTCTTCTAGGGCCTCTCTTATCGCCCTCCATGACGACATGGCTGTCCTAGCCTCCTCCTTGGGCTTCGAGCTTAATGTCACGACACTTGCCACCTCCAAAGATTGGAATGGGACGTCCACAGCTTCTTCATCCGTTTCTATATAACGGAAAGATGAGAGATGGCTTACCATCATGTCCTCTTGCCCGGAAACTACAATCATTTGGTTATCAATGATGAACTTCAGTTTCTGGTGCAAGGTAGAGGTAATGGCTCCGGCCGCATGGATCCATGGTCGTCCGAGAAGACAACTATATGTTGGATTAATGTCCATGACTTGGAAGGTTATGGTGAAAACCTTAGGTCCGATTTGGACCGGTAAGTCGATCTCTCCTATGACGGCTCTTCTCGACCCATCGAAAGCTTTTACGACCAAGGCACTGGGCTTCATTACGGTCCCTTCACATGAGAGTTTGAGGAGGGTAGTCTTGGGCATGACATTCAATGATGACCCCGTGTCCACTAGCACTCTTGAGAGGATATGGTCCATGCATTTCACGGAGATATGTAAGGCGCGGTTATGAATGTGCCCCTCGTCGGGTAGCTCATCGCCATTGAAACCCAAGTACCTACTTGAGGTAATATTTCCGACTATCCCGTCGAATTGGTCCACCGGAATGTCCTTAGTGACATGTGCCTCACTGAGGATCCGTAGTAGTGCTTCCCGGTGTGCTTCCGAGCTGAGTAGTAAGGATAGCATGGAGATCTTGGAGGGAGTTTGACCTAGCTGGTCAATGATCTTGTACTCGCTCTTTTGGATTATCCTTAGGAACTCTTCGGCCTCTTTTTGCGGGATTGACTTTTGAGAAGGCCCCGCTTGGTTCTCTTTTTCCTCCACGCTCTTTTCTTTGAGCGGCTCCTTTGGTAGTACAGCTGGCATCTTCCCGAGTTCTTTCGGAGCGAAGACTCTACCACTTCTAGTCATTCCTCCAACACCGGTAATGTTAGTGATGCTGGGCTCGATTTTGGCTAGTGGTTTTCCTTCCACATAGGCCACAGGTTGGTAATTCCATGGTACCCTCTTTGTGCTTTCAAAAGAGAAGGGTGCAGGTACGTGGAATGTTATGGGTTGTATTGGCATTGGTACCTCTCTCCTTTGGTATGGGATCTCGAGAGGTTTTGGGCCGTTAGACTCTAAGGTAGCAATGTCCGTGCCCTCTTTTATGTAGCCAATTTGGATCCAACCTTGGTCCATTAACTTTTGAAGACAGTTCTTCAACTCTTCGCATTCATCCGGGTTGACCTTGCAGGCTTCACAGTTGGCGTGCACTTTCTCGAATAATCCGAAGCCGGTTAAGCGCTCCCTTATGGTTGACAGGGGAGTCCTAACATTGGCTACCCTTTTGACTGGACCGAAGTCCTCTTGTTCCTCCACCGCGTTTACAGAGGGACCCGCGTGCCCCGGCAATGGGTTGTTCTTCACATTGGGGCTTTCCTCTTTGAAGGATAACAGCTTCTTGTCAATAAGATCCTGCACCTTGTGTTTGAAAACCCTACAGTTTTCGATATTGTGCCCCACGGATCCTGCGTGGAAATCACATTTGGCATTTGCGTCGTACCACTGTGGATATGGTGGCGACATTGGTGGTAGTAGTCTTGTCTCGACCATACCCTTTTGGATTAGGTATGGCAAGATCTGACCATAAGACATGGGTACAGGATCAAACTGCCTAGTATAGTAACTGTTCCTTGAGCTCGTCTGATTCCTTGGTGGGTACCCGCCTTGTTGCTGTTGCTGTTGATTTTGCTGCGGCAACACTACTGGTTGTCGAGGTGGATTTGCGGGAATCACTTGAGGTGAGTAACGCCCTTGAGTCGTTGCTGCTGCCACATAAGGATAGTGGTAGTGAGGCATTTGACTTGGTGGCGGGTAGGATGGTCCCATTAGAACGGCATTTGTCTCCCCCTCTTTCTTTTTGTGAAAGTTGCTGGGGGGCTTTCTAGCTCCACCTTGAGCTTCTGAAGGGCCTTGGATTTTTCCTCTCTTCACTCCATCTTCTATTCTTTCACCGACCATGACTAGATCGGAGAAACCGGCAGACGTACTTCCGATCATCTTGTCGTAATAAGGGCCTTGAAGTGTGCCCATAAAGGTGTCGACAAGTTCTCTCTCCAATAGTGGTGGTTGTACACGAGAAGCTAGTTCTCTCCACCGCTGAGCGTACTCCTTGAAGGACTCGTTGCTTCTTTGCAGGAGGTTTTGTAGTTGCATCCTATTTGGAGCCATGTCCAAATTATATTTGTATTGTTTTAGGAAGGCATCGGCTAGATCCTTCCAAGTTTGGACATGGGTACGCTCGAGCTGCATGTACCAATCTAAGGACGCTCCGCTTAAACTATCTTGAAACACATGCACCATGAGTTTCTCGTTCATTGCGTAAGCTGCCATCTTCCTACAGAACATCCTTAGATGGTTCCGAGGGCATTGAATTCCTTTGTATTTCTCGAAGTCCGGTACTTTGAACTTCGGAGGAATTACCACGTCGGGCACTAGGCACATATCCAAGGCATTGTGGGCACCGTATGAGCTGAAACCCTCGACAGCTTTCAACCTCTCTTCCAAAACTCGATACATTTGGGTGGTATCATTGTCTTGGTGGGTGGTGTCGGGAGCAGATTGCCTTAGCTGGCTATTCTCCACATCGTGGGGAATTACTTCATGCTGAGTAGTGGAGGTTCCTTGAGGACGACGCTCTTCATTCCTTACGGGGATTGTGAGCGGTGGTGGAGGTGGTCCTTGACCTTCATTCTCAAAGGGTGGGGTATAACCCACAGGTAAACCATAAGGAGGCCATTGCACATTGGATGCATCCGTGGTTGGGCGAGGGTGGCTTTCTCGTGCCGACAGAGCTTGCATTAACTCTAGCATCTGATCCATTTTTCCTTTCATTCCATCAACTTCCTCTCTCAAAGCCGCTTGAGTTTGTTCCAAATTGTCCATGATCCTTTGTTTGTTAGCTCGTGTTCCGTACGAGTGTTGAATATCTGGTTCTTGGACCGAGGGCTTTCGGGGTTTTCGGGCTATGATTGCTTTGAACTGTTTGAATGGGAATGAATGAGTTTTTTTTTGAAAAATGCATGAAGATGCATGTGGATGTATGTATGAGTATGCAAAATATGCGTTTTTTTTTATTTTGCTTTATGGAGTTTAAAGGTGCACGATTAATATTTAGCAAATTCGAAATATTAAAGACCGGGAAATTGATTATACTTCAAAATATATTTGATTAAATAACATTTGTTTACAAAGTGTAACTAATGCTATTACAAATCAAACAGCCGCTCGCTTCTCGGCTTTGCTCATCTCCTCCCTATAGAAATCTATGGTGTCCTTGCAGAACTTCATAAACTCCCGGATCTCCATAGGGATGACAAAGTAGGGCATGACCATCTCGGCCTCCGCTAGCTTCTTTGGAAGTTGGGTGATCACCAAATTTGAGAATGCAACCAATTTAGTGAAATCCTCACTTAATCGGGTGGCGTCTTGCCATACATACTCAATCACTTCCTTGCGCTGGTCTAGCTTGACTCTTGCACTTCTAATCTCATCGTGTAGTTGTGCAATGTGGTCCCCATGAGCTCTTGCAATCTTGTCGAAGTACTCTTCGAATTTCTTGATGTCTTCCTCGAGAAGATTGCACTTTAGCCTCCCTTGATGAGAGAGACTCTCATGTCTTTGCCGCTGGACGCGTTCGGCTTGAAGCTGCTCTTTGTAGTCTTTCACTACTTCTTGGAGCTGTTGATTTTTCTCTTGGAATTTCAACCTCCATTTTCGTTGAGCTTCGATGGCTAGTTCGCCAAACTTCTTGAGCTCTTGGTTGGAATGTAGAATTCTTTCCAACTCTTCGTCCTTGGCAACAAGGTTGGCATCCGCACTAACCAAGCCGCCTCCTATCCAATCCCTTTTCCCTTCGGAGGTTCTTAGCCGTTTTTGGCATACTAGGAGAGAATGTGACACTTCATCACGATCTCTCTTCGTCCTAGTAATCTCTCCTAAAGCTTGGAGGTGCTTCAATTCTAAGTCTCCGTTTTTGTTTTGGAGTTCTTGAACTTTAGCCTTGAGGTCCTCCACTTCTTTGTTGGGAATGATTGCAATAGGTTTAGGTGTAGGAGGTTTTGGAGGGTTTGTGACCACGAAGGGTAACTTGATTACTTTGACCCTCTCCTTCACCCATTGAGTATAAAGGGGTTTGGCGACACAGTTTCTCTTGCCGACCCTTCCCTTGCGTACTTGGCTCCATGCTCCCCGGATTCTCTCTAGCAATGCCGGGTCTTGATCGCCTTCCCTTAAGTAGAAAGCTTCCAACAAAAGGTCGTTAGGTTTATCTTCCATTGAAAAACCTAGTTGTCGGAGAGAGAGGACCGGATTGTAATTAATACATCCCTTAGTACCGATGAGGGGTACGTTAGGGAAGTCCCCGCAGCTGAGGATAATTTCCGGGTCATCTAAGTTTGGTGAAAACCAATGGATGTCCTTCTCGGCGAGAGTTGTCATCCGTTGCGACCATTTGAGCTTGGCCCGGTTTTCCACAAAGTCTCGGTTCCTTGGCATGTGGGACATCATCCAAATTTGCACCACGGGAGTGCAACAAGTAATTTTGCGTCCCCTTGCTTGTTCATGCCTTGAATAGAGGGTATGATAAAAATCCGCTAAGATTGTAGGAACTGGATTTTTAGTCATAAACACCTCTAGAGCCGGAAAATCTACGAAATCATCCATGTTGGGGAATAAGACAATCCCGTAGACTAAGAGGGCTAAGATGGCGTTGAAGGCCATTACCTCTTTGTTGGCTAGTAAATCCCGAGCTTTGGCTTCCAAAAACTTTCTTGAAAAGCCCTTAAGGTTCCCTCTAACTTCCAAGTTAGATACCACTTCTTGGGTGTCGAGGTATAGGGATTCGGCGATGGCTTCAAATGTAGGATCCTTTCCCGGACCGAGATAGAGTTCATGACCTTTCATGCTACAACCCAAAATCTTCTCAAACTCTTCCAAAGTTGGCGCTAGTTGGAAGTCTTGAAATGTGAAACACCGTAGAGGTGGGTCGAAGAATTGCGCCAAAGTGGTTAAGGCGGTTGAATCTATTCTTACGGGTAAAAGATCAAGGATTAGCCCATAGCTTGCCTCGAAGATGTTCTTGTGGACCGAAGAGAGCCTCTTGCTTAGAGCTAATAAACTTTCCACCCTAGGAGCTTTAATTTTGAAGGCGAGCGTATTCTTATTCCCGGAATCCATATTTCTCTTTTGCTAATATTTGTTCGTTCTTTTTAAACTCCTATAAAGCAAAACGATGCGAAAATTACTTTCATGAATGCAAATGTTATGCAAGGGTATGGTTTATGAAGGTTCGGAATTTCCCCCCATCCTCACATGTAGGCTCTAAATTGTGAAATATCCTAAGAAGAGGTCCTTAGAGTCATAGACCTCACATGGAATTAGGGTTGTCTATGGACATACGTCGACATGACTTCAATTAATTCCACGTGAAAATCTCATCTAAGCGGGGTTGGACATCCCACCTCACGGACATACGTCAACGCGGGCTTCCGCACACAACCTCCTTCTAACTTAGTGTTTTTCTCAAGCTCGGGTAGAGAGCCTCACACGTCCGGCATTAACCCGAACAATGTGGAGTAACATCACTCAAGTAACCCCCACATTTGAGATATAATATGAATATAAAGCAAATAAAGCAAATATAAACATAAAGCATAAATATAACATGCATGAATAAAATAAATAAACATGACACGCAAAGAAAATAAAGCAATTGTCTTTAACCCAAATAGGTTAGGCTTGACTCGCTAGTGGGAACAGGGTCCCCAGTGAAGTCGCCAGCTGTGCGCACCTCGTTTTTTCCCTCGGGGAAAAAGACGCGCAGATTCCTCCGAGGTCGTCCTCGGATGCTCGGAGGGTGCCTTTGTGAAGCCGCCACCAAAGTTTTTGTGTAAAGGGAACGTTGATAAACCCTTAAGTTTTTTTTTGTTGTAAAGGGAAACGATAATAAAACCCTTTAGACGATGAGGATAAGGATTAGGTCATCGCAACCATTATCGGGTTCGGGAGTCGGTTACGCGAGGGGAAGGTATTAGCACCCCTCACGTCCGTTGTACTCAACGGGAACCTTCTATTTGGTTAAGACTTGAATTGCTTTTTAATACTTTGCGTTCATGTTCATTTATGCTAAAATATAATAAGGGGGGGGAAAAGAGATAAAAACAAACGAAAAGAGAAAAAAAAGTTTTTATTATTATTGTGCTTGACAAGATGTCGATCTTGCTCCTACGTATCTCCCGGTAGTCGGAGAATTCAAAGCATACGTAGTTCTTTGGTAGAAAAACGTATGTGTGTTGGTTGATTTTAATTGGACGATGTTTTAACCGAATTCTTGCGATTAAACGTTGCTTGTATGCTCGCACTTGGAGACTTATTAAGCGTTCGTTCACGAATCACATTAGAATTGTTAAAAGGTACGTCCGTTAGGGTAGAGGGTTGAATTGGTCGCTATGGGACCAAGGGAGGTACAATGGACTCATACAAGTCAAACATTGACCGAGTGGACTCCGAAGAGTCGGGCGATTGTTCGATTGATCCACTGAGATCAAGAACGGGTACAATGGACTCGGACGAGTCGAACATTGACCGAGTGGACTCTAACGAGTCGAGGGATCGAGTCTAATGGCCAACGGGGGACCAAAAGGCTTGGATTGACCACAAGGGGCCAAGATTTGGTTTGGTTAGGGTTGTACATATTAAAAGGGAATGACGATTGTCCGAGCGACGAGACATACGTCACGCATTCGTACAATCGGGGCGATGGAGAGACATACGTCACACCATCCCTTTTTCATTCATGTTTTTGGATTGAATTCTTTAGAAATCCCAAGGTAAGTCAAAACATTTGGTTTGAAAACCCAAAATGGGAAGGTTTAGCAAATTTGCTAGAAAACGCGCAAGTTCGTCTCATTTTGCGAAAATGCGCACATTACCGGTGTATGTTCATTTTTGAGTTTTGAACATCATGAACAATATTTATTGCTCAAGTTTAGATTGAAAAGATGAACATAGCTTGTTGGTTCATGTGGTTTTGAAAGTTTGGGAACATAACTTGCTTTGCAAGTTATCCACAAAATGGTTATACGAACTTGTGATTTGCCAAAATTAAGCAAAAACCTTGTTATGATTTGAAGAACATAGGTTTAAAAACTCTTAGGTTCTGAGCTCTGGGGCTAGAACCTCAAAAATTGGTTGTTTTGACACAAAAACTCAGGTTCTGAGTTCTGTCATGGTCGCACTGCGACCATGACTTCGCACTGCGAAGCATGCGAAATTTTGGGTTCAGAAGCTGTTTCTGAACATTTGTTCAGAAACAACTTCTGAACACACTCAAGACCTTATATATGGGTGAAAAGCTTTGAGTTTTTGGGATGAAAAAGGTTGTACAAACCAATTTGATGTTTTGAAAACCTTGGGATTTCTTTGAAATTCAAAAGGGGTTTTTTAGGACCAAAAGATTTTGAGCCAAAATAGCTATGCAAACACAATTAGAAATGCAAGTTAAAGAGCTTAGTAACTTACAGAACTCCTTAGCAAAGCTCCAGCTGCACTTGGCTTGATTTGGTTGAAGGCTTTCACAAAGGTTTGAAGATTTGTGATGAACTTGAACTTTTGAAAGCTTTGTGTGGATGGATTGTTTCTGGTTATTTGTGGAGATTTGTAGGTTGAAATGAGTAGAGTTTCTGCTCTTTGAATGTTGTGTTTTCTGTCTAATTGTGTGTGTTTGTAACCTTGGGCATTGCCTTGTATTTATAGGCCAAAATCAAATCTTTGTCATCATTACACAATCCCTTGATTCAGCTGATTTGTGGCCAAGATCAAGCTGAATCCCTTTGCATTAAATGCTAATGGATAGAGGCAACCCTGCCTTGTGCCAAGGGGCAAGTTCCAGCTTGATTTCAGCCACAAATTCAACCTATTCTAGAAGGTAATGATGAAGAACAAAGCTGATTTGCAAATGGCTAATGCTTGGGGATCAATCCTTGCAATCTCAATGGTTGGTCAATAAAAACGTGCACTGTATTGTGCAGAGATTGAGGGATGAAAAGGCTAAAATTGGCTGGTGTGAGAGGGTGAAAAGCTGCTGCAAAACAGAGTAGGCACTCATGGCTTTTCAAGTGAGAAAATCCAGCTGGTTTGACTGGTTTTTGGGGCAGCAAGCAGGAGGAAAGTCCTCAAGCAGGTGGCTGGCAACCTTGTGGTGGTTAGCAGGTCACCTGGGAGGGGCTAGAGCTGCCCAAGGGCAAGCCCACTTGCTTGTCACATGCTAGGTTGGAAGAAAAAGCTTCTAACCTTGGCATTAATGGCAAGTCTTTCAACTCTGGCTTTGCTTGGCCCAATTGGCCATGAATGCTACTTAAAATAATTATGGAAGTGATGTGCAACAAAATCTGGAATTAAATCCAAGAAACCAAAAATCTGCAGAAAAATCGCAGACTTCGCAGTGCGAAGTGAGCTTCGCATTGCGAAGTCCTCAATTTTGAAAAGTTGACTTTTCTGTTGACTTTTGTTGACTTTTGACTTTTTCCCCTCTTTGATTTTTTTTTGATTTTTGTTTTAAAAAGCGTAGGACAAAATTAGGGTACTACAAGCATCACATGTTCACCAACATCCATCAACAGTTAAGTAAGCGTTCCCCAGTGAACCTCCTTCACCAACTGTCCCCTATTCCCCAGCAGGAATCTTTGTTTGAGTCTATCTCATATCCTATTGCATTGCATATCGCACTGCATATCATACCTGCATATCATACTGCATAACATGCATCATACAATCATGTTCTCCGGTTCAACCAGGGGCACCTATTTAGGGTAAGACCATTTCAGCTTAGGTATCGACCTCTAGTGTAAGCGGCTAGATAAGATCACCTCCCCCAGTGTATCGACCTTCAGTGTTAGCGGCTGAATAAGATCACAGCTCGTTAGGAATCGACCTTCAGTGTAAGCAGCTGAATAAGGTTACCTAGCTTAGGTATCGACCTCTAGTGTAAGCGGCTAGATAAGATCACCTCCCCCCAGTGTATCGACCTTCAGTGTTAGCGGCTGAATAAGATCACAGCTCGTTAGGAATCGACCTTCAGTGTAAGCGGCTGAATAAGATTACCTAGCTTAGGTATCGACCTCTAGTGTAAGCGGCTAGATAAGATCACCTCCCCCCAGTGTATCGACCTTCAGTGTTAGCGGCTGAATAAGATCACGGCTCGTTAGGAATCGACCTTCAGTGTAAGCGGCTGAATAAGATTACCTAGCTTAGGTATCGACCTCTAGTGTAAGCGGCTAGATAAGATCACCTCCCCCAGTGTGTCGACCTTCAGTGTTAGCGGCTGAATAAGATCACAGCTCGTTAGGAATCGACCTTCAGTGTAAGCGGCTGAATAAGATTACCTAGCTTAGGTATCGACCTCTAGTGTAAGCGGCTAGATAAGATCACCTCCCCCCAGTGTATCGACCTTCAGTGTTAGCGGCTGAATAAGATCACAGCTCGTTAGGAATCGACCTTCAGTGTAAGCGGCTGAATAAGGTTACCTAGCTTAGGTATCGACCTCTAGTGTAAGCGGCTAGATAAGATCACCTCCCCCAGTGTATCGACCTTCAGTGTTAGCGGCTGAATAAGATCACAGCTCGTTAGGAATCGACCTTCAGTGTAAGCGGCTGAATAAGGTTACCTAGCTTAGGTATCGACCTCTAGTGTAAGCGGCTAGATAAGATCACCTCCCCCCAGTGTATCGACCTTCAGTGTTAGCGGCTGAATAAGATCACAGCTCGTTAGGAATCGACCTTCAGTGTAAGCGGCTGAATAAGATTACCTAGCTTAGGTATCGACCTCTAGTGTAAGGGGCTAGATAAGATCACCTCCCCCAAGTGTATCGACCTTCAGTGTTAGCGGCTGAATAAGATCACAGCTCGTTAGGAATCGACCTTCAATGCAAGCGGCTGAATAAGATTACCTAGCTTAGGTATCGACCTCTAGTGTAAGCGGCTAGATAAGATTACCTCCCTCAGTGTATCGACCTTCAGTGTTAGCGGCTGAATAAGATCACAGCTCGTTAGGAATCGACCTTCAGTGTAAGCGGCTGGATAAGGTTACCTAGCTTAGGTATCGACCTCTAGTGTAAGCGGCTAGATAAGATCACCTCCCCCCAGTGTATCGACCTTCAGTGTTAGCGGCTGAATAAGATCACAGCTCGTTAGGAATCGACCTTCAGTGTAAGCAGCTGAATAAGGTTACCTAGCTTAGGTATCGACCTCTAGTGTAAGCGGCTAGATAAGATCACCTCCCCCCAGTGTATCGACCTTCAGTGTTAGCGGCTGAATAAGATCACAGCTCGTTAGGAATCGACCTTCAGTGTAAGCGGCTGAATAAGATTACCTAGCTTAGGTATCGACCTCTAGTGTAAGCGGCTAGATAAGATCACCTCCCCCCAGTGTATCGACCTTCAGTGTTAGCGGCTGAATAAGATCACAGCTCGTTAGGAATCGACCTTCAGTGTAAGCGGCTGAATAAGATTACCTAGCTTAGGTATCGACCTCTAGTGTAAGCGGCTAGATAAGATCACCTCCCCCAGTGTGTCGACCTTCAGTGTTAGCGGCTGAATAAGATCACAGCTCGTTAGGAATCGACCTTCAGTGTAAGCGGCTGAATAAGATTACCTAGCTTAGGTATCGACCTCTAGTGTAAGCGGCTAGATAAGATCACCTCCCCCCAGTGTATCGACCTTCAGTGTTAGCGGCTGAATAAGATCACAGCTCGTTAGGAATCGACCTTCAGTGTAAGCGGCTGAATAAGGTTACCTAGCTTAGGTATCGACCTCTAGTGTAAGCGGCTAGATAAGATCACCTCCCCCAGTGTATCGACCTTCAGTGTTAGCGGCTGAATAAGATCACAGCTCGTTAGGAATCGACCTTCAGTGTAAGCGGCTGAATAAGGTTACCTAGCTTAGGTATCGACCTCTAGTGTAAGCGGCTAGATAAGATCACCTCCCCCCAGTGTATCGACCTTCAGTGTTAGCGGCTGAATAAGATCACAGCTCGTTAGGAATCGACCTTCAGTGTAAGCGGCTGAATAAGATTACCTAGCTTAGGTATCGACCTCTAGTGTAAGCGGCTAGATAAGATCACCTCCCCCCAGTGTATCGACCTTCAGTGTTAGCGGCTGAATAAGATCACAGCTCGTTAGGAATCGACCTTCAATGCAAGCGGCTGAATAAGATTACCTAGCTTAGGTATCGACCTCTAGTGTAAGCGGCTAGATAAGATCACCTCCCTTAGTGTATCGACCTTCAGTGTTAGCGGCTGAATAAGATCACAGCTCGTTAGGAATCGACCTTCAGTGTAAGCGGCTGGATAAGGTTACCTAGCTTAGGTATCGACCTCTAGTGTAAGCGGCTAGATAAGATCACCTCCCCCCAGTGTATCGACCTTCAGTGTTAGCGGCTGAATAAGATCACAGCTCGTTAGGAATCGACCTTCAGTGTAAGCGGCTGAATAAGATTACCTAGCTTAGGTATCGACCTCTAGTGTAAGCGGCTAGATAAGATCACCTCCCCCAGTGTATCGACCTTCAGTGTTAGCGGCTGAATAAGATCACAGCTCGTTACGAATCGACCTTCAGTGTAAGCGGCTGGATAAGGTTACCTAGCTTAGGTATCGACCTCTAGTGTAAGCGGCTAGATAAGATTACCTCCCCCAGTGTATCGACCTTCAGTGTTAGCGGCTGAATAAGATCACAGCTCGTTAGAAATCGACCTTCAGTGTAAGCGGCTGAATAAGATTACCTAGCTTAGGTATCGACCTCTAGTGTAAGCGGCTAGATAAGATCACCTCCCCCCAGTGTATCGACCTTCAGTGTTAGCGGCTGAATAAGATCACAGCTCGTTAGGAATCGACCTTCAGTGTAAGCGGCTGAATAAGATTACCTAGCTTAGGTATCGACCTCTAGTGTAAGCGGCTAGATAAGATCACCTCCCCCAGTGTGTCGACCTTCAGTGTTAGCGGCTGAATAAGATCACAGCTCGTTAGGAATCGACCTTCAGTGTAAGCGGCTGAATAAGATTACCTAGCTTAGGTATCGACCTCTAGTGTAAGCGGCTAGATAAGATCACCTCCCCCCAGTGTATCGACCTTCAGTGTTAGCGGCTGAATAAGATCACAGCTCGTTAGGAATCGACCTTCAGTGTAAGCGGCTGAATAAGGTTACCTAGCTTAGGTATCGACCTCTAGTGTAAGCGGCTAGATAAGATCACCTCCCCCAGTGTATCGACCTTCAGTGTTAGCGGCTGAATAAGATCACAGCTCGTTAGGAATCGACCTTCAGTGTAAGCGGCTGAATAAGGTTACCTAGCTTAGGTATCGACCTCTAGTGTAAGCGGCTAGATAAGATCACCTCCCCCCAGTGTATCGACCTTCAGTGTTAGCGGCTGAATAAGATCACAGCTCGTTAGGAATCGACCTTCAGTGTAAGCGGCTGAATAAGATTACCTAGCTTAGGTATCGACCTCTAGTGTAAGCGGCTAGATAAGATCACCTCCCCCCAGTGTATCGACCTTCAGTGTTAGCGGCTGAATAAGATCACAGCTCGTTAGGAATCGACCTTCAATGCAAGCGGCTGAATAAGATTACCTAGCTTAGGTATCGACCTCTAGTGTAAGCGGCTAGATAAGATCACCTCCCTTAGTGTATCGACCTTCAGTGTTAGCGGCTGAATAAGATCACAGCTCGTTAGGAATCGACCTTCAGTGTAAGCGGCTGGATAAGGTTACCTAGCTTAGGTATCGACCTCTAGTGTAAGCGGCTAGATAAGATCACCTCCCCCCAGTGTATCGACCTTCAGTGTTAGCGGCTGAATAAGATCACAGCTCGTTAGGAATCGACCTTCAGTGTAAGCGGCTGAATAAGATTACCTAGCTTAGGTATCGACCTCTAGTGTAAGCGGCTAGATAAGATCACATCCCCCAGTGTATCGACCTTCAGTGTTAGCGGCTGAATAAGATCACAGCTCGTTACGAATCGACCTTCAGTGTAAGCGGCTGGATAAGGTTACCTAGCTTAGGTATCGACCTCTAGTGTAAGCGGCTAGATAAGATTACCTCCCCCAGTGTATCGACCTTCAGTGTTAGCGGCTGAATAAGATCACAGCTCGTTAGAAATCGACCTTCAGTGTAAGCGGCTGAATAAGATTACCTAGCTTAGGTATCGACCTCTAGTGTAAGCGGCTAGATAAGATCACCTCCCCCCAGTGTATCGACCTTCAGTGTTAGCGGCTGAATAAGATCACAGCTCGTTAGGAATCGACCTTCAGTGTAAGCGGCTGAATAAGATTACCTAGCTTAGGTATCGACCTCTAGTGTAAGCGGCTAGATAAGATCACCTCCCCCAGTGTGTCGACCTTCAGTGTTAGCGGCTGAATAAGATCACAGCTCGTTAGGAATCGACCTTCAGTGTAAGCGGCTGAATAAGATTACCTAGCTTAGGTATCGACCTCTAGTGTAAGCGGCTAGATAAGATCACCTCCCCCAGTGTATCGACCTTCAGTGTTAGCGGCTGAATAAGATCACAGCTCGTTACGAATCGACCTTCAGTGTAAGCGGCTGGATAAGGTTACCTAGCTTAGGTATCGACCTCTAGTGTAAGCGGCTAGATAAGATTACCTCCCCCAGTGTATCGACCTTCAGTGTTAGCGGCTGAATAAGATCACAGCTCGTTAGAAATCGACCTTCAGTGTAAGCGGCTGAATAAGATTACCTAGCTTAGGTATCGACCTCTAGTGTAAGCGGCTAGATAAGATCACCTCCCCCCAGTGTATCGACCTTCAGTGTTAGCGGCTGAATAAGATCACAGCTCGTTAGGAATCGACCTTCAGTGTAAGCGGCTGAATAAGATTACCTAGCTTAGGTATCGACCTCTAGTGTAAGCGGCTAGATAAGATCACCTCCCCCAGTGTGTCGACCTTCAGTGTTAGCGGCTGAATAAGATCACAGCTCGTTAGGAATCGACCTTCAGTGTAAGCGGCTGAATAAGATTACCTAGCTTAGGTATCGACCTCTAGTGTAAGCGGCTAGATAAGATCACCTCCCCCCAGTGTATCGACCTTCAGTGTTAGCGGCTGAATAAGATCACAGCTCGTTAGGAATCGACCTTCAGTGTAAGCGGCTGAATAAGGTTACCTAGCTTAGGTATCGACCTCTAGTGTAAGCGGCTAGATAAGATCACCTCCCCCAGTGTATCGACCTTCAGTGTTAGCGGCTGAATAAGATCACAGCTCGTTAGGAATCGACCTTCAGTGTAAGCGGCTGAATAAGGTTACCTAGCTTAGGTATCGACCTCTAGTGTAAGCGGCTAGATAAGATCACCTCCCCCCAGTGTATCGACCTTCAGTGTTAGCGGCTGAATAAGATCACAGCTCGTTAGGAATCGACCTTCAGTGTAAGCGGCTGAATAAGATTACCTAGCTTAGGTATCGACCTCTAGTGTAAGCGGCTAGATAAGATCACCTCCCCCCAGTGTATCGACCTTCAGTGTTAGCGGCTGAATAAGATCACAGCTCGTTAGGAATCGACCTTCAATGCAAGCGGCTGAATAAGATTACCTAGCTTAGGTATCGACCTCTAGTGTAAGCGGCTAGATAAGATCACCTCCCTTAGTGTATCGACCTTCAGTGTTAGCGGCTGAATAAGATCACAGCTCGTTAGGAATCGACCTTCAGTGTAAGCGGCTGGATAAGGTTACCTAGCTTAGGTATCGACCTCTAGTGTAAGCGGCTAGATAAGATCACCTCCCCCCAGTGTATCGACCTTCAGTGTTAGCGGCTGAATAAGATCACAGCTCGTTAGGAATCGACCTTCAGTGTAAGCGGCTGAATAAGATTACCTAGCTTAGGTATCGACCTCTAGTGTAAGCGGCTAGATAAGATCACCTCCCCCAGTGTATCGACCTTCAGTGTTAGCGGCTGAATAAGATCACAGCTCGTTACGAATCGACCTTCAGTGTAAGCGGCTGGATAAGGTTACCTAGCTTAGGTATCGACCTCTAGTGTAAGCGGCTAGATAAGATCACCTCCCCCAGTGTATCGACCTTCAGTGTTAGCGGCTGAATAAGATCACAGCTCGTTAGAAATCGACCTTCAGTGTAAGCGGCTGAATAAGATTACCTAGCTTAGGTATCGACCTCTAGTGTAAGCGGCTAGATAAGATCACCTCCCTCAGTGTATCGACCTTCAGTGTTAGCGGCTGAATAAGATCACAGCTCGTTAGGAATCGACCTTCAGTGTAAGCGGCTGAATAAGATTACCTAGCTTAGGTATCGACCTCTAGTGTAAGCGGCTAGATAAGATCACCTCCCCCAGTGTATCGACCTTCAGTGTTAGCGGCTGAATAAGATCACAGCTCGTTAGGAATCGACCTTCAGTGTAAGCGGCTGAATAAGGTTACCTAGCTTAGGTATCGACCTCTAGTGTAAGCGGCTAGATAAGATCACCTCCCCCCAGTGTATCGACCTTCAGTGTTAGCGGCTGAATAAGATCACAGCTCGTTAGGAATCGACCTTCAGTGTAAGCGGCTGAATAAGATTACCTAGCTTAGGTATCGACCTCTAGTGTAAGCGGCTAGATAAGATCACCTCCCCCAGTGTGTCGACCTTCAGTGTTAGCGGCTGAATAAGATCACAGCTCGTTAGGAATCGACCTTCAGTGTAAGCGGCTGAATAAGATTACCTAGCTTAGGTATCGACCTCTAGTGTAAGCGGCTAGATAAGATCACCTCCCCCCAGTGTATCGACCTTCAGTGTTAGCGGCTGAATAAGATCACAGCTCGTTAGGAATCGACCTTCAGTGTAAGCGGCTGAATAAGGTTACCTAGCTTAGGTATCGACCTCTAGTGTAAGCGGCTAGATAAGATCACCTCCCCCAGTGTATCGACCTTCAGTGTTAGCGGCTGAATAAGATCACAGCTCGTTAGGAATCGACCTTCAGTGTAAGCGGCTGAATAAGATTACCTAGCTTAGGTATCGACCCCTAGTGTAAGCGGCTAGATAAGATCACCTCCCCCAGTGTGTCGACCTTCAGTGTTAGCGGCTGAATAAGATCACAGCTCGTTAGGAATCGACCTTCAGTGTAAGCGGCTGAATAAGATTACCTAGCTTAGGTATCGACCTCTAGTGTAAGCGGCTAGATAAGATCACCTCCCCCCAGTGTATCGACCTTCAGTGTTAGCGGCTGAATAAGATCACAGCTCGTTAGGAATCGACCTTCAGTGTAAGCGGCTGAATAAGGTTACCTAGCTTAGGTATCGACCTCTAGTGTAAGCGGCTAGATAAGATCACCTCCCCCAGTGTATCGACCTTCAGTGTTAGCGGCTGAATAAGATCACAGCTCGTTAGGAATCGACCTTCACTGTAAGCGGCTGAATAAGGTTACCTAGCTTAGGTATCGACCTCTAGTGTAAGCGGCTAGATAAGATCACCTCCCCCCAGTGTATCGACCTTCAGTGTTAGCGGCTGAATAAGATCACAGCTCGTTAGGAATCGACCTTCAGTGTAAGCGGCTGAATAAGATTACCTAGCTTAGGTATCGACCTCTAGTGTAAGCGGCTAGATAAGATCACCTCCCCCCAGTGTATCGACCTTCAGTGTTAGCGGCTGAATAAGATCACAGCTCGTTAGGAATCGACCTTCAATGCAAGCGGCTGAATAAGATTACCTAGCTTAGGTATCGACCTCTAGTGTAAGCGGCTAGATAAGATCACCTCCCTTAGTGTATCGACCTTCAGTGTTAGCGGCTGAATAAGATCACAGCTCGTTAGGAATCGACCTTCAGTGTAAGCGGCTGGATAAGGTTACCTAGCTTAGGTATCGACCTCTAGTGTAAGCGGCTAGATAAGATCACCTCCCCCCAGTGTATCGACCTTCAGTGTTAGCGGCTGAATAAGATCACAGCTCGTTAGGAATCGACCTTCAGTGTAAGCGGCTGAATAAGATTACCTAGCTTAGGTATCGACCTCTAGTGTAAGCGGCTAGATAAGATCACCTCCCCCAGTGTATCGACCTTCAGTGTTAGCGGCTGAATAAGATCACAGCTCGTTACGAATCGACCTTCAGTGTAAGCGGCTGGATAAGGTT
The DNA here is from genome assembly GCA_018208015.1 of Medicago ruthenica. Classification (NCBI taxonomy): domain Eukaryota; kingdom Viridiplantae; phylum Streptophyta; class Magnoliopsida; order Fabales; family Fabaceae; genus Medicago; species Medicago ruthenica. The sequence continues at coordinate 38,263,951 of CM031376.1, forward strand.
ACCTAGCTTAGGTATCGACCTCTAGTGTAAGCGGCTAGATAAGATCACCTCCCCCAGTGTATCGACCTTCAGTGTTAGCGGCTGAATAAGATCACAGCTCGTTAGAAATCGACCTTCAGTGTAAGCGGCTGAATAAGATTACCTAGCTTAGGTATCGACCTCTAGTGTAAGCGGCTAGATAAGATCACCTCCCTCAGTGTATCGACCTTCAGTGTTAGCGGCTGAATAAGATCACAGCTCGTTAGGAATCGACCTTCAGTGTAAGCGGCTGAATAAGATTACCTAGCTTAGGTATCGACCTCTAGTGTAAGCGGCTAGATAAGATCACCTCCCCCAGTGTATCGACCTTCAGTGTTAGCGGCTGAATAAGATCACAGCTCGTTAGGAATCGACCTTCAGTGTAAGCGGCTGAATAAGGTTACCTAGCTTAGGTATCGACCTCTAGTGTAAGCGGCTAGATAAGATCACCTCCCTCAGTGTATCGACCTCTAGTGTAAGCGGCTAGATAAGATCACCTCCCCCCAGTGTATCGACCTTCAGTGTTAGCGGCTGAATAAGATCACAGCTCGTTAGGAATCGACCTTCAGTGTAAGCGGCTGAATAAGATTACCTAGCTTAGGTATCGACCTCTAGTGTAAGCGGCTAGATAAGATCACCTCCCCCCAGTGTATCGACCTTCAGTGTTAGCGGCTGAATAAGATCACAGCTCGTTAGGAATCGACCTTCAATGCAAGCGGCTGAATAAGATTACCTAGCTTAGGTATCGACCTCTAGTGTAAGCGGCTAGATAAGATCACCTCCCTTAGTGTATCGACCTTCAGTGTTAGCGGCTGAATAAGATCACAGCTCGTTAGGAATCGACCTTCAGTGTAAGCGGCTGGATAAGGTTACCTAGCTTAGGTATCGACCTCTAGTGTAAGCGGCTAGATAAGATCACCTCCCCCCAGTGTATCGACCTTCAGTGTTAGCGGCTGAATAAGATCACAGCTCGTTAGGAATCGACCTTCAGTGTAAGCGGCTGAATAAGATTACCTAGCTTAGGTATCGACCTCTAGTGTAAGCGGCTAGATAAGATCACCTCCCCCAGTGTATCGACCTTCAGTGTTAGCGGCTGAATAAGATCACAGCTCGTTACGAATCGACCTTCAGTGTAAGCGGCTGGATAAGGTTACCTAGCTTAGGTATCGACCTCTAGTGTAAGCGGCTAGATAAGATCACCTCCCCCAGTGTATCGACCTTCAGTGTTAGCGGCTGAATAAGATCACAGCTCGTTAGAAATCGACCTTCAGTGTAAGCGGCTGAATAAGATTACCTAGCTTAGGTATCGACCTCTAGTGTAAGCGGCTAGATAAGATCACCTCCCTCAGTGTATCGACCTTCAGTGTTAGCGGCTGAATAAGATCACAGCTCGTTAGGAATCGACCTTCAGTGTAAGCGGCTGAATAAGATTACCTAGCTTAGGTATCGACCTCTAGTGTAAGCGGCTAGATAAGATCACCTCCCCCAGTGTATCGACCTTCAGTGTTAGCGGCTGAATAAGATCACAGCTCGTTAGGAATCGACCTTCAGTGTAAGCGGCTGAATAAGGTTACCTAGCTTAGGTATCGACCTCTAGTGTAAGCGGCTAGATAAGATCACCTCCCTCAGTGTATCGACCTCTAGTGTAAGCGGCTAGATAAGATCACACCCATCCTCAGGAATCTACCTTCAGTGTAAGCGGCTAGATACGATTACCTTCATCCCCCAGTGGATCTACCTCCAGTGTTAGCGGCTGGATACGATCAACCTTTTCAAACCATTGCATTTGGATTCCGCGAAGGACAAAATTCGGGTCCTTCTTTTTACTTAATTGATCTTCGCAAAGAGTTCATGAGATGCCCTCGGCACTCACGCACTCTATGCGAAGACACAATTAAGTAGGGGCAGCTGTAGTACCCCAATTTTGTCCTAAGCCTTTTAAAACCAAAAAATCAAAAAAAAAATCAAAGAGGGAGAAAAAAGTCAAAGTCAACAAAAGTCAACAGAAAAGTCAACATTTCAAAAATGCTGACTTCGCACTGCGAAGCTCACTTCGCACTGCGAAGTCTGCGATTTTTCTGCAGATTTTTGGTGCTTTTGATTTAATTCCAGATTTTGTTGCATATCATTTCCATATTTATTTTAAGTAGCATTCATGGCTATTTGGGCCAAGCAAAACCAGAAATGAGAGACTTGCCATTAATGCCAAGGTTGGAAGCTTTTTCTTCCAACCTAGCATGTGACAAGCAAGTGGGCTTGCCCTTGGGCAGCTTTTGTCCCTCCCATGTGACCTGTTAACCACCCCAAGGTTGCCAGCCACCTGCTTGATGACTTTCCTCCTGCTTGCACCCCCCAAAACCAGTCAAACTAGCTGGATTTTCTCACTTGAAAAGCCATGAGTGCCTACCCTGTTTTTGCAGCAGCTTTTCACCCCTCACACCAGCCATAGATAGCATTTTTCATCCCTCAATCTCTGCACATTACAGTGCACGTTTTTATTGATTAACGATTTTGGGATAATTGGGATCGAAAATGGGATTTTTGGGAGATTTTTGAGGTCTTTCCGTAAGGGAAAACCTATTTTCTGATTGCCCAGAAAATAGGAGCTCGCTAAGCGACCATAGCAGGAACAACATGTGTTGTTCCATGCATTTTGGTCCTTTGGGGATGTTTTCGGACACCCCTGAACGTTCCTTTTGTGTTCTGTTGATGTTGTTTTAATCAATTAATGATGGAGAATGATTGCTTGCATTAGAATGTTTATAATTGGTTGTTTTGAGACGAAATTGATGAATTATGAAATAAACTTGGAGATTTATCTTGAGCCGTGAAATATACGTGTTGAGTATTTTGGAGTTGGCTGCATATTTTGGCAAATCCAATGTGTTGAATAGAAGCACCTCCATGTTTAGAACAAGTCTTCAGTTACAATAAATTGCAGTTGAAGCTGTTCAGAAGCACTTTTGGCCTTCAGAAGCAGAAAATTCCTTCAGAAGCACTGTCGCGCTTCAGAAGCTGAAAACGTGAGTCTGAAGCATCAGACGCACTGTTGCAAGTGTTGACTTTTGTTGACTTCTTCAGAAGCTGCATTTTTTTCAAGTTGTTTCTGCGCGAATCTTGGCGAGATTTATCAAGGATATATCCTCGCATATTGCTTCTAGATTGCTGGATGATTTGGTGAAGATTTAATGAAGATTTGGTTCAGTTTTATGAAAACTCCTATTTTTCTGCAGAAGCTTTCAAAGATACAATGCAATTTTATTTAGACATTCTTAATTCAGAAACAGATCAAATTTAGAAGATTGGAATCTAATTTATGCTGATTGTTTAAGGCTATATAAGGAGTGCTTTGCTGCTATTCAAGAGACAGGAATTAGAGAGTTTTTATTCAGAAATAGAGTCTTAGTGTGTAAGCTTTTTAGCTTTGTTTGTGCACCACTCTGTTGAGTTGGTTTAGGTGTTTTGAGTTGTAATCACTCTAAGCCTGAAGGTACGAGTGTAGGTCATGTATTGAAGAGTGTTCTTCAAAACTGGGTAATTTGTTCAGAACTGGGTTAGTTCAGGTTTGTTTAAGTAACTGGGCTGTTACTTGAATAGGAAGTTAGTGGACTCTAATACTCAACGTGTTGGGTAGAAATCAAGCTAGGTGGAGATTGATTGCTTAGGATAGGAACTGGGGGTTAGTGTCTGAGTCTTAAGGATTAATTCCAATAGTGGATTTCCTTCCTGGATTGGTATCCCCCAGAGTAAGAGGTGTTTACTCCGAACTGGGTTAACAAACCTATGTGTTCTTTTTATTTCTGCACTTTTATTTCCTGTTGGTTATCTGCTTTTAATTGTGCTTAAGTTTCTGTTCTGAATCTGTTACTTTTAGTTCAGAACCTGTTATTCAGAACCTGTTAACTCCTAATCATTGTCCAGCCAGAAATTTCAATTGGCATCAGAGCAGGCACCCTGCCTGTGTTTTGGGTGAGTTCCAGGGGTATTTATTTCTGGCAAGTATGGATAGAGAAGGAGGCTATGTCAATGGACCACCCCTACTTGATGGCACAAATTATGAGTACTGGAAGTCCAGGATGTGTGCATTCTTGAAATCTATGGATAGCAAGACCTGGAAGGCTGTTCTGAAGGGTTGGGAACACCCAGTTGTGACTGATAAATATGGTAAGAAGACAGCAGTTTTAAAACCAGAAGAAGACTGGACTAATAATGAAGATGCCTTGTCACATGCAAATTCCAAAACCCTGAATGCTATTTTCAATGGAGTGGATAAGAATGTTTTCAGGATGATTGTCATACCCCATTTTTTGACTTATATTTTTATGTGTTTTATCTTTTAATTATCTCATTACTTATTTTTACCTTTTATTATTTCATTCTTGTTATAGTATTTTATTTGCATTTTATCATTACCATTATTAGCATTTCCATTATCCTTAATATTATTAATGTTATTGTTATTCTATTTTTCTTTAATAATATCATTATTATTTTTTACTACTATTAGGGTTTTTATCTTAATTAATATTATTAAGTTTTTATCATTTTTTTATTTTTTGTTTTTTGTCATCATTTTCATTATTATTGTCATTTACTATTTTATTTATTTTCATTATCATTTGCATTTTTGCATTTTTCATTATCATTATTATTATTATTTATTATTATTCATTTCCCACCTTTTTATATTTAAATACAAAAAATCAAAAAAAGGGGAGTTCGCAGTGCGAAATCACCTTCGCACTGCGACCTCTGCGAAATTTTCTGCAGAATTTTATATATTGGTTTATCCTTTTTGCTTTCAACTACAATTGTTATTATTAGCATTATTACTATTATTATTGCTATTTTGTGACTGATTTGGTGCAGCAAGGCAAGAATTAATGTGACATTAAAGGTAAAAGGAAAGAAGGATTTTCTTCCAACCTATTGTAGTACCCCAATTTTGTCCTAAGCCTTTTAAAACCAAAAAATCAAAAAAAAAATCAAAGAGGGAGAAAAAAGTCAAAGTCAACAAAAGTCAACAGAAAAGTCAACATTTCAAAAATGCTGACTTCGCACTGCGAAGCTCACTTCGCACTGCGAAGTCTGCGATTTTTCTGCAGATTTTTGGTGCTTTTGATTTAATTCCAGATTTTGTTGCATATCATTTCCATATTTATTTTAAGTAGCATTCATGGCTATTTGGGCCAAGCAAACCCAGAAATGAGAGACTTGCCATTAATGCCAAGGTTGGAAGCTTTTTTTTCCAACCTAGCATGTGACAAGCAAGTGGGCTTGCCCTTGGGCAGCTTTTGTCCCTCCCATGTGACCTGTTAACCACCCCAAGGTTGCCAGCCACCTGCTTGATGACTTTCCTCCTGCTTGCACCCCCCAAAACCAGTCAAACTAGCTGGATTTTCTCACTTGAAAAGCCATGAGTGCCTACCCTGTTTTTGCAGCAGCTTTTCACCCCTCACACCAGCCATAGATAGCCTTTTTCATCCCTCAATCTCTGCACATTACAGTGCACGTTTTTATTGATTAACCATTGAGATTGCAAGGATTGATCCCCAAGTTTGGCCAATTGCAATTCAGCCATGTTTCTCATCATTACCTTCTAGAATTAGTTGATTTTGTGGCTGAAATCAGTCAAAGACTTAACCCTTGGCACAAGGCAGAGTTGCCTCTATCCATTAGCATTAAATGCAAAGCCAAATAGCCTGAATTTAGCCCACAAATCAGCTAGGTTCTAGGATTTTTTCAACATTACTTGAGATTGCATTTTGGCCTATAAATAGAGACCCAAGGCAAGAGGAAAGGCAGCATTGCATAGCATAAGATAGAGCAGAAAATAGAGCATTAAGAGAGCAAAGAAACACTACTCATTTCAGCCAAACAACCAGAGAAAAACCAACCCAACACAAAGCTTTACCAAACTCAAAGTTCATCACCAATATCAAAAACCTTTGTGAAAACCTTCAACCAATTCAAATCCATCGCAGCTGGAGCTTTGCTAAGGATCTCTGTAAGTTTCTAAGCCTTTGTATTGCATTTTCATTTGTGTTTGCATAGCAATTTTGATTCAAAACCTTTTGGTTCTAAAAAACCCCTTTTGAATTTCAAAGAAATCCCAAGGTTTTCAAAACACCAAGACTGGTTTGTCCAGCCATTTTCATCCCAAAAACTCAAAGCTTTTCACTCACCTAAAAGGTCCTGAGTGTGTTCAGAAGTTGTTTCTGAACAAAAGTTCAGAAACAGCTTCTGAACTCAAAAATTCGCATGCTTCGCAGTGCGAAGTCATGGTCGCAGTGCGACCATGACAGAACTCAGAATCTGAGTTTAGGTGTCAAAATGGCCAATTTTTAAGGTTCTAGCCCAAGAGCTCAGAACCTAAGAGTTTTTAAACCCGTGTTTTTCAAACCATAACAAGGATTTTGAACAATATTGGAAAATTCGCAAGTTCGTATGACATTTTGTGGATAACTTGCAAAACAAGTTATGTTCTCAAACTTTCAAAACAACATGAACAAACCAGCTATGTTCATCATTTCAAATTAAACTTGAACAATAAATATTGTTCATGATTTTCAAAACCCAAAATGAACATACGCCAAATACGTTCGCTTTTCGCAAAATGAGCCGAACTTGGGCGTTTTCTAGCAAAATTGCTAAATCTTTCCAATTTGGGTTTTCAAACCAAATGTTTTGATATACCTTGGGATTTCTAAAAAATTCTACCCAAAAACTTGAATGAAAAAGGGATGGTGTGACGTATGTCTCTCCATTGCCCCGATTGTACGAATGCGTGACGTATGTCTCGTCGTTCGGACAATCGTCATTCCCTTTTCAAATGTATACAACCCTAACCAAACCAAATCTTGGCCCCTTATGGTCAATCCGAACCTTTTGGTCCCCCGTGGCCACTAGATTCGATCCCTCGACTCGTTTGAGTCACTCGGTCAATGTTCGACTCGTCCGAGTCCATTGTACCCGTTCTTGATCTCAGTGGATCAATCGAACAATCGCCCGACTCGTTGGAGTCCACTCGGTCAATGATTGACTTGTATGAGTCCATTGCACCTCTCTTGGTCCCATAGCGACCAATTCGAACCCTTTTACCCTAACGGACGTACCTTTTAACAATTCTAGTGCGATTCATGAACAAACGCTTAATAAGTCTCCCAAGCGCGAGCATACAAGCTACGTTTTAATCGCAAGAATTCGGTTAAAACATCGTCCATTTAAAATTAACCAACACATGTACGTTTTTTCTACCAAAGAACTACGTACGCTTTGAATTCTCCGACTACCGGGAGATACGTAGGAGCAAGATCGACATCTTGTCAAGCGCAATAATAAAAAACTTTTTTTTCTTTTCTTTCGTTTGTTTTTATCTCTTTCCCCCCTTTTAGTATATTTTCTTTTGACATGGATAAGCATGCGCGCAAAACTTTTAAAAACAATTCAAGCTTTAACCAAATAGAAGGTTCCCGTTGAGTACAACGGACGTGAGGGGTGCTAATACCTTCCCCTTGCGTAATCGACTCCCGAACCCGACAATGGTTGCGATGACCATCCTTTCCTCATCGTCAAAGGGTTTTATTATCGTTTCCCTTTAAACAAAAAAAAACTTAAGGGTTTATCAACGTTCCCTTTACACAAAAACTTTGGTGGCGGCTTCACAAAGGCCCTCCGAGCGTTTATGAACGACCTCGGAGGATTTGCGCGTCTTTTTCTAGGGAAAAAAACGAGGTGCGCACACCTATCATGTGATCAAACAAATTGGCTGCCCTTGGTCAGCTATTGTCCCTCCAAATTGACCCATCACCCAACCTAAGCTTGCCAGCCAGCTGCTTGATCCCTTTCCTTCCCTTTTTCTCTGCCAAAACCAGCCAAACACAAGTGGTTTTCTTGCCCAAAAAGTTGTTTGATGTGCCCTGTTTTGAGCTGGATTTCTCTCCCACACATAAGCCCACATGCTCATTTTGCTTCCCCCAATCTCCCTGTACATGGAAGTACACGTTTTCATTGCTTGACCTTCCAAGATTGCAAGGATTGATCCCAAGAATCACCCCTTTTGCAGCTGCCCTGTTTTACAGTTTTTTCTCATCATTACCTTCTAGAATTAATGGCATTTGTGGCTGAGATCAGTCAAGACCTTGCCCCTTGGAACAAGGCAAAGCAAGTTCTATCCATTAGCATTAAATGCAAAGTGTTTTAGCCTGGATTTAGCCCACAAACCAGCTAGAATCTAGAGATTTGCCATCATTACATAGATTTGCATTTTGGCCTATAAAAGGAATGGCAAGGCATAAGGATTACACACATGAAGAGAGCCATTACACATTGAAAAAAACTGAAATACACAGCCTTACACACATGAAATTCATACCAAAATCCCTTGCATTGCAGCACAAAATCAATCCATCACAAACCAATTAGAACATTGTTCATAACCTCTCACCAAGCAAGCAAACCACTTCCAATCTATTGCTCAAGCACTGCTAGGAGTTCTGTAAGTCTCCTATAATCTTTCTTTTTCATTGTGTTTGCTGCTTTCATCACTTGCTTTGTTCAAATTTGTTTTGTGCACAAAAACCCCTTTTGAAACTCAAAAGGGACCTCAAAGGGGCCAAGCTTTGAAACTGAGTTTTTACATCCCATTTCCTTCCATTTTGTCAAGCTTTTTAATCCCCTTTAGGTTCTGAAGCTTGCTTAGAAGCAGTTTCTAAACTTCTGTTCAGAAACAGCTTCTGAGTTTGAAAATTCGCATACTTCGCAGAGCAAAGTATTGCTCGCACTGCGAACACACCAGAACCTGACTTCGCAGAGCCAAGTTCTGGCCGCTCTGCGAAGTATGTGAAATTCAGAACATGAATCAGGCATTCAAATGTCAAATTTTTGGGGTTCCAGCCCTTGATTCAGAACCTAAAGAGGGTTAAAACTTTTTTTTTGTCCAAACCCAATTCATAATCATGCACAACTTTCAAAATTTCACAAGTTCGTGCGACAAATTTTGAGTAACTTGTGAAACAAGTTATGTTCTTTAATATTTTCAAAACCAACTTTGAGCAACAAGCTAAGTTCGTCTATTTCAAAACAAACTTGAATAACCATGTTGTTCATGATTTTCAATCCAAACGCGAATTTAAGCCAAGCTTGCTCACTCTTTTAAAACCAAGCTCGAATTGAGCCGAACTTATGAACTTTCCAATTTTGTGCATGTCTTATGAATTTGTTTCTCATTCAAACTTGAACTATACTCGTTCTTGAGTTTCAATAACTTAAGCAACAAGTAATGTTCATGATTTTTAATAAAATCGAACAACAAATTTGTTCGTGTTTTCTTTTCTTTTCTTTAAGTTTCCTTTTAAACGCTTTGGTTCCCTTTGAGATTTCTCCGAGTAACGAAACCAAACTTGAATGAAACGGGAATGGCTTGACGTATGTCTCCCCAAACCTCGGTTGCACGAATGCGTGACGTATGTCTCGTTGCTCGGGCAACCGTCATTCCACCTTTGACGCGTCTAGCACGCTCAACCTCCCCTTGGCCCCCTTGTGGCCAGTTTTACCCTTTTCTTGGCCCTCGTGGTCAATTCGAACCTTTCGCGCGTTTGCGCGTTTATTTTAACCATTTTACGCCTTGCGCGAATTTATCGCCTCCGCGCGTTTGTCGTTTATTTTCAAATTTTACGCCCCTGTGCGTTTGTCTTTTTATTTTTTTCAAAACATTCACGCCTTGCGCGAGTTTATCGCTTAGCGTCCATCTTTCATCATGTTAAAGCTTTGTACGTCTTCGTACGTTTTAAAACATTTGTTCAAGTCCGAGTGCAAAATCCTTTTATCAAATCATTTACTTTTATGCATTGTCGTCAATGGCCAGTTCGGCAGCAACCCGAACAGTTGACATTTACTTTCATTACTTTTTCTTTTTTCAAACTTTTTCGCTCGGACGTGATCAAACTTTTTTTAACTAAAACGAACAAACATACAAACATTTTCTACCAAAGAACTACGTACGCTTTGAATTCTCCGACTACCGGGAGATACGTAGGAGCAAGATCGACATCTTGTCAAGCCCATTAATAAAAAACTTTTTTCCTTTCGTTCATTTTTATCTCTTTCTTCATCTCGCATTATGTTTCTATATTTTCTTTTATATATGTTTAAACACGCAAGTAAAACATCGAAGCATTTTAAGCCTAAGCCGACTAAGAGGTTCCCGTTAAGTACAACGGATGTGAGGGGTGCTAATACCTTCCCCTCGCATAATCGACTTTCGAACCTAAAATCTTTTCTCAAGGTGATTTAGAACTTTTTTCCTTTTTCCCCAAAAAATTAAAAGTTCAGTCGTGATTTAAATTTAGTGATTCAATGCTTCCCAATAGCTTGACATCCGAAATTCGACGCGACAATGATCAAGCAGTGCACAATTGCTAAGGATGCCTGGGAAATTCTCAGGATTGCTCATGAAGGCACCTCAAAGGTAAAGCAGTCCAGACTTCAGCTTCTGACAACAACGTTTGAAAATCTCAAAATGCTGGAGGATGAGAACATACAAAGCTTTTACATGAACATTCTGGACATGGCTAATTCTTTTGAATCCCTTGGCGAAAAAGTTTCAGATGAGAAACTTGTTAGAGAAATTCTCAGATCCTTACCCAAGAGGTTTGATATGAAAGTAACTGTTATTGAAGAAGCACATGATATATCCAGCATGAAGGTTGAGGAACTGATAGGTTCTCTTCAGAACTTTGAATTAAGCAGAACTGATCAAAAGGGTAAAGGTGTTGCATTTGTTGCTGATTCTGAATGTGTGGATGATGATAGCTCATCAGAAGCTCTTGTGCTGCTGAGTAAACAATTCAAGAAGTTCCTGAAGCAGAAGACAAGAACTGATGGCAAAAGCAATCAGTCAAAGAAAGTTCAATGTTTTGAATGTGAAGGCTATGGGCACGTCAAGTCAGAATGTCCTAATTTTCTCAAGAAGCAGAAGAAGAGTCTGACTGCTTCCTGGTCTGATGATGACTCAGAAGGATAAACCTGTCAATGCTTAAACTGGTAAATTCTGGGCTGATGATCAAGTTATGGGGTCAGCAACTTGGTCAGAATCTGAAACAAGTGATGAAGAATCATCCTCTGAAGTTTTGGCTGCCTGTCACAAAAATCCAGCTGAGTTTTGCAGGAAGTTGCAATGTCAATTTGTTGAAGTGTGCAAGCAGATGGAAGAGCAGAAGAAAACTAATACTCAACTTCAGATTGAGAGGGATGAACACTTAGAAAAGATTTATGTTCTCAGTAATGAGGTAATCCAACTCAATTCACAACTTGATCAGATGAAAAAACAAGTTAGAATGTTAAATCCTGCTACTGATAAGTTGGAGAAAATTTTAGAGAATCAGAAACAAGGAAAAACTGGTTTAGGTTTTGTTAATCAGACTCAGAATACCAAACAGATGAATCGAGTTAATCAGTTTGTTCCTGCTACTCAGACTCATGATTCTATGGTTGGAACATCAAAGAGGAGACCTCAGAAACAAGCACAGATGCAAGGTCAAAAACAAACTCAGATGCAACCTCAGAAGCATGTTCAGATGTTGCCTCAGAAGCATGCTCAGGTACAACCCCATAAATGTTTCAGAAACAAAAAGAGGAATCATACTTGGGTTTGTCATCATTGTGGTAAAAAGGGTCACATTAAACCTTTTTGTTACAAGTTGCATGGTTATCCCAAACATTTGCAACACAGAAAAGTTGAACCAGCTGTGAACAAGAGCAAAATCAAGAAAGTTTGGAAACCAAAGAGTGAAGGTGTTGCTCAAAGTCTGAACAAAGGAAAAGGAAAGGTTGTTGCTGATGACAGCAAGCCTATTCCTGTAGCACAGAAGAGTTCTGGTGCTAGACCATCCAAAATCTGGAGCAAAGTTCCTGTTCCTGATCAGAAGGCTCTAGTTTCTAGTAAATCTGAAGATGGTGTTACATGTGTTCAGAAAAGAGTTGCTGATTTTGAGAAGCAAATTGCTGGGAAGAAGGTTTCAAATGTGCCTGAGGCACATATTAATTAAGCAGCATCTGTTGTTTGTGTCTGATGAAGACTAAGCATTTTCTGGTGCTGAGTCTGAAGACTGGCTTGTTTGTGTCTGTTGTGTTTTTCTGCTTTGTGATTCTGATCTTTGCAAGTATGCTGTACTCTGCTGTGTTTCTGATGTGTCTGCATGAAGAATTATAGCAATTACTGCAAACTGGATGTGAGGAAGTTAGAGTACCTGCCAGATTTGCTAATGCTGAGTGTGTGTCTGTTCCTGAGTCTGAGTGTGATACTGGGACAGATTTTGAAGATGTTTGTGCAGTTTTTATTCCCTATGTTAAGTCTGAGATTTGTCATAATTTTATGGCTAAAAAGGGGGAGAAAAACCTATGTTTAAGGTCAGACTGGTGTTTGTTCAGAATTCAGAATTTTCAGTTGCAATTCATCAAGAGCTGTGGAGATGTACTTGAGGGGGAGTGTGTGTCTCAGGGGGAGTACAAGGGTATTATATTCCTGACTGTTTGTGGTCCTGAAGTGTTTGAAGCTTTCCAGAATTTTTCAGAAGTTACTTGTTTCACAAGTTACTGCAGTTCAGAATTAAGGGGGAGTTTTTATGGAGTAATATTGAATGTTGAGTTGCAGGGGGAGCATTGTGAAGCTTCAGGAGTGTTTGTGATGATCAGAAGTTGGTCAGTAACCGTGTTTTGTGTGCTTCAAGTTGATCAGAAGCTGTTTTGTGTGTATCAGTGTTCAGAAGCTGAAACTGATTGGTTTTTAATGTTTAACATAGCTGAATCTGCTGCTAATCTGTTTGCTATGTTATATATTTGTGGAGTTCTTCATTGCTGAGGTTGTCTTATGTGTGCTTGAAGAACTTGGTTGTGTGAACATTGGTTTTAGCCAAAAATTTGCCAAAGGGGGAGATTGTTGAGTATTTTGGAGTTGGCTGCATATTTTGGCAAATCCAATGTGTTGAATAGAAGCATCTCCATGTTTAGAACAAGTCTTCAGTTAGAAGAAATTGCATTTGAAGCTGTTCAAAAGCACTTTTGGCCTTCAGAAGCAGAAAATTCCTTCAGAAGCACTGTAGCGCTTCAGAAGCTGAAAACGTGAGTCTGAAGCATCAGACGCACTGTAGCAAGTGTTGACTTTTGTTGACTTCTTCAGAAGCTGCAATTTTTTCAAGTTGTTTCTGCGCGAATCTTGGCGAGATTTATCAAGGATATATCCTCGCATATTGCTTCTAGATTGCTGGATGATTTGGTGAAGATTTAATGAAGATTTGGTTCAGTTTTATGAAAACTCGTATTTTTCTGCAGAATCTTTCAAAGATACAATGCAGTTTTATTTAGCCATTCTTAATTCAGAAACAGATCAAATTTAGAAGATTGGAATCTAATTTATGCTGATTGCTGAAGGCTATATAAGGAGTGCTTTGCTGCTATTCAAGAGACGGGAATTAGAGAGTTTTTATTCAGAAATAGAGTCTTAGTGTGTAAGCTTTTTAGCTTTGTTTGTGCACCACTCTGTTGAGTTGGTTTAGGTGTTTTGAGTTGTAATCACTCTAAGCCTGTAGGTGCGAGTGCAGGTCATGTATTGAAGAGTGTTCTTCAAAACTGGGTAATTTGTTCAGAACTGGGTTAGTTCAGGTTTGTTTAAGTAACTGGGCTGTTACTTGAATAGGAAGTTAGTGGACTCTAATACTCAACGTGTTGGGTAGAAATCAAGCTAGGTGGAGATTGATTGCTTAGGATAGAAACTGGGGGTCAGTGTCTGAGTCTTAAGTATTAATTCCAATAGTGGATTTCCTTCCTGGATTGGTATCCCCCAGAGTAGGAGGTGTTTACTCCGAACTGGGTTAACAAACCTGTGTGTTCTTTTTATTTCTGCACTTTTATTTCCTGCTGGTTATCTGCTTTTAATTGTGCTTAAGTTTCTGTTCTGAATCTGTTACTTTTAGTTCAGAACCTGTTATTCAGAACATGTTAACTCCTAATCATTGTCCAGCCAGAAATTTCAATACGTAAGTGTGTTAAATGTTTATGATGATGTGAATGGTGTTGTAGAATGATTTTATAGAGTAAATTAATGATGGAATAATGAAACCTTGTTGATTAAATGTGTATTGTGGACTTTGCGAATGAAGTAAAACGGAGATATCTTGTATGATGCTTATGCTATACTGATGAATGAATGAATATGATGATGCGATGTTTGATTACTTGACTTGTTGATGTGTGGCCTTATTGATTTGACAATGTGATTGGTGATGAATTGGTGATGTATGTTATATGATGGTGTAAATTGTATAACGATGATGAGTATGTTTGGTGTGCATTGTCGAGTCTATATGTGGGCCCATGCATTCATAGTCATTTATTAGTGCTTGATCAAGATTTATTGGTGCTTGATTTAAGATTAAGATTTATTGGTACTTGATTTAAGATCACTATGGTACCACATGCATGTAGAGTCCTTAGGCACATTGCATACACATGAAGCGTAGTATGTGGCAATGTTTTGGGGTGAACTTGTGCATCTAATTGGTTATTGGATACTTGGTGATTGTGAAGAGATTGAATTGATTTAACTTGAGTTGATGCTTATATATGTACATGATTTGGTATGAGTTCTTGATATGTATATAACTGTGGGGCAACCCGGATGATGATTGTATGTGAATATGTTTTGAATATATGCTAATGTAACCAGGCTTTTTGTGATGTATATGATTTATTGATATTGATGTTATGGTTGTCTGAAATTACATGCGTTTATTAATCTCTTATGTTGAACGTATATCTTACCTCCAATTGACTTTTGTCGCCTCGCCCTTGTGGTGTAAACGTCGTGCAGGTTGAGGAGTAGCTTATTTCTTGTGAGTTGATGAGGACGGCTTAAGGCCTACTCATATCTACTCATATTTATCTGCTTTTCTCGAGGAGTCTAGATTTAACTGCACTACATTCGTTTGTCAATGTCATTGTTTCATTGTCCTCTATTTTCTCTTTTTAGACAAAATATCTTTCAAAAATTTTTCATAAAGAGGCATTTGAGACAGGGCATCAGCAAAAGGAATGTTAATGTAGATCTTCTTCAATAGATCAACAAACTTTTTAAACTACGCGTCTAAGTTAGGCTTGACTAGCCTTTGTGGGAACGAAATTTTTGACTTATTTTGAACAGATGGTCTTTCAATTACTCCCTCAGTTCTAGAGTTCTCACTCTCTTCCTCAACCTCATTAGTATTGCTTTGAGGTACCTCTAAAGGCCTACCATTTCTAAGAGTAATAACGTTAACTTGGGCTTTGGGATTGGTTTCTGGCTGGCCTGGAAATATTCCGGGCATTTTCGAGGAAGAGGCCACTTGTTGGGCTACTTGAGAAATCTGGGTCTCAAGCATTTTACTGTGAGTAGCAATCAAATCAACTTTTGTGGATAGTTTCATGAGAGAGTCGTTCAAAAATCCAGTTTGGTTCTGAAACTCTTGGTTTTGCTTTGTTTGAGTTAGAATGAAATTTTCTAGCAAGAGTTCTAAGTTGGATTTTTGAGGGACTCTATTGTTGTTTGCAAAGCCAGGTGGTGTTGCTTGCTGTCCAAAAGGATTTTTAAAAGCATAGTTTTGGTTGTTCCTTTGATATTGAGAAAAATTAATTTGCTTTGGACTTTCAGTAGCCACACCTAGTTGGCATTCAACACCAGCATGACCGATGACACCACATATTTCACAAGGTGGACTAGAAGGGGAAGGTGTGATAGCACTTAAATTAATTTATCAAATTTATTGAAAAGTGTGTCCACCTTAGCAGCAAGATGATCAAGGGCAGAAACTTTGTACATACCTGCCTCTTTCTTAGAGGGAGACAGAGCAACAGCTGTGATGGCTCTTTCACTCGTTCACTGATAGTGGTTTTGAGCCATGTCCTCTATGAGGTTGTATGTTTCCGTGTAATTCTTATTCATGAGTGCTCCCCATACAGCTGCATCAACAGTCAATTTGGTTGCATATAAAAGATTGTTATAAAAGGTATGGACTATCAACCATTTCTCCAAACCATGGTGGGGGCAAAGCCTAAGCATTTGTTCTCCCACGCATCGTATAAAGATTCCCCGTCTTTCTGAGTGAATCTTGTAATCTGATCCCTCAGTTGAGCTGTTTTGCTTGAGGGGAAATTTCGGGCTAAGAAAGTAGCCCTTAGTTGATCTCATGTTGTTATAGAAGCAATAGGCAAGGAGTGAAGCCAAGCGCTTGCTCGATCCCTTAGTGAAAAAGGAACGAGATGCAACCTTATAGCCTTCTGGGTCACTCCGTTATTTGTCAAAGTTCCACTAAGTCTTAAGAAGTTTGAAAGATGTAAATTCGGTTCCTCAGTGGGTGATCCAGAAAACTGGTTCTGCTGCACCAAGTTAAGTAGTGCAGGTTTTATTTCAAATTTATTGGCTTCAACGGCCAGATACACGATAACAGAATGAGGCTCATCCGTAGATGGCGTAGCATACTCTTTAGGAGTACATTCTGCAGCCATGGCGTTACCGAGTGCTTCTCTTCTTCTTTGGTGGAGGAACCTTTCAATCTCGGGAATGAAATCACCAAGACTTTGGGTTCTTCGCATTCAAAGAATGAGAGAATCCAACAGTTGAAATAAGAAAAAGAAAAAGTTCAGTCTTGCTGTTACTGAAAAGCAAATCAATATTACAAAAACTCCCCGGCAACGGCGCCAAAAACTTGGTACGTTACCGCAAGTGCACAGTTAATATCGCGTAATAAAAATATCGATCCATAGGGAGTTTAGTAAGTACCGATTATATTTTTAGAGTATGTTAGCTGAACAAGTTAAAATTTTAAGTTGGAAATTATTTAGTTTTGATTCAATAAAATAAAAAGCGTCTTGGGATTTATTGGTATATCTAATGACAGAACATAATCGGTCAAGCTTATTCTCTATTCTATATTGGATCCATTTTCCAAAGACAGGACTCTCTAAGGTAAATCATGGTCTCTTTCGAGCTACATGAATGTATCTCAATAGCAACCACGCCTATTCTCATGGTTGATTTCTATATGAGACTCATTAAGTACGAGTCTTATGGCCTCAAGGCTTCACAAAGTTATTCATATGGTCTTTTTGCCATCAAGCATTGTGACACCTTGTCTAATCTCATTTGATCTAATATCAAGCTTCTTCGTTTGATACTTCACTTGATATTTGAAATGATGAAATAGTATTTGTTGAACTTCTCCGTTTGGTACTTCGTTCAACACTTGCTATTGAGTTTAGAAAACGATGAGATTAGATAGGGAAATGGTTTTTTATATAAAATAGAGTCTAGGCTTAGTTTGATTAGGATCTAGTCATTAGACTTTTCCAACAATCCCAAGACTAGACAAGTATACTTACAAGAGTTCATTGTAGACACTTGACAAAATATAAATTGCATGAATTGTAAAGACACGAACGTAAATGACAGGAATTGTAAAATTGCGGAAAAGTAAAGTGCAGAAATGTAAAGAACAATAAAATAAATTGCAAGGAATTGTAAAAGTGCAGAAATTTTATAAATTTTAGAGCTTAGAAGAAGATAGAGTTACAATCTCACTATAGTAACTTTACACTCATTCCAAGATGAGAAACAACTCTGATTAGAGCCCTATTTATGGCTTAAAGCCTTAGACAAAGAATTAACCACGAATTACACAACAATAATTGGCAAAAACCAAGAGTTTTCAATCATTATTTCTGACTGCATAACACGCACGACCGTGCCATATGGGCTTACGGTCGTGCCAAGTTCCAAAATGCCAAATTCTAATAAACTGGATAGGCGCACGACCGTGCTCTCTGAACGCACGGCCGTGCGTGTTCCCACTGCCTAGGATGGAACGATCTGCCCAGGATGGGCGCACAAACAGTGTAAATGATGGCACGACCGTGCCATCTCATTTTTGCCTTGAAACTTGACTTTTCTTGCCCGGCTTTTTATGATTTTGCTCCAAAGTGCTTGCTCATATTATTTTTGCCTAAAAAGAAAAACAAAGGTACTGAAGTAAAATAGCTCAAGAAAATAAAGAAAAACAACTATCTTATGACTTATCACAATTCTATCCCCAGCATAGTCAGCATCACAGAATCCAACTAGCTTATAATCCTGAGATTTCTTATACAGAATTCCAAGATTAGTTGTTCCTTTCAGATACCTGAAGATTCTCTTAACAACTGTTAAGTGAGATTCTCTACGATCTGACTGGAAACTTGCACACAGACAGACACTGAATAAAATATATGGCCTTGATGTTGTTAGATAAAGTAAGGAACCTATCATACCTTTATACAGCTTTTGATCCACTTTACTGCTAGATTCTTATTTGCTCATGTTGCAATTTGGATGCATTGGAGGGGCCATTAGTTTACAATCTTCAAGATTGAACTTGTTCAGAAGTTCCTTTGCATATTTAGATTGATGAACATAGACTCCATCCTTGCATTGGTTGATTTTAATACCAAGAAAGAATTTTAATTCTCCCATCATACTCATTTCAAACTCATCCTGCATGGTCTTAGAAAATTCTTTACACATAGCAGCATTATTGGTCCTTCTGAAGAGAGTGGTATCAACCTGTCCTCTTTGAAAACCCTTTTCAAGTAAGAAATTACTTAGTCTATCATACCATGCTCTGGTAGCTTGTTTCAGACCATATAGTGATTTCTTAAGCTTGAAAACATGATCTGGATATTTTACATCCTCAAATCTAGGAGGTTGTTTAACATATACTTCTTCATAAATGACACCATTCAAAAAGGCACTCTTAACATCCATCTGATATAGGATGATGTCATGATTGACATCATAGGACACAAGTAATCTTACGGCTTCTAGTCTAGCAATAGTTGCAAAGGTTTCTTTGCAATCAATCCCTTCTTGCTGACTGTACCCTTGTGTTACTAATCTAGCTTTATTTCTGATTACTTCTCCTTGCTCGTTGAGTTTGTTCCTGAAGACCCATTTTGTTCCAATGATGTTCTTTTGAGGTGGTTTAGCAACTAGATCCCAAACATCATTTCTTTGGAACTGATTCAGTTCTTATTGCATAGCCATAATCCATCCATCATCTTCAAGAGCTTTATCTACTAAGGTAGGCTTAACTAGAGAAATCAGTCCCAACATGGATTCATTCCTGAATGCCGATCTTGTTCTTAGAGGACTGTCTTTGCTTGCAATTATGTGCTCCTCTGGATGAGCTGACTTGTATTTAAAGGTTTTTCTGGAATATGGTGATTCTTCTGAATCATCATGAGCTTATTCTTCAGACTCATCAACTTCTAGATTTTCTTCAGGTATTGCATCAGTCTCTAGTATATCAGATGTATTGATAGAGTCTGGGACATTAGTGGCAGGTTCAAATACTTGGAAAGATTCTGGTAAGTCTTATGATACCTGTATTTCTGCAAAACCTTCGACAAACTCTGAAATTTTGTTATCAAGCTCTTTGTCGTCAAATCTAATGTGTATTGACTCCTCAATCACATTAGTTTCAGAGTTGTATACTATGTATGCTTTTGACCTTTCAGAGTATCCAAAGAAGATAAACTTTTGAGCCTTGGCATCAAACTTAGTCAGATAGACATTGTTATTCATAATGTAACATTTACATCCAAATTGGTGAAAGTAAGCAATACTTGGTTTTCTTCCCTTAAATAACTCATGTGATATTTTGTTCAGAATAGGTCTTCTGTAGATTATGTTCTGTACATAACATGTTGTGTTTACATCTTTTGCCCAAAAGTACTTAGCTATGTCAGTTTCATGGACCATTGTTCTTGCCATTTCTTGTAAGGATTTGTTCTTTCTTTCTACAACCCCATTTTGTTGTGGAGTCCTGGGAGAAGAGAACTCATGGAGAATTCCATGTTTTTCACAAAATTTTTCAAATGGCTCATTCTCAAACTCTCCTCCATGATCACTTCTGACTTTAAGAATTTTTAGTTCTTTTTCAGCTTGTACTTGAGTGCAGAAGATGCTAAACACATCATATGCTTCATTCTTGCTATAGTCATCAACTATGACTAATCCATATCTGGCAAGGAAGGACATCATTCTTTTGAGTGAAAGACTAAGGAGATAGTTTGTTTCAACTGTGGAGAGGTAGGGCATATTAGTACAAAGTGTTCAAAGCCGAAGAAGGCGAAGTCTGATGGTAAGGTGTTTTCTTTGAATGTTGAGGAGGTTCTGGAGAAGGACAACTTGATCCGAGATATTTGTTTCGTTAACAACACTACTTTGATTGCTGTCATTGATACCGGTGTGACGCATTCGTTTATTTCTCTTGATTGTGCTAAGTGATTGAATCATGTTATGTCTCATATGGGATGGTCATTGATACACCAGCTAATGGCTCGGTGACCACTTCCTTGGTTTGTGTGAAGTGTCCTTTGAATTTTGGTGGAATAGATTTTAAGATGGATTTAGTTTCTTTAACTTTGGCTCACATGGATGTTATCTTTGGTATGGATTGGTTGTTAACTTTTGGTGTTAACATTAATTGTTTGACAAGAGTGTAACGTTCTCTAAGCCGGTGGAGTGTGTCGAGGCAAAGTTTTTGTCTGCAATTCAAGTGGAGGTGTCGTTGGATGGCGAGGCTCAGTTGTTTGTGATCTTTTCTTTGAAAGCGGAAAGTGAGAAAGGAGGTAATGGTATACCGGTGGTGAACGAGTTTCTGGACGTGTTTCCAGATGACATTTATGATGTACCACTTGAGAGAAATGGAGTTTGGAATTGATTTAGTTCCTGGAACTAGTCATGTGTCCATGGCGTCGTATAGGTTGTATGCATCAGAGTTGAGTGAGTTGAAGAAGCAGTTGGAAGAGTTGTTGGAGAAGAAGTTTATTAGGCCAAGTGTTTCGTCGTGGGGAGCGCCGGTGTTATTGGTTAAGAAGAAGAATGGTAGTATGAGGTTGTGTGTGGATTATCCTTTTCCAAGGATAGATGATCTGATTGATCAGTTGGTTGGTGCTCAGGTGTTTAGCAAGATTGATTTGAGGTCAGGATATCATCAGGTTCGAGTGAAGCCGGAAGATATACCAAAGGCTGCTTTCCGTACTAGGTATGGTCACTATGAGTACTCTGTAATGTCATTTGTTGTGTCTAATGCGCCAGATGTATTTATGGAATACATGAATAGGATTTTCCATCTTTATTTTGATCAGTTTGTGGTGGTGTTCATTGATGATATCTTGGTGTATTCGAAGTCATAGGAGGAGCATGCAGAGCATCTGAGGGTTGTGTTACAGACCTTAAAGTATAGGAAGTTGTATGATAAGATGTGAAAGTACGAGTTTTTGTTGCAGGAAGTGAGTTTCCTTGGTCAAGTGATATCTAGAGGTGGGATTGCGGTTGATCCTTCTAAGGTTGAAGTTGTGTTGCATTGGGATGCTACTAAGTCTGTTACCGAGATCAGAAGCTTTTAGGGTTTAGCTGGTTACTACAGGAGGTTCGTATAAGGTTTCTCTAAGTTGGTGTTGCTGTTGACGCAATTAACTCGGAAGGGTCAAGCTTTTGTTTGGGATGCTAAGTGTGAAGATAGTTTCCAAGAGCTAAAGAATAGGTTGACATTGAAGGTGAGAAAAACACACACAAGAAGGGGGGGGGTTGAATTGTGTGTACTCAAAAACTGGTTTTCTTTCTTTTCAAAGCTTAAGACTAGTTCAAAAACAAGTTCTGAACTATTATCAAAGAGTATTGCAGCGGATTCAAAATGAAAAGAGAGAGGGAAATAGAGACACACAAAGATTTATACTGGTTCCTTCCAAATGTTGGAAGTAGTCCAGTCCCCTTGTTTTCCAACAAGAGATTTTCACTATAATCAGATGATTACAATTGGTCAACCACTAAGGAAGAGACTTCCAGTTGCTCAACCACAAAGGAAGAGGCTTCCAATTGCTCAACCACAAAGGAAGAGGCTTCTAATGCTCAAGACACCAAGTCAAGAGGCTTCCTTACTCAGACCACAAAGGAATGAGGTTACAACTTGCTCAAAACACTAAGTAATGAGACTTAAGATGCTTAGTACGTAGACTAAGACTTAGACCAAACTGATTTACAAGGAAGGTAAGTTTGGGTTGAACACTTGATAAAATATCAGAGGTGTTCTCTTAATACAACACAGGTTAAGACTCTTAACCTTAAGAAATTCTAAGTTACAACAGATAAAAGAATTTCTAAGAGGTTTGTGAACTTTGAGTTTTGACAGCAAAACAGAGCAAGTTTCAGACAGATTTTATCCAAGAGTCTTAGCAGAATTCTTCTTCAATTCTTCTTCCTTTTATAGAGGAAATTAGAGCTTTTGAAGATTTGCATGATTTGAGGAAAGAGCCGTTGCAATGTGAGCTAGGGTAGACTGAAAATGTGTGCTGAACTTTTTGCAGAAAATAGAGTGCAGTAGCCATTTTTGAATTTCCAAACCTTAAAAGCTGGGGAATGTTTGAGTCAGGGAGACAACTGTTCCATTGAGTTGTTCTGACATATCCAGGCATTAAATGCGCACAGTAACAGTTGCTTTCCTTGCCACATCAGACTTCAGAAGCTTCTGCGTGAACAGTACTTCTGAAGCACTTCTTCAGACTCAGACTTCAGAAGCAGGTCTTCAGACGTTGACTTTTGTTGACTTCCTTCAGACTCAGACTTCAGAAGCTGTCTTCAGACGCAGGCTTCAGACTCTCACTTCAGGAGCACTACTTCAGGAGCACTCTTCAGACCCAGTTTTCTTCCAGATTTGCAACATTGCTTCTAAGCTTTCCTTTCTTGCTCTAAGCTTGTTCTTCCATAACGATTATAAATCATTAAACACGTGGTTCTGAAATTACTTGAACAAAGCATTAGCAAATAACCAATTTTCTATTTAACACTTTTGTTATCATCAAAACCACAAAGAGAGATATGTTTATACATAATGTTTCAACAATCTCCCCCTTAATTCAGAAGAGAGTTGTTTAACACATTTTGTTCCAACAATCTCCCCCTTTTTGATGATGACAAACATAAGTATTAAATTAGAAAATTGTTGTTAACTTAATTAACAAGTTAACTGCAGGGTGTGAGGTTTGTAAGCTCCCCCTGAGTTTGATCCAAGTTAATTAAGTTCATTTTAAATCACAAATGTGAAAATTTTAAAATTGTTGTTAAGTTTAATTAACAATCTGATTTCAGGAGAGGTTTGTAAGCTCCCCTTGATTCTTATCCAAGTTAATTAAACTCAACTTTAAACAATCAAATGAAATTAACACTCAGAATTGTAAATAACTTGCTGACTTCAGGTTCTGAGGTTTGTAAGCTCTCCCCCTAAGTCTGATAATCCACAGGATGAGTTTTGTAAGCTCCCTGAGTCTTATCCAAGTTATTTTAATTCATTTTAACTCACTAAGAGTTATGTATCTCACAGAATTTCAATTCAGAGGCTAAGAGTTAAAAAAACAGTTCTCATAAGTTAATTTCATTCAGAACTTAACTTATGTTCAGAGCCTCAGGTCTTAATGCCTTTTACTTCCCTTTCATAAGTTAATTACTGACAGAATTTAACTTATATTTTGAGCTCAGGAGCTTTTAATACTTGTTTTGCATCTTTCCCCCTTTTGTCATCAACAAAAAGTTTTTAAAAGAGTTTGAAAACATGTGTATATGACATCTCTCCCCCTTTTTAAAAGAGTTCTCCCCTTTTAAGAGAGTTTGAAAACAAAAAGGTTTCAGAAATGAGGGAGTTTGAAAAACATGTGAGATAATTATGCAATCATATAGATAATCAAGCAGCAAAGATGAGCATCAGAGCATACTTGATTTTCAGTGAGTATATGACATTGCATTGAAAATAGAATGTTGTTCAGAAGCAGAAAAGGTTCAGAGCTTCTGATCAGAGCATTCTGTGTTCAGACATAGCTGTTCAGTATAATTTGTTCAGTACTAGAGCAAATCTGAGCTATTTTAAACAAAAATGGTTCAGATCATATAGCTACTGATATCAACTAAAGGTTTTAATACTGCTGAACTTATATCAGAACCTGATACCAAAATATGGTTCAGTGCTGATTCCAAGTTATAGCATTTGGTTCAGTGTGGACTTAAAATTCAAGTGCTGCTGAAATCTTTCAGACCAACTGATACCAATTTTAAAATAAGTTCTAAAAGCTGAACATGTATGATACACTTGAGCATTTGAAAAATGTGTCTGTGTTAAAACATTTTAAAGACAGACTGATACCAACTGAAATTGTGTGTAAAGCAATTTTAGCATTTGATATCAAGGCAGAAAATCACATTTTTATATTAATGACTTTGGGAGGGATAGAGTATAAACTTTCAAAGCTTTAGTCATCATTGCCCAGGGTTATACTTATCAGATTCTGACCAAACATTAGATTCCTATCAGATTCAGAAGTCAGAAAATCCAGGTTCTGAACCTTCAGACTCTGAAGTTTTTCAGGCTTAACTTTCTTCAGACTCTCAGAAAATGAGTGTCTGATAAGTCTTAGCTTATGACAAACTCAGAATCAAGGTTTTCATTCAGATTCAAGCACATTTTCAAGAGACAAAATGCATGTTCAGATTCTTTTTAATAAAATTGAATCTTTCTTCTGTTAGGGGTTTTGTGAAAATGTCAGCCCATTGATGATCAGTATCAATGAACTGAATATCTAAAACACCCTTCTGAACATAATCTCTTATAAAATGATGTTTTATTTCTATGTGCTTGGCTCTAGAATGCAGAATTGGATTTTTAGACAGACATATTGCAGCAGTGTTATCACAATAAATTGGAATGTTATCTGCATGAATCTGATAATCCTCTAATTGATGTTTCATCCAGAGCAGTTGTGTGCTACAACTTGCAGCTGAGATGTATTCTGCTTCAGCTGTTGACAAAGCAATGGTTGCTTGTCTCTTGCTGGCCAAGGATATCAGATTTTCACCCAGAAACTGATAGTTTCCACTGGTGGACTTTCTTTCAATCCTATCACCAGCATAGTCAGCATCACAGAATCCAACTAGCTTATAATTCAAGGATTTCTTATACAGAAGTCCCAAATTAGTTGTTCCTTTCAGATACCTAAAGATTCTCTTGACATCAGTCATATGAGATTCTCTAGGATCTGACTGGAATCTAGCACACAGACATACACTAAATTAAATATCTGGCCTAGAAGCAGTTAAGTATAAAAGAGAACCTATCATACCTCTATACAGCTTCTGATCTACTTTTGAGCCATTGTCCTCTTTGCTTAAGGTGCAGGTAGGATGCATAGGTGTTGTCATCAGCTTGCAATCATCCAGCTGGAACTTCTTCAGAAGCTCCTTAGTGTATTTGGACTGATGAACATAAACACCATCTTTGCATTGGTTGATTTGAATTCCCAAGAAAAATTTCAACTCACCCATCATGCTCATCTCAAATTCATCCTGCATTAACTTAGAAAATCCTTTGCAAAGGGAGGCATTAGTAGAACCAAATATGATATCATCAACATATATTTGCACAATTAAGATTTCTTTCTTAACAGTTTTTCTAAAGAGTGTATTATCAACTTGACCTCTTACAAAACCATTTTTAATTAAGAAGTTGATTAGTTTTTCATACCAATCTCTGGGAGCTTGTTTCAGACCATACAAGGATTTCTTAAGTTTAAAAACAAAGTCTGGATTTTTAACATCTTCAAAACCAGGAGGTTGTTTTACATACACTTCTTTAGAAATTACACCCTTTAAGAAAGCACTCTTAACATCCATTTGATATAAGATGATATCATGATTAACAGCATAAGAAAGAAGTAACCTGATTGCTTCCAGTCTTGCAACTGGAGCAAAAGTCTCAGTATAATCAATTCCTTCTTGCTGGCTGTACCCTTGAGCTACTAATCTAGCCTTGTTTATGATCACTTCTCCTTGTTCATTGAGCTTGTTCCTGAACACCCATTTTGTTCCAGTGATGTTCTTATGATCAGGTCTTGCAACTAGATCCTAGACATCATTCCTTTGAAACTGGTTCAGTTCTTCTTGCATTGCTACAATCCAACCACCATCAGCAAGTGCTTCATCAGCAGTTGTGGGCTCAATCATGGATAGCAGGCCAAGCATAGACTCATTCTGAGTGAATGCTGATCTAGTCTTTATTGGACTGCTCTTGTTTCCAGTGATCAATTCCTCAGGATGTGAAAACTTGTATTTGAATGAGATTCTGGGTGGATTAGCTTCTGAAGAACTATCAGGGATTTGTTCAGAACCATGCTGGTCTTGGTTTGCTTCAGGAGTAGTGTGATTATCAGAGAGTTTCTCAGATTCTTCATTGTTTTCAACTTCTGAACCTTCTTCAGACTCTGAACTAGGTTCAGCTTCTAAAGGTTCTTCTGAGATTCTGACATCTGCAAAACTCTCAACCAGCTCTGGTATTTCATTACCAGGCTTCTTATCATCAAACCAAATATCTATAGCTTCTTCAACAACATGTGTTTCAGAATTATACACCCTGCATGCTTTAGATCTCTCTGAGTAACCAAAAAAGGTACCCTTTTGAGCCTTAGCATCAAATTTCTTTAGGTAGATTTTATTGTTTAGTATGTAACATGTACAACCAAACTGATGAAAATAAGAAATACTTGGTTTTCTTCCTTTAAACAGTTCATATGTTGTTTTATTCAGAATAGGTCTGATATAGATCCTGTTCTGAATATAACATGTTGTGTTTACAGCTTCTGCCCAAAAGTACTTAGCAATTTTGGATTCATGGATCATGGTTCTGGCCATTTCCTGTAAAGATCTGTTCTTTCTCTCTACAACTCCATTTTGTTGTGGAGTTCTAGGAGATGAGAACTCATGGATAATTCCATGATCTTCACAAAAATTTTCAAATGGTTCATTTTCAAATTCCCCACCATGATCACTTCTGATTTTTAAAATTTTCAAATCAGTTTCATTTTGTACTTGTTTGCAGAATTTGAAAAACACATCATATGTTTCATTTTTGGTTCTAAGGAATTTAACCCAAGTCCACCTACTGTAATCATCAACAATTACAAGTCCATACTTCTTCCCATTGATTGAAGCTGTTCCAACAGGACCAAACAAATCAATGTGAAGGAGTTCTAAAGGTTTTGAGGTGGAAACAATGTTCTTAGATTTAAATGAAGTTTTTGAAAACTTTCCAATTTGGCATGCACTGCACAGTGCATCTGAGTGATAGTCAATCTGAGGTAGGCCTCTGACCAGCTGTAACTTGCTAAGCTTAGAGATAAGTCTCCAGTTAGCATGTCCTAGCCTTTTGTGCCAAACCCATTTCTCATCATTCACAGACAGAAGGCAAACAACCTTCTGCTGAACCAATTCAGAAAAGTTTATTTTATAAACATTGTTTTTCCTACTACCTTTGAACACTACAGACTTATTTTCATTGTTGATTATAGTGCAAGTGTTCTTATTAAACAGGACTTCATAATTACTATCACATAATTGACTTATGCTAAGTAAATTATGTCTAAGTCCATCTACCAGCCAAACATTATCAATGTACAGGGAAGAATTACCTATCTTACCAGTACCAATGATCTTTCCTTTCTGACTTCCTCCAAACCCCACAGTTCCTCCCTCTTTCAGAGTTAGGGTTTGGAACATAGACTTGTCCCCTGTCATATGATGCGAGCATCCACTGTCCAGGTACCAGGACCTTTCCTTTTCTCTGGATGACAAGCATATCTGCAATTGAAATGATCTCAGACTTAGGTACCCAGATTTTCATGGGTCCTTTGGGGTTAGTCCTGAAAGGTTTTGGCTTTTTCATCTTGTGTCTGAAGTTATGATATTTAGACTTGTTCTGATACTTAGGATATGAATCCTTATATCTGGAATAAGTCTGAGTTTCAGAACCTGAGTTCTTCAGAACCTGAGTTCTCAAGGGTTTGGACTCAGATTTCTTCAGAACCTGAGACTTGAAGGTCTTTGGTTCTGAGTTGTTTAAAATCTGACCCTTTGAGTGCTTTGGTTCTGATTTCCTCAGAATTCTAACTTTGTTAGCTTCAGACACAAGGCAAGCTTCAATTTTACCTTTCTTAAAACAATTAGAAGCAGAAAACTGATTGGTTTGCTTTTGCTTGCTTTGCTTAACATTCTGAGATTGAAAATGTTTTGTATTGACTGGTTTAATAGATTTTGAAGTTTTAATAAACTCAGTCTTTGAAAAATTTGAATTTGAATTATTCAGATTCTGCGACTTACTAGTTCCAGGTTCTGAACTCTTCAGACTCTGAGCATTTTCAGGTTTAGAGTCTGATTTTCTCTTACTCTTAGGCTTAGGACCTTTTGGCTTAGATTTAGGCAAGTTTTTAACATCTGCCTTCATCTTATCCTTAGGTTCAGAAGCTTTAGAGTCTGAGCTGTTCAGAACTTCAGACTTAGTCTCAGTTTCTGACCTTTTCAATTTCTCAGAGTTATCAGAAGCAGGCACAAAGCATATACCATTGCCTTTTAAAATATTTCCAGAACAGGAAGGTGAGTTTGATTCATTTGAAGGTTTGAATGAATCATAGCCAATGCCTTCACCTTTGTTTCTGACCATATTATAAAGCATAGAGGCAATTTTGGTTCTATTGATTCCAGTTAAAATGAAATCCTTAAGAGCTATTTCATGTTCATTAGGAATTGCTTCAGGTTTCTTATGAGTCTCATCTCTGAGTTCTTTAACTTCTTCATCAAACTTAGTTATTTGATTCTGAAGTTTAAGATTTTCCTCAGACAGCAAGTTAGTTTTATTTTTCAAAGATTTTATTTCTCCTAACTTGATTTTTAGATGACTCAGAAGATCATTAACTGTTTCAATTAATTCAGATCTAGTGAGTTCAAAATATACCTCATCTTCTTCATCTGAATCTGAACAGGATTCTGCATCAGAAAATGCAGTTGCCATCAAGGCCAGGTTTGCTTCTTCTTCATCAGATTCAGACTCATTGTCTAGATCATCCCATGTTGCCATGAGACTCTTTTTAAGCTTGTTTCTGAAACTGCTGGTGTTGAGTCTTTTGGTGTTGGCTACATTGTTTGGCAAAAACCAAAGTATGGAATAGAAGCATTTCCTTATGTTGAACATTTCTTCAGTTACAAGTTTTCTCATTTGAAGCCATTTAGAAGCTGATATCTACATCAGAAGCTGAAATGCTCTTCAGAAGCACTGTAGCACTTCAGTAGCAGTTTCAGGTTCTGAAGCCAGCGTTGACTTCTGTTGACCACATCAGAAGCTGGGTTTGCTGGATTGTTTTTGCGCGTATCTTGGGAGATTTAGCAAGGAATTATCTTTGTATAATTGCTTCTAGAAGGCTGGTTTAATTGGAGAAGATATCTTTGAAGATTTGGTTCAAAGTTATGAAAATTCGTATTTTCTGTTTTAAATCTTTCAAAGATTGGATGCAGTTTTATTTGTTACTCTTTTGGAACAATCTTATTTCAGTAACAAATCAATTCAGAAGATTTGGAGCATAATTAAGAGGCTTGCTGAAGATTATAAAAGGAGGAGCTTTGCTATTGAAGACTTACGATTTAGAGAGTCAAAAATCAGAGAATTAAGTCTGTGTTTTTAACTTAGAGTTTTCTTTGTACACCACTCATTGTCTGAGTTGGTTTAGAGTTTTTATTGAGTTGTAATTCATTCTAAGCCTTTAGGTACGAATGAAGTTTTGTCTTTGAAGTTTTCTGAAACACAGGGTAGTTGTGTTTCAGAACTGGTTAAGTTCAAAGGGTAGTTCAAGTGGTTGGGTTGTAGTTACTTGAATAGGAAGTTAGAGGTTTTCTAATACTCAACGTGTTGGGTAGAATTCAAGACTAGGAGGAAGTTAATTGCTTAGGCTGGGAACTGGGAGTCAGTGTCTTGAGTCATAAGGATTAATTCCTATAGTGGAATTCCTTCCTGGATTGGTATCCCCCAGAGTAGGAGGTGTTTACTCCGAACTTGGTTAACAAACCTTGTGTGTTCTTTAGCTTTCCTGCACTTTTTATTTCTGCTACTTATCTGCTTTAAATTGTGCTAAGTCATTATTCAGAACCTGTTTTGGTTCAGAACCTGTAATCTCTTAAGTATTGCCTGGCCAGAATTTCAGCTGGACTTTGAGCTGGACTACTTTGCTTTCTCTTTAGACTTTTCCTTCTGAAGATCAGGACAGTCAGCAATAAAATGCCCAGACTTCTTGCAGTTGTAACAGCATTCTTTCTGGTTTTCCCTCTTTGAACCAGATCCTCTAAAGTTACTGCTTCTGTTAGAGAATTTTTTCTTTCTATTCATTAGATACTGAATTCTTTTAGAAAGCATTGCAAGCTCATCAGCATCTGAATCTTCATCAGAATTTCCCTCAGGAAATTCTTCATCTGATTCAATAGCTTTCAAAGCTTTAGCAGGCTTCCTTTTAGATTTCAAAGCTAATGATTTTGGTTCTCTAACAGACTCATCCTCATTGAGTCCCAGTTCATGCACCTTGAGGGAGCTTATAAGATCCTCAATACTTAAAGTATTCAGATCCTTAGCTTCCTCAATAGCAGTCACTTTAGGTCTCCATTTAGATGGCAGACTTCTTAAGAGTTTGTTCACATGATCAGCTGTGGTATAACTCTTCTTCAGAATCTGAAGTCCAGAAACCAGAGTCTGACATCTTGAGAACATTGTCTCAATATTTTCATCCTCTTTCATTCTGAACAATTCATATTGCTGAACAAGGATGTTAGCCTTAGCTTCTCTAACCTTTTTATTACCTTCATAGTTAGAGCAGAGGGATGTGAAGATGGCCTTTACTGTGGACTTGTCACTCAGCTTCTGGTACTCAGAGTGAGGTAGGGAATCCACAATGATTCCTCTCACATTGTGATGCTTTCTATATATCTTTCTTTCTGCATCACTTAAAGCTCTTATGTTGACAGCAACACCTTCTTCATCAACTGGTATTGAGATTCCATCTTCAATAATAGCCCAAAGTGAGTCATCAATACCAATTATATGATTGTACATTTTACTCTTCCACCAAGAGAACTTTTCAGGATCACCAGTAAACATTGGGGGTTTATTGTGTGACCTGGATATTCTATCATCAGTACCATAGTCATATTGAACAGAAGTATGTCTACCACCAGGAGGAGGAGGTGGAGGTGAATCTTCATTATCAGATGACATGTTTTTCTCAGGATCCTACTGACACACTGTTAAGTGTTAATATCAGAACCGGAGCTCTGATACCAACTGAAGGTGAGAAAAACACACACAAGAAGGGGGGGGGGGGTTGAATTGTGTGTACTCAAAAACTGGTTTTCTTTGTTTTCAAAGCTTAAGACTAGTTCAAAAACAAGTTCTGAACTATTATCAAAGAGTATTGCAGCGGATTCAAAATGAAAAGAGAGCGGGAAAGAGAGACACACAAAGATTTATACTAGTTCCTTCCAAATGTTGGAAGTAGTCCAGTCCCCTTGTTTTCCAACAAGAGATTTTCACTATAATCAGATGATTACAATTGCTCAACCACTAAGGAAGAGACTTCCAGTTGCTCAACCACAAAGGAAGAGGCTTCTAATGCTCAAGACACCAAGTCAAGAGGCTTCCTTACTCAAACAACAAAGGAATGAGGTTACAACTTGCTCAAAACACTAAGTAATGAGACTTAAGATGCTTAGTACGCAGACTAAGACTTAGACCAAACTGATTTACAAGGAAGGTAAGTTTGGGTTGAACACTTGATAAAATATCAGAGGTGTTCTCTTAATACAACACAGGTTAAGACTCTTAACCTTAAGAAATTATAAGTTACAACAGATAAAAGAATTTCTAAGAGGTTTGTGAACTTTGAGTTTTGACAGCAAAACAGAGCAAGTTTCAGACAAATTTTATCCAAGAGTCTTAGCAGAATTCTTCTTCAATTCTTCTTCCTTTTATAGAGGAAATTAGAGCTGTTGAAGATTTGCAAGATTTGAGGAAAGAGCCGTTGCAATGTGAGCTAGGGTAGACTGAAAATGTGTGCTGAACTTTTTGCAGAAAACAGAGTGCAGCAGCCATTTTTGAATTTCCAAACCTTAAAAGACTGGGGAATGTTTGAGTCAGGGAGACAACTGTTCCATTGAGTTGTTCTGACATATCCAGGCATTAAATGCGCACAGTAACAGTTGCTTTCCTTGCCACATCAGACTTCAGAAGCTTCTGCGTGAACAGTACTTCAGAAGCACTTCTTCAGACTCAGACTTCAGAAGCAGGTCTTCAGACGTTGACTTTTGTTGACTTCCTTCAGACTCAGACTTCAGAAGCTGTCTTCAGACGCAGGCTTCAGACTCTCACTTCAGGAGCACTACTTCAGGAGCACTCTTCAGACCCAGTTTTCTTCCATCTTTGCAACATTGCTTCTAAGCTTTCCTTTCTTGCTCTAAGCTTGTTCTTCCATAACCATTATCAATCATTAAACACGTGGTTCTGAAATTACTTGAACAAAGCATTAGCAAATAACCAATTTTCTATTTAACACTTTTGTTATCATCAAAACCACAAAGAGAGATATGTTTATACATAATGTTTCAACAATCTCCCCCTTAATTCAGAAGAGAGTTGTTTAACACATTTTGTTCCAACAGACATCAGCGCCAGTTTTGATTTTGCGGAATGCGAATGAGTCTTTTGTGGTGTGTTGTGATGCTTTTAAGATGGGATTGGGCGGTGTGCAGAACGGAAAGTTTGTAGCGTATCCTTCGAGGTAGTTGAAGGCACATGAAAGGAATTACCCAACCCATGATTTGTAATTGGCATCGGTAGTGTTTGCGCTTAAGATTTGGAGGCACTATCTATTTGGTTCGAAGTTTTTAGTGATCACAAGAGTTTGAAGTATCTGTTTGATCAGAAGGAGTTGAATATGAGGCAGAGGCGATGGATGGAATTTCTGAAGGATTATGATTTTGAGTTGAGTTATCATTCAGGCAAGGCAAATGTTGTGGCAGAAGTGTTGAGTTAGAAGTCTTTGCACATGTCGACGCTTATGGTTAAGGAGTTATAGTTGGTTGAGCAGTTCAGAGATTTGAGCTTGGTGTGTGAGTTGGCGCCGAATTGTGTGAAGTTGGGGATGTTGAAGCTGACAAGTAATATTTTGGAAGAGATCAGAGAAGGACAGAAGGTGGACTAAGATTTTGTAGATCGATTGGTGTTGGTTAATCAAGGTAAAGGAGGAGACTTCAGATTGGATGAGAAAGGAGTTTTTAGGTTTCTTTATCGAGTTTGTGTACCGGATGTATCTGAGCTTAAGAGAAGGATTTTGGATGAAGGTCACCGGAGTAGTTTGAGTATTCATCCTGGAGCAATGAAGATGCATTAGGATCTGAAGAGTTCTTTTGGTGGCCAGGAGTGAAGAAGGACATTGCAGAGTTTGTGTATGCTTGTTTGGTTTGTTAGAAGTCTAAGGTTGAACATCATAAGCCATCGGGAATGATGTAACCATTGTTTGTTCCGGAGTGGAAGTGGGATAGTATCTCGATGGATTTGTAAGTGGTTTGCTGAAGACTGTGAAGGGAAGTGATACCATTTGGATGATTGTGGATCAGTTACCTAAGTCAGCGCATTTTATTCCTATCAAGATCAGTATGTCTTTAGCGAAGTTGACGGAGATCTACATTGAACAAATAATTAGATTGCATAATATTCCTTCGAGTATCGTGTCTGTTAGAGATTCAAGGTTTACGTCAAAGTTTTGGGAAAGTTTACAAGAATCTTTGGGAACGAAGTTGAGATTGAGTTCTTCTTATCAACCTCAAACTAATGGTCAGTCGGAGAAGACTATTTGTTGTACCCTAATTTTGTACTAGCTTTTTTCAAAAAAAAAAGGGAGTCAACACAAAAAAAAGAGAAGTCAATCTTTATTTTCTTTTTAAAAAAATAAATAATAAATAATAATAAAATTTATTATTATTTATTATCTTTCTTTTACTTTTATTATTATTATTATTATTATTATTATTATTATTATCATTTTATTTTTTTATTATTTCATTATTACAATTATTATTATTATTACTCTTATTATTATTATTTAAGTTTTATTTCCAAAAAGAAAAAAAAAGGAAGCAAAGAAGAAAAAGGAAACAAAAAAAAGCAAAGAAAAGAAAAAAAGAAAAGAAAGGAACACGTGCCCAGCACACTGTTCCAGAAGAAAGAAGAAGGAAAGAAGAAAGAAAAGGAGCACGTGCTCAGCACGTTCCTTCAGAAGAGGAAAGAAGAAAAGAAAGCCAAGCCTTGCACGTGCCAGGCACACAACTTCAGAAGCAAGTTGTGCTGCCCTGGGCAACACTTCATCCCTGCCATTTTTCCTGCTTCTAACCTGCACTTTCCAGCAAACCTCTCCTGCATTTCTTCCCTCTTATCCTTTATCAAAAACTAGTCAATTTAAGCTGCAAAACAGCTTGCCCTGATTGCAAAACAGCTTGCCCAGGTTTTGAAATGGCTGACCTTGTTCCAGCATTTCTTCCTTCTTCTCAGAACAGCACACCTGTTCCTTTGCTTCTCCCCAAGCTCTGCACTAACAGCACACTCCTTTTCCTGTTTGTCTTCTCAAAATTGCAAAGATCAATCCCAAAGGGCAACTCAAGTTGCAACTGCACTCTGGTTTTCCCTTGATTCCAGCAATTCCTGTCAAATTCAGCCCCAATTGGTTCTGAATTGTGCCAAAGTCTTCACCATGATCACAAGGCAAGGTCACTTCCTTCCTTTTGCATTAAATGCTAGCCAAATTTCCTGGTCATAGCCCACAAAAACAACCCTGCTTTACGATTTGTCATGATTACAATTGATCTCAATTTGCCTATATAAGAAAACCAATGCTGAAGGATTGAGGACAGTTTCTTTCATTTAGAATTTGATAAGAATCAGACAGTTTTCTTTGCTAAAAACACAGTTCTTTGATATAGAAATTCAGACAGTTTTAAGAGCAATTGTTGAGAGCTTTAACACAGTTTGTTCAAACACATCTCAAGAACAAAACACCCAATTTTAACACACAGTTTCAACCCAGTTTGTTTAATCCATTTCAATCTGATCTTAGAACATTTAAGCAGTTTGTTTTTAGGGGATTTTAGAACCAACTCAGAATCAACAAAAACTTTAGAAAAGCTCTGTTTTTCTGTTTCCTTCTTTCACAAACCATCACAAAGTGATCAAACAATCCAAACAGCCACTAAACATCATACGAAGAGTGAAGATAATAGCAAAACACCAGTGTTATTGTCATTCATCATCTTCAACATTCCAACTTTGCAAAACAGCAATTATCCAAAGCCCTTTCAGTTTTCTTGCATCCCAAGCATTGGCTAGGATTTTGTAAGTGTTCTAAACTTTTTATCTTTCATTCATTCTGTTTGCATTTGTTTCTGCTATTCCAGTTTGATTCAGTATCAGTTTGTGCATTTTTAGTGTTTGTTTAACTCATTTTCAAACTGAAAACATCTTTTGAAACTCCAAAGAAATCCCAAAGTTTGCAAAACACACAAACAGAAGTGGTTTACTTCTTTTTAAAACTGAATTCGAAAGTTTTTCACCCTTTATGAGGTTCTGAAACCAGAGTCTGAACAGTGCTTCAGACCCTGAAATTCAGAGTTTGAACAGTGCTTCAAACTCTGAAGTTCAAAGTCTGAAGGTCAACAAAAGTCAACGTCTGAACAGTGCGTCTGATGGTCAACAAAAGTCAACGTCTGAACAGTGCGTCTGATGAACAGTGAGTCTGAGGGTCAACAAAAAGTCAACGTCTGAACAGTGCGTCTGAACAGTACTTCAGACTCTGAAATTCAGCTTCTGAACTACTGTTCACTCAGACTCTGAAATTTAATTTCTGAAGCACTTCTGGGCATTTTTAAGGTTCAAAAGCAGCTTCTGGGCATATTTTTAAGGTTCAGAACTTGACTTTCCTTTTGAACTCTTTTTGAAAAGGATTAAAACTCATTTTTGTTCAAAACATAACAAGGGTTTTTGCATATAGTTGGAAATTCACAAGTTTAAAAAACAAACTTGAACAACAAACTTTGTTCATTAAGTTTCAAAAACAAACTTGAACAACAAACTTTGTTCATTGAGTTTCAAAAACAAACTTGGACAACAAACTTGTTCATTGAGTTTCAAAAACAAACTTGAACAACAAACTTTGTTCATTGAGTTTCAAAAACAAACTTGTTCATTTTTCATTAAGTTGCAACAACTAGTTTGGGTAACAACTTGTTCTTAAGTGTCAATAACCAAGTGTTTTGCTCTTATTTGGGATTTCTTAATTTCCAATAACAAACTTGAATGAAAAAGGAGTAGTTTGACGTATGTCTTTCCATTCCCCGATTGAACAAACACTTGACGTATGTCTCGTTGTTTAGACAATCGTCATTCTTTTCAAACTTAACCAAAAAATTTCTTAAAGTTTCAATAATAAACTTGAATGAAAAAAGGAATGGTTTGACGTATGTGTCTCCATTCCCCGATTGAACAAACACTTGACGTATGTCTCGTTGTTCGGACAATCGTCATTCTATTTCCAAAAATACAAAACATAAAACAAATCCAACACACCATTTCTTGGTCCCCCCGTGACCAATTGAACCTTTTCTTGGTCCCCCGTGGCCAACTGAACCTTTTCTTGGTCCCCCGTGACCAATTCAACCCTTTCTTGACTCCCTGTAGTCAATTCAACCTTTTCTTGACTCCCCGTAGTCAATTCAACCTTTTCTTGGTCCCCCGTGACCAATTGAACCCTTTCTTGGTCCCCCGTGACCAATTGAATCAATTCTCGACCCCCCGTGGTCAATTGAACCCTTTCTTGGCCCCCCGTGATCAATTGAATCAATTCTCGACCCCCCGTGGTCAATTGAACCTTTTTTTGGTCCCCTGTGACCATTTGAATCAATTCTCGACCCCCCGTGGTCAATTGAACCTTTTCTTGGTCCCCCCGTGACCATTTGAATCAATTCTCGATCCCCCATGATCAATTGAACCCCTGCTTGGTCCCCCGTGACCATTTGAATCAATTCTTGATCCGCCGTGATCAATTGAACCCTTTCTTGGTCCCCCGTGACCAATTGAACCTTTTCTCCGTCCCCCGTGACCAAATCAAACCTTTTTTGGCCCCCCGTGGTAAATTCAAACCCTTTTTCGCAAACGAACATGTTTTTATTCTAGCGCGATATAAACAAACGCTTAAGCCTCCCACGCGCGAGCATACAAGCTACGTTTAATCGCAAGAATACAATCAATAACATCGTTCTTTAAAAGCAACCAACAAAGAAGCTTTTTCTACCAAAGAACTACGTAGCTTTGAATTCTCCATCGCACCAGGAGATACGTAGGAGCAAGACCCCGTTCTTGTCAAGCACAATAATAAAAAATATCTTTTTTCCCCTTTTCTTTCCTTTATATATTTAAGCATAGCAAGCAAAACTTTAAAAACACTTTAGCCTTAACTAACTAGGAGGTTCCCGTTGAGTACAACGGATGTGAGGGGTGCTAATACCTTCCCCTTGCATAATCGACTCCCGAACCCGATAATGGTTGCGATGACCATCCTTTCCACATCGCTAAGGGTTTTATCATCGTTTCCCTTTAAAAATAAAACTAAAGGGGTTTATCAACGTTCCCCTTTACAAATAAAAACTTTGGTTGTGACTCCGCATTTTCTTTCCGAGTGTCCTTATGACCTCGAGCGTTCGTTTTTTTTAGAGAGCGCACACTATTCAATCTTTGGAAGATTCCTTTAGTGCTTGTGTTTTGGAGCAAGGAGTAAGTTGGTGCGAATTTTTACCGTTGATTAAATTTACTTACAACAACAGTTTTTATTCGAGTAATGGTATGGCACCTTTTGAGGCGTTGTATGGATGGAGATGTAGAACACCGTTGTGTTGGTTTGATTCAGGTGAGAGTTCTATGCTTGGACCGGAGGTTGTTCAGCAAACTACAGAAAAGGTTAAGATGGTTCAAGAGAAGATGAAAGCATCGCAAAGTAGGCAGAAGAGTTACCATGATAAGAGGATGAAGGATATAGAATTTCAAGTTGGCGATCATGTGTTTTTGAGAGTTAACCCGGTTACTAGTGTTAGGTGAGCTTTGAAGTCTAAAATGTTGACTCCATGTTTTGTTGGTCCTTATCAGATTGTATAGAGAGTTGGAGCAGTAGCATATCGGATTGCGTTACCGCTGTCATCGTCGAATCTACATAGTGTGTTTCATGTGTCACAACTTCGGAAGTATGTGTATGATCTGTCGCACGTGATTCAAGAGGGTGATTTGGAAGTAAGAGATAATTTGACTGTTGAGATTGTGTCTTTGAGTATTGAAGGGCGAGAAGTTAAGCGGCTGCGAGGAAATGAGGTTATCTTGGTAAAGGTGTTTTGGGGAGGACCTACCGGAGTGAGCATAACTTGGGAGTTAGAAATAAGATGAAGGAAGCGTATCTGGAGTTGTTTCCTTTAGGTAATTTTTTGGGACGAAAATTCTTTAAGTGGGGGAGAGTTGTGAGCCCGATTTTTAGTATTAGATTTATTTAATATTATTAATTATTATTATATTTGTTAATTAATTATTTTATTTGGGAATTGATGAATTAGTGGATTTTTAGTGATTGAGGGTATTTTGGTCGTTTACGGGTAAAGGGTATTTTTGTGAATGTGTTAGAAATTAGAAATTAGAGGATTTAGAGGATAGTGGTGTAAGAGTAAATTAGGAGGTTTAAGTGAAGTAAAAGTGTAGTGATATTTTTATGAGGAATTTGAATTGGCTAAGCCCATTAGTGTGAGAGACCCAAACCCATTATATTTAAAGAATAGTGTGTGTTGTAGAGAAACTAGGTTTAGCTCATTTTCACAAAACACACAAAGAGGCTAGAGATAAAAGAGAGAAAGAAGAAGAGGCTTGGAGAGAAAGTGAAGAAAAGCTCAAGAACAAAGGGGGGAAAGGGATAATTAACCTAGAAGAACTTATTAGAGTGATGTTTTGAGGTAAGAGGGAGGATTACTTTCACTATCTAGGGTTTATAAGCAATTCGGTAGTTGTGGGTGTTTTTAATTATGTTTAATTTCATGAATTGATGATGTTTATGTGATAATTTAGTGCTATAATTATTGTGGTTAATTTGGGTATGTTAAAGTTGATGAAATCATCTTGTTTATGTGTCAAAGTTCATGTTTGGTTATAGTGATTTGGTAACTTTGTGAATTTTGATGAAAATGGTGAAGAACATGATAATTGATGATGATTGTGGTTTATTAAGTTGAATTTTGAGTATGGGTATATGTTTGGTTTGAGAATTCATGAGATTATGTTGTGGTTAAAGTTGTTGTTGTTGTGTTTTATGTGAATTATGAACAAATTGATGAAAATGATTAAGTTGTTGTTGAATTGATTAAGTTGATGTTGTGATAATTGAAATGGGTTTGTGTGATGTTGTTGAATATCAAGGAAATTGTTGTTGTGTAGATGCAATGTTTGGGTGTTGTGTTAATGTGTTATAACGAGTTTTGAGACGAGAATTGAATTAAGTTGATTAATGTTAAATATGAGCATGATTAAGTTGTTTAATGTGTAGATTGAGGGTTAATATATTAGATAATGATAATTTGATGATTTGGATCGAGTTTGGTGTGTTTGGGATCGAAGAATATCGTAAATGAGATTTTTCCTCGCCGAAACGCTAAAATCAATTTTTTTGGTCTGTGCACTACGCGCTACTGTGCGTCCTAACCGCACGGACTGTGCATTTATCTCAGCACAAGGTCGCACGACCGGGCATGAGTAGCGCACGATGATGCGTTTATTGCTGCAGCCCGAAACTACATTTTTCGCAATTTTTAAAGTTTATAAGGCATGTGTTTGGATCCCAAACCTCTAAACTTGATCACTAGGAGTTTAACTATGATGAGCATGGTTGATTAACATGGTATATGATTAAGGATAACTTAGGAATGGAAATATGTGAATTGAACTTTTGAATTATCTTTAATTGAGCCTTAAGTTGAATGCAAACTTGATAATTGACTAATGAGGTATGAATGATGATGAAATATGATGAGAATATGAGATGGTAATGAATTAATTAGTGATAGGTTAATGAAACCTTGTTTTGATTTAGTATGGATTGTGAACTATGTGAAAGAGATGGAATGAAAAACATGTCGTTATGATGATTATGATATGTTGATGATTAAATATGTTGGATGTGGTGAATTGATTAAGTGATGATAGTTGTGACGTTATGATTTATTGTTGTGATTAAATGGTGATGTGGTGATGATCTGAATTGTGTGGATGTATTGATTTGATAAAGCAGTCGAAAGTTGAATGGTGGTATGTTATATGATCGAGTGAATTGTATAACTCTGAACTGTAGTAGTGCTGTGTATTGTCAAGTCCATACGTTATATCCACACATTCATGGTCAGTCGTATTTATGTACAAATTGGTGCGGGATTTAAGATCTCGATATAGTTGTGATAGTTGTGGGATTTTAAGATCTTGATTTATAGTTGTGGGATCACTCAGTAACAGACCTTTGATATCCAAACCTTGGTACCACATGCATGTAGAGTTGTGTTAGGCATGTTGCATGAACATGAGTCGTATGTGGCAATGTTTTGGTGTGAACTTGTGCACTTATGTGGTAAATGTATAAAGACGTTGATGAGATGTCAATGACTTATAGTTGAGTTGATGATTATTTATTGATGAGATGTGAATGACTTATAGTTGAGTTTATGATTATTTATTGATGAGGATATGCTATGTATGATTTGTAAATCTTGTTTTATAATGTTGATGCAACCAAGCTGTCAATGGAATATAAATGTGTTATGAAAGTGGTATGATTGTAGTCGAGCTTAATATGTCAAATAATTGTATGTTGATGTTGTTTTGCCTGAACTTACATGCGTTTATTTATCCTTTATGTTGAACGTATATCTTACCCTCCAGTGGCTTTCTGGTCGCCTGCATCCTCGTGGTGTAGACGTGCAGGTTGAGGACTAGCTTGCTTGTGAGTATGTTGAGGATGGCGTGATGCCTACTCTTTTATCTGCTTTGAGGAGTCTATATTAGATGCTCTGATCTAGGATTTTTGGGGGTTGTTATATTTTGTTTCTGGATTATTGTTGATGAATCTATATGATCATAATGTTGATATATTTATGTTCTGAGATTTTATGAGGTGACCCAAGATGATATTTGTTGAGATGTTTATTCCGTTGTGATCTATTATCTATATTTGATGAAATTTTTATCATGAGAAATTAGTATGAGGTATTGATGAATGGTAACACCTTGATGTTTTGATTACCTGCGTGATTTATTATTCGAATATTAACCTAGGGGTTAAGGGTGTTACACCCCGCGGTCAAAAACTTCCCTTCGACACGCTCCTCCAGATTAGAGAATGTAACCGACTTCGTCAAACTGTTAATATTAACACCAAAAGACAACAACCAATTCATACCGAAGATAACATCCATATGGGCCAAAGGTAAACAAACTAAATCCATTTAAAATCTATTCCACCAAAATTCAAAAGACACTTCACACAAATCAAGAAAGTGGTCACGGAGCCATTGGTCAGGGTATCAATGACTAATCCTCTCGACATCGAAGATAAAACTAGATTCAATTTTTTATCACAATCAAGAGAAATAAACGAATGCGTCGCACCAGTATCAATGATAGCAATCAAATGAGAGTTATTAATGAAACAATATCTTGAATCAAGTTGTCTGGCTCCGAACCCTCCTCAACATTCAAAGCAAACACCTCCTTTCTGACCTTGCCTTCATTGGCTTCGAACACCTA
This sequence comes from Medicago ruthenica, assembly GCA_018208015.1. Classification (NCBI taxonomy): domain Eukaryota; kingdom Viridiplantae; phylum Streptophyta; class Magnoliopsida; order Fabales; family Fabaceae; genus Medicago; species Medicago ruthenica. The sequence continues at coordinate 38,305,803 of CM031376.1, forward strand.
GTACTCACATGACCAGATTCTCCACAGTTGAAACAAACCACCTCCTTACTCTTGCACTCAAAAGTACGGTGTCCAGCCTTACCACACTTAAAACAATCTAACGCAGGATTCTTACAATCAGCAAATCGATGCCCAGTTCCACCACACTTGTAGCACCTCACTTCTCCCCCACTTTGGCTAGACCCACCAGCCACCTAACAGAACGACACAAGTATCGACAGTACTTACATACATGTCGCGTACAAAGGGAAATAGGAAAAAAAAAGTTTTGTCCTGACTGGACCGACCTCCTATGAAACCAAATTGTAACACCCTAAACCCCGAATACTATTTTTAAATAATAATGCAACAAATATATAAAACATTCAAGGTGTTATTCATCAACATTCAACACAAATTCAAAACTCCAACATATAATATAATATCGCAGTGGAATAATCTCAACAACATAAGTCATATAAGTCATAACTCGGAATAAATATATCCTCAAATGAAGTCAAGGTTCATCAAACATCATCTGATAATATAAAGATAACCCAACAGTCGTAATCATAGCACCACTATGCTAGACTCCAATGGAAATGTGATAAAGGACGAGTAGGCTCCAAAGCCATCCTCAGAAAACTTAGAATGAACTATGCATCCTCAACCTGCAAATCTATCTTCAACAGACGTAGGTGGCAACCACATTAAGAGGGTGAGAAATATTCAACAAAAGGAAAACATGGACGCATGTATAGTTTCATGGTAACCAAACATCACGTATACAATTAATCAGATAATCAGGCAATATTCTCATGCATACTCATCTAAATAATTCATTAAACTTCCATCAATCATCCTAAGAATATCAACAAGAAAATATTCATCATCAAATAATCATTAAGATGAATACACAGAATTCACATCTCATCACCATCATCAAGTTACACATCTTCCACATAGATATATACCACCAATACAAACACCTTCATGTAAACTCATTGGTATGTATGCAATGCACTTAACTCGACTCTATATACATGTGGAACCAGGTTTTGGATATCAGAGTTATGTTACTGAGTGATCCCATGACATCTTGGATATTCAGAGATATTTACCAAACTCCCTCAACATCTTTGGATAATTAAATTTCACGGCATCTTGGATATCCAGAGGTATATTACTAAACTCCCACAACATCTGTACATAAATGTACAACTGGACTGACCATGAATGCATTGATACCAAGTATAGACTTGATGATGCACAATATCATATAGATCATCATTATATAATCACTTCATTATATAATACATCAACACATCATCACATAGTTATATAATCACTCCATTATATAACTCATCAACACATAGTTATATAATCACTTCATTATATAACACATCATCATATCATCGTTTAATAACATCAACATATAGTCATATAATTAAAGCATCATTCAATCATGTCATCATATAATTCACATTATCATATCAAAGCATACCATCGTGTACAATTGGACATCATCCTTATATTCCAGGAAACTTTGTTCATTCAAAAACATTGCAAGTTAAATCATTCATGCTATTTCATTTCATCAAAATCAAGTATTCATCATCATGTGTAAATTAAGTATTCACATCTTTAAATTACACATTATCTTCACATCATTATATAAACATAATTAAATACCACAAATTTAAATAAATACATGCTCAATTATTTGTTGGAACAAAATGTATGAACAACTCTGTTTTGGATAAAGGGGGAGATTGTTGGAACAATTTGTATGAACATCTCTCTTTAAGGTTTTGATGATAACAAAGTGTTAAAAAGAAAATTGGTATTTGCTAATGCTTTGTTCAAGTTGTGCAGAACCATGTTCTTAATGTTGATTAATTAATATTGGTTATAGAAGAACAAGCTAAGAGTAAGAAGGAAAGCTCAGAAGCCATGTTGCAAAGTTGAAGGAAAACTGGGTCTGAAGGGTGAGTCTGAAGGCTGAGTCTGAAGGGTGCGTCTGAAGGGTGCGTCTGAAGGCAGCGTCAGAAGGCTGAGTCTGAGGGTCAACGAAAGTCAACGTCTGAAGGCTGAGTCTGAAGGTCAACAAAAGTCAAAGTCTGAAGACCAGCGTCTGATGAACAGTGCGTCTGAAGCCTGAGTCTGAAGACCAGCTTCTGATGAACAGTGCTTCTGAAGTCTGAGTCTAAAGAGAGCTTCTGAAGTACTGTTCACGAAGAAGCTTCTGAAGTCTGACGTGGAAAGTTTCCTTCAGCATTTAATGCCTTCAGTGTCAGAACAACTCCAATGGAACAGTTGTCTCCCTGACTCAAACATTCCCCAGCTTTTAAGGAAAAGAAATTTGAATATTGCGTGCTACCTTGTTTTCTGTTCAGTTCTAGCACACAACTTTCAACTGGTATAGCCTCTCTTTTGCAACGGCTCTTTGCTTAAATCCTGTCTTCAACAGCTCTATTATCATCTATAAAAGGGTGAAGCTTTGAAGAAGATTGGTTAAGACTCTGTACAGAAAAACAACCTGCAATCTGAACTGCAACTTGCTCTGTTTTACGTTTTCTGTCACAAATTAACTTAAGAATTCTTACAATTGTTTATCTTAGAAATTCTTAACTGTTAGAGTCTCAATTGAGTTGTATTAAGTGAACACCTCTGATATTTGATCAAGTGTTCAATTCAAGCTTCTTTCTTTGTAAATCAGTTTGAAACAAAGTCTTAGCCTGCGTGCTAAGCAATTAGAAGTCTCATTCTTTTGTGGTCTGAGCAAGGAAGTCTCATTCCTTTGTGGTCTGAGCAAGGAAGTCTCATTCCTTTGTGGTCTGAGCAAGGAAGTCTCATTCCTTTGTGGTCTGAGCAAGGAAGTCTCATTCCTTTGTGATCTGAGCATTAGAAGTCTCTTACTAGGTGTTTGAGCATTGAAGTCTCATTCCTTTTTGGTCTGAGCATTTGTAATCAGTTTGATTATAGTTCAAATCTCTTGTTAGTAACAAGGGGACTAGACTACTTCCAACTTGTGGAAGTAACTAGTATAAAAACATTGTGTGTCTCTCTTTACTTCTCTCTTTTCATTTGAATCGGCTGCGTAAACACTTTGATAAAAGTTCAGAACTTGATTCTGAACTTAACATATTTTTGAGAAGAAAAAGAAACCTAAGTTTTTGAGTCCACACAATTCAACCCCCCCCCTTCTTGTGTGTTTTTCTCACCTTCAGTTGGTATCAGAGCTCCGGTTCTGATATTAACACTTAACAGTGTGTTAGTTTTGATCCTGAGAAAAACATGTCATCTGGAAATTATGGTGAATCTACATCCAGAAGTGGTGGTGGTGGCTATGGTACTGAAAACAAGAAATCTCACTCACACAATAAACCCCCTATGTTTAGTGGTGATGCTGAGAAATTCTCTTGGTGGAAAAGCAAAATGTACAGCCACATTATTGGAATTGATGATTCATTATGGGATTTAATTGAAGATGGAATCTCTATTCCAGTTGATGAAGAAGGAGTGGCTATCAACAGAAGAGGTCTCACTGATGTTGAAAGAAAGATATATAGAAAGCATCATCATGTGAGAGGTATCATTGTGGATTCTATGCCTCACAGTGAATACCTGAAGCTGAGTGACAAATCTACTGCAAAAGCCATATTCACCTCTTTATGCTCCAATTATGAGGGGAACAAGAAGGTCAGAGAAGCAAAGGCCAACATTCTGGTTCAGCAGTTTGAAATGTTCAGAATGCAGGAGGATGAAAACATTGAGGCTATGTTCTCAAGGTTTCAGACTCTTGTGTCTGGACTTCAAATCCTGAAAAAGAGCTACACTACTGCTGATCATGTGAACAAGATCCTCAGAAGCTTGCCATCTATATGGAGGCCTAAGGTGACTGCTATTGAGGAAGCTAAAGATTTAAATACTTTAAGTATTGAAGATCTCATAAGCTCCCTCAAGGTGCATGAACTAGGACTCAATAAAGATGAACCAGTTAGAAACTCTGAGTCTGTAGCACTTAAATCCAAAGGGAAGCTTTCAATAGCTCTAAAAGCTTCAGAATCTGATGAAGAATTTTCTGAGGAAAGTTCTGAAGAGGATTCAGAAGCTGAAGAGCTAGAAAAGCTTTCTAAAAGAATTAAGTTCTTGCTGCAAAGACAAAAGAAATCTTCTAACAGGAGTAGCAACTTAAAGGGATCTAGTTCCAAGAAGAATGAACAAAAGGACTGCTCAAATTGCAAGAGAACTGGTCATCTCAAATCTGAATGTCCTGAGTTTCAGAAGTACAAATCCAGAAAGAACAGTTCAAGATCAGGCAAAGACAGATTCAGAAGAAGCCTTATGGCTACATGGATTGATCTTGACCAAGAATCAGATTCTGAAGATGAAAATGAAGATGAAGAAGCTAACATGGGTTTGGTAGCGAGAACATCATCTGATGAGGAATCTGGATCAGAATCTGACAAGGAAAATGAAGCTGAATCCAATTTGAATTTGGTGGCAAATGCAGCTTCTGATACATAATCAGGTTCAAACTTAGATGATGATAATGAGGTATTTTCTGAACTCACTAGATCTGACCTGGTTCAAACAGTTAAGGAATGTATGAACCATCTCAGAATCAAGTTAAAATATTTGAAAACTTTGAAAAAGAAAAATAACTTGCTGGCTGATGAGAATCTGAAACTTCAGAATCATATCAATGATATTGATGAAGAAGTTGAAGATCTCAGAAAAATGGTTCATAAGAAGCCTGATAAAATTCCAAATGATCATGAAATTGCACTTCAGAATTTTATCATAACTGGAATCAACAGAAGCAAGATTGCTTCTATGATTTATAATATCAGCAGAAACAAAGGAGAAGGAATTGGTTTCAAAAATGATTCATGTAATTTTTCAAATGAATCAAACCTTCTATCTTGTTCGGATGATAGTATAAAATGCACTAAGGTATTGTTTGTACCTGCATCTGGTAACTCTGAGAAGCAGAATTTAGCAGAAACTGAGAATGCTAAGTCTGAAGTTCTGAACTACTCAGAATCTGAAGCTTCTGACCCTAAGGGAAAGATGAAGGCAGAAGTTAAAACTTTGCCAAAATCTAAACCAAAAGGTCCTAAGTCGAAGACCTTGAGAAAATCAGACTCTAAACCTGAAAAGGTTCAAAGTCTGAAGAGTTCAGAACCTGAGACAAGCAAGTCTCAGAATCTGGGAAATTCAGATTCAAACTTTCAAAAGGCTATGTTTAACAAACCAGTTTATTCAAAACCTTTTCAAAACCAGAATGTCAGGCAAAGCAAACATAAGAAAGCCAATCTGTCATGCAATTCTGATTATATTAAGAAAGATCAGAAAGTTTGCCTTGTGTCTGAAGCAAACAAAACTGCAGTTCTTAACAACTCAGAACCTTCTACTTCTGAATCCAAGATTCTGAACAAATCAGAATCAAAGACTCTTAAGTCCAAAGTTCTGAAGAAATCAGAACTCAAGTGTTCTATGGTTCAAACTCTAAACAACTCAGAACCAAAGACCTTCAAGTCTCAGGTTCTGAAGAAATCTGAGTCAAGACCATTGAAAACTCAGGTTCTGAAGAACTCAGATTATAAAACCAAGACTTATTCAAGATTAAAGGATTCAAATCCAAAGTATCTGAACAAGTCTGAGTTCAATAGCTCAAGACATAAGTTGAAAAAGGCTACACCTTTCAGGACAAAACCTAGAGGACCCATATGGGTACCCAAGTCAGAAATCATTTCTGAAATTATGGCCAGCCAATAACACAGAGTTAACAGGTTCTGAACCAACCAGGTTCTGAACAATAACTTAGCACAATTTAAAACAGTTAAGTAACAGAAATTAAAAGTGCAGGAAAGCTAAAGAACACACGAGGTTTGTTAACCCAGTTCGGAGTAAACACCTCCTACTATAGGGGATACCAATCCAGGAAGGAATTCCACTATAGGAATTAATCCTTATGACTCAAGACACTGACTCCCAGTTCCCAGCCTAAGCAATTAACTTCCTCCTAGTCTTGAATTCTACCCAACACGTTGAGTATTGGAGACCACTAACTTCCTTTTCAAGTAACAAACCTGTTACTGAACCCCTTAACAAAAACTACTCTGTTTTGAAGAACAACTTCAATAACAAAACTTCATTCGTACCTACAGGCTTAGAATGAATTTACAACTCTATTAAAACACTAAACCAACTCAAACAATGAGTGGTGCACAAATAGAACTAACAGCTTAAAACTCTAAGACTCTTTTCTCTGAATTTCTTCAATTATGCGTGAGTCTTGAAAGCAGCAGCACTCCTCCTTTTATAACCTCCAACAAGCAGCATAAAAAACAAACCAATCTTCTGCTCATGATTTGTTTCTGAATTATGATTGGTCCAATAAGGAAACAAATAAAACCACATTGTATCTTTGAAAGATTATATCAGGAAAATACGTGTTTTCATAACAACAAACCAAATCTTCATAAAATCTTCTCCAAAACAACCAGAATTCTAGAAGCAATACACGTGGATAATTCCTTGATAAATCTTGTCAAGATTCGCGCAGAAACAACTTGAAAAAGATCAGCTTCTGATGAAGTCAACCAAAGTAAACGCTGGCATCAGACTCTGAATTCAGCTTCTGAAGTGCTACAGTGCTTCTGAACATACATTCAGCTTCTGATGGAATTTTCAGCTTCTGAACAGCTTCAAAATGAAAAACTTGCAACTGAAGATTTGTTCTAGACATGGAGATGCTACTATTTAACACATTGGATTTGCCAAAATATGCAGCCAACACCAAAATACTCAACAATCTCCCCCTTTGGCAAATTTTTGGCTAAAACAAATGTTCACACATGACAAGCTCTTCAATCTCCCATAAGACTATCTCAGCAATGAAGAACTTCACAAAAATATAACATAGCACATAAATTAGGCAGCGGACAAAACACTTTCTGAGCTATGTTAAACAACAGCTTCAGCTTCTGAACTCCTGAAGCACACATAAACCAATTACTGATCAACTCCTGATCATCACAAACACTCCTAAAGCTCCATAACACTCCCGCTGCAACTCAGCATCCAATATTAAAAACTCCCCCTTAATTCTGAACTGCAGTAACACTTCAGGATCACAAACACTCAGGATTTTAATAACCATATACTCCCCCTGAGACACACACTCCTCCTCAAACACATCTCCAGATTCTGAACAGCTCTTGTTACATTGATTCTGAACTTTGAGCAAAATAATCAGCTGCTTCTGAGACACAGTACATTCTGATTCTGAACAACTCCAGTCTGAACTTAAACATAGGTTTTTCTCCCCCTTTTTAGCCACAAAATTATGACAAACTTCAGACTTCAAATAGGGAATCAAAACTAAATTTCCAAACTCAGCATAGGCACAACTGGCAGGTACTCTATCTTCCTCACATCCAGTTTGCATTAATTGCTATAAATCTTCATGTAAACACACACCTAACTTGCTTCTCAGATTCCCAAACTGTTTAGCTTCCAAGGCCTTTGTGAATATGTCAGCAATTTGATCTTCAGTGTCCACATGTTCCTGCTGAATAATCTTGTCCTCCACAAGATTTTTGATAAAGTGGTGTCTGATATCTATATGTTTAGTTCTGCTGTGCTGAATAGGGTTCTTAGAGATGTTAATAGCACTCAAATTGTCACAAAGTAGGGTCATGACACCTTGTTGAATATTATATTCTTCAAGCATTTGTTTCATCCACACCAGTTGTGAGCAACTACTCCCAGCAGCAATATACTCAGCTTCAGCAGTTGACAATGAAACACGGTTTTGTTTCTTGCTGAACCAAGAAATTAAGTTATTTCCTAAAAAGAAACAACCTCCTGAAGTGCTCTTCCTGTCATCAGCACTTCCAGCCCAGTCAGCATCACAAAATCCCATTAAATCAGAACTTGAACTATGAGAATACATGATCCCATAATCACTTGTGCTATTCACATATTTCAGAATTCTCTTCACTTGAGTCAGATGACTCATCTTAGGATCAGCTTGATATCTTGCACAAACTCCAACAGCAAATGTGATATCAGGTCTACTTGCAGTCAAGTACAGTAGGCTCCCAATCATACTTCTGTATTGGCTTTGATCAACTGATACTCCATGTTCATCTTTGGTTAACTTCAGATGAGTAGCAGCTGGTGTTCTCTTATGAGTAGCAGATTCCATACCAAACTTTTTCACAATGTTCTTGGCATATTTACTGTGAGAAATAAAGATAGTGTTTTCCATTTGCTTGACTTGCAATCCAAGAAAATAAGTCAGCTCACCAACCAAACTCATTTCAAATTCTGACTGCATTTGCTGAACAAACAATTTGACCATCTTCTGAGACATTTCACCAAATACTATGTCATCAACATAGATCTGAGCAATCATCAGACTTCTATGTTCATTCTTCACAAATAATGTCTTATCAGAACCTCCTTTTCTGTAACCCTGAGCAACAAGAAATTGAGTCAGTCTTTCATACCAAGCTCTTGGTGCTTGCTTCAATCAGTACAAGGCTTTCTTCAATTTGTACACATGATCTGGAAATTGATGATCCACAAAACCCTTAGGTTGTTCTACATAAACTTCTTCTTGCAGATATCCATTCAGAAATGCACTCTTCACATCCATCTGAAATAGCTTGAACTTGAGAATGCAGGATACACCCAACAGTAGTCTTATGGACTCTAGTCTGGCCACAGGTGCAAAGGTCTCATCAAAATCCAATCCCTCAACTTGAGTATAACCCTGAGCAACAAACCTTGCCTTGTTTCTGACCACAGTACCATTTTCATCTGTTTTATTCTTGTATATCCATTTAGTGCCAATCACATTCAAACCTTCAGGTCTTGGAACTAGATCCCATACTTCACTCCTTTTGAATTGATTCAACTCATCTTGCATTGCTTCAATCCAAAATTCATCAGTTAGGGCTTCTTTCACATTTTTGGGTTCAAACTTAGACACAAAACAAGAATCATTAGCAGCTGAGTCTGATCTTCTTGTTCTGACCCCCTGATCCAAACTTCCAATGATAAGCTCCTTAGGATGATCCTTCTGAACTCTAATTGATGGCCCTTTATTGGTAGGCTCATGATCTGGATGCACTTCAGCTTCTTCAGACTCTGGATGATTTTCTGCTTCTGAAGTTTGTTCTTCTGAGGCTTCAGACTCTGGAATAACTTCAGATTCATTCTTTTCATTGTCAGCAGACAGATCATCAATAACCACATTTATGCTCTCCATCACAACTTTAGCTCTTGATTTAAACACCCTATAGGCTCTGCTGTTTACTGAATATCCCAAAAATATACCTTCATCAGACTTAGGATCCAGTTTTCTCCTATTTTCTCTGTCAGCCAAAATGTAGCATCTGCTCCCAAACACATGAAATTATTTCACAGTTGGCTTTCTCCCTTTCCATAATTCATATAAGGTACAGGCTGTTCCCTTCTTCAAAGTAACTCTGTTATGGATATAGCAGGCAGTATTCATGGCTTCAGCCCAAAACATATAAGGCAGTTTCTTAGCATGCAGCATGACCCTTGCACATTCTGCTAATGTTCTATTCTTCCTCTCAACTACACCATTTTGCTGAGGTGTGATAGGTGCAGAGAATTCATGTTTTATACCTTCAGAAGAACAGAAATCTGAAAAACTCTTGTTTTCAAATTCTTTGCCATGATCACTTCTGATTCTGACAATACCACAGTCCTTCTCTCTTTGTAATTGAATGCATAAGTCTTTAAACACTTCAAAAGTATCTGACTTCTCTCTAACAAAGTTAATCCATGTGAATCTTGAGCAGTCATCAACCATAACAAATGCATACCTTTTACCTCCAATACTTTCTACTTGCATAAGCCCCATTAAATCCATATGTAAAAGCTCTAGTACTTTAGTAGTTACCTGATGAACTAATCTGGGATGAGACTTTCTTGTTTGTTTCCCAATTTGACAATCACCACAAACATTGTCCTCATTGATCTTCAGATTAGGTACACCCTTGATAGCTTCAGTACTTAGGATTTTTTTCATGCCTTTCAGATGCAGATGTCCCAGTTTCTGGTGCCAGAGCTTGACTTCCTCTTCTGAGCTCATGAGACAAGAAGTCAGGCTTCTTTCTTCTTCAGACACCCAAAAATAACAGTTATCTTTGGATCTGCAGCCTCTCATCTGAACTTTACCTTCTTGATCAGTCACAAAACACTCTTGCTTGCACTAGTACAAAAAATACTTTTTAGATTCAGGCTTAAGTCGGTTCACTCTGCCACCCGACTTAAGAAGTGACGCGGTGGCAGTTTCGCAATTCTTCCAAACTTCCTTAAGTCGGTTAGAATGTTACCCGACTTAAGAAGTGATAGAATAATGAAAAGATTGTTTTTTAATTAATTCCTTAAGTCGTTTGTTGACCAACCGACTTAAGAAATCATTTACTTAAGTCGGTCTGTTGACCACCCGACCTAAGGATTTTTCCTTTTTTTTTTTGTGAAAAAACAAATTCATAGCAAACCAAAATTGAGACCCAATCTCATCAGATTTCACACCCAAACCCTACCCCTTCACCGCAGCTTAACATCAAGAGATTTCTCACCCTTCACATCGAGCATATTAGCGAGCTTCTGCGATTCGAGCACCCATAGCTTCTGCGATTCGAGCACCCATAGCGAGCTTCTGCGATTCGAGCACCCATAGCTTCTGCGATTCGAGCACCCATAGCGAGCTTCTGCGATTCGAGCACCCATAGCTTCTGCGATTCATCCAAACTCAACCGAGCTTCATTCTCCACCGTCACACCCATAGCTTCTCAGATTCTCAGATTCACTTCACCGCCGTCACACCCAGTGCTTCTCAGATTCTCCACCATAGAGCAAAGGTAACACTTATCAATTTGAATTAAATTAATAAGCTATAATAAGCTTTTAATAAGCTACTTGATAATTGTTACATTTATTTGGGAATGAAATTGGAGAAATTTTGAATTAAGTTAATAAGCTATAATAAGCTAGTTAGTAATTGTTTTCATTTTTGCTGCAGTCCGATATACTGGTGCCAGTCCTTGTATATTAACAATTAGGTCCACTTCTTTTCCTGTTTCTCAGAAGCCTGTTGACTCAAAATCTGATAAGGCTTCCATATCTCAGGTTGATCTTTCAACCTTTGACGAAGGTCTGTTTATCTTTTTCTTGTGCATTGACAATTTGTTTTTGGGCAAATTGAAAACACAAGTAGGAAATGCTTGTGTCCTTATTTATCTGTTGACTATAGATCCTGGTTTGATGCTACAAAGATCAATGGATCATCTGTATCAGGGATAATTATCCTTAGTTATTTACATCGATTTGATCAATTACTTCCCCTTCAGACTTGGATATGTGAACAATTGCAAGTGGCAAAACAAACTTAAAGTCTTCATTATTTTGGCAGATCTGGACAAGTCTAGGTATGATGTGATGTAGAATAAACTCGCCGTTCTCATTCCGTAAAACATAGCCTGCACTAGTAAGTTGTTGAATTTGTTGGAAACTTGCGTCAACGTTACACTTAAGCCACCTCGGAGGAGGATGACACCACTGCTGCTCATTCACCACAGAAATGTTATTCTGCTGTAGAGGCACTAGGACTGTCCTGTACAGCCCTTTGAGCCGCTGTCTAGTCTGCCAACAACGAACGCGCCAGGGCGGTAATTTGCATTGCATTCAATTTTTATCATTCCAAATCCAAGTATTTCTTTTAAACCACAAACACCAAATCACCATAACAACCATACTTACGGTAGAAGCATCTTAAGTGCAGAAAATGCTCATAAGCATATTTGAAGGAGTCAAGGCCAAAGTGAGCTTGCTATCAATTAAATTATGTAGACCAGCTGCATACCAAGCTTCTATACTAACAACACACTTAAACAAAAATGATAATCATCCTTCGCCTCACACTCACAAAAAGAACAGGCGGAGGACACATCTATAAGCATAAAAAATTGAGAGATTTCTCACCCTATAAGCTATAATAAGATAGTTAGTAATTGTTTTCATTTTTGCTGCAGGTTGTTGCTATAATAATAATGTATTCTCACTAAGAATACAATTTGGTTTTCCCTAGGAAGAGAAATTACGATGTGACAGGGAAGGTGAATTAGCGTATCCAAAACTGTGATGATTATCGATGCCAGAGAAGTTAATTCAGAGAAATTCAACGCTGATGCTAATGTTATCACTGTTGGTGTTGGTGTTGCTGGTATTGCTTTGGTTGTACTCTAGGGAAGGTATTGTAATTTAGTCAAACCATTGGATCCAAGTTCATCTCTTGTTGCATGTGTTTAGAAGTTTAGGTTTGATTTCTTTGGTGATTGAACTAGAGAAATTTTGAATTAATAAGTGTTAGTTAGTTAGTTGCTGTTCGTGAATTCAGTTTCAGTTGAATTGTGTTTTTAGGAATCCTTGATTGAATGATTTTTGCTGCATCTTGTTGCTATAATAAGCTATTTAGTAAAACTTTTATATCAATAGCTATAATAGTAATTGTTTTCATTTTGCTTAATTAACTTCAAATTATATGTTCAATTCATTAGAAGAGTATTTTTGCAGTGAAAGGATGTTAAAATCGTTATTGATTTATTGATGGGATTTGTTGTTGTTGTTGCAGTGAAGAATGTTATGTTGAAATTTAGGCTGTTTCTTACTCATAACAAACATTTGGTATTTGTTGTTGCTGGAATCAAGTTGAAAGATCTTCAGGTAATGGAATTGATCTTCATTTTTGCACTATCATTATTGACTTCCAATTTTTTATTGTTCTCATCATTCAATTCCCAAATTAAATGTTGTCCTGGCATAGCTGCTGTTAAGATATACCCTAGCCTTATCAAGTACCCATAGGATTTTTATACCAAAAAGTATTGCATTTTTATCATTCTTTCACATGATGCAATGCAACCAAAAGTCCTACGTACAACACTAGGTACTCTTGGTATATATAGATGGTAAATTCCAGCATGGTTATAATGTCCTAAAGAATTAGGTTAATAATGTCACATAGAATTGTGAGATTTGGTTGATTCACATGGCGATATATATATATATATATATATATATATATATATATATATATATATATATATATATATATATATATAAAGAACTACTAGTCTTTGATTCTTGTTGTTGTGAGTGGAAAAAGATCAAGAGTCTTGAGAGGTCTAGTGCAACATGAAGGTGCTTCATGGTTAACATTATCCATGAGTGTCCAACCATAGTTGCTGAATGCAATCTCTTTCTTCTCCACCAAACTTTGTTGGTTATCATAACCATTCCATTTGCAATTGAGTGCACCTTCTGATGTGTTTGCAGCTACTGATCCCTAAATACATATCAAATGAAGAAAGTAGAAAAGAATAAGCATAATTTAACTTTTTTCTGATCACTTACATAACTCAAACTAAAATCATGCCCCCTATATATGTATTAATTGAATGAATCCAATCCTTTTGAGTAGTGGCCAAATGGAATTGTTTGCATTCATATCACTTATTTTAAAAGATAATTTTAGACCACAACCATACATGATATTTAAGTCATGGTTTTAAAAAAGGAAAAGTCTTGTGCATTAGATCCAAAAGGGTAACCAAAATTACTACCAACAAAATGGTTACTAATCATATTATTATGATTGAGTTGACAATGATGAACTTGTAGTTGTTGTTGTTGCTGCTGCTGTAGCTGCAGTTGTTTGTTAAGTTTCCTTCTTAACTTTTGTCTATCCCTAGCCTTATGATTCTGAAACCAATAGAAAACATTTTTTCCTTCTATCCTACCATAGAAAGAAAGGTGAGTTGTTATTTGCTGAATTTGAACAGCACTAGGAGTTCTAATTCCACTTCTATACAGTTCCTCTAAGATCATAAGTTGTTCAGTTGTAGGGCTCCATCTTGATGAACCAGGTGGAGACATTATTGATTTCTCTCTTTGGAAATTAGATTTTTGTGACAAGAAGAGAGGGGTGAAAGGGATGTATAAATAGAGGGACAGAGAGAATGAAACAGTAAAGTAATGTAAAGGATGAGACAAAAAGGAAAGAAAGATTACAAGGGTTAGGGTAGTGTGGTGAATTAGATGGGTAAAAAAGTACTATGTCTCTTATGTTGATGTTCCTTTTAGAGGAGCATTCAAGTAGGGCTTAACAGTTCATACACAGTGAGAAAGAGAGAGATGAATCAAGATAACTGATTGTGGTTGTATGAGTTATCATCACCTTATTATTAACTTTTTTTCTTTCTAAACAGAATGAATCAGATACTACACTTTAGTCTGTTCACTTAGTTAAGCACCACTAATTGTTGTGACAGATTGTACCTGTTTCCATTTCGCTACAGAGTGGTAATAGCTTCTGATTAAGAGATATGAAAACACACTTCAAGCAAATTAAAGAATTATATAGTTTGTCTCCATAAATTTTTTTTCAAGATATTAAACATAACTATTGCTCCTGTGGCACAATAGGTATGTTTTGAAATATGAATGTGGTTGCAAAGTTTTAATATGGTTTGAGTGTGTAAACCACAAACATATATATTTAGGTATATACATACCCTTAAAGTTGTTCAAGGGAAGAAGTTCAAATGCTTTTATGGAATGGTGTGTATAAACTTTCACTGCTTTGAGCATAAAAAATCATTGATTATGCTTGTAAAATGTAAACTTAGATTGACATCTTTAACTTGATGTAGTGATATACATACCTAATTTTTTTCTCTTAATTTATTTTAACATAGATTCGATTCTTGAAAGACTTCGATGTAATTTGATTATGTGAAGAAATGACTATGGTTGTGAAACAATGACCAATTGGTACAGGATCAAGCTTCCATCTGGTGCCAAGAAGTTTGGGCCAAGTGATTGCAGGGCAATAAGTGGGAAAGTTGCTGCTGGTGGAAGAATTTAGAAGCCAATGTTAAAGACTGGGAATGCTTACCACAAGTTTAGAAGCCAGTACTGTCAGACGTGATGCAGTGTCTATATGTGTGTGTGATGTTTCAGTCTAGAGCTAAATGTTGGTTAGAAATGACTCCTACCTTGTTGTCTACAGGCAGTGTGTGTGTGAAACAATGACAGTTAATGTTTAGTATGTGTCTAGTTTTATGGTATTAATGAATGATTTTGTAACTTTGAATTTGTTTAGTGTTCGATATGAAATTTGGTTCAATGATATTTTATATTAGTGGTCCAACTCTTCGATGTATCTTTCTATTAGTACAAGTTAATGGCATTGGATATTCTGCATGTATGCAGTGGAAAAAAAATGGAAGCATGTTCTTTAGAAAAAAAAAAACTGAACTTTTTAAGTCGGTTAAAATTGCCCGACTTAAGAAGTTAATATCTTAGGTCGGTTTAATCCGTTGCTCATGGTCTTTGAGGCCTATACTTCCTAAGACGGTTCCCAGATAACCGACTTACAAAGTGAGGTCTTAAGTCGGTTGCAAAATCCGACTTAAAAAGCAAACACTTGTTACGACGGCCACTATTAAGTCGGACGCGCGCCCGACTTAAAAAGCCATTTTTAACCGACTTAAAAAGGCTTTTTTGTACTAGTGAATTGTTGAAATTAACCTTTAAGTCTTGATCACAAAGTTGGCTAATACTGATCAGATTAGAAGTTAATCCTTCTACTAGTAGCACATCATTAAGTCTGGGCAAACCTTCACTGATCAAATCACCAATACCCAGAATCTGACCTTTTACTCCATCTCCAAATGTCACATAGCTTCTGGAATAAGGTCTTATATTACTCAGCAGCTTCTTAACACCAGTCATGTGTCTTGAACACCCACTATCAAAATACCAGTCTTCTTTTGAGGTGGCTCTCAGTGAAGTATGAGCTATAAGGCCAACATTCTGAACTTTGGGCTTCCACACCTTCTGAACATTGTGTCTGATAGCAGCTGGTTCCACTCTTCTATACTGAAAATGTTCAGGATAGCCATAAAGTTTGAAGCATAATGGTTTGATATGCCCTTTATTTCCACAATGATGACAGATCCAGGTATGATTCCTCCTTCTTCTGTTGAACTTCTGGGGTTGCTTCTGAGCATGCTTATGAGCTTGTATCTGGACTTGCTTCTGACCTTGCATCTGAGGTCTCATCTGAGATGTCCCAATCATAGGATTATCAGTTTTAGTGGCAGGAACAAACTTTTTAACAAGAATCTTCTTTTTGGGGTTCTGAGTCTGATCAACAAAACCTAAACCAGCTTTTCCTTGTTTCTGAGCATCTAGAATTTCCTCCAACACATCAGTAGCAGTATTCATCATCCTGACCTGCTTTTTCATGTTCTCAAGTTGGGAATTTAGCTGGCTTACTTCTTCTTTTAATTCTGAATTTTGTACTAACAGTTCACCTTTTTCAGCCTCCAGTTGACATATAGTCTCCTTCTGATCCAGAACTTGTTTGCACACTTCAGCACTTCTGGTATATAGCTTCCTATAGTTGTCAGCCAGTTCATCATATGAGGTTTTAGCAACATCAGACACAGATGAAAAATCAGACTCTGAGTCAGACTCTGAAAATGTTTCAGACTCTAAAACTGCTTCAGTCTTTGAGTTAGCTCCTGACCTTACCACCAGACCAGTATCACACATACCAGATTCACTTACAGCATCTTCTTCAGAATCATCATCAGACCATGCAACAGCTAGGCTCTTCTTCTTCTGCTTCTTAAGAAAAGTAGGACATTCAGTTTTGATATGTCCATAACCCTCACACTCATAGCACTGCACACCTTTAGCTTGATTACCTTTCTCCTCAGACTTGGTCTTTTTCACATCAGTTTGTTGCTTCTTGTTGTTAAATCTGAAGTTCTGACCTTTGGCTTTGGCTTTTCTGTCAACATTCTTCAGAATCTTGTTGAATTGTTTTCCCAGCAACACTAGAGCTTCTGATAAGTCATCCTCATCAGACTCTTGTTGATCATCAGCTTCACAATTCACAGTAAAAGCTATACCTTTTCCTTTCTTCTCAGGCTGTTTACAAAAAGCAGTCTCAAAGTTCAACAAAGAACCAATGAGCTCTTCAACCTTCATATCAGAAATATCATGAGCCTCCTCAATTGCTGTGACCTTCATGTCAAATCTTCTAGGTAGGGACTTGAGGATTTTTCTTACTATCTTTTCATCAAACATCTTTTCCCCAAGTGAATCAAAGGAATTTGCCATGTCCAGCACATTCATGTAGAAATCCTGAATAGTTTCATCTTCCATCATCTTCAGGTTCTCAAACTTAGTAGTCAGCAACTGGAGTCTGGACATCTTCACTTTAGAGGTTCCTTCATGAGTTGTTTTTAAGATTTTCCAGGCATCCTTTGCAACTGTACATTGCTTGATGAGTCTGAACATGTTTTTGTCAACACCATTGAAAATTGCATTCAAGGCTTTTGAATTCCCATGAGACAAGTCATCTTCAGCTTTGGTCCACTCCTCTTCAGGCTTCAAAACTCCAGTTTTGTTACCATCTTTGTCCAAAACCTCAGGATGATCCCAGCCTTTAAGCAGAGCTTTCCAAGTTCTGCTGTCAATGGATTTCAGGAATGCACACATCCTGGATTTCCAGTACTCATATTTTGTGCCATCAAGTAGGGGTGGTCTGTTGACATAGCCTCCTTCTCTATCCATGCTTGCCAGAAATTAACTCCTCTGGATCTCACCCAAAACACAGGCAGGGTGCCTGCTCTGATGCCAATTGAAATTCTGGCCAGCCAATAACACAGAGTTAACAAGTTCTGAACCAACCAGGTTCTGAACAATAACTTAGCACAATTTAAAATAGTTAAGTAGCAGAAATCAAAAGTGCAGGAAAGCTAAAGAACACACAAGGTTTGTTAACCCAGTTCGGAGTAAACACCTCCTACTCTGGGGGATACCAATCCAGGAAGGAATTCCACTATAGGAATTAATCCTTATGACTCAAGACACTGACTCCCAGTTCCCAGCCTAAGCAATTAACTTCCTCCTAGTCTTGAATTCTACCCAACACGTTGAGTATTAGAGACCACTAACTTCCTTTTCAAGTAACAAACCTATTACTGAACCCCTTAACAAAAACTACTCTGTTTTGAAGAACAACTTCAATAACAAAACTTCATTCGTACCTACAGGCTTAGAATGAATTTACAACTCTATTAAAACACTAAACCAACTCAAACAATGAGTGGTGCACAAATAAAACTAACAGCTTAAAACTCTAAGACTCTTTTCTCTGAATTTCTTCAATTATGCGTGAGTCTTGAAAGCAGCAGCACTCCTCCTTTTATAACCTCCAACAAGCAGCATAAAAAACAAACCAATCTTCTGCTCATGATTTGTTTCTGAATTATGATTGGTCCAATAAGGAAACAAATAAAACCACATTGTATCTTTGAAAGATTATATCAGGAAAATACGTGTTTTCATAACAACAAACCAAATCTTCATAAAATCTTCTCCAAAACAACCAGAATTCTAGAAGCAATACGCGTGGATAATTCCTTGATAAATCTTGTCAAGTTTCGCGCAGAAACAACTTGAAAAAGATCAGCTTCTGATGAAGTCAACTAAAGTCAACGCTGGCATCAGACTCTGAATTCAGCTTCTGAAGTGCTACAGTGCTTCTGAACATACATTCAGCTTCTGATGGAATTTTCAGCTTCTGAACAGCTTCAAAATGAAAAACTTGCAACTGAAGATTTGTTCTAGACATGGAGATGCTACTATTCAACACATTGGATTTGCCAAAATATGCAGCCAACACTAAAATACTCAACAATTTCTGTTTCAGATGTGATCAAATGCCAAAGAAAAGGTGAAGTCCTGGTGCCTGGACAATGGCTGCTGGCATTGCAGAACATAAAACAAGTCTATGTTCCAAACCCTGATCATGAAAGAGGGAGGAACTGTGGAATCTGGAGGAAACAACAAAGACTGGATCACTGGTACTGAGTTTCAGCTCTCAGAGGACACTTCAGAACCTGAACCAGAATTTGCACCAGAACCTGAGTCTGAAGAATGTCCAAATAGCTGAAAAGAGCATCTCAGAAGCTGATACTTCTCCTAAAGCATATCAAGAACATTGCTGGAACAAAAATGGGTGTTCAGCAACAAATGAACAAAGAGAAGTAGATCAGGAGCTCTACTGAGGTATGTTTAGTTCTCAGTTATACTTAATAGATTCTACATGAATTGGGAAACTATCAGACTCAGAAAATCAGCATAATCTTCTTTGTGATTACATTGCTGTAATTTGTTTGTCTGAAAATTCCACTTCTACATTCAACAGCCAAGCAATTTTGAACTTAAACATCATTATATTAAGAGATTTTGTTCAGAATATAGATTTAAACTTATTAAAAAGAATCTGAACAAGGCATTTCATCTCTTTAAAAAATTTGCTTGAATCTGAATGGAAACTGAGATTCTGAGTTCATCAGAAGCTAAAACTTAACAGACACTATCTTTGAGAAGTCTGCAGAAAGTTCAGCTTCTGAAGACATCAGTCTGAGTTTCAGAACCTGGATTTCTGACTTCTGAATCTGCTTAGTTATCTAATTTTTGGTCAGAATCCAATAAGTATAACCATAGGCAATGATGATTTAAAGCTTTGAAAGTTATACTTTGTCCCTCCCAAAGTCATCAATATGAAAATGTGTTTTTCTGTTTTTGGTATCAAATGCTCAAAATGTTTAACAAACACAGACACATTTATTCAAATGCTCAAATTGTATCAGACATGTTCAGGTTTTCAGAACTCATTTAAAATTGGTATCAGTTTTTGCCTGAAAGATTTCAGCAGCACTAAACCAAATTCTATACCTTGGTATCAGCAGCAATAACTTTTTCAGTTTCTGAAAATATTTCAGTTGTGCTAAAACCTTAAGTAGGTATATGATCTGAACAAATTTTGTTTAAAATAGTTCAGTGATACTGAATAAGATATACTGAACAGCTATGTCTGAACAAAGAATGCTCTGATCAGAAGCTCTGAACTATCATTTTATGCTTCTGAACATCATTCTATTTTTTTTTAAATGCAATGTCATATACTTCATGTATGATCAAGCTGCTCTGATTCTCATCTTTGTTGCTTGATTACCTATATGATTGCATGATTATCTCACATGTTTTTCAAACTCTCTTAAATGGGGAGAAAATTTTTTTTCTGAAATTTTTCTCTTCTAAAACATTCTTTTTGTTGATGACAAAAGGGGGAGAAATGAAAAACAAGTATTAAAGCTCCTGAGCTCAAAACATAATTTAAATTCTATCAGTAATTAACTTATGAAAGGGGAGTAAAAGGCCTTAATGCCTGAGGCTCTGAACATAAGTTAAGTTCTGATTGAAATTAACTTATGAGAACTGTTTTTAACTCTTAGCCTCTGAAATTTAATTTTGAGAGATATACATTACTCTTAGTGAGTAAAATGAATTTAAAATAACAAGGATAAGACTCAGGGAGCTTACAAAACTCATCCTGTGGATTATCAGACTTAGGGGGAGAGCTTACAAACCTCAGAACCTGAAGTCAGCAAGTTATTTATAATTCTGAGTGATAATTTCACTTGATTGTTTTAAGTTGAGTTTAATTAACTTGGATAAGAAACAAGGGGAGCTTGCAAACCTAACCTTGAGGATTATCAGACCTGGGGGGAGCTTGCAAACCTCTCCTAAAGTCAGCTTGTTAATTAAACTTAACAACATTTCTGAAATTTTCTCATTTGTGATTTAAACTGAATTTAATTAACCTGTATCAGACTCAGGGGGAGCTTACAAACCTCATACCCTGCAGTCAACTTGTTAATTAAATTAACAACAATTTTCTGATTAATACTTATGTTTGTCATCATCAAAAAGGGGGAGATTGTTGGAACAAAATGTATGAACAACTCTCTTTTGGATAAAGGGGGAGATTGTTGGAACAATTTGTATGAACATCTCTCTTTAAGGTTTTGATGATAACAAAGTGTTAAAAAGAAAATTGGTATTTGCTAATGCTTTGTTCAAGTTGTGCAGAACCATGTTCTTAATGCTGATTAATTAATATTGGTTATGGAAGAACAAGCTAAGAGCAAGAAGGAAAGCTCAGAAGCCATGTTGCAAAGTTGAAGGAAAACTGGGTCTGAAGGGTGAGTCTGAAGGGTGAGTCTGAAGACTGAGTCTGAAGGCTGAGTCTGAAGGGTGCGTCTGAAGGGTGCATCTGAAGGCAACGTCTGAAGGCTGAGTCTGAGGGTCAACGAAAGTCAACGTCTGAAGGCTGAGTCTGAAGATCAACAAAAGTCAACGTCTAAAGACCAGCGTCTGATGAACAGTGCGTCTGATGAAGCCTGAGTCTGAAGACCAGCTTCTGATGAACAGTGCTTCTGATGTCTGAGTCTGAAGAGAGCTTCTGAAGTACTGTTCATGAAGAAGCTTCTGAAGTCTGACGTGGAAAGTTTCCTTCAGTATTTAATGCCTGCAGTGTCAGAACAACTCCAATGGAACAGTTGTCTCCCTGACTCAAACATTCCCCAGCTTTTAAGGAAAAGAAATTGAATATTGCGTGCTACCCTGTTTTCTGTTCAGTTCTAGAACACAACTTTCAGCTGGTATAGCCTCTCTTTTGCAAGGGCTCTTTGCTTAAATCCTGGCAATCTTCAACATCTCTATTATCATCTATAAAAGGGTGAAGCTTTGAAGAAGATTGGTTAAGACTCTGTACAGAAAAACAACCTGCAATCTGAACTGCAACTTGCTCTGTTTTACGTTTTATGTCACAAATTAACTTAAGAATTCTTACAATTGTTTATCTTAGAAATTCTTAAGTGTTAGAGTCTCAATTGAGTTGTATTAAGTGAACACCTCTGATATTTGATCAAGTGTTCAATTCAAGCTTCTTTCTTTGTAAACCAGTTTGAAACAAAGTCTTAGCATGCGTGCTAAGCAATTAGAAGTCTCATTCCTTTGTGGTCTGAGCAAGGAAGTCTCATTCGTTTGTGGTCTGAGCAAGGAAGTCTCATTCCTTTGTGGTCTGAGCAAGGAAGTCTCATTCCTTTGTGGTCTGAGCATTAGAAGTCTCTTACTAGGTGTTTGAGCATTGAAGTCTCATTCCTTTGTGGTCTGAGCAATTGTAATCAGTTTGATTATAGTTCAAATCTCTTGTTAGTAACAAGGGGACTAGACTACTTCCAACTTGTGGAAGGAACTAGTATAAAAACATTGTGTGTCTCTCTTTACTTCTCTCTTTTCGTCTGAATCCGCTGCATAAACACTTTGATAAAAGTTCAGAACTTGATTCTGAACTTAACATATTTTTGAGAAGAAAAAGAAACCTAAGTTTTTGAGTCCACACAATTCAACCCCCCCCCCTTCTTGTGTGTTTTTCTCACCTTCATTATTCACTCTAACGACTTCCTTAAACTCATTATTAATTTCAAGGATGTTTCATGGTCCACTAAAAAAGTTATGTTGAAGTATCATGAAAAATGCAAAGGAAATCTAACATTCATATCTACAACTTTCATATTTACAAAGGCAAATGCAAAGGCAAATGAAATCTAACATTCATATCTACAACTTTCATGTTTACACCTAGACCCAGTTTGGAATGGAAAATAGTGGAAAAACCAAATGAATTAGGATAAAAATGCATTTTTGAGTTTTCTGTCTTGACAAAATAATTTCAAATTTTCAAAGCATTCTAAGATAAGTCAATTTAAACATGATAATTCTATTTCTAAATAGGATAATAACAACATCAACATTCTCTCATCTTCATAAATCATCACAACAACAACATTCACCAAATCAAATTATGAAAACATCAAGCATCAATTTAACAACAACTTTCATGAATTTCACTAAATAATCATGTAGCTCAAGAACACAACAACAACACAATCATTTCATGAATTCAACATCATAACTTCATGGATTTTCAAATAAACATATACTCATAAACATAATAACATACTAAATCACAATTCAACATCAATTCATCATTAATTCATCATAAAAGCATGAAAACAACAATAATTACACAAAACCAAGATTCTACCCATTTATCCAATAATTCCCAATGGTGAATAAAACTCCCCCTTACCTCTAACTCTTCACAAATTAGCCTCCCCTAGCTTGGTTCTCCTCTCTTCTTTGATTTCCTTAAGATTTCTTCTTCTTTCTCTAGCTCTCCTCCTTCTCCTCTTAAGCCTTTACTCTTGCCTCTTTCTCAATTGTGACCAATAAATTTTAACCCTAGTTTTACCAACACCACTAACTATTTATATTCTAGTGTTTTGGGTTTTGGTTCACTTGCACTAAATGGGCTTAGTTTCTATACATTCTTCATAAATAAAACACTACTCATTTACTTCACTTAAACCTCCCATTTACTCTTACACCTCTATTCCCTCAATTCCCCAAAAACTATTATTTCAAATACTTCACCAAAAATACCCTTATCCTCTAAAATCCACTAACTCACCAATTCACCAACATAATAAAAGCAATAATTAAATAAAATAATATAAAATAACTAATAATGAAAATTGGGCTATTACATGGGCTACACTCTCGAAAGTGTGAGACACTTGGCTTTCTTTCACTCCATGCTTCTTGTGGTGTCTTTCCCCCATACACTCCTTGTTGGAGATCAAATAGATAGATAGACTGCACATGCTACAACTTCAGCCCAAAATTCTTTTGGTAGTTTCTTACTTTTGAGCATGCTTCGAGCCATGTCAAGTATTGTTTTATTCTTCCTTTCCGCCACACCATTTTGTTGGGGGGATCTTGGAACAGTTAATGGACGTCTGGTTCCATTCTCTTCACAAAACTTTTGAAACTCTTTAGAAGTGAATTCTCCTTCTCGGTCAGTCCGCATAGCTTTTATCTGCCGACCACTTTCGTTCTCCACAACAGCTTTTAACTTCTTGAAGGTGGTAAAGACTTATGATTTCTGCTTCAAGAAATAGACCCATGTTTTTCTTGAAAAATCATCAATTAAAAGGAGGAAATAATTGTTTTTACCTAGTGAGCATGGCTTAATAGGCCAACAGATGTCAGCATGTATAAGCTCGAGCGACTTCTTGGCTCTTGAGTTTGACTCCTTTGGAAAACTCATCTGAAATTGCTTCCCAAGTAGACATCCTTCACATAACTGGTCTAGATGGTTGATAGAAGAAAGCCCCCTCACCGTATTCTGTTTTTACATCAAACTTAAGCCTCCAAAATTTAAGTGCACAAATCGAAGATGCCAAAGCCACGTAGCTTAAATGTAGCAAGCTTTGAGACATTTTGCAACATCATTTTGGATATTCAACAAAAACATCCTATTTCTTGACATTGGTACCTTGGTGATGAGATTATTTTTTCCATCTCTGATGGAGAGACTTAAATTTTTCAACTGAATTTCATAACCCTTTTCTAATAGTTGCCCCAGACTCAAAATATTGTTTTTCATATTAGGGACATAGTAGACATTTGAAATAAATTGATGTCTTCTGTTGGATATTTGGGTGTTGGCTTCATTTTTGCTAAAACCAAATATACAAGCAAGATGTACGTCTTCAGAAGCTGAACTTCAGAAGCTAAACCTTCAGAAGCTGAGCCTTGAGAAGCTGAATCTTCAGAAGCTGAACCTTCAGAAGCAGACCTTCAGAAGCAGAACTTCAGACGCAGAACTTCAGACGCAGACCTTCAGAAGCACTTCATCAGAAGTACCTTCAGATGCATTTTACTGTACTCCTGTTTTCGCGACGTGGAGTGTATATTTTCTCTCCTGATCTTTTGAAGATTTGTTTGAAGAATTCTTTCATGTTACTTGTTCTCCAAGTTGCGTGTGTTTCTAGAAGGAAGATATTTTCAAGAGATATATTTCTTCAGATTAGATATTGTTTTTTTTTGTAAATATATTTTCAAAGTGATCTTTGGAAAATATATTTCTGAAAAATATTTGGGTCAATATATTTCTGCGAAGAATATTTGATTCAAATATATGTTGATGCTGAAGGCTATAAATAGAAGACGCCACTAGTGAAGAGTTCAACTGAAATTGAAGCCGTCATTGAAAGAGTTTTATTAGGTTTCAAGTGTGTTAATTGTGAGCCTTTCTTGTGTCACCTTGATGCAAGCTTAGGACTGTGTTTATTGAGTTGTAATTGTAGATCACTTGAAGCTTTTAAGCAATAGTGACTTTTGTGTGTTTGGAGTGTGTCTCCGTCTTTGAATGTTATTAGAGTCTAAGATCACTGGGGCAGTGATTGTTTGAGGGGAAGTGAGAGATGTCTCATATCTAGGAGTTCCTAGGTAGAAATAACACGGGTAGTGATTAAGTGAGAAGGTGGTGAACCAGAGGTTGTTCACATAGGACTTTGAATTGATACTATCATAGTGGATTTCCTTCTTGGCTTGGTAGCCTCCAGATGTAGGTGTATTTGTCACCGAACTGGGTTAACAAACATCGTGAGCCTTTTACTTTCTGTCTATTATTGTTTTGCGTGTTTTACTCATAAATCAACGTTGAAACTTTGTACTCTGTTTTACACCGTTGTTCCTGTGTTGGATCATTACGTTCATCATCAGGATTTACTGCACCAAAATTTCAATTGGCATCAGAGCAGGCACCCTGTCTGTTTTAGGGTGAGCTCCAGGGAAGGTATTTTCTGGCAGAATGGACAAGGAAGAAGGATTTGTGAACAGACCACCTCTGTTGGATGGTTCTAACTATGATTATTGGAAATCTCGCATGAGTGCTTTCCTTAAATCTATAGATAGTAAGAACTGGAAAGCAGTTCTGAAGGGTTGGGAACATCCTGTTGTGGTTGACAAAGATGGAAAGAAGATAGCTGATCTGAAACCAGAAGAAGAGTGGTCCAAGGAAGAAGATTAATCAGCTCTTGGAAACTCCAAGGCCTTGAATGCTTTATTCAATGGAGGGGACAAGAATATGTTCAGATTGATCAAGTAGTGCACTGTAGCTAAGGATGCTTGGGAGTTCTCAAAACTACACATGAAGGCACATCCAAGGTAAAAATGTCCAGACTTCAACTTCTCACCACCAAGTTTGAAAATCTCAAAATGTTGGAGAATGAGAACATACAAGACTTCTATATGAACATTTTGGACATGGCTAACTCATTTGATTCTCTTGGAGAAAAAATTTCTGATGAGAAACTTGTGAGAAAAATACTCAGGTCTCTACCTAAGAGATTTGACAGGAAGGTGACTGCCATTGAGGAAGCACAGGACATCTCCAGTATGAAGGTTGAGGAATTAATAGGGTCCTTGCAGAATTTTAAGATAACCTTCAATAACCGAACTGATAAAAAGGGAAAAGGTGTTGCTTTTATAGCAAATGCTGATGCTGACAGGAGACCCAAGCCAAATAGTCAGAACATGAGGTTCAACATCAGTAAGCAACAAAATGATTTGAAGAAGACAAGAACTGATGAGAAGAGCAATCAATCAAAGGGAGTTCAGTGTCATGAGTGTGAAGGATATGGTCACATTAGGACAGAATGTGCCACATATCTCAAGAAACAAAAGAAAAGTTTGGCTATTTCTTGGTCTGATGAAGATGACTCTGAAGGAGAAGTGGAGAATGAGTCTGCTAAGCATGTCAGCGCTTTAACTGGTAGATGCATGTCTGATGATGAAGTTAAGGCTTCAGAAGCACCATCAGGTTCTGAAGCACCATCTGATACTGAATCCTGTGATGAAGAATTGTCTTATGAAGAACTGGCTAACTCTTACAAAGATTTATACATCAGAAGTGAAGAAGTTTGCAAGTTACTAGTGAATCAGAAGAAGACTATCAGTCAACTACATGCTGAAAGAAGTGACCATTTAGCAAAAATTTTTGATCTCAATGATGAGGTAACTCAACTAAACTCCCAACTTGAACACTTAAAGAAGCAGGTCAGAATGATGAACACTGGTACTGATATGATAGAAGAGATATTGGAGAGTCAGAACCAGGGGAAACCAAAAGGAATAAGGTTTGATTATAGGACCTTGAACAACAAACAGCAAAATCCAGCTAAAAGGTTCATTGCAGCTAATGGAACATATGATCCAATGATGGGCAAACCTAAGTTGGAACATCAGAACAAACCTTAGGGATCTAAGAGCAAGAGGGTATATCGTCCTTGGATATGTCATTACTGTGGTAGAAAGGGGCACATAAAGCCATTCTGTTTCAAGCTGTATGGATATCCTAAGCAGTTCCAGCAAAGGAAATCTGAACCTGTTGTAATCAAGGTCAAGAAGGAATGGAGACCCAAATATGATAATGTTGGTTTAATAGCTCACACCTCTCTGAGAGCATCATCTAGGGAAGACTGGTACTTTGACAGTGGATGCTCTAATGGACTACCAAAGCTTGACAATGTGCTATTAGTGAAAGGGCTAACTGCAAATTCGATTAGCATAAGCCAACTGTGTGATCAAGGGATGGAAGTAAACTTCAACAACACTGAATGACTGGTAACTGATGGGAAAAGTGAGGTGCTAATGAGGGGCAATAGATCAAAGGACAATTGTTACTTATGGATGCCTCAAGAAGAAGCAAGTCTATCCAAATGTCTCATAAGTTCAGAAGAAGAAGTCAGACTGTGGCACCAGAAACTTGGGCACTTAAACCTGAGGGGTATGAAGAAAGCCATTTCTGTGGAAGCTATCAGAGGATTACCCAAACTCAAGATTGTTGAAGGCAGCAAAGGTCCAAATATTAGAATCCAAAAGGATCATCCTAAGGACCTGATCATAGGGAATATGAATGAATAAATTACCAACAAATCCAGAGATTGTGCCAAGAGTAGGATGAAGAATTATGCTCTTATGAATGCAAGACATAAGAGAACATCTGATGCCGCACATGTGAAGATACTCAAAAAGGATAATGGTGTTGATATTGATCAATGGTATTGTGATGTAGACTGGGCAAGTAGTTGCTTATATGAGAATCTATAGCAATTACAGGTGTTGAAACGTGCAAACAAATTCTTTCTATTTAGTATAACTAGAGTTGCACGAGAAATCAGGGAAATCATTGGCATTTTGAAGACTGCTGAAAATACTCTGTTGTTGAAACGAATTCTGAGATCCCCCAAACTGATACTGATATTGTTGAGCTTCCTGAGAATTCTCAACCTGATGTGTTTGAAGATCAACCTGATGTGGGTTGAAGTTTTGAGGTTCAAATATGTTAATGCTCAGAGATTTCAGGGCGTGTTCCCTTTGTTTTTTTTCCTCTTCTTGTGTGCATATGGTCTGTAACCTCTGCTGTTTCATGTTTTTTCTACTCCTGGTGATTACATGGTTGTTTTGTCAAAATTGTTTGGCTAAAAAGGGGGAGATAAGTATAAGTGTTTCAGTATAAGTGTTTCAAGAAGTTTCAAGAAGCAGTACAGTAGTTCAGAAGCATTACAGAGCTGATCTGTTTCAGGGGGAGTTATGTGTGAAAACGTAGTGTATGTGCCGCTGCTGAGTTTGTTGCTATTTGGTTGCTTCGTTTATGTTTTTCATGGTTGGTTGCGTACTTTTTATGAGTTCAGAATTTGCCTTGTGATATCTCTCTGATCTCATATTGATTTTAGCCCAAAATTTGCCAAAGGGGGAGATTGTTGGATATTTGGGTGTTGGCTTCATTTTTGCTAAAACCAAATATACAAGCAAGATGTACGTCTTCAGAAGCTGAACTTCAGAAGCTGAACCTTCAGAAGCCGAATCTTCAAAAGCTGAACCTTCAAAAGCAGACCTTCAGAAGCAGAACTTCAGATGCAGAACTTCAAACGCAGAACTTCAGACGCAAACCTTCAGAAGCACTTCATCAGAAGTACCTTCAGAAGCATTTTACTGTACTCCTGTTTTCGCTCCTTGGAGTGTATATTTTCTCTCCTGATCTTTTGAAGATTTGTTTGAAGAATTCTTTCATGTTACTTGTTCTCCAAGCTGCGTGTGTTTCTAGAAGGAAGATATTTTCAAGGGATATATTTCTTCAGATTGGATATTGTTTTTTTTGTAAATATATTTTCAAAGAGATCTTTGGAAAATATATTTCTGAAGAATATTTGGGTCAATATATTTCTGAGAAGAATATTTGATTCAAATATATGTTGCTGCTGAAGGCTATAAATAGGAGATGCCACTAGTGAAGAACTCAACTGAAACCGAAGCCATCATTGAAAGAGTTTTATTAGGTTTCAAGTGTGTTAATTGTGAGCCTTTCTTGTGTCACCTTGATGCAAGCTTAGGACAGTGTTTATTGAGTTGTAATTGTAGATCACTTGAACCTTTTAAGCAAGAGTGACTTTTGTGTGTTTGGAGTTTGTCTCCGTCTTTGATTGTTATTAGAGTCTAAGATCATTGGGGCAATGATTGTTTGAGGGGAAGTGAGAGGGGTCTCATATCTAGGAGTTCCTAGGTAGAAATACCACAGGTAGTGATTAAGTGAGAAGGCGGTGAACTGGAGGTTGTTCACATAGGACTTTGAATTGATACTATCATAGTGGATTTCCTTCCTGGCTTGGTAGCCTCCAGATGTAGGTGGGTTTGTCACCGAACTGGGTTAACAAACATCTTGTGCCTTTTAATTTCTGTCTGTTTTTGTTTTGCGTGTTTTACTCATAAATCAACGTTGAAACTTTGTACTCTATTTTACACCATTGTTCCTGTGTTGGATCATTACGTTCAGCATCAGGACTTTATTGCGCCAGAATTTCATCTTCCATCTTTCAAGCGAATTAAGATATTATGTTTCCCTTTCATTAGAATATTGGCCAAGAACATGCTCATTTTTCCACACATATGATTGCTTGCACCAGTGTCAAGGTACCATGAATTTTCATGGATGCCTTCGTTACTTCCACGTGCAAGCAACACTGTTTCAAATTTCTCATCTTTTTCTTCCACATAGTTAGTCTTCTCCTCTACTCAGTTCTTGGAGAATCCGCACTCTGAAGCGTAGTGGCCAAACTTCTGACAATTGTAGCATTGAGTTTAACATTTGGCATACCTTGTGTTTGGGTATCCTCCCCCGCATCCTCTTGTTGTGGTCTCTCCTTTCTCATAACTGCTTCCAGTAAAAACTGAACCACGTCCACTGTTGCAATGTCCAAATTATCCCCGACCGCATCCTCGTCTTTGGCCTCTACCTTGACTTTGTTGGATTCTCTCATTTCTTTGACTTTCTTCTTTCAATTTTAATTACATCTTGAAGAGTTTCTCGGTGATCTCTTTCTTCTTGTGCTTCTTCTCATAAGCTTGCAAAGAACCTTGAAGTTGCTTTATTGTAAGAATCTCTAAATCTTTGGTTTCCTCAATTGTCACAACAATATGCTCGAATTTGGGATCTAATGATCATAGTATCTTCTCCATAATTGTCAAATCTTCTAACTTTTCACCGTTTCTTTTTAATTGATTTGAGATAGCGATAACCCAAAAAAAAATATTTGAAATAGACTCTGACTCTTTCTTATGCAAGGATTCAAACTCCCCTCTTAAAGTTTGGAGACGTAAATTCTTTACCTTGTCTTCTCCTTTGCAAGTGGTTTGAAGCTTCTCCCATGCCTCCTTAGCAGATGTTGCATTTGAAATTTTCTCGAACTCATCTTCATTCAATGCTTGGTAGATGTGGAGGAGAGCCTTTTTGTCTCTCTTTCTTGAATCCTTCAAAGTCACTTTTTGTGCTTCAGTTAAGGAATCCCCGTCTTGTGATTCCTTATAGCCTTTTTCAACAACCTCCTAAACATCATGTGCTCCAAGAAGAGCCTTCATTTTGATGCACCAATTATCATATGTATTCCCTTTGGGAAGTGGAACTTGGAAGGATGCTGCTCCATTACCCGCCATGACTGTGGAATAATTTCTTCTCAGAACCTAAGCTCTAATGCCACTTTGTTGGGAAAAGATAAGGTTATAGTGAGAACTTTGTGAGGAAATTAGGAGAAGAGAAAATTTGAGAGAAGAACTATATTTATTACTTGAGACAATACTTCGAATCTTGTTTGCTTGCTTGGTTTACAAATGAAAAGCTCTCCCCTTTTTATAGGCTCTAAGGGAGAGTTCTAGACGCATCATAAAATTACTTTCTACACACTTCAAGAGAGAGTTCTACACACTTCTCTCAACTGCATTCATTTAATGTTATTCATACTACCAATCTAGTTGTACACCACTCTAGAACTTTCTATGGGCTACACCACTTATTAGCAAATTGGGCCTAACACTTGATTAGTCCAATGGACCAAATCAAGTTTATTATCCAACACCCCCCCCCCCAAACTTTATTTGTCATTCTTTAACTTGAGAGCCGCCAAGGCTACTTTTCTTTTCACCTTGTGTCCCAATGGTTGCTTAGTTTATACCTATTCTTCTTCGAGGACTCCATTAAAAAAGGAACACTTCACGTCTATCTGATAAATTCTTTGCTTGTGATGAGATGATAGATAAATTATGAGCTTTATGATATCCTAGTGAGAAACTCGGGATAAACACCTTATCAGAATCGACCTTTTTTTGTAGCCATTTGCAACAAGTTTTGCATTGTGTCCTTCAATTTTTCCTTTCATGTTTTTCTTTGTCTTGTATATCCTCTTTCCATTGATAGCCTTACGGTCTTTTGGAATTGAGATGTGGTCCCACATATTATCCTTCTTAATGGCTTGAACTTCTTCATCTGTTGGATTTCTCTGTCTCTTCTCTTGTGCAACTTCTTCAAAATTTACCGATTTATAACTTGCAGAAAGACACAACATTGTGTGATTATCAATTCCTCATAAAGATCTTCAAGCCTTCGTGGTGTTAAAGCTTTTGTATTGTCATAGAGATCTTGGAGATTTCGTGTACGTGTTGTAACGACCCTATTTTCGTATGTTATATTTCTATATATTTTATTTTATGGATTTGCATTTAAAAATATTTTCTAGTAATCGAGAAATAATTATTTAGCGCGAAGATAAGTTCGTAATCGAGTTTTTAGAGTTTTGGGCCAAGAGGGTGAATAGTGTTGGGCTTTAGTTTATGAGTATTAGTAATGATCATGTGCAAATGAATGTAGTAAGCCTTGTTAGATTGAAAGGCTAGGATGAGTCCTTGAGAGTTAGTAAGGATGGATGGCCAAGATTGATTTGCTAGGGATATAAGATATTTTGTAAGGATGAATAGTGCCATTCATCTTCTTTTGTGAAAGAAAACGTGAAAGAAGAGAAGGAGAAGAGCAAGAGAGCTAGGGCAAGTGAACAAGGGTAGAAGTTTGAGTTTAGAATCACCAATTCCAGGTAAGAGAGTTAGTATTTCTTCTTCACAAGTGATTGAGAAGGGGAGAATGTCTATTTCTCCATCCCAAACTTCTCCTCACTTTGTCTAGGTTTTGTTAGAAAGTCTTTATGGTTTAAAGTTGTTAATGATTATGTTTTGATTACTTGAATGCTAAGTGATGTTGCTAGTATGTCTAGTTGAAGTTATTGTGTTGTGATTTCATAAGAAAAGTTATGAAAAGTTTAGTGTTTTAAACCCTAATTTCTATGCTAGATGCAATCCTTGCTTGTGATTGTTTTTAAAGGATGTTTTGTGATGGAAAGTTGTTTTTAACATGTTCTGGAAGTTGGGTAACCTTGAATGGGCTAAAATGGTGGAAAAATCACATTTTTTACATGACTGTGTACTGATATGGTCGCTGTAGCGACGGATGGTCGCTTGTAGCGACCAGACAGGATAATTCCCTGCCTATCTGCGCTTGAAGCGACCACACTGGCGCTTGTAGCGACCAGGCTCGCTTGTAGCGACCAAGGGCTCGCTTGTAGCGACCAGCCCTGTACATGCCAACTTCGTTGAGCTGTTTTGAGGGTCCTGGTGCGCGCGGGAGTGACTTTTGCTATTACATTTTTATTATATGTTTTGGAAAACCTTGCCCACCATTTTAACTTATTCTTAATGTTTTCTAAAGATTATTTGTTTCACAAAAAGCTTGAGTAAAACCCTAGCATGAGTGGGGGATTATCAAAGTGTGTGGGTCTCCCTTTGAAACCCTTATGTGTTGAGATTTTGGTATGATTAATTGGTTTATTTGAGATCGTGAACATGGTTGAGTATATACATGTTGTATATTATGATATGGTCAGGAGCGCCTAATGTTTGTATTGTTGTTGTTGTTGATGTGTTGTGATAATTATCAGAGTGCTGATAATTTAGTGTTGTGTTTGATGATGTTGTTGTGATAATTATCAGAGTGCTGATAATTAGTTGTATTAGTAAGTATCATATATTTACTAAGTGAATCATCATGCATTTCATGATTGTATGATATCCGTGTGCGGATAAGAAATCCAAGAGTGCTTGGTTATCAAGAGTGCTTGATAAGGATATAAGTTTATCCAAAATGATTTGGTACCACATGCATTAGTGAATGCATTTTGAGGCATGCATCCTTCGTGACATTATGTGTGCATAATGGTTGTTTAAGTGATAATTGTTATTGATGAGCTTTGTGCATTATGTGTACATAATGGTTGTTTAAGTGGTAATTGTTATTGATGAGTTTGTGCTTTGGCAATTATGCGTTGTGGTTTGGTTATGTATAATAATGTGTTATTTATACATGTTCATTGTTTTGTGATACTAACACTCTCTGTTTTGTGTTATGTGCTGGATCTTTGGGGATCCAGATCATCAGGTTGGCGAGGTTATCGTAGAGGAGTAGCTTTGCTGTTTAGAAGCTGCGTAGTGGTGAGGGCATAGCTTAGCTATCCTTACATTTTTGGTACTAGGTGTTGTATCCTAGTTAGAGTCTAGTGCTCTGATATTTGTAACACTATTTTGGGGTATCTGAACGTTTATGTATAGATTTGGCAATGGTCTCTGTGTAGAATTGCCTCTTTTGAAAATCTTATGTATATATTTTTGTGTAATATATGCATGCTTGGTTATAAGCATTTGTTTGTTATTTTTTTCCGCTGCTGTTTGTGAATCAAATATATTTTGATTTCTGTTGATGTTTATGAAAATGAGTGTTTCAACATGTTGTAACTTCCTATGTCCTTAACGTTTTCTTTATTAAAGTTAATAATCGGCGGTTAAGGGTTAGGGTGTTACAATAGTTGGTATCAGAGCCAGGTCGATCCATTGGATCAATTAAGTTTAGTATACCCTTTGTGTAACATGTGTTTTCTTAAACACTTTGTTCTCACTTGTGTTATGTGATGTTTGGTAGTGTGTGGATATGACGCAACGAGCACTTGCGGACGCGATGGAGCGGATGGCGGATGCCATGGCTCAGGATGCTGCTAGTAGGACTGCGGATAGAGCCGCACAACAAGCTAGAGGAGGCGGAGAAGATGAGCTGAGGCTCGAGAGGTTTATGAACAACAAACCGCCTATCTTCAAGGGAGGATACGATCCAGATGGAGCTCAGACTTGGTTGGAAGGGATTGAGAGAATTTTTGGGGCTATGCGTTGTCTGGATGCGCATAAGGTATTACTAGGAGCGTATGTTCTCCATGATGAGGCTGATCATTGGTGGGGAAATGCTAGTCAGAGGTTGGGAGCTGGTGGAGCTTTAGTTACTTGGGCTCGTTTCCGGAGGGAGTTTTTAACCAAGTATTTTCCGGCAGACGAGAGGAACCGTAAGGTGATTGAGTTCATGGAGCTTAAGCAGGGGAGTTTATCTGTTTCTGAATATGCGGCCAAGTTTGAAGATTTGTGTCGTTTTGCTCCTCATTACAACACGGTGGAAGCTGAGGAAGACAAGTGTGTAAAGTTTGAAAATGGGCTGAGGCCAGATATCAAGCAGTTGATTGGGTTTAGCGAGATCAGGAATTTTCCGATGTTGGTGAATAAGAGCCGAATATGTGATAAGGATGGTAAAGCTAAAGCTAATTACTACAAAGCCGCGAATGAGAAGAGGGGAAAGGACATGGCTAGAGGTAAACCGTATGGCAGAGGTGGAAAGAAACCAGATGAAGGTGGGAGTAGTGGTGGCAAGTTTGGAAGTACTAGGAATTGCTTTAAGTGTGGACAACTGGGACATCGTTTCTTTGAATGTCCGAAGAATGATGGGAAATGTTTCAAGTGTGGTGATCCTAACCACAAAGCTGATCAGTGCAAGAAAGGTGTTGTATGCTTCAATTGCAAAGAAGCGGGTCATAAGAGCAACGTGTGTAAGAAGCCTAGAGCGGCTGGAGGAAAGGTGTTTGCTTTAGATGGTGGTGATGCGAAGGCGGACAACTTGATCAGAGGTACATGCTTTATCAATAATACTCCTTTGTCTGCTATTATTGATACGGGTGCTACCCATTCGTTTATTTCTGTGGATTGTGTTGAGAGGTTGGGTCTTAGAGTAGAAAATATGATGGGACGCATGGTTATTGAAACGCCTGCAAGTGGTTCAGTATCGACTACTCTAGTCTGTGTTGATTGTCCAGTCACTATGTATGGTCGACACTTTGGTATGGATTTAGTCTGCATTCCGTTGAGCGGAATAGATGTTATCTTTGGTATGAACTGGTTAGAATTTAATCGGATTCATATCAACTGCTGTAAGAGGACGGTTACGTTTCCAAGACCGGAGCCAGAGTTGTGTTCAAAGCTCATGTGTTGTCGAGAAGTGGTAAGATCAGTGAAGGCTCAAGAGGACGTGTTTGCTATGTTTGCTTCGTTGAGAGTGGAAGAGAAGATTGAGGTTGATGCGTTGCCGGTGGTGCGTGATTTCCCAGATGTTTTTCCAGATGACATTTTGGATTTACCACCCGAGAGAGAGGTTGAATTCGCAATTGACATCATACCTGGCACTAGTCCAATATCAATGGCGCCGTATCGTATGTCAGCTGCTGAACTAGAGAAGTTGAAAGAACAATTGGAGGAATTGTTAGAGAAAAAGTTTGTTAGACCGAGTGTATCGCCATGGGGTGCGCCGGTTCTGTTGGTAAAGAAGAAAGATGGTAGTATGCGTCTGTGCATCGATTATCGTCAGTTGAATAAAGCAACTATCAAGAACAAGTATCCACTTCCGAGGATAGATGATTTGATGGATCAGTTAGTGGGAGCCTGTGTGTTCAGCAAGATTGATTTGAGATCGGGATATCACCAGATAAGAGTTAAGGCGGAGGATATACCGAAGACTGCTTTCAGGACAAGGTATGGTCACTACGAGTACGCCGTTATGCCTTTTGGAGTTACTAATGCACCTGGAGTGTTTATGGAATATATGAATCGTATATTTCATTCCTTTTTGGATCGATTTGTGGTGGTCTTCATAGACGATATTTTGGTATACTCGAAGACGGAAGAGGAACATGCCGAGCATTTGAGGATTGTGTTGGAAGTGTTGCGCGAGAAGAAGCTTTATGCAAAATTTTCTAAGTGTGAATTTTGGTTGCATGAAGTTAGCTTTTTGGGTCACGTCATTTCAAGTGGTGGTATAGCAGTGGATCCTGCTAAGGTAGAAGCCGTGCAAGATTGGGGAACGCCGGAGTCTGTTACTGAGATCCGAAGTTTTCTTGGTTTGGCCGGTTACTATCGGAGGTTCATTGAAGGATTTTCAAAGTTGGCGTTGCCGTTGACACAGTTGACTAGGAAGGGTCAAGCTTTCATTTGGGATGACAAGTGTGAGCAGAGTTTCCAAGAGCTGAAGAGGAGGTTGACATCTGCACCTGTGCTAATTCTGCCAAATCCGAAGGAACCGTTCGTGGTTTATTGTGATGCGTCGAAGATGGGTCTAGGTGGTGTGTTGATGCAGAGGGGACAAGTCGTTGCTTATGCATCAAGACAGCTGAAGATTCATGAAAGGAACTATCCTACGCATGATTTGGAGCTAGCTGCTGTTGTGTTTGTTCTCAAGATTTGGAGGCATTACTTGTATGGGTCAAGATTCGAGGTTTTCAGCGATCACAAGAGTCTGAAATACTTGTTTGATCAGAAGGAGCTCAATATGAGGCAAAGAAGATGGTTAGAGTTTCTTAAGGATTATGATTTCGAGTTGAACTATCACCCGGGTAAGGCTAATGTGGTAGCCGATGCGTTGAGTAGGAAGTCTTTGCATATGTCGTCTCTGATGGCGAAGGAACTGAGATTGATTGAAGAGTTTAGAGACCTCAGTTTGGTTTGTGAAAGGACAACCAGAAGCGTGAAGCTAGGAATGTTGAAGTTGACGAATGATTTTCTTGAAGAGGTTGTGGGAAAGCAAAAGTCTGATGTGAAATTGATGAAGCTTAAGACGCTCATCGAGCAAGGGAAAAAGGTAAACGTCGAGATCGATGAGAAAGGCGTGATGAGGTGTCAGGGAAGGTTATGTGTACCTGATGTGCCTGAGTTGAAGCGGATGATCTTGGAGGAAGGTCACAGAAGCAACTTAAGTATTCATCCTGGTGTTACTAAGATGTATCAAGATCTGAGGAAAATGTTTTGGTGGCAAGGGATGAAGAAAGAGATCGCCGAGTTTGTTTTCGCGTGTTTGACTTGTCAGAAGTCCAAGGTGGAGCATCAGAAGCCGTCAGGGCTATTGCAACCTATGTTTATTCCAGAGTGGAAATGGGATAGTATTGCGATGGATTTTGTAAGCGGTTTGCCGAAGACGTCGAAAGGTAACAATATGATTTGGGTAGTTGTCGACAGGTTAACAAAGTCTGCTCATTTCATAGCTATCAAGACCGGTATGCTAGTACCGAAGTTGGCTGAGATTTATGTTGAGCAAATCGTGAGATTGCATGGGATTCCGTCGAGTATTGTATCAGATCGAGATCCCCGTTTTACTTCAAGGTTTTGGGAGAGTTTGCAAGAGGCGTTGGGGACTAGGTTGCGGATGAGTTCTGCTTATCACCCGCAGACAGATGGTCAGTCAGAAAGGACGATTCAATCATTGGAGGATTTGTTAAGATCGTGTATTTTGGAACAAGGAGTGAGTTGGGAAGCTTGCTTACCATTGATTGAGTTTACGTATAACAACAGTTTTCATTCGAGCATCGGTATGGCACCTTTTGAAGCGTTGTATGGGAGAAGATGTAGAACACCTTTGTGTTGGTTTGAATCGGGAGAAAGTGTGGTGCTTGGACCTGAGATTGTGCAACAAACGACCGAGAAGATCAAGATGATCCAAGAAAAGATGAGAGCGTCGCAGAGTCGTCAGAAAAGCTATGCCGACAAGAGAAGAAAGGATATAGAATTTCAAGAAGGAGATCATGTGTTTCTAAGAGTTACATCGGCTACGGGTATTGGACGGGCTTTGAA
Organism: Medicago ruthenica; assembly: GCA_018208015.1. NCBI lineage: Eukaryota > Viridiplantae > Streptophyta > Magnoliopsida > Fabales > Fabaceae > Medicago > Medicago ruthenica. Next base: position 38,344,038 of record CM031376.1, read on the forward strand.
ATCGAAGAAGTTAGCATCGAGGTTCATTGGTCCGTATCAGATTTTGAAGAGGATTGGGAAGGTGGCGTATAGGATTGCGTTACCGCCGTCGTTGTCAAATCTACATGATGTTTTTCACGTGTCTCAATTAAGGAAATACGTATCGGATCCGTCACATGTGATTGAGTCGGACGAGATACAAGTGAGAGAGAATTTAACGGTTGTAACGGTACCCTTAAGGATTGAAGGACAAGAGATGAAGAGGCTCAGGAACAAAGAGATTTCATCGGTGAAAGTCGTTTGGGGAGGCCCAGCCGGTGAGTATGCGACGTGGGAGCTAGAGAGCAAGATGCGGGATTCCTATCCAGAGTTGTTTTCAGGTATTTTCGAGGGCGAAAATTCTTTTTAGGGGGGTAGAGTTGTAACGACCCTATTTTCGTATGTTATATTTCTATATATTTTATTTTATGGATTTGCATTTAAAAATATTTTCTAGTAATCGAGAAATAATTATTTAGCGCGAAGATAAGTTCGTAATCGAGTTTTTAGAGTTTTGGGCCAAGAGGGTGAATAGTGTTGGGCTTTAGTTTATGAGTATTAGTAATGATCATGTGCAAATGAATGTAGTAAGCCTTGTTAGATTGAAAGGCTAGGATGAGTCCTTGAGAGTTAGTAAGGATGGATGGCCAAGATTGATTTGCTAGGGATATAAGATATTTTGTAAGGATGAATAGTGCCATTCATCTTCTTTTGTGAAAGAAAACGTGAAAGAAGAGAAGGAGAAGAGCAAGAGAGCTAGGGCAAGTGAACAAGGGTAGAAGTTTGAGTTTAGAATCACCAATTCCAGGTAAGAGAGTTAGTATTTCTTCTTCACAAGTGATTGAGAAGGGGAGAATGTCTATTTCTCCATCCCAAACTTCTCCTCACTTTGTCTAGGTTTTGTTAGAAAGTCTTTATGGTTTAAAGTTGTTAATGATTATGTTTTGATTACTTGAATGCTAAGTGATGTTGCTAGTATGTCTAGTTGAAGTTATTGTGTTGTGATTTCATAAGAAAAGTTATGAAAAGTTTAGTGTTTTAAACCCTAATTTCTATGCTAGATGCAATCCTTGCTTGTGATTGTTTTTAAAGGATGTTTTGTGATGGAAAGTTGTTTTTAACATGTTCTGGAAGTTGGGTAACCTTGAATGGGCTAAAATGGTGGAAAAATCACATTTTTTACATGACTGTGTACTGATATGGTCGCTGTAGCGACGGATGGTCGCTTGTAGCGACCAGACAGGATAATTCCCTGCCTATCTGCGCTTGAAGCGACCACACTGGCGCTTGTAGCGACCAGGCTCGCTTGTAGCGACCAAGGGCTCGCTTGTAGCGACCAGCCCTGTACATGCCAACTTCGTTGAGCTGTTTTGAGGGTCCTGGTGCGCGCGGGAGTGACTTTTGCTATTACATTTTTATTATATGTTTTGGAAAACCTTGCCCACCATTTTAACTTATTCTTAATGTTTTCTAAAGATTATTTGTTTCACAAAAAGCTTGAGTAAAACCCTAGCATGAGTGGGGGATTATCAAAGTGTGTGGGTCTCCCTTTGAAACCCTTATGTGTTGAGATTTTGGTATGATTAATTGGTTTATTTGAGATCGTGAACATGGTTGAGTATATACATGTTGTATATTATGATATGGTCAGGAGCGCCTAATGTTTGTATTGTTGTTGTTGTTGATGTGTTGTGATAATTATCAGAGTGCTGATAATTTAGTGTTGTGTTTGATGATGTTGTTGTGATAATTATCAGAGTGCTGATAATTAGTTGTATTAGTAAGTATCATATATTTACTAAGTGAATCATCATGCATTTCATGATTGTATGATATCCGTGTGCGGATAAGAAATCCAAGAGTGCTTGGTTATCAAGAGTGATTGATAAGGATATAAGTTTATCCAAAATGATTTGGTACCACATGCATTAGTGAATGCATTTTGAGGCATGCATCCTTCGTGACATTATGTGTGCATAATGGTTGTTTAAGTGATAATTGTTATTGATGAGCTTTGTGCATTATGTGTACATAATGGTTGTTTAAGTGGTAATTGTTATTGATGAGTTTGTGCTTTGGCAATTATGCGTTGTGGTTTGGTTATGTATAATAATGTGTTATTTATACATGTTCATTGTTTTGTGATACTAACACTCTCTGTTTTGTGTTATGTGCTGGATCTTTGGGGATCCAGATCATCAGGTTGGCGAGGTTATCGTAGAGGAGTAGCTTTGCTGTTTAGAAGCTGCGTAGTGGTGAGGGCATAGCTTAGCTATCCTTACATTTTTGGTACTAGGTGTTGTATCCTAGTTAGAGTCTAGTGCTCTGATATTTGTAACACTATTTTGGGGTATCTGAACGTTTATGTATAGATTTGGCAATGGTCTCTGTGTAGAATTGCCTCTTTTGAAAATCTTATGTATATATTTTTGTGTAATATATGCATGCTTGGTTATAAGCATTTGTTTGTTATTTTTTTCCGCTGCTGTTTGTGAATCAAATATATTTTGATTTCTGTTGATGTTTATGAAAATGAGTGTTTCAACATGTTGTAACTTCCTATGTCCTTAACGTTTTCTTTATTAAAGTTAATAATCGGCGGTTAAGGGTTAGGGTGTTACACGTGTCGTAATTCTTACACTACTTGTGTCTTCAGAAGTGGGTGATGTTGGTGAACGGGGCACTTGTTGAACTTCTCTAGATGTTTCTTCTTCAAATTCGTGAAAGAAACTATATTCCTTTTTTGTGTGCTGCAAAGTCCCATTCTCTTTCTTCATCAAAGACCACATCTCGGCTAATTACAATTTTGTTGTTGTTTGGATTGTATAACATGTAGCCTTATGAGCTTCACTACACCATTTGTTGTCTCTAGCAACACTTTTTTAGGCGACGTGTAAAAATTGTCCCCAAAAAGTCGCTAAGGCAACAATTTATGGTTGTTGCCAAAAAAAATTTTGCAACCCCTGATAAACGTCCCATAAAATACTTTTGGGGACGTTTTTGGAGCGTTACTCTGTTATTTCTTTGGTAACAACCATTAATTGTCCACTTAGATACTTTTGGGGACAATTATGAATTGTTACATTAGTTTTAACAATAGGCTACAATTCTTCAATGTTCCATAAAAATTTCAGGAACATCAAATTTTTGGTGGAAATCTTCCCTCCAAACTTGTTCACCAAAAAAAACAAATTTTCTCTCCAATCATTATTAAAAAAAATTAATAAAATAAAAATAAAATATATCTAACACATAATAATATAATATATAGGAGTATATTTTATGGGTATCATAGAAATACAACTTTCGTAATTTTTCATTCATGCAAACAACTTTCCCAATTTTTTATTCACGCAAACCTAATATACGCAAATCCAAATCACTCAATTTAACCTTTCTCCATTCCATCTCTCGTTCCCAATTCAACGATTCTGAATAAATCATTTGACCCAAATCCAACGCATAAATCTCGTTCCATTCATGCAAACCCTTCTCAATCTCTTGTTCTCCAATCGAAAAATCATGTGACCCAAATCCAAATCACTTGCCAATCAGTTCCACCATGTGAAGATCTTCGATTTCAGAATCGTTCCAAACCGCTCGTTGTTCCTCAAACTCAGAACTTCAACTTTTCTCTTGTCACTCCTCAAACTCGGACTCGCTACTCTTCACACCCAAAAAGATCTTCTTGCTGCTCATCTCAAATAACAATAGATCCAAGTAATTCTTCTTCTATTCTTCATCTCTATTTTTATTTTATTTTTAATTTTTTTGTTCCGCTTTTGGTTGATTATAGTTTAATTTTAAAGTATTTGGTTCAGTTTTATTGTTTGTGATGTTTTGGGATTTATTTTTATGTATTTGTTGACCTTTTGTGGGTGTTTTGTCATGTGAGCTATTGATTACTGTGTATGAAATGATTTTGGGTTTTAGATGTTAATGTGATTTTGGGTGTTTTGTCGTGTGAGCTATTGAAATATGGTTTTTTGGATTTGAATGACCATGTCATTGGATGTTAGTTGGTTGATAGGTTGTATCGAAACTCGGTCAATGAAGCACTTTCGGATTAGGCGTGTCTCGGTGTCAGACACGTGTCGTGTCCGACACTGACACGACATGACACCGACAAATATAATTACACATAATTCTATGATTTTCTTAAATTATTAGCGGTGTCGGCGTGTCAATGTCCGTATCCGTATCCGTGCTTCATAGGTTCTAGTTCGGGTAAAATATTGTTGTTGTATTAGGAATATTGGTGCTGATGTGTCTTTGGTTTGTTCATTTTTTTCTTGCTTATGCAGTACCTTTCACCTTTCTACTATAGTACCCTACACTATTATATGTATAACAATAGTCATGTAGATCCACCTAGTGCACCATTGAGGCCATAACTGATTTGGATTGCTTTTTTCTCGTCTACCATGACATTGGTAAAGAAATATACCTTTTATTGTTATTATGGCAACAAAGTTGAAATTGCACGCCACTCATATCTCACATAGTTGCTGTGGTAGGACATTTGGTTAACAAAAAGGTGTAGGCCTTTGGTTAGGTAATTTCTTTGCATAGCCTTTAGATTTTGTTATCTATGAATTCATCACTAGTTTGGATTTTGTAGATCATTTAGCACACATTAACTATCAATTTGAGATTAAGAATTCAATGGATCCAACTACCGGTAAAAAACTAATAATACCCTTATTTTTTATAGCTTATATATGGTTGATGTGATTTATTTGTCCATGTTTTTGAGCAAAATACTATCGACTAGCAGTACCTTTTTCACAAATGCATTCCTCTACATCAATTCATACTCCATGTCCTGAAAAGGTAACCATATATAGAAATATTATTGATTATGTTATTGTAATTGAGTTAGACTAGCTAAATTTTCCTTGTTAATATATGCAAAAAGTTGTTAGTAGTGACATCACTTGGAATGTCAGCAAGTGCCTGAAATTGTTAAGATGTCACTAGTACAAAAAACATTTATTAACACAGACATTTTAAGTGGGTTGTGATCCACCTGACTTAAAAACATTTCCTCATAGGCTCTACCATTACTCAATCGCGCTTTTTACCCAAATTGTTTTCCTCAGTCCCGCTTTCTCAATTTCATTATCCCGATTCCAATTTCAAAACCCTAAAAACTCTAATTTCAATCTCACTCTCTATCTGAAACCTAACCTCCAAATTTCATCTCTGAAAATTTCAATGCCACCCTTAATCTCAACCCTTAACATGAATCAAACCCTAAAACCACCAATTTCAACCTCACCCTCAACATGAATCTCGCCCCTGTTTGATTAGACTACTTGCTTTCGTTCTTCACGTAGTTCTAATTAGCTTCAATACTGGTTAAATCTCTCACATAGTGCTTCGATTTCTGAGACAACCTTGCTTCGAAACCAATTTTAATCTCTCACGAAACACTTCTCCGTCAGCCACGCCGTTGTGCCTCGACAATGGGTATGGAAGAAACGACCCAAGCTGCTTCTGTATGAAGTTTCTGCGATTCTTCTCAAGGTTCATGTGATTCTCAGTTTTGCGTTCTTAGTTTCGTGTAATTCTCAGTTTTTCGTTCTCAGTTTTGATTCTCAGTTTTGTAGTTCATTCATTACTTCGCGATACTTTTCAGCTTCTGCACGTAATTGAATATGTGTAATTTCTTTATTTCAGTTTTACGTTCTCAGTTTTGGGCAATTTGGTTTCGTAGTCGTGTTTCGCGTTGTTTGTATCTCAGCTCTCCTGCTTCACTTTATAAAGGTAAAATTTATTCATTTGAATTTTTGTTATTGGTATAGAAAAAATCGAGAAATTACTTGAAATATAAAGAAGATTTTTGTTGAATCTTGGTTTGGATTGTTTGTTTATAAGATTGGTTTTTTGTTTGTATTTCTCTTTTTTTTTATCCAAAAGGTATCACATAATGCTTTTTGTTTTTGGATCCATTGCATTTTTCTGTGAAATTTTTGTTTTTGATCATACCCTTTTGGAGTGCGGTGTGTTATTTATGATTTTTTTTATCCAAAAGGGTATCAAAAAAATAGTCTAGATGCAATAACATTAACGATTCTTTTCTTCGCGTTCTTCAGCCAAGCAACACTAGCTGAGAAAATGAGAAAATGAATGCTTGCCATACACTCATTGACAAGTGGTTTATATTTCTTATATTTTTATTCAAAAAGCATTATCCATTCTAAGACTACTAGTGAGTAGTGACTAGCCCTACAAAAAGAGGGGTTGAAGTAAATTCAGGGAGTGAAATTTTCCTTAGTGTTTAAGCATATCTTACGTTGTAACAGAAATCCAAATAACTGCACATTTTAAGATATTTGATGAATCTTGCCTCTCAATTTCAAAACCTAAATAAGAGGTGACAATAAACAAGCATAATTTTAGCTATTTTGTGTGTGTTTGATGAGTGATTTTTGTTCTTGTAGAAAAACGAGCAAGAATTGTATGCAAGTAAATCTCACAAGCGACATGTGATAAAGGTCGGAACCATCATTCGGTCAAGAGGTGACACACTTTTGAATTGATTCAAATAAGATTTAAGATTTGTTCAACACATCATTCTCAAAGGAAGCATTATATCTAGCATCTGTGTACCCTCAGGTATACATTTATATCTCGGTGACTTGTATTACTAGATTTGAATATGGATTACATGTTCACTGGTAGGTAATAACACAATCTTCTCATTCAGGTTTACCTTGATTTTGGATTGGCAATTCCAAAGCTGAGTGTACATGGAATGATTTCGTCATTGAAAGAGCTTTTAAAGCTGGCTCCAATAAATAAGGTGACATTATAAGCAATTCAAAGAATTATTCACCGAGATCATGAATTTTCAGATAAATATTTCTTGCATTGCAGGTAATGTTTAGTATTGATGGCTATGCATTTCCTGAATCCTTCTACTTAGGTTGGTTAACATCCCGAAAATGAAGATTATACATGATGAGTCCTTTGTTGAGGTTAACATAACCTTAAAGTGCTTCAGTTTCATTTATCAACATAATGAGTTCTGCTTTCATAGGTGCAAAGAAGTCTCGCGAAGTTGTTTTCTCCGTTCTACGTGATTCATGCCTTGATGGTGATCTCACCGTTACTGAGGCTGTGGAAGCTTCAAAAGACATCCTTGCAAGAAATTCAATAAATTTCTATAAGATTAATTTTGCTAACAGTGTTATTAGTTCAGATAATAATTTACAACTAAATGTGATTGATGACGATTTAGAGACTGATGTTTCATTTGTTCGTATAATATGGGTTGATAATTCGGGACAGCACAGATGTCGTGTGAGTTTCCTCTATCCTGTTTCTGTCACTTCATTATTCATTCATTTAATGATTTATTTATGTTTATTTATGTTATGAGGTGCTGTCAAATTTTGTTTCAGGCTGTTTCTAGATAGCGTTTCAATGATGTTGTTTCGAAGAATGGGGTTGGTTTATCATTTGCGCCTATGGGAATGAGTTCTTTAATAGATGGACCTGCAGCCGGGTCTTGTTTAGGTGTAGTTGGTGAAACAAGATTGACGCTTGACTTGTCTACGAAAAGGAGGATTCCTTGGTACACAAGTTCTTTCTTACGAGGATGTTCTGAGCTTGATTTTTTTGTTACTTAAGTTCTAACTTCAAATAATTTTCTTTCTGTTTTTTTTTTTGTTAAGTGTGGCTATCACTATTTTATTAATCTAGTAAACAACACTTTCTTGAATCAAGAACTTATCTTTCTTTACTGATAGTATTTAAACTGATGCAATTATGTTCCATCCATTATAGGAGCAAGGAAGATGAAATGGTTTTAGGTGATCTTAATATTAAACCTGGCCAAGCATGGGAGTATTGCCCAAGAGAGGCCTTAAGAAGAGTTTCCAAAATTCTCAAAGATGAATTTGACTTGGTATGTTGCATAGCTTGTCTTATTTATGAATTATGTTGACCTATGCTGTTTAACTCCTAACAAATGATATTTGAAAACTAAAAAGTTGTTTGATAGCGTTTAATGACACGGTTTTGTGTTTTTTTATTGATTTTTTTCTTCGTCACTCAACAAATATATTGGTTGTATTTTTATACACTGTTGATGTACGGTATCGAATTTATAATATTCAAATTACACTACTTTTAACATATAGTCTTCTTATAGGTAGTGAATGCAGGTTTTGAGAATGAGTTTTTTCTCTTGAAGAGCGTGACAAGGTACGGCATACATCTTATCTTGTGATTTGATTAATGCAAATACCATGCCAATTAGTTATAAACATTTAGAAAATCATTCAGGGAAGGGAAAGAAGAATGGATACCATTTGACTCAAGTCCTTACTGTTCCTCCTCAGCGTTTGATGCGGCTTCCCCAATACTTCGTGAAGTTGCTTCTGTTTTACATTCCATGGGCATTCCTGTAGAACAGGTAAAAAGGAGTTTTTAACATGATCAATTATATATGAAATATATGATAATGGCTTTGTTTAATTTTCATTGGATTTATTTTTCGTAAACATACATGCTTTCACATAAACTAATTAAATTTTTAAACCAGAAGTTATTATCATTACCGGGATACTTCAGAAACATAATATTCATAAATGATAATAGAACTTAAAGCAAGCATTGAACACCGCCACAAACATGAATCTTTTTAGATTTTTATGCATGAACGAAGTCCCTAAAAGAACTATCATGAATAGCTTAGCATGCATAAGTAGTTGTTTTCAATCAATTCAATATGTTGTTCATTATACAACCGCATGAGTATCAATACTCTATCTCTTCTGTGAATATGATTTGGAACCATGGAACCCTCTGATTTCTAACACGTGTCCTATTGTCCGGCGTGTCATATTGTCCTATTTCTAACCATGGAACCATGGAAGCTGTAGCTTGTAAACAAAAATACCCTAATGATTTGAAGCTATGTTATTTTTATTGTATTTAAAGAGTCGAGCGTGTTTAGATAAACAACTCAATTAAATACTTAGTAAGTAAATTTTTATGTATATGTTGTTTTATCAATTCAAGTGTTTTCGTTGGTAGACTATACATAAGTTTTGTAAAAGCTATCTTGGAGTCTTTTTCCAAATAAGCTGAAAACGGATTATGAACATATTAAAAAGTCTAAAAACATATTGATCTACGGAAAAAAAAACTGATGTTGTTTACTTACTTAAGGCAAGAGTAACAGATCCAATATAGCTGTTTGCAGATGTAGTCATGTAGACTATAAAACATAATTAGAGTTGATAAACTCTTGTTTTTCCTTACAGCACAAATTAAAGTAAACATTTTGAAGTGTATAAGAATGTTTCGTTGTCATATTGAAGGTACATTGTAGATGATGCGGGTTCTGGATGCCATGTTCATCTAAGCTTGTGGCAGAATGGTCAAAATGTATTTATGGCATCTGATGAATTGTTAGAGTATGAAATGGTGTAAAGCTTGTGTTCTGCTTGATGTATGCTTGTTTTGTTACCGTGTATATGAACGCGGTGCAATTGTGGCTGTGCAGTTTGTGATTGTTTGAGTGAGTTGTGTTTCTGGATGTGCTACTTCAGTCTGATTAAGGGGTTATTCAATGAGTTACTATAGGAGACCTCTAACGACTTGTATATTAGTTAAAATGTTGAGCTTGTTGAATTAAGCGTTCATCTAGTGCCATTAGTGTACTCAACTATATATTATTGTTCATTTCATGTGATAAGCCAGCCAATATAAGCTATGCAAAATTACTTCTCTATCTAAATGTTTAATACCTGAGAGTTTAAAGTTGCTTTAGAGGGAGACATTAGTCCTATGTTTGGTGATTGGGTTATATTTGAGAAACAAGGATGGGAATTGAATGATTATATTTTTGGGTTTATTTTAATGCTCAAAATCTAGGCTTGATGAGGTTAGAACTTGGAAAATATTTTGTGAATTGAATGTTTATATTTTGTGAATGATTATGTATTAATGAATGAGTTTGTGGCTATGATTTTATTTACACAGTATCAAATTATGGTTTTATGATGATATTTTGTGTTAAATCATTGTGCATGAAATTTTGTTTTGTTATAATCATGTATATGTAAGATAAAAATGTTTTTTTTTTTAAATAATAAATAGATTTTAGGTCGGGTGAACAAACTTAAATATGTTCTTTTAAATCGGGTTACCCGATTTAAAAAGATCTTTTAAGTCAGGTCAAAATAATGTTTTTTTTTTAAAAATAAATAGATTTTAAGTTGGGTGAACAAACTTGAATATGTTCTTTTAAATCGGGTTATCCGATTTAAAAAGATCTTTTAAGTCGGGTCAAAAAAATGACTTAAAAACAAAATGGTTATTAAGTCGGCCACCTATAAGTCGGATGCAGAACCGACTTAAAAAGTCATTTTCACCCGACTTAAAAAGTGTTTTCTGTACTAGTGTGTGTGTGTAGGGTCTGAATTAGAGCTATGCGAATTTATGATTAAGGCTGAATTGTTTAAGATGCGTGTGCATGGTCGGATTCTGATTGTGTTGCAAAATTTTATGCATAAATTTTGTTTCTGCAGTTTGTGGTGTTTGTGTGAACTTGTGATTTATTTTTCTGCATTTTTTGTTGGTTTATGTGTTGTATTGCTTGGCACAAGTTGCAGAAACCTAAAAATGGGCTTGTAATGATAGAATAAGGAAGGTTAAAACAAATTTCCTATTTGTCGCTCTGTTTTGAGTGTGTTTTAGTTGTTGTTTTTGTTTTTAATTGTGCGAGGTATAACTCTTGTTGATGTCTTGATTGTCCTTTGAATTAACAATATCTACGGTTGATATATTTTGTTTTATTTACTTATGCAGCAAGATATCAATGAAGATGTTGAAAATGGTGACATATATGAGGAATTTCAAGAGAAAGACGTAGATGATAAATTTCTTGAGGACAGCGTAGGTGATAAATTTCTAGAGGACGGTATAGATGATGAATTCCAAGATGATGGCCTAGATGATGAAATTCAAGAGGATGACAACGATGATGAATTTCAAGTGGAGGATTTGGATGATGAATTCCGAGACAAACTTGAATGAGTTGGAAGGTGTTTTATTTTGGATTGTAGTTGAAACAATTAAACTTGACCGAACTATGATTTTGTTATTTTGCTAGGCTCATGCTTCGAAACATTAAACTTATTAAGTAATGTTCGACATTTTGATTACTATTATGTGTTGAATTAATGTTTGAACTATTTTGTTATAATACAGCTTTTGAGGATGTATTGCTAAATTCGTTCTTTTTTGAGTTATAATTGGCAATTTTAATATTGCGTTTAAGCCATACCTACATTTCTAAAATAATTGAAAAATTGTAATATTTTAAAAGGACACTCTAAAAATGTTGCTTGTAAGCTATGGCTACGTTTTTCTGTTTTCTTATTGATTCACATTTAAGGCAACAATTATTAATTGTAGCCAACTATGGCAACATTTAAAAACGTTGCTTCAGAATCCCCAGAAAAATGTCCCCTATTCCTATGGTTTAGGTGACGTTTTGAAAAAGTGTTTCCAAAGATCATGAAAAAACGTCCCCTTAGACAATAGGCGTCACTCGCATAGGAGACGCCTGAAAAACGTCCCCTATACTTTTAGGCAACGTTTTTCATAGTTCTGGCAACATTATTCTATTGTTGTAGTGCTTTGATCATAACCAACAAAAATTAACTTCTCACTCTTATGTTCAAGCTTTTCTCTTTTCTCATCTGGAATGTGGACATGGGCTACACTCTCGAAGACCCTCAAGTGTGCAATACCTAGCTTTCTTCCACTCCATGCTTCTTGTGGTATCTTTCCCCACACACTCCTTGTTGGAGATCGATTAGATAGATAGACTGCACACGCCACAACTTCAGCCCAAAATTCTTTTGGTAGTCTCTTACTTTTGAGCATGCTTCTAGTCATGTCAAGTATTGTTCCATTCTTCCTTTCTTCTATGCCATTTTGTTGGGGGGATCTTGGAACTGTCAGTGGACGCCTGATTCCATTCTCTACAAAAAAACTCTTGGAACCTTTTGAAGTGAATTCTCTTCCTCTGTCAATACGCATAGATTTTATCTGCCTATCACTTTCTTTCTCCACAACAACCTTAAACTTCTAGAAGGTGCTAAAGACTTCTGATTTCTGCTTCAAGAAATAGACCCATGTTTTTCTTAAAAAATCATCAATTAAAAGGAGGAAATAATTGTTTTTACCTAGTGAGCATGTCTTAATTGGCCCACAAATGTCCGCATGTATAAGCTCAAGCGGCTTCTTGGCACTTGAGTTTGACTCCTTTGGAAAACTCATCCGGAATTACTTCCCAAGTAAACATCCTTCACACAACTAGTCTGGATGGTTGATAGACGGAAGACCTCTCACCATATTTTGTTTTGCCATCAAGCTTAAGCTTCCAAAATTTAAGTGCCCAAATCGAAGATGCCAAAGCCATGAAGCATCATTGTAGCACGTTTTGAGACATTTTGCAAAATTATTTTGGATGTTAAACAAAAACATCCTATTTCTCGACATTGGTACCTTGGGATGAGGTTATTTTTCCCATCTTTGATGGAGAGACTTCAATCTTTCATGTGAATATGATAACTTTTTCTCAAATTTGTCCCAGGCTAAAAAAATTGCTCTTCATGTTTGGGACATAGTAGACATTTGAAATAAATTGATATCTTCCATCTTTCAAGCGAATTAATATATTATTTTTTCCTTTTACGGGGATCTTGGAATCATCGCTGTCGCGTCGAATTTCGGATATCAAGCTATTGACAAGCGTTGAATCACTAATTTTAAATCACGACTGAACTTTTAATTTTTCGGGGAAAAAGGAAAAAAGTTCGAAATTACCTTAATGTTAGAGATTTTGGGTTCGGGAGTCGATTATGCGAGGGGAAGGTATTAGCACCCCTCACATCCGTTGTACTCAACGGGAACCTCCTAGTTAGCTTAGGCTAGAATGTTTTTGAAGTTTTGCTTGCGTGCTTGAATATATTAAAAGGGAAAAAGAAAAAAATATGATGAAGGGGAAAAAAAGTTTTTTATTGATGTGCTTGACAAGATATGAATCTTGCTCCTATGTATCTCCCGGTACGATGGAGAATTCAAAGCTTACGTAGTTCTTTGTAGCAAAAGTTTGTATGTTGATTGATTTTAATTATATAAAAATGATTTGATCGCGCTTAAGCGAAAAAAGTTTGCTTTTAAAATGCAAAGAAAAAACATGGTCTACTGTCGTTGTGAGGACAGCTTAATGAAGACCGAGAAAAAGTTTTACCTACTACCGTTGTGATGGTAGCTTAATGAAGGTAAAAAGGGACGGACTCGCACTTGGGCAATGGTATCCGCTTGAAAACACGCATGGGCGTAAAAAGGTTTGAATTGGTCACGGGGGACCAAGAAAGGTATGAATTGACCACGAGGGGTCGAGAATTCATTTGAATTGATCACGGGGGATCAAAAGAGGTTCAATTGGTCACGGGGAACCAAGAAAAGGTACAATTGGTCACGAGGGACCAAGAAAAAGTTCAATTGGTCACGGGGGACGAAGAAAAGGTTCAATTGGTCACGGGGGACCAAGAAAAGGTTTAATTGGTCACGGGGTACCAAGAAAAGGTTCAATTGGTCACGGGGGACCAAGAAAAGGTTCAATTGACCACGAAGGGTCGAGAATTCATTCAATTGACTACGGGATGTCAAGAGAGGGTTTGGTTTGGTTTTTGAAAATAGAATGACGATTGTCCGAACAACGAGACATACGTCAAGTATTCGTGCAACCGGGGAATGGAGAGACATACGTCAAACCATTCCTCTTTTCATTCAAATTTATTGTTGAAACTTTAAGAAATCCCAAAAGAGCAAAACACTTAGTTTAAAACTTATGAACAAGTGTAAAACTCAAATTAGTTGTTGCAACTTATGAATAAGTGTTGTTCAAGTTATTGAAAAAAAGAAAGAAAATGTTTTTGTTGTTTTTATTGATTTGGAAGGACAAGGTCCTTTGCCTACATACCCGAATGGGATCAAAACCATGTAGTTCGGGGTAAAAAAGCCGAGTGATTAGTTATGTTAATTTTAAAGTTTGAAAATGTTTGTGAAAGATAAAATGAGCCAAAGTGGCAAGTGAGTGAAGTTTGATTGATTTTAATTGTAAAAATAAAGCCTAATATGATTAAGATTGATTGAAGTTTGATTAAAAGAAAGTTGCTTGGTTTGAAATCCAAGGCTTTGTTAATGAAGAATATTTTTGATGAAGTTTTTGAATATTTGAAATGTTTTTGATTTTTATGGTTTTTACTTGGAGTTAAAAAGAAATTAAGTGCGATAAAATAAACTAAACGCGAGGGAATTAATAACGGTGTTAGATCAAAATTAAAATCCCCTTTTCCTTGGATTATGAATTAAACTATGAAAAAATGAAAAATAAATGCAATGCATATTTATATTTACTTTGCTCCTAAATACATTCTAGTGACATAAAAATGCAAAATAAAAAGAACAAATAAAATAAAATGCATGAGATGGTGTGATAAGTAAATAAATAAGATGTTAAAAAGAAAAGAACAATAAAAAGGAAATAATAATAAAAGGAAATAAAATTGCAAAGAAAAATAAAAGAAATAAACAGGGAGGTGTAAAAAATAAAATGGGGGGTGCAGGAAGTGAGAAAATGATCAGATTTAAAATAAACAGGCCCAAAATGCATTGGGCCAGCGTGATTTGATCTGGACCGTCTGATTAATCAGAGGGCCCTGATCTGATCACAAGGGGAAGCAACCAAAGCTGTCTGATTTAAATCAGAGAGCCTGAGGGACGAGGGTGCACGCTAACGCATACACCCACGCGCACTGAATCAGGGAGGGGTATAAATACCCATTCCCTTCACAAAATTTTCATTTTTCACTTTCCTTTCTCTCTCCCCTCCTTCTCTCTAACTCAGTTCTCTCACTTCTCTCTCCCTTCTCTCTAAAATCTGGCCGGAGATGGGTTTCCGGCGCGGTGGCTGGCCAGCCCTAGGGGCGGCGCCACCGTGCCGGAGTAAAAAAACTCCTCCTTTTTCACAAAATTTTTACGTTTTTAAATCCTTTTCTTGTTCCCTAACCGAATCTATACTCAAAAACTTTCAAAACTTTTTCAAATACTCTAGATCTACATTCAAAGTTCTTTTTAAAAAACTACCTTCTTCCTTCTCTTGATTCGGTTCTTTGTTTCTGGCTTTGTTCTTCTGTGTGCGCTGCCGTGTGTGTTGCTGTGTGTGTTGTGTGTGGTTTTGTTTTTGTGGCCGTGTGTGTGTGGTTTGTTTAGGGTGGCCGTGTATGTTGTTGTTTTGTGTGGTGTTGGCAGCGTGTGTTGTGTTATTGGGTGTGTAGTGCTGCTGGGTCGTGTGATGTGTTGGTGTTTTTGTGCTGCTGGGCCGTGTATGTTGGCCGTGTGTTGTGTGTGGAAGTGGGAGGGTTTGTGTTTATGGGGCTGGTCGCGATTTTGATGTGTAGTTGGGAAAAATGAAGGTTGCGTTGTATTGTGTATTGTGTTGTGTCTATTCTGTTTGATAAAAAAAATCCCCTCTTTGTCTGATTAAAATTTTTTCTCCCCCTCTCTTTGATTTTTGGGTCTCTGTTATATAGACATTTTTGAGTTGTTTTTGTTGACCCTGAGCTTAATTCAAAAGCTGGATTTTCTGCAGGTTTCGGCCAAAATCGTGGTAAACATTAATGGGGAAGTGACTTGGTGTGATCTTTGGTTGAAGATTTTGTGAGGATTTGGACAGAAAAATGAATGATGAAAACCCAGGGAAAGGGGGCGCTGCAGTGCAGTGATTTTTGACTTTGGACAAAAAATAAAAATAATAAAAATAATAAATAATAATAATAATAATAATAAAAAAGGAAATAAATAAATAGTAATAATAGTAGTAAAAATGAAATAAATGACAATAAATAATAAAAACTGAAACTAAAAGTAAAGATAAAAAGTAAACATAAAATAAATAAACGAGATAAAAAGTGGCCCTAAAACGAACCGAAAAAATGAGGTATTTTAAAATACCTCCCTGCCGAAATTTCGTCTGAAACGACGAAAATTCTCGGCTTTAAAAGATGAGTAAAACGAGGCGAAATTGGGTCAAACAATGGGGTATGACAATCGCCAAAATGAAACATTTCCACTTACTGATTCATCAAGCTCCACGAACATGCTTCTTTTCCCACAAATATGATTACTTGCACCAATGTCAAGGTATCATGAATTTTCATGGATTCCTTCGTTACTTCCACAAGCTAGAAGCACTATTTCAAATCTCTCATCTTTTTCTTCCACATAGTTGGTCTTCTCCTCTACTAGATTCTTGGAGAATCTACAGTCTAAAACGTATTGCCCAAACTTCTGACAATTGTAGCATTCAATTTGAGATTTGTCATACCTTGTGTCTTGGTATCCCCTCCCACATCCTCTTGTTAAGGTCTCTCCTTTCTCGTAACTGCTTCCGGTAAAAAATAAACTGCGTCCACTGTAGCCACGTCCAAATTGTCCTCGACCGCGTCCTCGTCCTCGGCCTCTACCTTGACTTTGTTGGCTTCTTTCATTTCTTTGACTTTCTTCTTTCTCTTTTAATTGCATATTGAAGAGTTTCTCTGTGATCTCTTTCTTCTTCTTGTGCTTCTCCTCATAAGCTTGCAAAGATCCTTGAAGTTGCTCTATTGTAATAGTCTCTGAATCTTTGGTTTCCTCAATTGTCACAAGAACATGCTCGAATTTGGAATCTAATGATCGAAGTATCTTTTCCATAATTCTGACATCTTCTAACATTTCACCGTTTCTTTTTAATTGATTTGAGACAGCGATAAATCTAGAAAAATATTCTAAAATAGACTTCGACTCTTTCATATGCAAGGATTCAAACTCGCCTCTTAAAGTTTGGAGACGTACCTTCTTTACCTTGTCTTCTCCTTTGCAAGAGGTTTGAAGCTTCTCCCATTCAACCTTTGCCGATGTTGCATTTGAGATTTTCTCGAATTCATCTTTATCCAATGCTTGGTAGATGAGGAAGAGAGCCTTTTTGTCTCTCTTTCTTGAATCCTTCAAAGTGTCTATTTGTGCTCGAGTTAAGGAATACTCATCTTGTAATTCCTTATAGCCTTTTTCAAAAACCTTCAAAACATCATCATGTGCTTCAAGAAGAGCCTTCAATTTGATACGCCAATTATCATAGGTACTCCCTTTGAGAAGTGGAACTTGGAAGGATGCCGCTCCATTACCCGCCATGACTATGGAACAATTTTGTTGGGTTTTTGTAGATTGGCTACATTTTGCAAAAACATCTACTAGCCAGATGCTTGGACAGATGCTGTAGCATATGGAACAACATTATGTGACCTGTGTTTTTCGCGCCAGCTAGCGCTTTATTTTTGTACGCAATCTTCCAAAGATTTGCTTGAAGTTTTATTTTCCTCTAGCTTGCTGATCAAGGCGCGTGTATTTGATGATGTGTAAAAGGCGGTCTTGCCTTGGTATTTTTCCACAAGATATCGTTCTATATTTGGAAGCTTTTTATTTTTTCTAGAAGATTTTCCAGCTGGACCGGACAATGTCCACGCTCTGTTTTGAAGCCCAAACCCGTGCTATCTCAGTATTATATATTTGTGAAGACAAACCCTAGTAGGGTAACTGAAAACCGTGTGTAATAGAAAAGCGTGCGTTTAAGTTTTTTAGGGTTTCTTTTGTTAATTGTGAGCCTTGCTTGTATCTCCCTGATTCAAGCTAAGGACTGAGTTTGTTTGAGTTGTAATTGTAAGCTGCTCCTAAGCTTTTAAGTACGGAGTGAGTATGTGTTATTAGAGTGTGTTTCTCCTGGTTGTGTTTTGTGTAGTTGATAACAATACTGTCTGTGCTGTTGATAGGAATTGAGACGGGGTCTCATATCTAGGAGTTCCTAGATAGAGTTGACACTGGTAGGGTCTTGGTTCAAAGTAAAGTAGTGTGTTTACGTTGGTCTTTTCACTAGAACTATAATAGTGGATTCATTCCTGGATTGGTATCCCCCAGAGTAGGAGAGTTGCTCCGAACTGGGTTAACAAACTCACTATGTACTTTACCTTTCTGTTGTGTTCCTTTTATTTGTGCTTTGTTACGCTGCATTATTTTAATTGTAGTTCTGAGTAGACAAGTGCTCGGACAGTTGTGCCAACATTGTGCACAGCGTCTGTCAGTCAGGTTGCCAGGAATTTCAATTGGCATCAGAGCAGGCACCCTGTTCTTTGTGGGTGAGCTCCAGGGAAAGAATTTTCTGGCTTAATGGATAAAGAAGGAGGACTGGTGAACAGACCACCCTTGTTGGATGGGTCGAACTATGACATTTGGAAATCACGCATCACAGCATTCTTGAAATCTCTATGTTGAGTCTTTTGGTGTTGGCTGCATATTTTGGCAAAACCAAGGTATTGAATAGAAGCATCTCCATGATTAGAACATTTCTTCAGTTGCAAGAAATTTCATTTGAAGCTGTTCAGAAGCTCAAAATGACTTCAGAAGCTGAATGCTTCATTAGAAGCACTGTAGCACTTCAGAAGCTGATTCAGGTTCTGATGGATGCATTGACTTTTGTTGACTACATCAGAAGCTGATATTTTCAAGTGGTTTTTATGCGAATCTTGGTGAAAATTGGCAAGGATTTATTCCAGGATTATTGCTTCTAGAATGCTGATTTATTTGGAGAAGATTTAATGAAGATTTGGTTTCAAATTATGAAGCTCGTATTTTTTCTGCAGAATCTTTAAAAGATATATTCCTGGTTTATTTGTTTCCTTATTGGATCACTCATAAATTAGAAACAAATTAATTTGAGAAGATTGGCTACAGAATTAAGAAGAGGTACTGAAGGCTATATAAGGAGAAGGGCTGCTGCTATTCAACTTACGAATTAGAGAGAAAAATTCAGAGAAAAGGGTCTTAGAGTTTTTAAGCTTTTAGCTTTATTTGTGCACCACTCTTTTGAGTTGGTTTAGGTGTTTTGATTGAGTTGTAATTCATTCTAAGCCTCTAGGTACGAATGAAGTTGTGTTTTTAAAGTTTTCTGAAAAACAGAGTGTTTTTGTTTAAGGGTAGTTCAAGTGGCTGGGTTGTAGTTACTTGAATAGGAAGTTAGAGGTTTTCTAATACTCAACGTGTTGGGTAGAATTCAAGACTAGGTGGAGATTAATTTCTTGGGATAGGAACTGGGAGTCAGTGTCTGAGTCTTAAGGGTTAATTCCAATAGTGGAATTCCTTCCTGGATTGGTATCCCCCAGAGTAGGAGGTGTTTACTCCGAACTGGGTTAACAAACCTTGTGTGTTCTTTAGCTTTCCTGCACTTTTTATTTCTGCTACTTATCTGCTTTAAATTGTGCTAAGTCATTCAGAACCTGTTTTGGTTCAGAACCTGTAATCTCTTAAGTATTGCCTGGCCAGAATTTCAATTGGTATCAGAGCAGGCACCCTGCCTGTAAATTGGGTGAGATCCAGAGGAGTTTATTTCTGGCAAGCATGGATAGAGAAGGAGGCTATGTCAATAGACCACCCCTACTAGATGGCACAAACTATGAGTATTGGAAGTCTAGGATGTGTGCATTCTTAAAATCTATTGACAGCAGGACTTGGAAAGCTGTGATTAAAGGCTGGGATCATCCTGAGGTTTTGGACAAAGATGGTAACAAAACTGGAGTATTGAAGCCTGAGGAGGAATGGACCAAAGCTGAAGATGATCTGTCTCTGGGAAATTCAAAAGCTTTGAATGCTATCTTTAATGGTGTTGATCAGAACATGTTCAGACTCATCAAACAATGTACTGTGGCTAAGGATGCTTGGGAAATTCTGAAGACCACTCATGAAGGAACTTCTAAGGTGAAGATGTCCAGATTGCAGCTGCTGACCACCAAATTTGAGAACCTGAAGATGAAGGAAGATGAATCTATTCAGGATTTTTACATGAATGTGCTGGACATGGCAAATTCTTTTGATTCACTTGGGGAGAAGATGTCTGATGAGAAGTTGGTGAGAAAAATCCTCAGGTCCCTGCCTAGAAGATTTGACATGAAGGTCACTGCAATTGAGAAGGCTCATGATATTTCTGCTATGAAGCTTGAGGAGCTTATTGGGTCATTGCTCAATTTTGAGACTGCATTCTGCAAACAGCATGATAAAAAAGGGAAAAGTATAGCCTTTACTGTGAATACTGAAGCTGATGATTAACAAGAGTCTGAAGAGGATGACTTATCAGAAGCTCTTGTGTTGCTGGGAAAACAATTCAACAAGATTCTGAAGAATGTTAACAGAAAAGCCAAAGCCAAAGGTCAGAACTTCAGATTCAATAACAAAAAGCAACAAACTGATGAGAAGAAGACCAAGTCTGAGGAGAAAAGTAACCAAGCCAAAGGTGTGCAGTGCTATGAGTGTGAAGGTTATGGACATATCAAAACTGAGTGTCCTACTTTTCTTAAGAAGCAGAAGAAAAGCCTAGCTGTGTCATGGTCTGATGATGGTTCTGAAGAAGATGATGTTAGTGAATCTGATATGTGTGATACTGGTCTGGTTGTAAGGTCAGGAGCTATCTTGAAGAAGGAAGCTGTTTTAGAATCTGAGACCTTTTCAGAGTCTGACTCAGAGTCTGAAGCCTCATCTGTGTCTGAAGTTGCTAAAACCTCATATGATGAACTAGCTGATAACTACAAGAAGCTGTATACCAGAAGTGCTGAGGTCTGCAAACAAGTTTTGGATCAGAAGGAGACTATTCTACAACTGGAGGCTGAAAAAGGTGAACTGTTAGTGCAGAATTCAGATTTAAAAGAAGAAGTGAATCAACTGAACTCCCAACTTGATCAAATGAAAAAGCAAGTGAAGATGTTGAACTCTGCTACTGATAAGTTGGAGGACATTTTGTGGAATCAGCAACAAGGAAAAACTGGTTTAGGTTTTGTTGATCAAACTCAGATTCCTAAACAGATGAATTTTGTCCCTGCCACTCAAAGTGTTGTTCCTATGATTGGAACATCTCAGAGGAGACCTCAGAAACAAGCCCAGAAGCCAGCTCAGAAGCATGATCAGATGCCACCTCAGAAGCAACCCCAGAAAGTTTTCAGAAACAGAAGGAGGAGAAATCATCCATGGATCTGTCATCATTGTGGAAAGAAAGGGCATATCAAACCATTCTGCTTTAAATTGTATGGTTACCCTGAACACTTTCAATTTAGAATAGTGCAACCAGCTGCACCCAGACACAGTGTTCAGAAGGTGTGGAAACCTAAGGTTCAGAATGTAGGCCTGATTGCACATACTTCCTTGAGAGCCACTTCAAAAGAAGATTGGTATTTTGATAGTGGGTGTTCATGACACATGACTGGTGTGAAGAAGCTGCTGACCAATATCAGATCATACTCCAGAAGTTATGTGACATTTGGAGATGGTGTAAAAGGTCAGATTCTGGGTATTGGTGATTTGATCAGAGAAGGGTTGCCCAAACTTGATGATGTGCTACTAGTGGAAGGATTAACTTCAAATCTTATCAGTATTAGCCAACTTTGTGATCAGGACTTGAAGGTTAATTTTAACAAACTAGAGTGTATTGTTACTGATCAGGAAGATAATATTCAGATGAGAGGCTGCAGATCCAAAGACAATTGTTACTTGTGGGTTTCTGAAGAAGAAAGAAGTTTGACTTCTTGTCTTATGAGCTCAGAAGAGGAAGTCAAGCTCTGGCACCAGAAACTGGGATTTTTGCACTTGAAAGGCATGAAGAAAATCCTAAGTACTGAAGCTATCAGAGGTGTGCCTAATCTGAAGATCAATGAGGACAATGTTTGTGGTGATTGTCAAATTGGGAAACAAACAAGAAAGTCTCATCCCAGATTAGTTCACCAGGTAACTACCAAAGTACTAGAACTTGTTCATATGGATTTAATGGGGCCTATGCAAGTAGAAAGTATTGGAGGGAAGAGGTATGCTTTTGTAATGGTAGATAACTACTCAAGATTCACATGGATCAACTTTGTTAGAGAGAAGTCTGATACTTTTGAAGTGTTTAAAGACTTATGTACTCAATTACAAAGAGAGAAGGACTGTGGGATTGTCAGAATCAGAAGTGATCATGGCAAAGAATTTGAGAACAAGAGTTTTTCAGAATTCTGTGCTTCTGAAGGTATAAAGCATGAGTTTTCTGCACCTATCACACCTCAGCAAAATGGTGTAGTTGAGAGGAAGAACAGGACTTAAGCAGAATGTGCAAGGGTTATGCTGCATGCTAAGAAGCTGCCATATATGTTCTGGGCTGAAGCAATGAACACAGCATGTTACATACACAATAGAGTCACTTTGAAGAAGGGTACTACATCAACTCTGTATGAATTGTGGAAAGGGAGAAAGCCTACAATCAAATATTTCCATGTTTTTGGGAGCAGATGCTACATTTTGGCTGACAGGTAAAATAGAAGAAAACTGGATCCTAAGTCTGATGAGGGTATATTTTTGGGATATTCAGTGAACAGCAGAGCTTATAGGGTGTTTAATTCCAGAACCAAGGTTGTGATGGAGTCCATAAATGTGGTTATTGATGATTTGTCTGCTGAGAATGAGCCTGAAGTTGTTCCAGAGGGTGAAGCCTCAGAAGAACAAACTTCAGAAGCTGAAAAGCATTCAGAGTCTGAAGAAGCAGAAGATCAACCAGATCAAGTTCCAAATGGTAAAGGGCCATCAATTAGAGTTCAGAAGGATCATCCTAAAGACTTAATCATTGGAAGCTTAGATCAAGGTGTCAGAACCAGGAGATCAGATGTTGCTGCTACTGATTCATGTTTTGTGTCAAAGGTTGAGCCTAAAAATGTGAAAGAAGCCCTAACTGATGAATTTTGGATTGAAGCAATGCAAGATGAGTTGAATCAATTCAAAAGGAGTGAAGTGTGGGATCTAGTTCCAAGACCTGAAGGGCTGAATGTGATTGGGACTAAGTGGATATTCAAGAATAAAACAGATGAAAATGGTACTGTAGTCAGAAACAAAGCAAGGTTGGTTGCTCAAGGCTATACTCAAGTAGAGGGATTGGATTTTGATGAGACCTTCGCACCAGTGGCCAGACTAGAGTCCATAAGACTGCTGTTGGGTGTCTCCTTCATTCTCAAGTTCAAGCTATTTCAGATGGATGTGAAGAGTGCATTTCTGAATGGATATCTGCAAGAAGAAGTGTATGTTGAACAGCCTAAAGGATTTGTGGATCATAATTTTCCTAATCATGTTTACAAACTGAAGAAGGCCTTGTATGGATTGAAGCAAGCACCAAGAGCATGGTATAAAATATTAACTCAGTTTCTTGTGGCTCAAGGTTACACAAAAGGAGGTTCTGATAAGACATTGTTTGTGAAAGATGAAAATGGGAGTCTGATGATTGCTCAGATTTATGTGGATGATATAGTGTTTGGAGGGATGTCTCAGAAGATGGTCAAACTGTTTGTTCAGCAAATGCAATCAGAGTTTGAAATGAGTTTGGTTGGAGAGCTGACTTACTTTCTTGGGTTACAAGTCAAACAAATGGAAGATACAATCTTCATTTCTCAAAGTAAGTATGCCAAGAACATAGTGAAGAAGTTTGGAATGGAATCTGCTGCTCACAAGAGGACACCAGCTGCTACTCACCTGAAGTTAACTAAGGATGAAGATGGAGTTTCAGTAGATCAAAGTCAGTACAGAAGCATGATAGGGAGCTTATTGTATTTAACTGCAAGCAGACCTGATATCACTTATGCTGTAGGAGTTTGTGCAAGATATCAAGCTGATCCTAAGATGAGTCATCTGACACAAGTTAAAAGGATCCTGAAGTATGTGAATAGCACAAGTGACTATGGAATCATGTACTCACATAGTTCAAGTTCTGAACTGATGGGATATTGTGATGCTGACTGGGCTGGAAGTGCTGATGACAGGAAGAGCACCTCAGGAGGTTGTTTCTTTTTGGGAAATAACTTAATTTCATGGTTTAGCAAGAAGCAAAACTGTGTGTCATTGTCAACTGCTGAGGCTGAGTATATTGCTGCTGGAAGTAGTTGCTCACAATTGGTGTGGATGAAGCAGATGCTGGAGGAGTACAACATTGAACAAAGAACTATGACATTGTTTTGTGACAATTTGAGTGCCATCAACATCTCTAAGAATCCAATTCAGCACAGCAGAACCAAACACATAGACATCAGACATCATTTTATCAGAAACCTTGTGGAGGACAAGATTATTCAGCTGAAGCATGTAGCTACTGAAGAACAAGTTGCTGACATTTTCACAAAGGCTTTGGATGCTAAGCAGTTTGAAAACTTAAGGAGCAAGTTAGGTGTGTGTTTGCATGGAGAGTTATAGCAATTACTGCAAACTGGATGTGAGGAAGATAGAGTACCTGCCAGTAGTGCCTATGCTAAGTGTGATCCTGAACCTGAGTCTGAATCTAACAAGTTTTCAAGGATCTGTGCTACCTGTTTTGATTTTATTCCCTATTTGAAGATTATGATTTGTCAGAATTTTATGGCTAAAAAGGGGGAGAAAATCCTATGCAATGTGTTGGCTCTGATACCAAAAATTAGAAGATGTATTGCTGCATTTCAGATGTGTGTGTCTTTGATTCAGAAGGTGACTAATTTTGCTCTGATACCAAGCATTATATGTCCAGATATGATCAAGAGGGAATATGTGTCTCAGGGGGAGTACAAGCTTGTTATATACCTGAGTGATGATGTGGTCCTGAAGTGTAGAAGTGTAGTGGTCCTGAAGAACATTAGTGTTCAGCTCCGGAAGTGTGGTTCTGAAGAACAACTGTACTTTGGTTTGTGCTCTGATACCATTTATCACTGCAGTTCAGTAGTAAGGGGGAGTTTGTATGAGAAGCTGAGTTGCAGGAGGAGTGTTGTGAAGCTGGAGTGTTTGGTTATATGTTTGTGAAGCTTCAGGGGAAGTTGATTAATAGCTCTGATACCATGTTTGTGATGATCAGAAGTTGATCAGTAGCATGTGTGTGCTTTAGTAGCTGTTATGTTTTGTAGAACTGAAGCTGGTTTGTGTTTAACATAGCTGAATCCGCTGCCTAAACTGAATGCTATGATGTATTAGTATGGAGTTCTTCATTGCTGAGCTGATTATAAGGGAGATTGAAGAACTTGGTTGGTTTTAGCGAAAAATTTGCCAAAGGGGGAGATTGTTGAGTCTTTTGGTGTTGGCTACATATTTTGGCAAAACCAAGGTATTGAATAGAAGCATCTCCATGATTAGAACATTTCTTCAGTTGCAAGAAATTTCATTTGAAGCTGTTCAGAAGCTCAAAATGACTTCAGAAGCTGAATGCTTCATCAGAAGCACTGTAGCACTTCAGAAGCTGATTCAGGTTCTGATGGACGCATTGACTTTTGTTGACTACATCAGAAGCTGATATTTTCAAGTGGTTTTTATGCGAATCTTGGTGAAAATTGGCAAGGATTTATTCCAGGATTATTGCTTCTAGAATGCTGATTTATTTGGAGAAGATTTAATGAAGATTTGGTTTTAAATTATGAAGCTCGTATTCTTTCTGCAGAATCTTTAAAAGATATATTCCTGGTTTATTTGTTTCCTTATTGGATCACTCATAAATTAGAAACAAATTAATTTGAGAAGATTGGCTACAGAATTAAGAAGAGGTACTGAAGGCTATATAAGGAGAAGGGCTGCTGCTATTCAACTTACGAATTAGAGAGAAAAATTCAGAGAAAAGAGTCTTAGAGTTTTTAAGCTTTTAGCTTTATTTGTGCACCACTCTTTTGAGTTAGTTTAGGTGTTTTGATTGAGTTGTAATTCATTCTAAGCCTCTAGGTACGAATGAAGTTGTGTTTTTAAAGTTTTCTGAAAAACAGAGTGTTTTTGTTTAAGGGTAGTTCAAGTGGCTGGGTTGTAGTTACTTGAATAGGAAGTTAGAGGTTTTCTAATACTCAACGTGTTGGGTAGAATTCAAGACTTGGTGGAGATTAATTGCTTGGGATAGGAACTGGGAGTCAGTGTCTGAGTCTTAAGGGTTAATTCCAATAGTGGAATTCCTTCCTGGATTGGTATCCCCCAGAGTAGGAGGTGTTTACTCCGAACTGGGTTAACAAACCTTGTGTGTTCTTTAGCTTTCCTGCACTTTTTATTTCTACTACTTATCTGCTTTAAATTGTGCTAAGTCATTCAGAACCTGTTTTGGTTCAGAACCTGTAATCTCTTAAGTATTGTCTGGCCAGAATTTCACTCTAGACAGCAGAGCTTGGAAGGCTGTGATTAAAGCATGGGTTCCTCCTAAAATAAAAGATGCGAATAATGTTGATACTGATGAGTTAAAACCAGAAGAGGAGTGGTCTACAGCAGAAGACACTGCAGGTATTGGAAACTCTAAAGCCCTGAATGCTTTGTTTAATGGTGTAGACAAAAACATGTTCAGGTTGATTAAACAATGTACTGTTGCTAAGGAAGTTTGGGATATCCTAAGAACAGCTCATGAAGGTACTCAAAAGGTCAAGAAGTCAAGGCTACAACTGCTAACAACACAGTTTGAGAATCTGAGAATGAAGGAAGGAGAGAGTGTTCATGACTTTCACATGAATGTGCTAGAATATGCTAACACATTTGAATCCTTGGGGGAAAAGATGTCTGATGAAAAATTGGTAAGCAAAATCCTCAGGTCCCTGCCTAAGAAATTTGATATGAAAGTATGTGCTATTGAGGAGGCCCAAGATATTGGAAATATGAAAGTTGATGAGTTGATTGGATCTCTTCAAACTTTTGAATTGAAGGCTAATGAAAGATCTGAAAAGAAGGACAAGAACATTGCTTTCATCTCCAACACTGATGAAGATGATGTGGAGAGTAATTTAGATACTGATGAGAGCATCTCTGAGGCTATTGTGTTGTTGGGCAAACAATTTAATAAAGTTCTGAAGAGGATGGACAGACGCCCTAGGACACATGCTCCGGACAACAGTCGCAGCATCTATAAAAACGTCAACAATCAGAGGAAACCTAGAACTGATGACAAAACCAATCAAAGCAAAGGGGTGCAATGCCATGAATGCGAAGGATTTGGTCACATCAGAACTGAGTGTGCAACGTATCTGAAGAAACAAAAGAAGGTGATGACTGTTTCTTGGTCTGATGAGGATGAATCAGAAGAAGAACCTGAAACTGCAAAACATGTGAATGCCTTGACTGGAGTGTGCACATCTGACAATGAATCTTGTGATGAAGAGGTAACATATGATGAACTGGCTGATTCTTACAAGGAGCTATGTCTCAAAAGTGAGGAAGTTTGTATAGCCTTAGAAAAACAAAAGAGGACCATTGCTCTCTTGCAAGCTGAGAAAGACAAACTTCTGGAAATAAACTCAGATCTCAATGATGAGGTTATCTTACTTACTTCCAAGATGGACAATATGAACAAGCAACTGCAGATGATGAACAAAGGTAGTGATGCTTTAGACAAAATTCTGGAGATAGGACAGAAACCTGGAGATTCTAAAGGTATTGGGTTTGACTATAGATCCTTGCCTCATCAGAAACAACTACCGGTGAGACAGTTTGTGCCATCTGTTAGTACTTATGATCATACTATGTCAAGACAGATGCCCCAGCATCAGGTGAGACAACAGGCATCTGGATATAGGCCCAGATCAAAAGGAAGGTATTATGGTTGGGTATGTCACTACTGTGAAAAAAAAGGACATATCAGACCTTTCTGTTTCAAATTATATGGTTACCCAGACAAGACTTATTCACCAAGACCTGATCCCACAGTGAAGATCACCAAGAAGCAGTGGAAGCAAAAAATGATAATTTCACAAGTAACACTGTGGATCCTAGAAAAATAGAACCAGAAGCTGATGAGATTGCTCAAATTGCTCATACATCTCTAAGAGTGTCATCCAGAAATGATTGGTACTTTGACAGTGGATGTTCCAGGCATATGACTGGTGATAAAAATTACTTAACTGATGTTATGCCTTATGCTACAAGTTTTGTGACTTTTGAGGATGGAGCCAAAGGAGAAATAAAGGGTGTAGGAAATCTTGTGAATGAGGGCCTACCCAAACTTGATAAGGTGCTTCTTGTGAAAGGATTAACTACTAACTTAATTAGTATTAGTCAACTGTGCAATCAAGGAATGAAGGTCAACTTTACAAAGAGTGAATGCTTAGTTGCTAACAGTAAAGGGGACATCCTGATGAAAGGTGTTAGATCAAAGGACAATTGCTACTTGTGGGTCTCTCAAGATAAAGCAAAGTTATCTACTTGTCTAATAACCAAAGAAGATGAAGTAAAACTATGGCACCAAAAGCTTGGACATCTGAATCTCAGAAGCATGAAGAGAGCTATTGCTGAAGGAGCCATCAGAGGTCTACCAAAACTCCAAATTCAGGAAGGAAGTATATGTGGAGAATGCCAGATAGGAAAACAGACCAAGATGCCTCACCAGAAGCTGCAACATCTGTCCACATCCAGAGTTCTTGAGCTATTGCACATGGACTTAATGGGACCTATGCAAGTCGAAAGCTTAGGTGGTAAGAAGTATGCATTTGTTGTTGTTGATGATTTTTCCAGATATACTTGGATAAATTTCATTAAGGATAAATCAGACACTTTTGAAAAATTCAAGGATCTTTGCTTACAACTTCAGAGAGAAAAGGATTGTGGAATTGTTAGAATCAGAAGTGACCATGGGAAAGAGTTTGAGAATGGTAAGTTCTCTGATTTCTGTATTTCTGAAGGAATATTTCATGAGTTCTCTGCACCCATTACTCCCCAATAAAATGGGATAGTTGAGAGAAAGAACAGGACTTTGCAAGAATCTGCCAGGGTTATGCTACATGCGAAGAAGCTCCCATTTTTCTTTTGGGCTGAAGCCATGAACACAGCCTGCTATATTCATAATAGAGTGACTTTGAGAAAAGGTACATCTACAACCTTGTACGAGCTATGGAAGGACAGGAAGCCAACAGTGAAGCATTTTCATGTGTTTGGTAGTAAGTGCTATATTTTAGCTGACAGGGAACCAAGAAGAAAGATGGATGCTAAAAGTGAAGAGGGAATTTTTCTAGGCTATTCAACAAACAGCAGAGCCTATAGAGTATACAACTCCAGAACCAAGACAGTGATGGAATCTATAAATGTTGTTGTAGATGATGAAGGTAATAATGCTGTGCCAGATGATACAACATTTGCCTCAGCATCTGACCTACAGGAAGAGAAGAAAGAAGATGAAGCAAGTAGTAAGCAAGATTCTGAAGTAACTGGTCCAGAGAAGACTGCTCCCAACAAAGGACCATCTATCAGAGTTCAGAAAAACCATCCCATAGATCAAGTCATTGGGGATCCTAACCAAGGGATCACAACTATAAGGAACTATGATGAGGTATCAAACTCTTGCTTTATATCTAAATTTGAACCAAAGAATGTTAAGGAAGCTCTAACTGATGAGTTCTGGATAAATGCTATGCAAGAAGAATTAACTCAGTTCAAGAGAAGAAATGTGTGGGACTTAGTTCCTAGACCAGATAATGTGAATGTCATAGGTACCAAGTGGGTTTATAAAAACAAGTTTGATGAAAATGGTACTATCACTAGAAACAAAGCTAGACTAGTTGCACAAGGGTATGCTCAAATTGAAGGTGTAGACTTTGATGAGACTTTTGCTCCTGTAGCTAGGTTGGAATCTATTAGATTGTTACTTGGGATTGCATGCATACTAAAATTCAAGCTGTATCAGATGGATGTCAAGAGTGCCTTTCTCAATGGGTACTTAAATGAAGAGGTCTATGTAGAATAGCCTAAAGGTTTCATTGATCCAAGTTTTCCAAACCAAGTTTACAAATTGAAGAAAGCTCTATATGGCCTGAAGCAAGCCCCTAGAGCTTGGTATGAGAGACTTGCTGAGTTTCTAATTAACCATGGCTATAGGAAGGGAGGAAATGACAAAACCTTGTTTGTGAAAGATGAAAATGGACAACTGATGATTGCTCAAATATATGTAGATGACATAGTCTTTGGAGGAATGTCTGACCAGATGATAGAGCATTTTGTTCAGCAAATGCAATCTGAATTTGAAATGAGTCTTGTAGGTGAGCTAAAGTTCTTTCTTGGTCTTCAAGTGAAACAGATGGAAGATACTATATTCATCTCTCAAAGTAAGTATGCTAAAAATATAGTCAAGAAATTTGGGATGGAAAATGCTGCTCATAAAAGAACTCCTGCTCCCACACATGTGAAATTATCAAAGGATGAGAAAGGTGTGGATGTTGACCAAAGCATGTATAGAAGTATGATAGGGAGTCTTTTATATCTTACAGCAAGTAGGCCTGATATCACATTTGCAGTTGGAGTGTGCGCCAGGTACCAAGCTGAACCAAAAATTAGCCATCTGACTCAGGTAAAGAGAATTCTGAAGTATGTGAATGGTACCAGTGACTATGGTATGTTGTATTCTCATGGGGAAAGCACTGTGTTGTTTGGGTATTGTGATGCTGACTAGGCTGGAAGTGCAGATGATAGAAAGAGTACTTCTGGTGGATGTTTCTTTCTGGGTAACAATCTTATATCCTGGTTCAGTAAGAAGCAAAATTGCGTTTCTTTGTCTACAGCTGAAGCTGAGTACATAGCAGCTGGTAGCAGTTGTTCTCAATTGTTGTGGATGAGACAGATGCTGAGTGAATACAATGTCAAGACAGATACTATGACATTATATTGTGACAATCTGAGTGCAATTAATATCTCCAAAAATCCTATACAACACAGCAGGACTAAACACATTGACATTAGACATCATTTTATTAGGGATCTGGTTGAAGAAAAAATTGTTACTCTTGAGCATGTTGCAACTGAAGAGCAATTAGCAGATATTTTTACCAAAGCTCTTGATGCTAATCAATTTGAAAAATTAAGACGGAAGTTAGGGATATGTTTATTTGAGGAATTGTAGCAATTAATTTATGAGAGGCGTGCAGCTATTATTTTCTCCCTCCTCAACCGCCTGATGCACGTCATTCAAGGAGGTTATTTCCAACTTTCCTTTTTCTAACCTCTCACACGCTACCATCATTGCTTTTGTCTTAACTTCTCCCAACCTCTCAACTCCTCTCTTGCCGCTCTCATCATCGTTCAAAAATCATCCTTTCTTCATACTTCCAAACAACAAATCAACACCATGTCTGATTCTATTTCTCCACAAAACGTGCAAGATCAAACCCCTGAACTTCCATCAGATTCAATTTCTGGAGCGATTATCACTGATGCTCTACCACTCACTACCATTCTTAGTTATCCTGCAAAGAAGCAACGCACTAAGTCGCTTGTATCACGGAAGAAGGATTCTACAAAATCCAGCAAAGCTACTTCTCCTACCGCGATGAACAAGAGTTCGAAATCGAAAGGTAAGAAATCAAACACTCCCGCTGTTCAACATATAGGGCTAAGCATGCATGATCTGTACTGTAAGGATAATCCTTTTAAATCGAGTGTTGTAGAACCAAATGTTGACACTTCTGTCAACAAATCTGAGGATATTATTGTTGAAGGTACTGTTGCTGCGTCTGAAACCCTAGGTTCTGATAATCCTAAGGTATCTGACAAATTAGTTGGTGATATTTCTAATTCCCCTATAGAACAAGATATTACTGTTGTTTCTGTTAAGAAAAATGTTGTTGATAATGTTGGTACTGAGACACTTGTTAATTCCCCTGTTACGACGAAGGATGCTGTGACAGATGCTCAAGCATCTTTGTCACAAGCTAATGAGGGGACTGAAGTGGTGGTTCCAAACACCCCTGATACTGTGAATGTCCATGAGAATGACTCTTCAAAGCCTCAGGATCAAGATACTGAGACTCAGAATGCTGTGGGTAATGCTGAGATTGAAAATTTAGACCAGGCTGACATTGTTGATGTTGAGGATGTTGTGCCTGAAGAGAGACCTCTGGAAAAGACTGATGTTGTAGGTGTTGCTCGCAGAACAAGGAGCAAATCTGTTAAAATTGTTTCTACTGGTAGTGAAAGTAACAAAGGAAGTAAGAAGAAAACAGCTAATACTGGGAAGAAGCCTATGTATGGTCCTCCCAAGGCTTGGAGCAAGAATGTGTCTCAAGCTGATCAGAAGAAGGAGAGCCTCAAGAGGAAAGATCCTCCCACTAGTAATTCTGATTTTGAGATTGCTGAGACAGATGCTGCCACATCTGGTGGAGCATCTAGAAAAACCATGAAGGGTATGAAAATCCCTATAACCATCCCTCCAGCTCCTCTGGATAATGTATCTTTTCACTTGGAAAGTGGGTCTTCTAGGTGGAAATTTATATATCACAGAAGACTAGGACTGGAAAGAAATCTGAAGGAAGATGTGTTCAAATGCAAAGAACTGGTTGATGTTTTGGAGTATGTTGGGGTGATGAAAACAGTGAAAAATCAGGGTCCCTATTATGATAAATTGGTCAGAGAATTTCTGGTCAATGTCTCTGATGAATGTGATGATTCAAGGAATCCTGAGTATAGGCAAGTTTTTGTTAGAGGTAAGTGTGTCAACTTCTCCCCTCTGGTTGTTAACACCTATCTTGAGAGATCTATTGAGGAGACTCCTGAGCTGGAGGTAACTGAGGATACCATTTGCAAGGCCATCACAGGTAACAAGGTTAAGCATTGGCCTAGACATTTGTCTTCTGCACAACTCTCTCCCCTGTATGCTGTTCTGAACAAGATTTGTGCACAAAACTGGACTCCAACTACTCACTCCAACTCAGTTGCTTCTGGTTTGGCCAAATTGATTTATGCTGTTGGTACCAAGTCACCTGTTGATTATGGGGCCTACATTTACTATCAGGTTCTGGAGCATGCAAAGTCCTTTGTTGTCAAGTTTCCTATAGCTTTTCCCACTCTCTTGCGTGGTATTGTACTTCAGCAACATCCGGATATCTTGATCAGTACTGATGAGCCCTGTAAGAGGCCTGGCCCTATGGCCTTGGATTGTAGTTTGCTGTCTGAGGAACATGCTGCTGACTTAGCTGGTACTTCTGTCCGGACATCTAGTGTGCTCACTAGAAAGCAGATGATTGCAGATCTCACTGAGACTAGTGTGGCTCTTGGAGCTAGGAAGATGAAGATTGACAGGATCATTGCAGCTTTGAAGGCTGAATCTGAAGCTGAGGGTGAGCAGGATGAAGAAGAAGGAGGGACTAAGACTGCTGCTTCTGCTGGTGATACTGAGGATGACTCTGATGATTTCTGATTTTGTTGTTTTGTTCTGTTCTCAATTGTTGTACTCTTTTTGCCTTTTTGTTGACTGGGCTAGGCCCTGAATTTCTTATGCACCTTGTGTGCTTGTGGTCTGTAATATGCACTATATGTGGTTTTTCTCTTATGCGTATGCTTGGATGTTATCTTATTTGTCAGAATTTGTGGCTAAAAAGGGGGAGTAGTTGCAGGCTTATAGCTTATATTATCTTGGTTGTTTGTATGCATGATTACATGTGTTGAGGGGGAGTGCTGTATGGGTTGAGGGGGATCACTGTTACATTGTGTGTGTTGAGGGGGAGCACTGTTACATTGTGTGTGTTGAGGATGTTTTTTGAGGGGGAGCTATGTCTTTGAGGGGGAGCTGTTTATATCTGATTGTTTCTGGTGTGTGGAAATTTATTTTTTCCCTGGTGTTGTTTTTCTCTCTTCTCTATGTGAATCCACTATATGAGAGTTTATTTCTCTCTGGTTGTTCCTATGAGGCTAGATGTTTGGCTTATCTGTTGCATGCCTCTGATACTACTTGCAAGTTATCTTTGTCTATATTTCTCCTTTGGAAGTAGTCTCGTTATATGCTATGATATTTTCTTTCTTTGATGTGTGCCTATGTTGACTTGAAGGAAATTATCTGTGTATCTCCCAAAGAACTGGCTCTAGAGTGTTTTAGCCAAAAATTTGCCAAAGGGGGAGATTGTTGGGTTTTTGTAGATTGGCTACATTTTGCAAAAACATCTACTAGCCAGATGCTTGGACAGATGCTGTAGCATATGGAACAACATTATGTGACCTGTGTTTTTCGCGCCAACTAGCGCTTTATTTTTGTACGCAATCTTCCAAAGATTTGCTTGAAGTTTTATTTTCCTCTAGCTTGCTGATCAGGCGCGTGTATCTGATGATGTGTAAAAGGCGGTCTTGCCTTGGTATTTTTCCACAAGATATCGTTCTATATTTGGAAGCTTTTTATTTTTTCTAGAAGATTTTCCAGTTGGACCGGACAATGTCCACGCTCTGTTTTGAAGCCCAAACCCGTGCTATCTCAGTATTATATATTTGTGAAGACAAACCCTAGTAGGGTAACTAAAAACCGTGTGTAATAGAAAAGCGTGCGTTTAAGGTTTGTACTGGCAGTGAGTACAATATTTCTAGAAACTAGGGTTTCTGTGCTGTGTTTAGGTCATGCCTCGGGAATGATCCCAAGGTTACTATTTGTAGCCTTTCCTGGGCCTACCCGGTCATTGTTTTTGGGCCTAAATCGTAAAGGGCCAAAACCATGACTTGGGCGCCCTCGTAAGCTGCTGAGGGCGCCCCCAAAGGGCTATTTGTGATTGTCAAGTGGGCTCCCTGCCCTCTTGGAGGACGTCCAGCCCTATTCTAAGGGTTCACACCCTTGGCTTTGGGGTCTTAATTCCTAGATAGTGAGATCTACGGTCCACAGCCCAACAAGCACGAGTCTTGGTATAAGGCGAAGTGATTAACTTGTTTACAGGGGGTCTGTCTATGATCCTTTGCCCGGCAAGTGGGGCTTACTAGTCACGAAGCCATGAAAAAATTTTATGAATACTAGCCCAACGTGGGTGTTTAAACCCTGCGTGGGTACTAGCCCAACACGGATACTAGCCCAACGTGGGTATTAGCTCCATGTTTTGTTTTGAGTACCTTAGTGGGCGGCACTAGCCCTACGAGAGTGTTGGGCGCCAGCCCAACAGGAATATTTATGCTAGCCCAACAAGCACAAGTCTTGGTACAAGGCGAAGTGATTAAACTGCGTATATCTCGCCGCGTCCTTTAAACCACGTATTAAGGACGCCTCTTACTGGGATCCGACGGTTGGTGTGAGGCGACCGTTCGCTCTTGCTGACGTGTCCGAATCGTAGCGGTTCTCGGAAATCGTGCCAACTTAAGTGACGTCATCTGCGCGTTTCCCTAGGCTTTTTCGCTTTTAACTGAAACAGATCTACTTTCCCTTGTACTTTCAGATTCTCCTTATCCCTTTTTCTTCCTTTGTCTCCGTCTTTTCCTTCCTACTCGTTCTCTTTTTCTCGTTCAAACGGTTGCGGTGTTCGTGGAGAAAATTGCAGCTTACTGTTTTACAGATCGTCCGGAGTACTCGTTCGCTTCTCAAGCCCTCCATTTGTCTAGATCCAGGTACCTTACTTGATCTCGTTCTTTTTGCTTTAACATCCGTAGTATGGTGAGAATTAGAGAGTGCGATGCGGCGGGTAGGGAGTTATCCCCAGCTAATTCGGAGGAGAGGTGTAGGTTGTGGGGGGAGAGCGTTAGGCATGCGAGACGCTCTGATGGAACCATGGATTGGGTGGTGTTTGATAAGGCCTACTATGGCCACTCCCTTGAGACGGAGTCTTCGAGTGGTTTGGACAGGGGTGAAGCGGGGAGTATTAGTGGAGATTCATCTGACGTTATTGTTCGTTCTGTTCGCCCAGGTCCGTTCTGTAGGAAGGGAATTTGTTACATGGCGTCTTCTAGTGATTCAGAACAAGAGAGTTTTGCCGACGAGGTGCTTCGTTCTGAGTCTGTGTACTTGGACTCGCAACGGGTGGCGTTTTTCCGGAGTAAGCTGCACGTGTCTTCTACGGGATTTGAGGAGGACGTGGTTTTGGAACCTTGCCGTCCGGGCGAGAAAGTGTGCGCACAGAGGCCGAAAAGTCTGAAGAGTGAGATGTTCCATATGTACACCGCTGTTTTTGAAGATCTGGGCGTGAAGTATCCCTTCACGCCCTTTGAAGTTGACATGCTCAACTGTCTCAATGTCGCGCCTTCTCAGCTGCAGCCGAATAGCTGGGCTTTTATCCGCGCCTTTGAGATACTTTGTGAGGGATTGGGCTTCCGGCCCTCGGTTGGGTCCTTTTTTACTTTCTATGGCACGAAGGGGGTGGATAAGCAGTCTTGGGTGTCTGTCAGTGCGCACCCTGGTAAGAGGCTATTTCCGCCCTACGCCTCTCATTACAAAAATTGGAGACAAACATTCCTTCGGGTTCGGGGGCGAAAAGGTTGTGAGGCGGCCGTAGTATGGGTGGACGGTAAGCTGAAGTTTCCCACATGTTGGACGAGTGCTCCGGCGTCCATCATGGGTTTTGAATATGAGAAGTTGGACGCGTACGACCAGGGCGTCGTCTGTTTTTTGGACAAGATGTTGCCTATGAACATCCGGGAATTATTGAACAGGGAAGGTGACGTAGATAGCCTAGACGAGTATTTACGTGAGTCACATTCATTTGCTCAAGCCTATGTTTTGTATTTATATTGTCTTGTTCTTGACTTTTCGCTTTATTTTTTGTAGAGGATATGGCGCCCATGACTGCGGCAGAGAGGAAAAGGTACCTCGAAGAGATGAAGGCGAAGAAGGCTGCTGAGGGAACGGCGACCACTGATCCCACGGGACTTATTACTCGTAAGCCAAAGAGGAAAGCCGATCACCCACCCGAAGTTCCAGCTGAGAGTCTTCCGGCGGCTCCGCGCGATAGGAGGTCGCCCGGGAAAGATAATAAAGGGAAGGCGGTTGCAGAGAAAAAAGGGAAGAAGACGCCCTCTCCTTCCCTGATTGGCGCCGTCAAAACCAGCAGCTCGGTGCCGTCCTTCTGGGACAAAGGTTTTGACTATGGTGCCTACGTGAAGGAGAGGCTGGTGTTCAATCCTGAGGATGCAGAGTCGGGAAGTCAGGGCGCTGTGCCTTTTATGATGAAGGATATGGGGATCCATTGTCTGAGGACTATGTTGCTTATAGACTCGGTTGACCGTAAGTATGAGGAAGTGGTGCAGAATGAGGAGGCCCTTCAAGCTACGGTGAGGGCGTTGGAGAAAGAGGTGGAGGAGGCCGGGAATGCTAGGGAGAAAGAGGTGCGGGAGGCTAGGGAGGCGGTGACGCTTGAGTTTGAGAAACGCATCTCCGATCTGAAGATTGGTTATGCGGCAGATCTTGCTGGAAAGGACGGTGTCATCGCCAAGCTACAAAACGATGTCGCGGCTGGAACAGAAAGGGAGGCTCAACTCAAGGCCGAAGTTTCTGAAGCGAAGGGCGAGCTGGCTCTGAACTTTGATGCTGGCTTTGAAAGAGCCAAGGCACAATTTGCCCTCCTCCATCCTGGCGCCGATACCTCCGCTTTTGATCCTTTTAAAATTATTGTAGATGGCGTCCTAGTGGACGAACCCTAATTTTGTTGTTGTAATTTTAACTCCTTGACTTATTTTTAAATTCATTACTCTGCTTGGAATTTGTGTTCGTGATGTATCATCTTCGCTTTTAAACTTTTTATTTTCCTGCAAGCTTAAGCATTTTGGAAGGTCTCTCCTGGGCGGTGATTCTATTTGTTTCGCAACGGCGTCCACCGTTTTAGGCGTGTTTCTTTTTAGCGCTTGATGCCACAGGGTTCCTTTATAAGGTTTTCCCGACGATCTTGTTTTGTGCTCGCGACGTCTTAGAGCCCTCTTTGGGGTTAAGGAATTTTTGCGGCGATCTTATTTTCGTCTCGCGACGTCTTAGAGCCCTCTTGGGGGTTAAGGAATTAGGCGGCGATCTTGTTTTTCGGCTCGCGACGTCTTAGAGCCCTCTTGGGGGTTAAGGAATTAGGCGGCGATCTTGTTTTTCGGCTCGCGACGTCTTAGAGCCCTCTTGGGGGTTAAGGAATTAGGCGGCGATCTTGTTTTTCGGCTCGCGACGTCTTAGAGCCCTCTTGGGGGTTAAGGAATTAGGCGGCGATCTTATTTTAAGCTCACGACGTCTTAGAGCCCTGTCTTTTAGGGTTAAGGAATTAGGTGGCATTTTCATTTTAAGCACACGACGTCTTAGAGCCCTGTCTTTTAGGGTTAAGGGATTAGGTGGCTCTTTTCTTTGTAAGCTCACGACGTCTTAGAGCCCTGTCTTTTAGGGTTAAGGGATTAGGTGGCTCTTTCTTTGTGGTTAACATATCATACGGCGAGCTCATTTGAGATTCGGCAATGGCGATCTGCTAAATGCAATGAGAGTAAGACGGACAAGCAATATATATATATGACATTAATAAAAAACCGGGGCCTCATTAAAAACCCCCATTACTGCGGGGGGAAAAGAGTGCCCCTTACTGTCTTACTACTTAACTGTACAAAAAGCGAATTTATAAGATAAAAAACGGTAAAAACTAAAGAGGCTTTGTCTTCCCTCCAGCTCGCCCTTGAGTTGTCATGGCGAGTTCCGTCCTGCGCTGCCCTCAATCTTTTTCATCATCCTGCGGTTAGCTGGTTCTGTCCATAATATCAGCTCCTTCTTGATTTCATCACATTCTACTTCTTCCTTCCTGGTCCTGAAAATTGGATTGGCCGGCTTTGGGCGAAGCGCCAGGAAAGGAGTACTCGTTTCCTCAACCTTCCTGGCCTCTCCGTGTTCTGCATTTTCTTCATCAGCATTGGCTCTCGAATTGACTGGCTTCAAGTGGGGTACCGAGAAGGGAGTACTTTCTTCCTCGACCCTCTCGATCTCCTCGGGCTCCGTATCTTCTTCTTCAACATTATTATTTTCTTCCTCGACCTTCTTGATTTCCTGGACATGAATTTCTTCTTCTAGGCTGGATACAATGAGGTTCACTCGGTGCACTTTTAGGTTACTGCTTCCTTTCTTCTCCTTCTGAATCTTCAAGCTATTGTGGTAACACTCTCGGGCTGCTCGCTGGTCTGCTCTAATGGTACCAACCCGCCCATCATCCAGCGGGTATTTCATGACGAGGAATTTGGTGGAAAGGTAGGCGCCGAGGGCGTTAAAGGCTGGGCGGCCGACGATGACATTGTAGGAACAGGGCGAGTTGACTACCAAGTATCTAACCCTGATGGTCTTAGCATTACTACCTGTACCGAATGTTGTTTTCAGCGTGACGTATCCCCTGACGTGCACCTGTTCCCCTGTAAAGCCGGCCAGTATTCCTCTAAAAGGCTGCAACTGCTCTTCGTCTAGACCCATCTTCTCAAAAGCAGAATAATAGAGGATGTCTGCAGAACTGCCTGGATCAATCAACACCCTCTTGACGTCCCAGTTGAAGATTTGGACGGTGATGACCATGGGATCGTCATCGTGAGGAATTACCCCCCCACGGTCTTCACTTGAGAAAGTGATATCCACCTGGCGCTCTGATTCCTTCCTGGTGTGGTCATCAAGCAACATTATTTGTCTGACATACTTCTTCCGGGAGGTGCTGGACTCCCCGCCTCCTGCAAAACCGCCAGATATGGTGTTCAAGGTGTGGCGCTCTCCTTCTTTCGCCACTTCTTTTTCTCTCTGGGGGTCTTCGTGGGGGCGCCTGTCCTCTCCTCTACCTTCCTTCACATATCCCCTCAATCTGCCGTTCTGAATCAGCTTCTCTATTTCCCTTTTCAGATGTATACAATCGTCTGTAGTGTGTCCCTTGATGCGGTGATATTTGCACCAGGCATCCTTATCGTTCCCCATGATTGTTCCTCTCGGCGGCTGAGGCTCAGGGATGATTCTGGAATGGCAAACTTCTCTCCAGATTTGTTCACGGCGGGTGTTGAGGGCCGTGAAGGATTCTGGAGGGGGTGGGCGCCTATCCTGACCCTGGCGTTTGTATGGCGCTCGGTCTCTGCTACTGGACGGGTAATAATTGCGTCGATGATCATATCCGTAGGGAGCACGCTCCCTGGAATCTCTTGCCTTCTTCTCGGCGTTACTTTCTTCCCCCTTTATATAACACTCTGCTCTAGACATGATTTCTTCCATGGAGTCTGCTGGTTTTTGTGCCAACGACTCATTGAACTGGCCGGCGCGGAGACCGTTCTGGAAGGCTCCCACAAACAACTCTTGGTTAGGGTTAATGACCTTGATGGTGGCGTCATTGTAGCGTGCAAGATACTCGCGGAGAGTCTCGTTGGGTCCTTGACGGACGTTGAAAAGGCTGGTAGACGAGACTTTGCGGTGGCGGCTTGCTGAGAACTGGTGCGTTAACTTGCGCGTCATATCCTGGTAACTGACGACGGAAAATCGAGGCAGGTTCATATACCACCTCAGGGCGGCGTCTTTAAGGGTCCCTGCTAACAACTTGCACTTGAGAGAATCGGCAGCACCGATGACGGCCATTTGAGTGTTGAAGGCGGTCACATGCTTCACTGGGTCGCTTTTTCCTTCGAAGGAGGAAAGAGATGGCGGCTTGAAATTCTCTGGCACTGGTGCGTTCCAAACTTCGGCGGAAAGTGGTTGAGGGTCGGGGTCGGCCGATTCATCTTGCTGAGACCCGTTTCCTTCGGCGTGTTGCTGCTGTTGGATGGTTTCCATGGTTGCTTGCAAGGCTTCATTGTGGTCGCGAAGCTGCTGGATCTGTTGTTGTAGAGCCTCTAAGGCCGCTGGGTCTGCCATTGCGCCGGCGACGACGGTAGTTTGAGTTTGTATGTTGAGTTTATGACTGGTGGTCAGAGATTCGCACCCTAAACCTCGAATCCCAGGTTTAGATCAGGGTTTTCCAAACAGATGAGGGTCGGTCGTTTGATGGAGTTAGGGGTAGGTCTAGGGTTGAATCACAGCGGATTCGAAGGCTTTGAGGTTGCTTCTGGGAGATATGGTGGATACACGGCGCTCTGATGGCTCTCAGGGGCCGTGGATCGATCGTTTTTCTCTGGGAGACGGTGGCTAGGTCAGTTTTACCGTAGCCCCACGGTGGGCGCCAACTGTACTGGCAGTGAGTACAATATTTCTAGAAACTAGGGTTTCTGTGCTGTGTTTAGGTCATGCCTCGGGAATGATCCCAAGGTTACTATTTGTAGCCTTTCCTGGGCCTACCCGGTCATGGTTTTTGGGCCTAAATCGTAAAGGGCCAAAACCATGACTTGGGCGCCCTCGTAAGCTGCTGAGGGCGCCCCCAAAGGGCTATTTGTGATTGTCAAGTGGGCTCCCTGCCCTCTTGGAGGACGTCCAGCCCTATTCTAAGGGTTCACACCCTTGGCTTTGGGGTCTTAATTCCTAGATAGTGAGATCTACGGTCCAAGGTTTTTAGGGTTTATTTTGTTAATTGTGAGCCTTGCTTGTATCTCCCTGATTCAAGCTAAGGACTGAGTTTGTTTGAGTTGTAATTGTAAGCTCCTCCTAAGCTTTTAAGTACTGAGTGAGTATGTGTTATTAGAGTGTGTTTCTCTTGGTTGTGTTTTGTGTAGTTGATAACAATACTGTCTGTGCTGTTGATAGGAATTGAGACGGGGTCTCATATCTAGGAGTTCCTAGATAGAGTTGACACTGGTAGGGTCTTGGTGCAAAGTCAAGTAGTGTGTTTACGTTGGTCTTTTCACTAGAACTATAATAGTGGATTCATTCCTGGATTGGTATCCCCCCAGAGTAGGAGAGTTGCTCTAACTGGGTTAACAAACTCACTGTGTACTTTACCTTTCTGTTGTGTTCCTTTTATTTGTGCTTTGTTACGCTGCGTTATTTTAATTGTAGTTCTGAGTAGACAAGTGCTCGGACAGTTGTGCCAACATTGTGCACAGCGTCTGTCAGTCAGGCTGCCAGGAATTTTAAATTTCTTCTCATAACTTAAGCTCTGACACGACTTTGTTGGAAAAGGAGAAGGTTATAGTGAGAGCTTTGTGAGGAATTGAGGAGGAGAGAATATTTGAGAGAAGAACTATTTCTATTACTTGAGAGGATACATTGATTCTTGTTTGCTTGCTTGTACTTGCTTGTACTAGCTTGGTTTACAAATGACAAGCTCTCCTCTTTTAATAGGCTTTAAGGGAGAGTTCTAGACACATCATAAAATAACTTTCTACACACTTCAAGAGAGAGTTCTACACACTTATCTCAACTATATACATTTAATGATATTTCTTCATACTACCAATCTAGTTTTACACCACTCTAAACATTCTATGGGCTACACCACTTATTAGCTAATTTGGCCTAACACTTGATTAGTCCAATGGGCCAAATCATGTGTATTATCTGTGCGCTCTCGTTAAAAACGCGCAATCTTCCGAGACGTGTACGAACGCTCGGAAGGCTTTGTGAAGTCGCCACCAAAGTTTTTGTTTAAAGGGAACGTTGATAAACCCTTAAGTTTTTTATTTGAAGGGAAACGATAATAAAACCCTTGACGATGCGGAAAAGGACTGGCCATCACAACCATTGTCGGGTTCGGGAGTCGATTACGCAAGGTGAAGGTATTAGCACTCCTCACGTCCGTTGTACTCAACGGGAACCTTCTATTTAGCTAAAGCTTAAATGTTTTTTTTAATGTTTTGCGTGCATGCTTGTCTATATGAAAAGGGAAAAAGAAAAATATGACCAAACAGGAAAAAGTTTGTTTTTTATTATTGTGCTTGACAAGATGACGATCTTGCTCCTACGTATTGTGCGCTCTCGTTAAAAACGCGCAATCCTCCGAGGACGTGTGTGAACGCTCGGAGGGCCTTGTGAAGTCGCCACCAAAGTTTTTGTGTGAAGGGAACGTTGATAAACCCTTAAGTTTTTTGTTTGAAGGGAAACGATATTAAAACCCTTGACGATGAGGAAAAGGACTGGTCATCGCAACCATTGTCGGGTTCGGGAGTCGGTTACGCAAGGGGATGGTATTAGCACCCCTCACGTCCGTTGTACTCAACGGGAACCTTCTATTTGGCTAAAGCTTAAAATGTTTTTAAATGTTTTGCGCCCATGCTTATCTATGTCAAAAGAAAATATAATAAAAGGGGGAAAAAGAGATGAAAACAAACGAAAGGGAAAAAGAAAGTTTTTTATTATTGTGCTTGACAAGATGTCGATCTTGCTCCTACGTATCTCCCGGTAGTCGGAGAATTCAAAGCGTACATAGTTCTTTGGTAGAAAAACGTACATATGTTGGTTAATTTTTAAATGGACGATGTTTTAACCGAATTCTTGTGATCAAACGTAGCTTGTATGCTCGCGCATGGGAGACTTATTAAGCGTATAGCTTGTATGCTCGCACATGGGAGGCTTATTAAGCGTTTGTTTACGAATCGTGCTAGAATGTTAAAAGGCATGTCCGTTGGGTAAAAGGGTTCGAATTGGTCGCTATGGGACCAAAAGGGGTGCAATGGACTCAAACGAGTCGATCATTGACCGGAGTGACTCAACGAGTCGGGGGATGGTTCGATTGATCCAACGGGATCAAGAACGGGTACAATGGACTCGAACGAGTCGAACATCGACCGAAGTGACTCAAACGAGTCGAGGGATTGAATCTAGTGGCCACGGGGGACCAAAAGGTTCGGATTGACCACAAGGGGCCAAGAATTGGTTTGGTACGGTCGGATACGTTGAAAAATGGAATGACGATTGTCCGAACGACGAGACATACGTCACGCATTCGTACAATCGGGGCAATGGAGAGACATACGTCACACCATCCCTTTTTCATTCAAGTTTTGGGTTGAATTTCTTAGAAATCCCAAAGTTTATCAAAACATTTGGTTTGAAACCCAAGATGAAGAGGTTTTAGCAATTTTGCTAGAAAACGCACAAGTTCGGCTCATTTTGCGAACGGTTTTGAAAAGCGACAAATTCGACTTATGTTCACGCTTGGGTTTTGAAAATCATGAACAATGTTTATTGTTCAAGTTTGGATTTGAAAGTGATGAACATAGCTGGTTTGTTCGAGTTGTTTTGAGAGTTTGTGGATATGACTTGTTTTGCAAGTTATCCACAAAAGTGTTACCCGAACTTGCAAATTTTCCAATATTATGCAAAATCCTTGAACTGGTTTGAATAACATGAGTTTTAAAACTCCTAGGTTCTGAGCTCTTGGGCTAGAACCTCAAAAATTGGCCATTTGAGAGCCTAAACTCAGATTCTGAGTTCTGTCATGGTCGCTCTGCGACCATGACTTCGCACTGCAAACAATGCGAATTTTTGAGTTCAGAAGCTGTTTCTGAACTGTTGTTCAGAAACAACTTCTGAACACACTCAGGACCTTTTAGGAGAGTGAAAAGATTTGAGTTTTGGCAATGAAAAGAGCTGGACAAACCAGTTTTGATGTTTTGTAAACCTTGGGATTTCTTTTGAAATTCAAAAGGGGTTTTTAGAACAAAAGGGTTTTGGACCAAAATTGATATGCAAGAACAATTATAGATGCAAGATAATGACTTAGAAACTTACAGAGATCCTTAGCAAAGCTCCTGCTGCAATGAACTTGGATTGGTTGAAGGTTCTTGCAAAGGTTTTGAATATTGGTGATGAACTTTGAACTTTGTAATGCTTTGTGTTTGGATTGGTTTTTGCTAGTGCTTTGGCTGGTTTTTCTTTGGTTGTTTGCAAGTGTTTCAAGTATTATGAGTAGTGCTTCTTTTGTGTATTATTGCTCTTTGAATGCTACATTTCCTCTTGTCTTGCATCTCTATTTATAGACCAAAATGCAATCCAATGCAATGATGGAAAATCCATAGGACCTAGCTGATTTGTGGGCTAAATTCAGGCTAAATGGCTTTGCATATAATGCTAATGGATAGAGGCAACCTTGCCTTGTGCCAAGGGTTAAATCCTTGACTGATTTCAGCCACA
The DNA here is from genome assembly GCA_018208015.1 of Medicago ruthenica. Taxonomy (NCBI): domain Eukaryota; kingdom Viridiplantae; phylum Streptophyta; class Magnoliopsida; order Fabales; family Fabaceae; genus Medicago; species Medicago ruthenica. The sequence goes on from CM031376.1 coordinate 38,388,832, forward strand.
AATTCAATGGTCTTTGGATAGAAATGATGATGAACATGGCTGGATTGCAATTGGCTATGCTTGGGGATTGATCCTTACAATCTCAATGGTTGAACAATGAAAACGTGCACTGTGATGTGCAGAGGTTAGGGGATGCAAAAGGCAACATGTGGCTGGTGTGAGAGGGATGAAAAGCTGCTGAAAAACAGGGCAAGCAATCATGGCTTTTTGCAAGTGAAAACCAGCTGGGTTTGACTGGTTTTGGGGGAGCAAGCAGGAAGAAAGTCCTCAAGCAGGTGGCTGGCAACCTTGTGGTGGTTAACAGGTCACTTGGGAGGGACAAGAGCTGCCCAAGGGCAAGCCCACTTACTTGTCACATGCTAGGTTGGAAGAAAAAGCTTCTTTCCTTGGCATTAATGGCAAGTCTCTCAACTCTGGCTTTGCTGAGCCCAATTTGCCATGAATGCTGATTAAAATAATAATGCAAATGATGTGTAACAAAAACTGGAGTTAAATCAAAGAAACCAAAAATCTGCAGAAAAATCGCAGACTTCGCACTGCGAAGTGAACTTCGCACTGCGAAGTCATCATTTTTGAAATGTTGACTTTGGTTGACTTTGACTTTTTTCCCCCTCTTTGATTGTTTTGATTTTTGTTTTTAAAAGGCTTAGGACAAAATTGGGGTACTACACGTATCTCCCGGTAGACGGAGAATTCAAAGCGTACGTAGTTCTTTGGTAGAAAAATGTAATATGTTGGTTATTTTTAATGAACGATGTTTTGATCAAATTCTTACGATTAAACGTAGCTTGTATGCTCGCGCATGGGAGGCTTAAGCGTATAGCTTGTATGCTCGCGTATGGGAGGCTTAAGCGTTTGTTTGAAATCGCGCTAGAATTGATAAACATGTCCGTTTGGGGAAAAAGGGTTTGATTGATCCGACGGGATCAAGAAAGGGTGCAATGGACTCAACCGAGTCGATCATTGACCGGAGTGACTCAAATGAGTCGAGAAAAGGTTCGATTGATCCAACGGGATCAAGAACGCGTACAATGGACTCGAACGAGTCGAACATTGACCAAAGTGACTCAAACGAGTCGAGAAAAGGTTCGATTGATCCAACGGGATCAAGAACGGGTACAATGGACTCAAACGAGTCGATCATTGACCGGAGTGACTCAAACGAGTCGGGGAATTGAATCTAGTGGCCACGGGGGACCAAAAGGTTCAAATTGACCACAAAGGGCCAAGAATTGGTTTGGTGTGGTCGGGTGCGTTGAAAATGGAATGACGATTGTTCGAACGACGAGAAATACGTCACGCATTCGTTCGATCGGGGATATGGAGAAACATACGTCAAACCATCCCTTTTTCATTCAAGTTTTGGTTGAATTTTTAGAAATCCCAAAGTTTATCAAAACACTTGGTTTGGAACTCATGTGGAAAGGTTTTAACAAATTTGTGAAAAAACGCACAAGTTCGGCTCAATTTTGTAAACGGTTTTGAAAAGCGAACAAGTTCGGCTTAAGTTCGCGTTTGATTTGAAAATCATGAACAAAGTTTTTTTTCAAGTTTGGTTTTGAAAAAGATGAACTTAGCTTATTGCTCAAGTTTGTTTTGAAAGTTTGTGGACGTAACTTGTTTTGCAAGTTACCCAAAAAAAAAGTGGCTCGAACTTGTGAATCCTTCAATTTTATGCAAAATCCTTGATATGGTTTGGATAAAATGAGTTTCAATCCACTTAGGTTCTGAGTTCTTGGGCTAGAACCTCAAAAATTGGCTGTTTGGGAGCCTAAACTCAGATTCTGAGTTCTGTCATGGTCGCACTACGACCATGGCTTCGCACTGCGAACAATGCGAAATTTTGAGTTTAGAAGCTGTTTCTGAACTGATGTTCAGAAACAACTTCTGAACAATCTTAGAACCTTTTAGGGGAGTGAAAAGCTTTGAGATTTGGCAATGAAAAGAGCTGGACAAACCAGTTTGAATCTTTTGCAAACCTTGGGATTTCTTTTGAAATTCAAAAGGGGTTTTTTAGAGCAAAAAGGATTTGAACCAAATTAAGATGCAAGCACAGTTATAAATGAAAGGTAAGGACTTAGAACACTTACAGAGATCCTAGCAAAGCTCCTGCTGCAAGGAAATGGAATGAGCTTGAATGGTTGGAGGCTTGCAAGGTTTGAATAAAAGCAATGAGCTTGTGTAATGCTTTGTGTTGGGATTGGTTTTTTTTGCTAGTGTTTAGTGCTGCTTCAAATTCTCAATTGCTGGTTTTTCTGGTTGTTGGTAAGTGAGTGTAAGTGTGTTTTTTTCTAAGTCTCAAAGTCTTTGAAACCTTATGCATTGCTTCCTATTTATAGGCCAAAACCAAATCAATTTTCATCATGAGAAATCCCCAAAATCCAGCTGATTTGTGGGCTAGGATCAGGCTAAATCACTTTGCATTTAATGCAAAAGTGAAGAGGTGACCTTGCCTTGCTGCAATGGTCAAGACTTAGCCAAATCCAGCCACTAATTCAATGGATTTTGGATAGAAATGATGATGAAAACAGGGCTGGTTTGCAATTGGTTGTCCCTTGGGATTGATCCTTGCAATCTTGATGGTTAAGCAATAAAAACGTGTACTGTGATGTGCAGAGATTGGGGGAAACAAAAGGCAACATGTGGGCTGGTGTGAGGAGGAAGAAAAGCTGCTGAAAAACAGGGCAGCACTCATGGCTTTTTGCAAGTGAAAACCAGCTGGGTTTGACTGGTTTTGGAGGAGAAAGCAGGAGGAAAGTCCACAAGCTGGTGGCTGGCAACCTTAGGGTCAGTAGCAGGTCACTTGGGAGGGACAAGAGCTGCCCATGGGCAAGCCAACTTGCTTGGCACATGCTAGGTTGGAAGAAAAAGCTTCTTTCCTTGGCATTAATGGCAAGTGCTCCAATTCTGGCTTTGCTGAGCTCAAATAGCCATGAATGATGATAAAAACAATAATAAAAATGATATGTAATAATAATAATTACAAAAATGAAATAAATCAAAGAGATTAAAAAATCTGCAAAAAATTCGCAGACTTCGCAGAGCGAAGGGGACTTTGCTCTGCGAAGTCCTCATTCCAGGAATGTTGACTTTTTGTTGACTTTTTGTTGACTTTGACTTTTTTCTATTTTTTTGATTTGTTTTTGAAATTTTTTTGAAAAGGCTTAGGACAAAATTAGGGTACAACATTATCCAACAAGGAGATTGTGGTAGTGGAGTACTTATCTGACCTATGGGAGTACAAAATGCAAACAAATGAAGCTGCCACAATTGGTGTTACAAATACCCCTAAAACATTTATATTGTGGCAGCTATTGTAATTTCAGGCTGCAAATTTAAAAAATGTGTTATAGATTTCCATTATGAATGATCATAAAGTTATTACATTACAAGCAAAAAAAATTATCATGGATTGCGTGCAGTTTATTTGGGTTGATTAGTTTTCTCAGACAAGTTTATCAACCACTGTGCTCTTTGATCTTTCCTATCTTTAACTTTACTAATTCATTCATTCATTTGGAAAAACCTCCCATAAAAAGTTATCTACATTTAAGGGGAAGAATCAAAACTACTTCAATACTTCAAGCCATAATACTCAATTCCCGACCATATTATTTGCTGTTGGAACACTAGTGAATTTGAGTGGAAGTTGGAAAGAATAAACACATGTCCCTTAGGAAAGAACTAGTGTTGGTATGAATTGAAAAATGTCTCACATTGGATAGGATATACCCACTAGTAGTGTTTATATAAGTGGGGGGTGACCTCCAAGGGTGTGCCCTTGGGATACCCACTTTTGCGAACGGGTGAGCGCTTACTAAAATATATATATATATATATATATATATATATATATCACGCGCGACGACGCCGCCGTCCGGCCGGGCTGGGCTGGGCTTGGGTCTGGGTCAAAAATGAATATATTTTTTGGTCACCTGAAATTGTTAAATTAATTTTTTTTGTTAATTTAATAATTATCTGAAAGCGCTCTACGGATAAGGATAAGCTCCATTCCGATCCGATCCAATAAAATATCCGGAAGTCTTTCCGGATATATCCACTCGTTGATCCAATCCGTGTGTGCTTAAAGATAAAGTTAATCCGCTTAACTTAATCCCAAAAATCACGCCGGATTTGTTACGAAATCTTCCTATAAAAGGAGAGCTCGGCCTCAATTATTCCTCACTCCGAAAATCACAGTTGATGCTTCATGTGCTTTTCCTCTCTTCTCCCTCTTTCGACTTGTGTTGACGAGTCCGTCTTCTTTTTCTACTCCTTTTTGTCCCTTCGGTTTCGAGAGGTCTTCATACCAAACATAGTGGTTTAATACCATATTGAAGGTGTAAATTCTCGAACGATTACTTACAGTGCAGTACGTAATCGAACAGGTGAACTGTGCTGTTTTATCCTGGATGTGGCGCGGTTATTAGTCTACCTTGCACAAACTCGGGTAGTGCCGCGAAACGTCTTAAAGAGAGCGACCTGGTCGTGACTCAACCCGGTAATATCTTCGGTGGTGATTTCTGAATTTTTTTTAAAGGTACTTTTTCAAACTCGAAAACAACAATTTTAAGACGTTTCAAAAACACCATGACTACCGAAGAAATTACCGCGTCTGGAACAGCTGTTGACTTTAATAAGTCGTTTCGGTTTTAAGGCAGTCACTTCAAACGCTGGGAACAAAAGATGTTATTTTTTCTAACCATGAAAAAAGTTGCCAACGTCTTGAAGGAGGACATACCTGTGATACCGGAGATTTCAATTCCAAGCGGATCGAATAATAATGGTAAGAGTCCTATGGATACAGGCACGTCTACTCCCGCAGATACGACTGATCCTACTGAGAAGGACAAACATGTTGAGATGGTAAAATAGGCCAACATAGACATCACCCTTTGGAAAGATAATGATTATCTATGTAAGAATTATATTCTGAATGGACTCGGAGATGATTTGTACGATCTGTACAGGCTCTACGATACTGCTAAACAGGTTTGGGATGCGCTTTAGAAAAAATATGACACTGAAGAGGCTGGTTCAAAGAAGTATGATGTCAGCCGATGCCTGAACTACAAGATGACTGATGACAAATCCGTGGAAGCTCAATCTCATGAAATTCAGAAGATAGCTCACGAAATTTATGTTGAAGGTATGAAGTTACCCGAACAATTTCAAATTGCTGAAAGTCTGATTACTCGCCTTCGGATTGAAGAAGAAGCGAGGAAACAAGACCTAAAAGAAGAGGTGTTTGTTGTCTCGAACAACAACACTAAAAAGAAATTTGTAGGTGATGTTCTGAAGCCTAATGGCAAACAATTTAAGAATCAAAACCGCCCTGCAAATAAGAATTCCAATCGGAATAAGAATGGAACCCCCCAAAGGCCCAAAATCAGAAACCACCAAAGAATGACCCGGCTCAACCGTTCAATTGCTACAATTGCGGAAAACCAGGTCATATGGCACGCAAGTGCAGGAACAGATCTAACAGACCGGCTCAGGCTCACTTAACAACTGAGGAGCAGTCGTACACCGCTATGATAACTGAAATCAATATGGTTGGTGGATCTGATGGATGGTGGATGGACACTGGCGCCTCTCGCCATGTCTGCTTTGACAGTGCTATGTTTAAAACATACACTACTGTTGAAGATCAGAAGGTGCTGCTGGGAGGTTCTCTCACCACTGAAGTTGCTTGAATCGGAGACGTGGAGCTGAAATTTACCTCCGGGAAGACTCTGATATTGAAGGATGTGATGCACACTCCAAAGATTAGGCAGAATCTTGTTTTTGGGTTTCTTTTAAATAAGGCTGGGTTTGAACAGATTATAGGGGCTGATATGTACACCCTTACTAAAAACTTAGTTTTTATTGGGAAAGAGTACGCCATTGATGGCATGTCTAAATTGAATATTGATATGAATAAAATTTCTTCTTCTGCTTATATGTTGTGTGATTTTAATATTTGCCATGCACGACTCTGTCACGTAAAACAAACGAAATATATCTAATACGAGCGGTTTAGGTTTAATTCCAAAAATATCTTCTAATGATTTTGAAAAATGTCAGTTTTGTAGTCAAGCAAAAATAACAAAAGACTCGCATAAATCAGTAACAAGAGAAACTGAACCATTTGATTTAATACATTCTGATATATGCGAACTTGATGGTAACTTGACTAGAAACGGACAAAGATATTTTATTACCTTCATTGATGACTGCTCCAACTACACTTATGTGTATCCAATGAAAAATAAAAGTGATGCGCTTGATATGTTTAAAATACTTGTTAAAGAAATTGAAACACAATACAATAAAAGAATCAAGCGTTTTCGTAGTGACAGAGGCACTGAATATTTCACACACATTCAATGAGTATTATAAAGAGCTCGGAATAATTCATGAAACAACTGCACCTTATTCTCCTGAAATGAATGGTAAAGCTGAAAGAAAAAATAGAACCTTTACCGAATTAGTAGTTGCGATCATGCTTAATTCTGATGCAGCGCCTCATTGGTGGGGAGAAATTTTATTGACTGTTTGCTATGTGCTAAACAGAGTACCCAAAACTAAGAACAAAGTTTCTCCCTATGAAATTTTGAAGAAAAGACAACCTAATTTGTCTTATTTTTTAACTTGGGGTTGTTTGGCCTATGTTAGGATACCTAACCCCAAGAGAGTCAAACTCGCCAGTAGAGCCTATGAATGTGCATTCATTGGTTATGCCTTAAACAGTAAAGTATATAGGTTTTATGACCTAAAAGCTAAAGTGATCATAGAATCAAATGACGCTGACTTCTATGAAACGAAATTCCCCTTCAAATCAAGAGATAGTGGGGGCAATAGTGGGGGCACAAGTATGAACACTACACCTGATCACACTCCAGTAATCAGAGACAGTGATGAAAACATCCAACCAGATGTTATAGAACTTCGAAGAAGTAAGAGAGCAAGAACTGCTAAAGAGTATGGACCCGAATATGTGGCCTATACATTAGAAGAGGATCCATCAACTCTAAAGGAAGCCTTGTCTTCCTTGGATGCTGACTTATGGCAAGAAGCCATAAATGATGAAATGGATTCCCTACAGTCTAACGGAACCTGACACTTGGTTGAACTGCCTCTAGGCTGCAAACCAATAGGTTGTAAATGGGTTTTGAAAAAGAAACTGAAACCTGATGGAACTATTGATAAATACAAGGCTAGACTTGTAGTCAAAGGTTTCAGACAAATAGAAAATATAGATTTTTTCGATACCTACTCACCAGTCACTCGAATCACATCCATAAGGGTACTAATATCCTTAGTTGCAATTTAAAATTTAATTGTACACCAGATGGATGTGAAAACTGCTTTTTTAAATGGTGAGCTGGAAGAAGAAATCTATATGGAACAACCTGAAGGTTTTCTAATCCTTGGACGGGAAAACAAGGTCTGTAAGTTAGACAAATCTCTGTATGGTCTAAAACAAGCCCTTAAGCAATGGCATGAAAAGTTTGACAACTTAATGATTTTGAATGAGTACAAAGTGAATGAAAGTGACAAATGTATTTATTACAAATATGAAAATAACATTTGCACAATCATATATCTCTATGTAGACGACTTGCTCATAATTGGATCAAACATTCCTGCCATAAATTCTGCGAAATCACTGTTGAGTAAAAACTTTGATATGAAAGACCTAGGAGAAGCTGACGTAATTCTTGGCATTAAGATTACAAGATCAGAAAAGGGAATTTCCTTGGATCAGTCTCACTACGTTGAGAAGATCTTAAGGAAATATAATTACTTTGACTGTAAACCTGCAAGCACACCCTTTGATCCAAGTGTAAAACTCTTTAAGAACACTGGAGATGGTGTTAGAGAAACTGAATATGCGGGCATCATTGGCAGTCTCAGATATGCCACTAACTGTACTAGACCCGACATAGCCTATGTCGTGGGACTCTTATGCAGATTTACAAGCCGGCCAAGCAATGAGCATTGGTAGGCGATTGAAAGAGTCATGAGATAACTAAAAAGGACTATGACTTTAGGACTGCATTACCAAAGATATCGTGCTGTACTTGAAGGGTATAGTGATGTAGATTGGAACACCTTATCAGATGATTCCAAAGCGACCAGTGGCTATATATTTAGCATAGCTGGAGGAGCTGTTTCTTGGAAATCAAAGAAACAAACCATTCTGGCTCAGTCCACAATGGAATCTGAGATGATAGCACTTGCTACTGCTAGTGAAGAAGCAAGTTGGCTAAGATGCTTGCTAGCTGAGATCCCTTTATGGGAAAAACCGTTACTAGCTGTGTTAATTCATATTGATAGTACCGCGGCTATCACTAAGATTAAGAATCATTATTATAATGGTAAGAAACAACAGATAAGGCGAAAACACAGCACAATTAGAGAATTTCTCGCTAATGGAACGGCTAGAGTTGATTTTGTATGTACGACTGAAAACTTAGCTGATCCTTTGACGAAAGGACTAACTAGAGAGAAAGTCCAAAGTACATCCTGTAGGATGGGACTAATGCATATAGCTCACTAAATGATGGTAACCTGACCTACATGACTGGAGATCCCAAGACTTAGGTTCAATGGGTAATAACAAGTCATGAAGTGATAGAACATGCTATGATAAGATTAAGGAAGCATGATCCTGTAGTGAAAGAAGGATGAGATAATAGAAACTCTTAATGAGGTCTATACTCTATATTGAGTGGGGTACATAGCTACAGGAGTACCCATGATAGATTCACCTATACGGATGTGGAACTAAGGCCGGTTCCTATGGAATTTCGAGGTAGAATTCCTAGAGCGTTCGTTAAAACCGGGATAGACGTTGTCGCGTCGAATTTCGGAGATCAAGCTATTGATTAGCATTGACTCACTAATTTTAAATCACGACTGAATTTTTAATTTTTCAAAAGAAAAGTGGAAAAAAGTTCTAAATTACCACAAAGTTAAAGATTTAGGGTTCGGAACTCGATTATGCGAGGGGAAGGTATTAGCACCCCTCACATCCGTTGTACAACGGGAACCTCCTAGTTAGCTAAGGCTAAAGTGTTTTTAAAGTTTTGCTTGCATGCTTAAATATATAAAGGGAATAAGGAAAAAGGGGAAAACGATTATTTTTTATTATTGTGCTTGACAAGACGGGGTCTTGCTCCTACGTATCCCCTGGTGCGATGGGGAATTCAAAGCTACATAGTTCTTTGTAGCAAAAGTTTGTGTGTTGATTGATTTTAATTACAAAAAAAAAAAAATTTGATCGCGCTTGGGCGAAAAAGTTTGCTTTTAAAAGAGAAACATGGTCTACTATCGTTGTAATGATAGCTTAATGAAAACCGATAAAAAGTTTTACCTACTACCGTTATAAGGGTAACTTAATGAAGGTAAAAAGGACGGACTGTCACTTGGGCGATGGTATCCGTTTGAAAACGTGCATGGGCGTAAAGGTTTGAATTGACCACGGGGGATCAAGGAAATGTTTGAATTGGTCACGAGAGACCAAGAAAGGGTTCAATTGACTACGGGGAGTCAAGAATAGGGTTTAATTGACCACGGGGGGTCGAGAATTGATTCAATTGGTCACGGGGGACCAAGAAAGGGTTCAATTGGTCACGCGGGACCAAGAAAAGGTTTGGTTTAGTTTTACGCTTTGAAAATAGAATGACGATTGTCCGAACAACGAGACATACGTCAAGTATTCGTGCAACCGGGAAATGGAGAGACATACGTCAAACCACTCCTTTTTCATTCAAGTTTAATGATGAAACTTAAAATGTATTTTTTCTTGGTGAAGTTTGAAAAGAATGACGATTGTCCAAACAACGAGACATACGTCAAGTATTTGTTCAATCGGGGAATGGAAAGACATACGTCAAACCAATCCTTTTTCATTCAAGTTTGTTATTAAAACTTAAAGGAATCCCAAAGTAATCAAAACACTTGGTTAAAAAACCTATGAACAAGCTTGTTGTTCAAGTTTTATGTTGAAATTTATCGAAAAAATGAACAAGTTTTTGAAAGATGCACAAGTTTATGAAAAAAGAACAAGTATTTGGTTGAAAAATGAACAAGTGTTGTTCAAATGTATTGTAAAAAAAATGAACAAGTGTGGTTGGAAAATGCACAAGTTTGGTTCAAGTTCAAGTTTGTAAAATGAACAAGTTTGGAAAATGAACAAGTTTGGTTTAAGTTCAAGTTTGAGTTTGAAACTTAATGAACAATGCTTGTTGCTCAAATATGTTTGAAACTTAATGAACAAGTTATTGTTCAAATGTGTTTGAAACTTAATGAACAAGTTATTGTTCAAATGTTTCGTTCAAACTTATGAAATTTTATCATAAAAGCCAAAAAACTTGTAATACTTTGAACCAAATGAGTTTTAATCTTTTTCAACAAAAGTTCAAAAGGAAAGTCAAGTTCTGAACCTTAACAATATGCCCAGAAGTGCTTCTGAACCTTAAAAATGCCTAGAAGTGCTTCAGAAGCTAAATTTCAGCTTCTGAGTGAACAGTGCTTGAGAAGCTGAATTTTAGAGTCTGAAGTACTGTTCAGACGCACTGTTCATGGGTTGACTTTTATTGACCTTCATAAGCATTGTTCATGGGTTGACTTTTGTTGACCTTCAGACTCTGAACTTTAGAGTCTGAAGCACTGTTCAGACTCTGAATTTCAGGGTCTGAAGCACTGTTTAGACTCTGATTTTAGAACCTCAAAGAAGGGTGAAAAACTTCGAATTCAGTTAGAAAAAGCTGTAAACCACTTTTGTTTTGATGTTTCTCAAACTTTGGGATTCCTTTGAAGTTTTAAAAGATGTTTTCAATTCAAAATGAGTTCAAAAACACTTAAGAATGCAGAAAACTGGTATTGAAACAATGAGAAACCAAAACAAATGTAAACATAATGCAAATGCAAGATAAGGAGTGCAAAATGACTTACAGATTCCTAAGCTGGCTTGGGATGCAAGAAAACTTAGAAAGGCTTTGAATGATTGTGATTTCTTGGAATGGAAGTAATGAAGAAATAAGAACAGCAATAACAGATGAAGTTTTGCTGGTATTCTTTCTTCTGGATGTGATATTTATGGAGATTTAAATGCTGGTTTGATTGCTGGGTTACTTAGTGATGGTTTGTAATGGTTTATGATGGAAGAAACCGAAAAACAGAGCTTCTGTTTTTTCAAAGGGGGTTATGAAAACTGGTTGTTCAAATTGGTTCTGAGTTGTTCTAAATCTCTAAACAAACTGCTAAAAGATCAGGTTTGAATTGGGTTAACAAACTGTGTTTTAACTGTGTGTTAAAATTGTGTATTTTGTTCTTGAGATTGTGTGGAAATTTTGTCGGAATGGTATTCAAAACTGTGTGAATTGTGTATCAAAGAACTGTCTGAATTTTTAAGCAAAGAAACTGTGTTCAATCCTTCAGCATTGCATTCCTTATATAGGCAAATTAGGATCAATTGTAATCATGAAAATCTTTAACAGCAGGGCTGTTTTGTGGGCTATGATCAGGATCTTTGGCTAGCATTTAATGCAAAAGGAAGGAGGTGACCTTGCCTTGTGATCATGGCCAAGACTTCGGCTAAATTTAGAACAATTGGGGGCTGATTGTGACAGGATTTGCTGGACACAATAAAATAGAGCGCTGGCTTATGCTTTTGGGATTGACGTTTGGGGATTTGAGAAGATAAACAAGAAAGTAATGTGCTGCATTATGCAGAGTTTGGGGAGAAACAAATGAAAACGTGTTGAATTGCAGAAGAAAGAAGAAATGCTGAAACAGGGTCAGCATCTTCAGAATCTGGGCAAGCTGCTTTTGCAGCTATCCTTGACTGGCTTTGGTGAAAGAGAGAGGGGAGAAATTGGCAAGGTTCTTGCTGGAAAGCTGGGTCAGATTACAGTAAATTTGGGGAAGAAGAAGTGCTGCCCAGGGTCAGCACAACTTGAGTCTGGAAGCAGCTGCCTGGCACGTGCTCCCTGGCTGGGTTTTCTTTCTTCTTCTGAGTCTGAAGAGACGTGCTAGGCACATGCTCTCTTCTTTCTTCTTTTTTCTTCTTTGTTTCTGAAGAAGTGGGCTGGGCCCGTGTCTTTCTTTCTTTTTTCTTCTTTCCCCTCCTCTTTTTCCTTTGTTTCTTTTCTTTTTGTTTCCTTTATTTTGAAATAAACTTAAATAATATATAAAAGTAATAATAATAATATAAGTAATAATGAAATAATAATAATAATAATGACAATAATTGATAAGGGTGATAATAATAATAATAAAAAGATAATAATGGTGATAATAGTAATAATGAGATAATAATAATAATAATGATAATAATGATAAATATGATAATAATAATAATAATAGTGACAAAAATGAATAATAATAAAAATAGTAATAATATTAAAAAGAAAATAATGATAATAATAATAATATGATAATAATAATGATGAAAAGATAAAAAGAAAACAAGAAATAATAAAATGAGAAAAACAAAAGAAAGAAAAAAATTGAGTCAAAAAATGGGGTATGACAGATGCCCCTATTTAAGTTTCTTCGTTATGGAGATTAAAAAATGAAATTTTTAAATTCGACGGGTCGAAGAGACTTAAATACAGAGTACACCATTTTTGACCAATTTTTTTTTGAAAATGCTCTGGATGTATGCATGCAATGCTGTGAATGCTCGCGATGCAAGTATGAATGCATAAACGGCGAAGATGACCTGACTGGGGATAAAATAAACAAAGGGATACTCGAGTTTGTTAAAGAAACGGGATCTGACTCCACTGGGGATAACGTGGTTTCATTGGGGAAGGGATTTTATACTACCACATTGATTCAGAATGATAGCTTAATAAAGACAAAAGACCAAGGTTACCTACTATCGTGAAAATGATAGCTTAAATAAGGTAAAAGAAAAAAGACACTGTCTACTATCGATGTGTGGATAGCTTAATGAAGACAGATGACTTCACCGGAGAATATGACATGTAAGTATATGGTTGATAGCTTTAAAAAAGGTAAAAAGAAAAGACTTCGCCTACTATCGGTGTGTGGATAGCTTAATGAAGGCAGACAAAGACCTCACTGGGGAGCAAGCACTTCACTGGGAAAAGACAAGGTCTACTATCGTTGTGAATGATAGCTTAATGAAGACCGTCACTGGGGACTTTACCTACTACCGTTGTGATGGTAGCTTAATGAAGGTAAAATGTAAATGAAAAGACACGGCCTACTATCGTTGTATGGATAGCTTAATGAAGACCAACAACATACTTTACCTACTACCTGGTGAAGGTAGCTTTATAAAAGTAAAATATAAAGGAAAAGACAAGGTCTCTTTATTGGGGATTAATGTCAGCTGTTCGGGTTACTGCCGGACTAGCCACTAAACTTAATTGGGGATGTTGCTGACAAGCTGTTCATTAAAGAACTGCCACTTGACATAACAACAGGATAAAAAATGCACAAGTTGTTCGTTAAAGAACTGCCACTTGGGCTGGGGAGAAAAGATGCACAAGCTGTTTGTTAAAGAACTGCCACTTGGCATAAAGATATGATAAAAGATGCACAAGTTGTTCGTTAAAGAACTGCCACTTGGCATAAAGACATGATAAAAGATGCAACAAGATGTTCGTTAAAGAACTGCCACTTGGCATAAAGGAGGTGACATCTCTGGACCAGGCACACTGGGGATGACAATTGGGAGAAGAATAGAGGTTATTGCAAGCTGTTTGTTTGTAGAACACAAATACAGAAATAAATGTAACTTGCCAGCTGTTCGATCGTCGAACTTGCCACTTGGCATAAAGGTGAAAATAAATGTGATTTGCCAGCTGTTCGGTTGTAGAACTTGCCACTTGGCGACAATGATGAAAATAAAAGATATGCGCAAGCTGTTCGTTTGTAGAACCTGCCACTTGGCAACAATGATGAAAATAAAAGATATGCGCAAGCTGTTCGTTTGTAGAACCTGCCACTTGGCAAAAAGAGGGTGACATCTCTGGACCAGACACATTGGGGATGACACTTGGGGGGAAAAAGGGGGTTACAAATTGTTTATGATTGATTTAAAGCAAGACTCATGGTGGTTAATGCAGCCATGCATGAATGATATTGTCTTTGTTGTATGATGTATGCATGAATGTGTATATGCATGAATGTATGAATGTATGTATGACAATACGACTTGTATGACTTGTATGACTGTATGAAGGATTGACTTAATTGATTGTATAACTGATAAACTTGATGAAACAAGATTTGACAGATAAGATGGAAAGTGGACCGACGTCGCATTACAAACACTCGGTAATCTTCATTGGGGATGAGGCCACTGGGGACATATCAAACATTGATGGGGTAAAGCCGCAACAACTGATGAGGAATAAACACCTCCTGGGGAGATTGTGTTAATCCACTGGGGAGAATGAAAATCTTTTGTTTTTTCTTCTTTTGAATCCCTAACTTTCGCCCGAATTGCCCTTTCGGGTTTTCGATTTCAACGGGGATATGTTCTTTTCTTTTTCTTCTCTGCTCTTTTGTTTTAAGCAAATGACCAAGTTCAGAGTTGCAGAGTTTATCCGTTCTTAGGATAGATGTTGACGCACACTTCACTTATTCATGAATTTAGAGAGAATGTGTTTATTGTTTATGCTTTTCAAAAATATAAAAGATTTATGATTGATTTTTTTTTTGAAAAAAGTTTTGCTTCAAGTACTATCATCAAAAATAGAAGAAATTTATAAACAGAATAAATGAGAATTCTAAATAAAAGGCACAAGACTTTGTTGGGGAAACTCTTTTAATAGGGTGGTGACCTGCCAATGGCGTGGCTCCACAGATCTTACAAAATTTGAAAAAATGGTAAATATAAAGGGAAGGTACATTGAACACAATAACCGCTATTCTCCCTTACAACTTTGATTTCCACTGTTTGGATGCTTCAGATTCAGAGTCTCTTGACGGTTGATATGCTATAAGCGAATCACAGTCAACCCGATGCAGTTACTTTGTCTTTTGATCCTTAATTTTTGCATAGATTGCCCTTTCGGGTTTTCGACCTATCAGGATGATTATGTTTTATGTCTCTAATTTTTGCCTAGACCGCTCTTTCGGGTTTTCATTCCACCGAGACGCTCATTTTTGCCTAAGCCGCCCTTTCGGGTTTTCGACTTACCGAGCTGTTCTTTTGTTTTTAGACAAAGTATTTCTTGACTGCATCACCGTTCACAGGACGGGGAAGCTCATCATCATCCATAGTTGCAAGAGTCATTGCCCCACCGGAGAAAACTCTCTTGACGACATATGGGCCTTCGTAGTTAGGCGTCCATTTGCCCCTAATATCGGGTTGAAAAGATAAGATCCTTTTGAGCACGAGGTCTCCTTCTTTGAATTCTCGTGGGTGAACCTTCTTGTCAAAAGCTTGTTTCATTCTCTTTTGATACAGTTGTCCTTGACACAAGGCAGTCATGCGTTTCTCTTTAATTAAATTCAACTGATCATATCTGTTTTGACACCATTCATCCTCAGATAACTTAGCTTCCATCAGAATTCTTAATGACGGGATCTCGACCTCTACGGGGAGCACTGCTTTCATACCATATACTAAAGAGAAAGGGGTTGCCCCTGTTGACGTACGCACTGAAGTACGATATAGGTGCAAGGCATACGGTAACATCTCATGCCAGTCCTTGTAGGTGACCACCATCTTTTGCACTATTTTCTTGATATTCTTGTTTGCGGCTTCAACTGCGCCATTCATCTGAGGCCTATAAGGAGAAGAGTTATGATGCTCAATCTTGAACTCTTCGCATAGTTCCTTCATCATTTTGTTATTCAGATTGGTCCCATTGTCTATGATGATCTTACTGGGAATACCATATCGACAGATGATATGATTCATAATAAATCGGACCACCACTTGTTTAGTGACATTGGCATACGATGCATCTTCGACCCACTTGGTGAAGTAATCAATTGCCACTAGGATGAAACGATGTCCATTTGAAGCTTTGGGTTCGATCCTACCAATCATATTGATGGCCCACATAGAGAAAGGCCAAGGGGAAGAAAGGACATTCAGAGCAGTCGGTGGCATGTGGTATTTGTCAGCATAAATCTGGCATTTATGGCATTTCCTGGCATGCTTGTAACAATCGCTTTCCAAAGTCATCCAGTAATATCCGACCCTCAATATCTTTCTTGCCATTGTATGTCCATTGGAATGAGTCCCAAAGGAACCTTCGTGTATCTCATGCATTATCAGATCGGCTTCTCGCTCATCCACACATCTGAGTAGCACCATATCAAAATTCCTCTTGTATAGAACTTCTCCATTCAGAAAGAAGTTGCCAGCCAATCTTCGCTGTTGAGTATTTTGGTGTTGGCTGCATATTTTGGCAAAACCAAAGTGTTGTTTAGAAGCATCTCCTTATTTAGAACATTTCTTCAGTTACAAGTTTTCTCATTTGAAGCTATTCAGAAGCTGAATTTTACATCAGAAGCTGAATGCTCATCAGAAGCACTGTATCACTTCAGAAGTTGATTCAAGTTCTGATGCCAACGTTGACTTATGTTGAATTCATCAGAAGCTGATGTTTTTCAAGTTATTTCTACGAGAATCTTTGCAAGATATGCTAAGGTTTTATTATGGATTAATGCTTCTAGAATGCTGATTGTTTTGTGGAAGATCTAATGAAGATTTGGCTCAAAGATATGAAACACGTATTTTCCTGATACTATCTTTAAAAGATACAAGGTGGTTTTATTTGTTTCACTATTGGACCAATCTTAATTTAGAAACAAATCATGTGCAGAAGATTGGTTTGTTATTTATGATGCTGGACTGAAGGCTATAAAAGGAGGAGGACTGCTGCTATTCAACTTACGATTTAGAGTGTTAAAAATTCAGAGAATTGAGTCTTTGTTATTTTAAGCTTTTAGCTTTGTTGTGCACCACTCTGTTAGAGTTGGTTTAGGTTTGTTTTGAGTTGTAATCACTCTAAGCCTGTAGGTATGAGTGCTGTCTTTGTGTATTGAAGTTGTCTTCAAAAACAGGGGAGTTTTTGTTTCAGAACTGGTTTAAGTTCAAAGGGTAGTTCAAGTGGCTGGGTTGCAGTTACTTGGATAGGAAGTTAGAGGTTTTCTAATACTCAACGAGTTGGGTAAAATTCAAGACTAGGAGGAAGATAATTGCTTAGGCTGGGAACTGAGAGTCAGTGTCTTGAGTCATAAGGATTATTTCCTATAGTGGAATTCCTTCTGGGATTGGTATCCCCCAGAGTAGGAGGTGTTTACTCCAAACTGGGTTAACAAACCTTGTGTGTTTTTAGATTTCCTGCACGTTTATTTTCTGCCTATTAATTGCTTTTATAATTGTGCTAAGTTCTGTTCAGAACCTGCTAAGTTTTTATCAGAACCAGAACCTGTTAAATATCTAATTGCCTGGCCAGAATTTCAATTGGCATCAGAGCAGGCACCCTGCCTGTGTTTCTGGTGAGATCCAGGGGAGTTAATATCTGGCAAGCATGGATAGTGAAGGAGGCTATGTCAATAGACCACCCCTACTAGATGGCACAAACTATGAGTATTGGAAGTCTAGGATGTGTGCTTTTCTAAAGTCTATTGACTGCAGGACCCACAAGACTGAGGTTCTGAAGCCTGAAGAAGAATGGACCAAAGCTGAAGATGATCTGTCACTAGGAAATTCAAAAGCCTTGAATGCAATTTTCAATGGTGTGGATCAGAACATGTTCAGACTCATCAAACAATGTACTGTGGCTAAGGATGCTTGGGAAATTCTGAAAACCACTAATGAAGGAACCTCTAAAGTCAAGATGTCCAGATTGCAGCTGCTGACCACCAAGTTTGAGAACCTGAAGATGAAGGAGGATGAGAATATCCAGGATTTCTATATGAATGTGCTTGATATGGCAAATTCTTTTGATTCTATTGGTGAAAAGATGTCTGATGAGAAGTTAGTGAGAAAAATCCTCAGGTCCCTACCCAGAAGGTTTGATATGAAGGTGACAGCAATTGAAGAGGCTCATGATATCACCACTATGAAGCTTGAGGAGCTAATTGGGTCATTGCTCAATTTTGAAACTACCTTTTGTAAACAGACTGAGAAGAAAGTAAAAGGTGTAGCTTTCACTGTGAATTCTGAAGCAGATGATCAACAAGAGTCTGAGGAGGATGACTTATCAGAAGCTCTAGTGTTGCTGGGAAAACAATTCAACAAGATTCTGAAGAATGTTGACAGAAAAGCCAAAGCCAAAGGTCAGAACTTCAGATTCAACAACAAGAAGCAACAAACTGATATGAAAAAGACCAAGTCTGAGGAGAAAAGTAATCAAGCTAAAGGTGTGCAGTGCTATGAGTGTGAGGGGTATGGACATATCAAGTCTGAATGTCCTACTTTTCTTAAGAAGCAGAAGAAAAGCCTAGCAGTTGCATGGTCTGATGATGATTCTGAAGAAGATGCTGGAAGTGAATCTGGTATGTGTGATACTGGTCTGGTAGTGCGGTCAGGAGCTATCTTGAAGAAGGAACCTGTTTTAGAGTCTGAGACTTTTTCAGAGTCTGACTCAGAGTCTGAAGCTTCATCTGTGTCTGAAGCCGCTAAAACCTCATATGATGAACTAGCTGACAATTACAAGAAGCTGTATACCAGAAGTGCTGAGGTTTGCAAACAAGTTCTGGATCAGAAGGAGACTATTTTTCAACTGGAGGCTGAAAAGGGAGAACTTCTTGTGCAGAATTCAGAATTAAAAGAAGAAGTAAGCCAGCTAAAATCCCAACTTGATCAGATGAAAAAGCAAGTTAGGATGATGAACTCTGCTACTGATAAGTTGGAGGAGATTCTAGATATCCAGAAGCAAGGAAAAACAAGGTTAGGTTATGTTGATCAGAGTCTGAAGCTCAAGGAGAAAAAGCCTGTTAGTCAGTTTGTTCCTGCCACTAAGACTGATGATTCTATGATTGGGACATCAAAGATGAGAACTCAGAAGCAAGCTCAGAAGAGACCTCAGATTCAAGGTCAGAAGCATGGTCAGATGCAAGGTTAGATGCATGTTCAGATGCTACCTCAGAAGCAACCCCAGAAATTTTTCAGAAACAGAAGGAGGAGAAATCATCCATGGATCTGTCATCATTGTGGAAAGAAAGGGCATATCAAACCATTCTGCTTCAAACTTTATGGCTATCCTGAACATTTTCAGTACAGAAGAGTTGAACCAGCTGCTATCAGACACAATGTTCAGAAGGTGTGGAAGCCCAAAGTTCAGAATGTTGGCCTTATAGCTCATACTTCTATAAGAGCCACCTCAAAAAAAGACTGGTATTTTGATAGTGGGTGTTCAAGGCACATGACTGGTGTAAAGAAGATGATGAGCAATATCAGATCATACTCCAGAAGCTATGTGACATTTGGAGATGGTGTAAAAGGTCAGATTCTGGGTATTGGTGATTTGATCAGTGAAGGTTTGCCCAGACTTAATGATGTGCTACTGGTGGAAGGATTAACCTCTAATCTGATCAGTATTAGCCAGCTATGTGATCAAGATTTAAAAGTTAATTTCAACAAGCTAGAGTGTATTGTTACTGATCAGGAAGATAAGGTTCAGATGAGGGGCTGCAGATCCAAAGACAACTGTTACTTATGGGTTTCTGAAGAAGAAAGAAGTTTGACTTCTTGTCTTATGAGCTCAGAAGAGGAGGTCAAACTCTGGCACCAGAAACTGGGACATCTGCATCTGAAAGGCATGAAGAAAATCCTAAGTACTGAAGCTATCAGAGGTGTACCTAATCTGAAGATCAATGAGGATAATGTTTGTGGTGATTGTCAAATTGGGAAACAAACAAGAAAGTCTCATCCCAGATTAGTTCACCAGGTAACTACTAAAGTACTAGAACTTGTTCATATGGATTTAATGGGGCCTATGCAAGTTGAGAGTATTGGAGGCAAGAGGTATGCTTTTGTAATGGTAGATGACTACTCAAGATTCACATGGATTAAATTTGTTAGAGAGAAGTCTGATACTTTTGAAGTATTTAAAGACTTATGCACTCAATTACAAAGAGAGAAGGACTGTGGCATAGTCAGAATCAGAAGTGATCATGGCAAAGAATTTGAAAACAAGAGTTTTTCAGAATTCTGTGCTTCTGAAGGTATAAAGCATGAGTTCTCTGCACCTATAACTCCTCAGCAAAATGGTGTAGTTGAGAGGAAGAATAGGACACTAGCAGAATGTGCAAGAGTAATGCTGCATGCTAAGAAACTTCCATATATGTTCTGGGCTGAAGCAATGAACACAACATGCTACATACGAAATAGAGTCACTTTGAAAAAGGGAACAACATCAACTCTGTATGAATTGTGGAAAGGAAGAAAACCTACAGTGAAATATTTCCATGTGTTTGGGAGCAAATGTTACATTTTGGCTGATAGAGAAAATAGAAGAAAAATGGATCCTAAGTCTGATGAAGGTATATTCCTGGGTTATTCAGTGAACAGTAGAGCCTATAGGGTGTTTAATTCCAGAACCAAGGTTGTGATGGAGTCCATAAATGTTGTGATTGATGATCTGTCGGCTGAGAAAGAAAGACATGAGTCTGAAGTTGTTCCAGAGTCTGAAGCATCAGAAGAACAAACTTCAGAAGCAGAAAATCATCCAGCGTCTGAAGAAGCAGAAGTGCATCCATATCATGATCCTACCAATAAAGGGCCATCAATTAGAATTCAGAAGGATCATCCTAAGGAGCTTATCATTGGGAGTTTGGATCAAGGGGTCAGAACCAGGAGATCAGAACCAGCTGCTACTGATTCATGCTTTGTGTCAAAGCTTGAACCTAAAAATGTGAAAGAAGCCATAACTGATGAGTTTTGGATTGAAGCAATGCAAGATGAGTTGAATCAATTCAAAAGGAGTGAAGTTTGGGATCTGGTTCCAAGACCTGAAGGGTTGAATGTGATTGGCACCAAATGGATATACAAGAATAAAACAGATGAAAATGGTACTATAGTCAGAAACAAAGCAAGGTTGGTTGCTAAAGGCTATACTCAAGTTGAGGGACTTGATTTTGATGAGACCTTTGCACCTGTGGCCAGACTAGAGTCCATAAGACTACTGTTGGGTGTTTCCTGTAACGCCCCGGATTTACTTGGAATTATTTTCAGTTATTTTAATTGATGATGCGACGTATGTGTGATGTCTTGTTGTGTTTGTGATGTTCTTGGTGTTTTGGTGCCTTGTTAGAGGGTAGTGACCTTAGATTATAAGGAATATGAGTTTGAGCGAATTAGATCCTTAGAAGGCATAACCCAAATGTGAGAGATATTGATATTTATTAGTATATTGGTGGTTGGGTTTATTTAATTGAATAAAGAAAAATTATAGTATTTAATTAAATAATAGTGTTAATAATTTAATTGGATTATTAGTAAATTAAACTAATTAATTAGAATTATAAAATAAGAAAGGGCATTTGTGGCATTTAGGATTTAGGGGTATGTTATGATGAGAAGAGGAATAAAAACATAACAGATCGTGAAAACAAAATTGGGAGAAAACCAAAGAGCGAAGAACGAAGCTGAGGCAAGAGAGACCGGAAGGGATTCTACGGGAAGCGATCAATAGAGTTTAGAACCGGAAAACCTAAGGTAAGGGTGGGGTTCTTACATTCTAAGGGATTGCATAATGATGGGGTATGGTAGACTCTAGGTATATGTGATTGTATGGATTTTGATCCCTTTTGTTCAATTCATGAGGTCTGCGATTTTGATGATGAAATTGGCATGATACATGATGTTGTTGTGCATTATAATTGTGGTTTGTGATGTATGTTGATGTGTGTGATTCCATGAATTCGTATTCTATGATAAATGGCTTTTGGGATGATTTGGGATGGGTTGAAATTGGGTATGAATTATGTTGAGTTGTTGTTGTTGATTGTGATGATTTTGAATGAATGAGAAGTTTGAATAATATAAGTTGCTTTTCCTGAGTTTTCTTATCTCTGCCCCGAATTTTGAAATAAAAACTGGTATTGATCGGTACAGAATTGGTCTTAGGTGTAAACACAAAAGTTGTAGGTATGGATGTTAGTTTTCTAATACCGTTGGTTTGACGTCAAAACGATTTATAGAACTTGAGTTATGGTCAAATTACTGCACGTAGGTCACAGTGCATTTTTATGGACTTTCTGCACAACTTTTCCGAATTTGAAACGAAAACTGGTATTGATCGGTACAGAATTGGCCTTGGGTGTAAACATGAAGGTTTTAGATAATTTTGTTAGCTTTCCAGTGGCTTTGGTTTGACGTGAAAATGACTTTTAGTTTTTGAGTTATGATGAAAATACTCCAAAGAGGTCTTAGTGAAATTGTACGGTGACAGCATTCTCTGTTTCATGTTTTTGCGTCTTTTTCACACGTCTCTGTTTTAAATTGGTCTTTGGTATAAACATGAAAGTTGTTGATAATTGTGATATCTTTCTAGTATCCTTGGTTTGACATGGAAATATGTTATGTATAATTTGTTATGGTTTTACAAAATTGTATGATGAATTGTTGATGTTTGAATACGATGTTATATGACGTTGTTTATGTATGATGCTTGCATGTGTTTTGTTGTTTCATTTTAGAAGTCTCATTCATTGCATCTTGTAACGATGCCCTGAAATTATGGTAAAGCGACGTAGCCTTGTTTGGCAAAGTGACGTGGGGCTCCGGCCTGACATGCCCTATTTGGCATTATTTTGCGACGTTTGGTACCACATGCATATAGGTGAAGTCGGGTCTCATTGCATTATGTGTCGATGATAAATTGTTATAACCGTGACGTGTGGCGATGTTCATGATGTGCTTGATGTGATGATGTTTGAATATTGGTGATGATGATTGTTTATGAAAATGATGTGTGAACATGAATAAGATGATTGGTGAGATAATGAAGTATGATCCTGTGCTTATGTTTTTTTACTTGCTCATTATTATGCTTTCGTTTAGATTGTTTGATATCTCACCCTTTTGTTTTTGTTGGTCCATTGTCTTTATATTGACAATGTGCAGATAACTCGAAGTAGCTTGCTGTGACGCTTAGACGAGGAGTACCTAGTGGTATATAGAATTGGGGTCGTGATGCTCTGATATTATGTAACACTGGGAATACGTTTGTCTTATGTTTTTGGGAGTTAACATTATAAACTCCAATGCTGATTTTTATTAAAGTATTCACTTTATGTTGAGTTTTGAATTATGACGAATGTTTCGGCTTTTATGCCATAGTGCTGATTATGAGTTGATATTATAATTATTTTCCGCTGCTAATAAAGAGATTTTCAGACATGATGTTGTTAACTTGAGGAGCCTGTTTGTTAATAAGTATGTTTTATGTTTTCATGATTTTGTGACATCCCGTTATTTGTTAAATACTCTGATATATTATGTGCTTATTCGCGCGGGGAAATCGGGGTGTTACAATTGGTATCAGAGCAGGTCGGTCCATCCGGCCAGGTTGTCGAGTCTTTAGTTTAGTGACAGTTGAGTACTGTCCTTAGACATTTCTAATCAATTACTTGATGTTTTGTGAACATAGAAGATGGCTGGAAGGAACGACACTGCTATTGCTGCTGCTTTGGAAGCTATGGCTCAGGCGGTGCAGCAACAGCCTAATGCTGGTGGAAGTAATGAATCCCGCATTCTGGAAACATTTCAGAGAAACCATCCGCCTACATTCAAGGGAGGGCACGAACCTGATGAGGCGCAGGCTTGGCTCAAAGAGGTTGAAAGGATCTTTCGGTTAATGGACTGTACTGATGCGCAAAAGATACGCTTCGGTACCCACATGTTAACAAGTGAAGCTGATGACTGGTGGGTCGAGACCCGTCAAAGATTGGAAGGTGGAGCTGAAGAAATTACTTGGGATGTTTTCCGTAGAGAATTCCTGAGGAAGTACTTCCCGGAAGATGTTCGTGGGAAGAAGAAAGATGGGAGTATGAGACTCTGTGTCGATTATCGACAGCTGAATAAAGTGACAATTAAAAACAAGTACCCACTTCCAAGGATAGATGACTTGATGGATCAATTGGTGGTTCCCGAGTGTTTAGCAAGATTGATTTAAGGTCAGGGTATTACCAAATTCGGGTTAAAGATGATGATATTCAGAAGACGGCTTTCAGAACTCGTTATGGACATTATGAATATTCTGTAATGCCTTTCGGTGTTACTAATGCGCCGGGGGTATTTATGGAGTATATGAACCGTATTTTCCATACTTACTTAGATCAGTTCGTGGTGGTATTTATCGATGACATTCTGATTTACTCTAAGTCAGAGGAGGAACATGCCGAGCATTTGCGGATTGTATTGCAAGTGTTGAAAGAGAAGAAGTTGTATGCGAAGCTGTCCAAGTGTGAATTCTGGTTGCATAAGGTGAGTTTTCTCGGACATGTTATTTCTGGTGATGGTATTGCTGTAGACCCGTCAAAAGTAGATGCAGTGTTGCAGTGGGAAACCCCGAAGTCGGTTACGGAGATTAGAAGCTTCTTGGGTTTGGCTGGTTATTACCGGAGGTTTATTGAGGGCTTCTCTAAGTTAGCACTTCCGTTAACCCAGCTGACTTGTAAAGGCAAAGCGTTTGTGTGGGATATTCAGTGTGAAGAAAGTTTCATCGAATTAAAGAAGAGATTGACGACTGCTCCAATTTTGATATTGCCTAATCCTGAAGATTCATTTGTAGTGTATTGCGATGCTTCTAAATTGGGTTTAGGTGGTGTACTGATGCAGAATGGTAAAGTGGTAGCCTATGCGTCGAGGCAGTTGAGAATTCATGAGAGAAACTATCCTACTCACGATCTGGAATTAGCTGCAGTGGTGTTTGTACTGAAGATTTGGAGGCATTACCTGTATGGCTCTAGATTCGAAGTATTTAGTGACCATAAGAGTTTGAAATATTTGTTTGATCAAAAGGAATTAAACATGAGACAGAGAAGATGGTTAGAGTTGTTGAAAGACTACGATTTTAGCTTGAATTACCATCCTGGTAAAGCTAATGTTGTAGCCGATGCTTTAAGTCGAAAAACTTTGCATATGTCAGCGATGATGGTTAAAGAGTTAGAGTTGATCGAGCAGTTCAGAGACATGAATTTGGTTTGCGAAGTAAAACCCCAGAGTGTGATGCTAGGGATGTTGACAATTAACAGTGATTTCTTGGATGATATCAAGGAAGCTCAGAAGATGGATGTGAAACTAGTAGATTTGATGGTTGGTGAAAATCAACCCGAAGGTAGTGATTTTAAGTTAGATATGCACGGTGTGTTGAGGTTCCGCGATCGAATTTGTATTCCTGATAATGCAGAGATGAAGAAGATGATTTTAGAAGAAGGTCACAGAAGCAATTTAAGTATTCATCCGGGAGCTACTAAAATGTATCAAGACTTAAAGAAGATATTTTGGTGGCCAAAAATGAAGCAAGATGTTGCGCGGTTTGTGTATGCATGCTTGACGTGCCAAAAGTCGAAAGTAGAACATCAGAGGCCAACAGGCTTGATGCAACCGTTAGATGTTCAGGAGTGGAAATGGGATAGTATATCTATGGATTTTGTGACAGGATTACCGAACACTCCGAGGGGGCATGATGCTATTTGGGTAATTATTGATAGACTGACGAAGTCGGCTCATTTTATTCCGATCAATATTAGTTTTCCTGTATCAAAGTTAGCAGAGATTTATATTCGCGAGATTGTGAAGTTGCACGGAGTCCCGTCGAGCATTGTTTCGGATAGAGATCCGAGGTTTACTTCAGATTTTTGGAAAAGTCTACAAGAGGCATTAGGTTCTAAGTTGAAGTTGAGTTCGGCATATCACCCATAAACTGATGGACAGACGGAGAGGACCATTCAGTCGTTGGAAGACTTGCTGAGGGCGTGTGTTCTCGAACAAAGCGGAACGTGGGACAGTTTTCTACCACTGATCGAGTTCACTTATAACAATAGTTTCCATGCTAGTATTGGTATGGCACCTTTCGAGGCATTGTATGGTCGGAGCTGCAGAACGCCGTTGTGTTGGCATGAATCTGGTGAAAGAGTTGTGTTGGGACCAGAGATTGTACGAGAAACTACTGAGAAGGTGAAATTAATTCGTGATAAGATGAAGGCTTCGCAGAGTAGGCAAAAGAGTTACCATGATAAGCGGAGGAGAGATCTTGAGTTTCAAGCAGGAGACCATGTATTCTTGAGAGTATCACCAGTGACAGGTGTAGGTCGTGCCTTGAAGTCGAAGAAGCTTACTTCTAAGTTTATTGGACCATACCAGATTTCTGAGAGGGTTGGGAATGCTGCGTATAGGGTGGCCTTACCACCGAACCTATCAAATTTGCATGATGTGTTTCACGTGTCGCAACTCCGGAAGTATGTTTCAGATCCATCTCATGTAATTCATATGGATGACGTGCAAGTGCGGGACAATCTAACCATTGAGACTGTGCCTGTACGAATTGAGGATCGGGAAATGAAGAAGTTAAGGGGCAAGGAGATTCCTTTAGTGAAAGTGGTTTGGGACGGAGCTGCCGGAGAAAGTGCAACATGGGAGTTAGAGAGCAAGATGCGAGATTCTTATCCGATGCTGTTTGAGTCAGGTAATTTTCGAGGACGAAAATATTCAAGTGGGGGAGAGTTGTAACGCCCCGGATTTACTTGGAATTATTTTCAGTTATTTTAATTGATGATGCGACGTATGTGTGATGTCTTGTTGTGTTTGTGATGTTCTTGGTGTTTTGGTGCCTTGTTAGAGGGTAGTGACCTTAGATTATAAGGAATATGAGTTTGAGCGAATTAGATCCTTAGAAGGCATAACCCAAATGTGAGAGATATTGATATTTATTAGTATATTGGTGGTTGGGTTTATTTAATTGAATAAAGAAAAATTATAGTATTTAATTAAATAATAGTGTTAATAATTTAATTGGATTATTAGTAAATTAAACTAATTAATTAGAATTATAAAATAAGAAAGGGCATTTGTGGCATTTAGGATTTAGGGGTATGTTATGATGAGAAGAGGAATAAAAACATAACAGATCGTGAAAACAAAATTGGGAGAAAACCAAAGAGCGAAGAACGAAGCTGAGGCAAGAGAGACCGGAAGGGATTCTACGGGAAGCGATCAATAGAGTTTAGAACCGGAAAACCTAAGGTAAGGGTGGGGTTCTTACATTCTAAGGGATTGCATAATGATGGGGTATGGTAGACTCTAGGTATATGTGATTGTATGGATTTTGATCCCTTTTGTTCAATTCATGAGGTCTGCGATTTTGATGATGAAATTGGCATGATACATGCTGTTGTTGTGCATTATAATTGTGGTTTGTGATGTATGTTGATGTGTGTGATTCCATGAATTCGTATTCTGTGATAAATGGCTTTTGGGATGATTTGGGATGGGTTGAAATTGGGTATGAATTATGTTGAGTTGTTGTTGTTGATTGTGATGATTTTGAATGAATGAGAAGTTTGAATAATATAAGTTGCTTTTCCTGAGTTTTCTTATCTCTGCCCCGAATTTTGAAATAAAAACTGGTATTGAT